>OX442369.1:23393656-23993656 GCA_949357725.1 Hyperoplus immaculatus
AGGTCTTTGGGTATGCGGCACAGACTCAGGTCCATTCATGGGAAGTGACTTCGGGCTCGGTTCCGTTTGCCGCGGGTCTAAACGAGTCGCGTTTGTCATCAATCAGTCACTGAGACGGAAAGTGGACGTTTAAGATGTCACTGTCACTGTCTGGATTAACTGTTAGCCTGCTGTTCCTATCAGCAATAAGGAAGAAGAATAACGTTAACAGAAAGCATGGATGGATGTAACTTTAACTAACGAGGATGGAGTATACGTGAGGGTTAGCCTACAGCAGAGGGTTTACATTAGCATACATTAGGCAAGAGTTTTGTTTCGATATTGAAAATTACTCAATAATTTTTAACACAAACAGCTCGAATAGACAAACAAGAGTTGTGGCTTTAAAGAAAGTAACGTGTACTTGTGAAAAGCAAGTCTTACTAAATTTTTATTAAGTTTGTTTGCAGAATACAGGTGTCATTCAATACAAAGTGAATGGAGCGCTGTATATTGTTTTCCCCCACGATGGGCGTGGCCTCAGATTATGACACAATCCGCTCTGTCTCTATAGCGAGTCAAGTCGATTCCATCGGTTCGACGTCGGTTTGAACCCTCCCCCGACTGCACTCGGCTACTTTTGAGATGAGCCGCAGCTGGGCTCAATGAGCCTATTCACAGCGGCTGCGGATACGTTGTTTGAAGCTGCTTTGGCCTCGACACTAAAAGATTTGGACCTATGAAAAGAAAATTTAGAATGTACAGAAGACAGCACTCAAATCTTTCATCAGCAAAAAAGATGTATTTGCTGTCACGGCAAAAGTTTAATTTACCAGTGAGCCCCGCTAGTCGCTAAACAAATAGGGCTTTATCATTGCTCTGATTGGTCGTAGTACTATCAATTGGGTGTAGTCGTATTTGAAATGCATGCGTGCGTGCCGCCCCTTGAGTTGGGAAGGTCTATTGCTCATCGCCAGACCCTACATCATTCTAGATGTGGGTCTGGATTTCCAGGCTATAATAGAGGATTTTCTGCCTGTCATTTTGCATACAGACAGAACAAACTGATAGTTTTGCTCTGGCTGTCTGCTCCCTGCTTAAGCATTATCCTACTTCTACTATCTCTCCCTATTCTGCCTGTTCTGCTCTCGCCCTCTGAAGCTGACAACATATCTCTGCTTTCATTTAACGATGCGAGAGTCAGATCAATGAAAAGCCTCTTAGCCAAGCTGTACTATCAAACAAGCACTTGTTGGCCCAACTAAAAGTGCAAGACATTTTTATTTTTCTCAATGCGAGACCGTTTTGTATAGGTGTGTGTGTGTGTGTGTGTATCGGTGTATGTCTGAGAGTGTGTCCGTACACAGAGTGGCCAAGTCTCACGCTTTGGCCGTGAGACACACGCATATCAACCAGTTCACACGCTCACACGCCACACCTCCAATTTTTCACGCAGAGAAATGAATCCCCGTAATATATATATATATATTTTTTTGTACTTTTACTTTGAAAGTCTTATTTTGAAAAGCTAAACGGACTGAGTTCCGTGACATCCTCTTTCTGCCATGCTTTCTGCACGCGCGGTTTCTTTATATGTCCATGGCCGTGTGCAGCCCGTAGCCGCAGCAGCCACTTGGCAAACCGCCACGCCCCCCTGCGTTACACTACAAAACTAATAAAAGCCCGCCGCCTCCCAGTCCCGCCCTTTGTTCAAATTATATGGAAAATTAATGACAACAAGGACGCCGGTATTAAATGAACAAAGAGGTAAGAACACCTTAATTCAAATCAGTCACTTCACTTGATATATTCAAGCTTGTTTTGCATTATGTTATTGGGCTGGTTGACACACCACACACCAACACATTTTTGTTCTAAAATGTTGTCAACATTAATTGAATGAATGTATTGAGTAACTAAGCTTAGAGGTTACTGTGGGAAAAATATGTTCTGAGAAGACATCAAGTGTCATAGATTTAATATAATAATGGTGAATTGAAATTGGATAACCCATACAATGTTGAAAACATATAGAATAATTACCTTTATTACAGTTTAACTAAATGTTTTAACAATAGGCTACAGGAGATATTTGAAAGCACTACACATGCATTGTAGGCTATTCAATTAAATTTGTGTCAGCGAAACCATGAATGTTCTCTTTTACTTTACATAAAAATGAATGCAGAAAAGGCACACATTGCTTCATAAAAATTCACCAGAATGCAGGAAATGAAGTGTTTAATGCTCAAAATTTTCTGGGGGGAAACCCAGACCCCCACTTACAATATGTCCACACCCAATGTTTAATTAAAACCTGTCCTACGACTTTGCAATTCATGAATTCTTTTATTTTAATAAGATTTTTGATGTTTTATCACATTTTCCAATTGTCTTTTATTTCTGATTTATTATGAACAATATGTAAACTTGCAGGACACTAGCAAAAATGATTGGGTGGGAAAGATGACACGGTTTTGGGTCCCTCGGCCAAAAAATCTCACTCCAAACTTTTGGTGAAACTTGGCAGCCCTGTCCGTACATGCTTACCTTCTTGTGTACAGTATATGCATTAATAATGTGTAGACCCAGAATCAGACTTTATTATTTTAAGCATGCAGGGTAGAGGCTTTTAATGAACATTTCCCCTGTGCATTTGCCAAAAGTCAGTACTAGAACTGATAGTTATCTCTTGTTAGATCTCACACAAGAATACTCTTCATACATCTCTCACAACAAGCTTGTTGGGGCAAAACACTGGCAACATTTTCCAATGAGAAAAACACACATTGACACTGACACACACACACACACACACACACACACACTGTTAGGAAAAATAAACGCTAATTTGTATGATATTATGCCCCCCCCCCCCCCCATTAATATGCATTTACTCTTGTATAATCAATTTAAACAAGTTGTATATTCTTCACATTTGACTTTAAGAAATGATTCACTTCAGTCTCAGTTTGGAGGCTGAGCAATAAAAACTGAAGCTGATCTCCCATGAGATAAGATACATTCCTAAGTTAGAACAAAGTCTTGGTAACTTCTCAGGGCCGGGGGAGGAAAACTTCATGATCTCTGGTTTCGGACAAGAGGAGGACACTGAAACCTGCCTGACAACAACATTCGACCAATCAGTAGACATGTTAGACAATATAATACTGTGATGTAGGGAAGGACTTCTCTTCTTCCCGCTTTTTCTGTCCTGTCAACATGCCTTGTCAATTTACTCAAATAAAATACTGAGGCCTAGATCCTGGATTTTTACACCTTTGTCCATAGTCATTTTTCCTTCATAAATAGGCATTTTTACACGTATCTGACAACACACACACACACACACACACACATACAGACCAAAAAAAAACACTATCTTCAAGCAACATTTCATTAAAGATACTCAATAATAATACTATTTTGATACTACAAAATAAAGCATTCCAAACAAAAACTCCTGAATTTCCAGGTCAGTTATTAATATTATTATTTAAAAAATAAAAGCTTTCCCTTCTGTTTTTGCTGTGTAGCTCTAACTCCACCGGAGTGAATTGGCGTAGCAATACGTGGCATAGCGATACGTGGCCTAACTACGGTGACTTCTCCACCAAACTCCTTATAGCTTGTTGTGGTGCCAAAGATGAACAATTAAAAGTCAGCGCACAGCTTACATCCGTTATGTTAGAAACCACACCCCAAGCCAGAAATCTTGGTGTTGTCGTAGACTCCGACTTGAATTTCAAGAAACACATTAAATCAATTAATAAATCAGCCTACTGCCACCTAAAAAACATATCAAGAATTAAAGGGCTTATGTCTCAGCAAGATTTAGAAAAACTTATCCATGCATTTATCTTTAGTAGACTTGACTAATGTAACAGTATCCTTGCTGGCCTTCCAAAAAAATCTATCAGACAGCTTCAGCTAATTCAGAACGCTGCTGCTCGAGTCCTCACTAGGACCAAAAAATGGATCACATTACCCCAGTTCTGAGGTCTTTACACTGGCTTCCTGTCACTCAAATAATTGATTTCAAAATACTGATGTTGGTTTATAAAGCACTAAATGGTTTAGCCCCAAAATACATTACTGATCTGCTGATATGTTATGAACCGTCCAGAGCCCTTAGGTCGTCTGGGACAGGTCTACTTACAGTCCCTAGAGTTAGGACTAAACAAGGAGAAGCAGCTTTTAGTTATTATGCACCAAAAATCTGGAACAAACTCCCAGAAAACTTGAGGTCTGCTGCAACTCTCAGTTATTTTAAATCGAGTCTGAAGACTTTTTTGTTTCCATTTTAACCTGCAATTTTTATTTTATTTGCTTCTTTTATTCGCTTTTAAATGTTTTATGATGTATGTATTCTAATCTTGCCCCGTAAAGCACTTTGAGTGGCCTTGTGTCTGAATTGTGCTATACAAATAAACTTGCCTTGCCTAGATACTACGCTGATCACCATCTCCACAAGGTAACAGACTTCCTATGCGTACCCCATACAACCCCACTTTAAAAATACTGAACTATCTCTTTAAGGCAGCGGATTGGTTTAATAGCAGGTTTAAGAAGCTGCCACCACTGAGGCTGTTGACTAAACTGTGAGCCCTATCATAACTGCTGGGCTCAACAATTAAAGGCCAAACAGCCAGAGTATGATGTGTCTAACCCCAGTGCATTGTGGGTGGCATGGCAGGGGTTAACCTTTCACTTTTAAACCCATTGAACCCGCGCTCTGCCTTCTCTAAGCATATAACGGTTTAAACAATGCCTTTATCTGGTTCGCTCATCCTGCCTCCCCCATTTAGCCCCTCTCTGCCAGACACACATTTGCATGTCAATCATAGCCGCGGATGACATTTAAAAAGCCTGTAAAAGGACTGGTAGAAAAATTGCAGAAATTAATTGCGAAGCGCGTGTGCACGTCTGTGTGAAATGCACATGTACGTACTATGCACACACACACATACACGCACAGGCACACACACAATCGTCCCCTATCTTCCCACACACATGCTGCTCATCAGAAAAATTGTAATTACTTTACATTTCTTTGTGAAGGGGAAGAAAAATCCCAAAAATGGTTGAAGTAAGCGTCCCTGGGCATAATTAACATTGTAGCAATCTAAAACTCTCTCACAACTCTTTTGAAACATGGAATTTTTTGCATGTCTTTCTTTTTCCTTTTCTCTCTGACATTATCTCTCTCTCTCTTTGACTTCAGCTCAATCCAATGCGCAGCAGACACACCACTCCTCTCCCTAAGATCAATAGAGAACACCAACAGTTGTTTTCCTCTGAATAGTAAGTGAATCAACATGATACCACATTCCCCCGCTCTGCATTTAGATTTATTGTTTTTCATTTTGCTTTTATTTCGCTTGGTGTGATCCTTCTCCCTGCCTTCCCTTCCTCTTGAGCAGAAGCAGAGTTATGGAAATTGGCTACACACTTACAAGCAGTTGAATAAAGAATCTGACTGGTGACCTGTGCTAACACACAAACTAATGAGACTGGAATGGGTTGCTATATCTTCAAGCTTGGACAAAATGCCATTTGATAAGGAATGGTAGGGTTAACTTTGTCATCATGTATGTGTCTATGATCATATTTCTTCATTTACGGAGTGGAAACTAATGAATCTTGCCTATTAAATCATGTGTTTTCTTCTTCTGCTCATTGATCCACATTCTCATTCTTGGCATTGGCTTCCTTTTTTTCACACCAGACAAAGTGGATGAAACACACAATTACAGTTTGTTATTCTGACTAAGCATAAAATGTTTAATGTAAAATCAAATGCTTATGTTTAGGATTTAGGACCCCCCGATACTTTGACCCATATTCTGGCGGTGGCTATCGCCGTCTGGCATAAACCCCGCCTACCTAAAGGGTAGGGTCATAAACCCCGCCTACCTAAAGGATAGGGTTAGCGGTGGAAACGCTCGCCAGATCTAGTGTAACCGAGCTGTCCCGATCTGGGCCACACAGACCCGAGACACACCGCTCATTGGGAACAAGGCGTAAGTATAATTTTTCCAAGTATGATATGGAGGTAAACATACACTCTCAGTGGGCGCTCCAGTGGCTTAGTGGGTATACCATGTCGCAGTGGTCGTGGGTTCAAATGTAATGTCATCCCCCCTCTCTCTGTCTCCCCATTTCAACTCGGTTTTTCTCCTGATAAATACCTAACTAAGAAATGAAGGCTGACAGTTTCTTCATAAAACATACATTTTAAATCCAGCGCATGTTGCCTGGAACTATTTGTTAGCCTGGTATGCCTCTTCTGCTTCACAAGTTTGAAATTATATTTTGTATTCTAGTCAGTGATGCTGCTTATGGCTTTTCATTCTAAGTCTGGAGAGGTCCTGTCAGAAAGGGAGCAGCCCATCACAGTCTGACCCTGGCCAGAATGTCTAATGTACTGTAGACAGGCTGCTATCAGCGGCCATTGTTGTCAGTACAATGGAAATCGTTCATGTTAACAAGGTATTGACAGCACAATGACAGACTGCACAGGAAGCCATCTCCTCTCTTCACTGCAATAAGGACAAGGACAAAATAATGAAATGAAACATAGCTAATATTAATGTTCAGTTTGTTTTACGATTTATTCTGCCACACACCAAGCCAGAAATCTTGGTGTTGTCATAGACTCTGACTTGAATTTCAAGAAACACATTAAATCAATTAATAAGTCAGCATACTACCACCTTAAAAACATATCAAGAAAAGGACTTATGTCTCAGCAAGATTTAGAAAAACATGTCCATGCATTTATCTTTAGTAGACTTGACTACTGTAACAGTGTCCTTGCAGGCCTTCCAAAAAAATCTATCAGACAGCTTCAGCTAATTCAGAACGCTGCTGCTCGAGTCCTTACTAGGACCAAAAAAGTGGATCACATTACCCCAGTTCTGAGGTCTTTACACTGGCTTCCTGTCACTCAAATAATTGATTTCAAAATACTGATGTTGGTTTATAAAGCACTAAATGGTTTAGCACCAAAATACATTACTGATCTGCTGATATGTTATGAACCGTCCAGAGCCCTTAGGTCGTCTGGGACAGGTTTACTTACAGTCCCAAGAGTTAGGACTAAACGAGGAGGAGCAGCTTTTAGTTTTTATGCACCAAATATCTGGAACAAACTCCCAGAAAACTTGAGGTCTGCTGCAACTCTCAGTTCTTTTAAATCGAGTCTTAAGACTTTTCTGTTTCCATTTTAACCTGTACTTTTTATTCTATTTAAATGTTTTACTTCTTTTCATTCACTTTTAAATATCTTCTAATGTGTTTTATGTATTTTAATCTTGCCCCTGTAAAGCACTTTGAGTGGCCTTGTGTTTGAATTGTGCTATATAAATAAACTTGCCTTGCCTTGCCACTGACAAATGATGTTAATGAATTTGCCTAAAATACAACCAGTAAACACAAGTCAAATATTCTTGGTATGCCATCCTTACCATGCAATTATTTCCATAATTGTAACCTCCTTACGTCATGTACAGACAGGTCAAGGCCATGTGTAGCGTATAGCACAATTTGCATTTGCTTTGTAAAAAAAAAGAAAAAGAAAACACGGCTTAAACATAAATCAGCATATTATTTACACACCAGAAATCGATGAAAATACAAAACATCAGCGCTCAGATACGCACATAGATAAAGCTATGCATACATAAATTCATGTGGTCAGACATAACTGTAAACACACACACACACACAGATCAAACAACACGATCTGCAGATAAAAGCTTCCTCACTGCTCTTCAATTCATTATTCTTTATTAATGTTCTTGACATTTTGAGAGGTTGTTGTCTGATCCCAGGTCTGTTTTCCCCTTCCTCTCGTCTTTAGAAAGTTAAGACACACACAAAGGAGACGAAGAAGAAAAACGTGGAAGCAGGATATTGAGAAAGCATGTTAGATTAGAGATTCTATAGTCTGATACAGTATCTCATTCCTCTGCCATAGAGCTCCATTGTCTTCAAATAAAATGATAAACACAGCACTGAGCCACACGGTTGCACTGGGTGGCACATCGTTTTTTTTTAACCACACACATCCTGCGTCCACCATTTACTCACTACAGCATCATGTGTGGATTAATCTGCTGCTGGAAATAGTCCCCGCCAAATGCACACTTTCCTCTCCCTTGAGT
This sequence comes from Hyperoplus immaculatus, assembly GCA_949357725.1. NCBI lineage: Eukaryota > Metazoa > Chordata > Actinopteri > Uranoscopiformes > Ammodytidae > Hyperoplus > Hyperoplus immaculatus. Next base: position 23,401,804 of record OX442369.1, read on the forward strand.
AATGTTTAATAGAAACTACAGCGCTTTAAGCCTTTGTAGAGCCTTACAAAAAAGAAAATATATGTTTTATAGATTTTATTAAAGATATACTGTATGTCTTCAGTATGAACCAATGAGCTTGGAGAGCCACAGACAGAGTAGGGAAGTTGGTCAGACTTAACACATTATTGGTTTGCATCTTTTCATGGTACAGGGCGAGAGATTATGGAGGACATGATTATGTTATTAATTGGAACTGTTAGTGATAAGATACAGAATTCAGCCCATGGATCAGTGTCCTTTAACATCCATAGTGTGTTACTTTTTAATGCAATCTTTACCTCTTCCCCTTAGATTGAAAAGAAACCGCATGGATGACCTTCAAGCGCAGAACGTGTATATAAAGTATATTTTATTATATTTTTTTATATAAGGGGTCGGCAATAAATGTAATATATGCAATGTATCAAGATATGTTTTACAAAGGTAGCCTGGTCCTACCAAACCGTTACTTCATATAATTTGTACAGTCTACTGAAGGGAAATTAAAACTGAACGGAAGTATGTTGGCGGATGGTGCCAGGCTACTACAAAGGATGTATCAAGTGACTTTATAGTGACCATCAAATACAAATTGTTATAATGTGGTTTTCACATTGCTATTTATTTGGGACCATTTTTGGGATTACAAACATAATGCAATAAAATGGCACTTTATTTATTTATTAAATCTTTAATAGGGATTGTTGAATGTACTTTTTTGTCTCTTTGAGCTCTGTTTTAGTAAGCGTACAACAAATAATCCCTGGTTTGAATAAATGCTGTTTCGTTAAATTGACCTCGGTTTTGATTAAAGAGGACCTATGATGCTTTTTGACTTTTATGACCTATAAACGTTGTTATGATGATTCATAGTCATGCTTAACCATACTAAATTATCAAATAATGACTTACATGCATTTCGACATATTCCCTGCTGACCGTCTGGGGTGTCTGTGCAGAGCACTAAACACTATTCTAGCCAGTCGAGAAGTCACGTGTTCAAAGCGGTCTAACCTTTCATAATTTGTGCCGTCGCATAAAACTTTGTGATGTCTCCACGCGGATGTTTCCATGTATGGTAATGCTGTCACTTCCCTGTTCGCGTCTGCCTCGCGTCTGCCTCGCGCCCTTATAGGTCCATGCTCGCGCTTCCCGCCACTGAAAGTGTTCCGGAAGGAAGGTAACCAATCACAACGGAGTGGGGTTTGCAGGAGGGGGGGGAGGGGAGCGGAGATGGCCGAAGCACAGGCGGAGGGAGCCGAAGCACACACACTCAAGTGTTGACAGGATGTGCTGGATCGCCAAAATAAGAGAAAGAGCTTCCCGAAAATCTACATAGTTTTTTGTGATGTGATTCGTGTCAGGTTGCTCTATAGCAGTGTAAAACAAGAAATTAAGACCAGAAAAGTAGCATAATAGGTCCTCTTTAACCCTTTTTTGTAATGTTCAAGTGTGAAATTTGCTCCAATAGGACCCACAAATGAGTTTGAAATATGTTGTTTCATATAGTCTAAGGAGAATCTAAAACTATTGCAGTTTTATTTTAAGCTCATATCTCCGCAGTCCTTCCCTGCTTTGAGACTATACCTCACTGCTGCTTTTTCAGCACTTTGAAGATCGCTTTTTTCACTTATTCGTTCCATAAATATCGGTTTCCATGCTGATTTGCCTTTCCAAACATGACAGTGCATTTCATCTGTTGTGTGTAAGTGGGTTACCTAAATGGTTAGCTTCCCTGTATGTAGCCCTAACATTTGAGAGGCTGCTTCATGTCTATGTGCATTGTATAATTGATAACCTGATCCCAGAGGCAAACCATTCAAAAGATGAATATTCGCAATTACAGCGTTCTCATTAGAGCGTCTGACCTTCAAGCCGGCCCCCATCCGTATCGATCGTTCCAAACCGCGCTAGACACTGCATGGCCTTTCAATGGAGATTGCTCACCGCTGCCATAACAACAACAACAACAACAACACAGGCGTTCGGATGGACCATCATCATCATCTAAAGAGCATAGGGCCAGGCCAGTAATCTGTACAGCAGGCTGTATGGGGCTAGAACAGGTGAGGGTCACTATGGAATAAGAAGACAGCTTGTGGAGTGGACAGATGCACCTTGAAGGCACGCGAGACACAGAAAATAAAAAAATAAAAAGAATCCCTGCGTTCCAAATCGGATACTATTTCTTTTTTCTATCGTACATACTACATCTGACCATACAAATAATCTAGTTAGCATGCAGTAGGCATACAATTGGGACATTCTGGTACTTGTTTTTTTCATCATAACATTACGCCTTGATCTTGCCTCTTCCTTATACAGTTGTGTTCAGAATAATAGCAGTGTGTTTAAAAAAGTGAGGCAAGATCAAAATCCTTATCATAGCTTTTATTTCCAAACACGCAAATGCATTGGGGACATTGCACATTCTATTCCAAATCCAAATATGAAGAAACTTTTGTCAAATGTGTCTTCATCTTTACAGAAAGTGAAGAAAAAGGAATATTAGACTGTTCAAAAAAATAGCAGTGTCTGCATTTGTCTTTACAACTCAAACATTTACTGTATCAACTGAAAAATGCATGAAGATTTAGCTTTCCTATGAATCACTGAACTAATATTTAGTTGTATAACCTCTGTTTCTGAGCATCTGTGTTGCAGGGAGCCGACCAACTTATGGCATCTGTGAACAGGTGTTTCAGCCCAGGACGATTGGACAACATTCCACAATTCCTCTGCATTTCTTGGTTTTGCCTCAAAAACAGCATTTTTGATGTCACCACATAGGTTTTCTATTGGATTAAGGTCCAGGGATTGGGCTGGCCACTCCATAACGTTAATCTTGATGGTCTGGAACCAAGATCTTGTTCGCTTACTGGTGTGTTTGGGGTCGTTGACTTGTTGGAACACCCATTTCAAAGGCATTTCCTCTTCAGCATAAGGCAACATGACCTCTTCAAGTATTTAAATGTACCAAACTGATCCATGATCCATGGTATGCGATAAATAGACTCGACACCATAGTATGAGAAACATCCACATAACATGATGTCTGTGCCACCATGCTTCACTGTCTTCAAAGTGTATCATGGCTTGAATTCAGTGTTTGGGGATCGTCTGACAAACTGTCTGCGGCCCCTATTCAAGCCACAGTACACTTTGAAGACAGTGAAGCATGGTGGCACAGACATCATGTTATGGGGATGTTTCTCATACTATGGTGTCGGGTCTATTTATCGCATACCATGGATAATAGATCAGTTTGGATACATTAGAATACTTGAAGAGGTCATGTTGCATTTTGCTGAAGAGGAAATGCCTTTGAAATGGGTATTCCAACAAGTCAACGACCCCAAACACACCAGTAAGTGAACAAGATCTTGGTTCCAGACCAACAAGATTAACATTATGGAGTGGCCAGCCCAATCTCTGGACCTTAATCCAATAGAAAACCTATGTGGTGACATCAAAAATGCTGTTTTTGAGGCAAAACCAAGAAATGCAGAGGAATTGTGGAATGTGGTCCAATCGTCCTGGGCTGATACACCTGTTCACAGGTGCCATAAGATGGGCGGCTCCCTGCAACACAGATGCTCAGAAACAGAGGTTATACAACTAAATATTAGTTCAGTGATTCATAGGAAAGCTAAATCTTCATGCATTTTTCAGTTGATACAGTAAATGTTTGAGTTGTAAAGAAAAATGCAGACACTGCTATTTTTTTGAACAGTCTAATATTCCTTTTTCTTCACTTTCTGTAAAGATATAGAAACATTTGACAAATGTTTCTTCATATTTAGAGTTGGAATAGAATGTGCAATGTCCCCAATGCATTTGCGTGTATAGAAATAAAAGCTATTATTAAGATTTTGATCTTTACTAAATTTTTTTAAACACAATGCTATTATTTTGAACACAACTGTATATCTGTCTCATCCCTGGTTGTTTTCATATGGAAGCTTGTGACGTTGCTTCCGTTGCATACTGGGTCAGAATCGCCCAAATGGCATGCTGATTTCTAGCCTGGTCCTACCAGACCGTCGTACTTCATTTCTTTGTACAGAAGGTCTGGAATCGCTCAACTGACAAACGTTCATGTACAGCGGGGGTGCCCATTACGTCGATTGCAATCTACCGGCCGATCGCGAAGGCATTGTGGGTAGATCGCATGGTATTCTTAATTTATTTATTTATTTTTGGCTCAATATAGGCACCTAATCTTTGCAAGCCCCGAACAACGTCATTTAAAAAAATAAACAAATGACTGGCTCATTATAGGCCCCTAACCTTTGTATATTGAGCTATAGTCTATTAGAAAAAGAAAGAAAAAAGACTTCACAGAGAGATTTTTTAAACCTGTACATTTTTTCTTTCTGCCTTTTTGGTTATTCTGTGTCTCCAAATTATTCCAGAAAATAGTACTAAATAGCTCACATAGGACACAGCTGATTTAGCCTTAGTTTTCATCTCAAAATGCACCAGATTGATACATTTTACTTTAAAAGGTTCACATTTTTCTTCCGGGGGGCGTGACCCCGGACCCCCCTAGAAGGTCCTGAGTCCCCACCACAGCAGGCCCGGTTCTAGACAGTTAGATTAGGGTGGGCCTGTAGAAATTTTAGGTGGGCACACTGGGCAGAGAGACCGAAGATGCGAGCGCGCGCAGAGCGTCTGCGTCTGCTTTTTGGCACATTTACTGTGAATTGTGTAGAACACAATATGCAAATAAACTTTGAGTGTTGCTGTGTGGGAGATTTGATTCTTGCATGTTTTTTTTCCAAAATGTTTATGAATAACATATAATATACATTATGCTATATACAACATAATGTATCTTTTTTTTTAAATCGCAGTATAAACTGTAGGCAGCCTGAGCTGATTGAAGAGAAAGCTTTGGGACTGGGCAACCTGGATGGTGGTAGTCCAGAGCTATATACTATATAGATATATAGTCTTTCCACTATTGTCTCCGATGTCCAGCTGGGTGAAAATAGTAGCCAGCCGAGGTCACGACCCTGCTAGGGAGGTCCGGTGGTGTGCCCCCCCGGGAGATTTTTTTTTACCTTTTTAAAGTGAAATGCATGAATCTGGTGCACTTTGAGAGGAAAATTAAGAGGATAAATCTGAGGAATTTTGTGTGAACAAATAATTTGGAGACACTGGGTCGGATGAATTAGAAGCTATTGAAGAAAGACACATGGATTTTCCATAGAAATATACATTTGAAATGAAATAGTATGCAATCCCTCTGGGATGGGCTTGGTGCTCTTTTTCTTTTACGGGACATATTTTTCTGTAATATAATGAATTCATTTAAATGCAGTGAATACATACTACATACTTTACATTTACATAATATGATGTTGATATCAAACACACAAACTAAAAAAATAAATAAATAAAAAAGAAAATTGGGGGGGCCCCCTGACAGTCGTGGCCCTAAGCAACCGCTCATTTTGCTTATGCCTTGGGCCGGCTCTGCTGACCAGTGACCACTATAAGCGGGTGGGTAATTTGGAGGCAGGCTGTCCTGCCCACCCAATAATATAATTAGAAGCAATGCATGGTAACGGTATATTCTTTAGTATTAATTAATTGTCTGAATTTTATTTGACATTTTCTTGGACAGCGAATGAACAGGTCCGTCCGATAGTAGGTCTGGACTTCCACCTAAAAAAAAACATATATATATATATATATATATATATATATATATATATATATATATATATATATATATATATATTTTTTTTTTTTATTTTTTTTTTGATTGGGTGGACACAGCCCACATTTGGGTGGGCACGGCCCACCCTGACCCCTGGCTACCGCCGGCCCTGCACCACAGTCTCCCAAATTCCCATGAGAAATACTGTATTACCTTAAAATGATTTGTTTATTAATCAAAACAAATATTGCACATTTTGTGTTGTAAGACGGCCACTCATCTTTCTCTCCTCTTTGTTTATCAGCCAAGATGCTATTGCATTCTCTCCTGCTGCCCATACACACAGCACAGACACATGCTAACTTACTCCAGATGTCACTGATAATGAATAGTGTCAAGCCATGATTTTCTCCTGGATAATGGTGTTGAAGGAAATGTCGGGAGGGGGCTTTGATCCAGGGAACATGGAGCTAATGGTTCAACTGTAAGTCTGTGTTGTTATTTTGTGTGTGTGTGTGTGTGGGGGGGGGGGGGGGTGAGGGGATGTTAGCAGGGCCAGAAAGACACTTGGAAGACTCTGGTTCTTCTTTTCCCCTGTGGTACGCTAGCTATCAGAGAGGATCTGCTTCCAAAGGGACCGGCCTTCATGTTGCCATGTGATGGTTATTACTGGTGGCAGCTTCTTAGTGTCAGTCAGGGCGACATGTTTTTTGAACCGCGCAATGCTCCATTTGTTTGATCATCTGCCAATTTTGATTTCTGATCGCCTTGTTGAAAGATAATGATGTGTGTGTGTGTGTATGTGTGTGCTCCTCACAATGCAGCTTAAAAGGATAATCAGGGTTCCAGCCGCTTCCAGCCACAGTGCTTTGGGAGCTTTACTTAGTCCTATGGTCATTGATTATTAAATTAAATTGACAAACTTATGTGTGTGCGGACATGTGTGTTTTTCATTCGGTGGCGTTGACATCCTCTGAGGATGGGATATTCCACACACACTAAGGTGTCCCTAGCTTTCAGACAGGGGCTGCTTCTTACTACAAGGACTTTGAAGAGGAAATTTAAAAAAAAACTGCACCGAGAGTGACAGCACTTATTTATAACAGTCTGACCTCTAACAAAGTAAGGTAAATCAATTACTGCTTCCACTTGACTGGCTTCAGAGTGGTGCTAGTGCTGCTTTTCCCCCTGCAAGCACACTGCACTATTTCAATAAACAAAGCGAAAGTATTCCATTTAAAGTACAAGTCCTTTTTTAATGTGAGTCTGAACATTATTTGATTGCTTTATAGGAAAACTAGCGTTTAATAAACAGTAGTTTAGCCTTAGGTTTACAAAGCCCATACAGACCTATCCTAGCCATTAAAACTCAAGAAATAACTTGTTTGTAGTCTTTGGATCACCCAAGGCATGATGGGAACTGTATCTCCAAAACAAAAAAAGGTTCAAGTCCTAAATAGAAAGGAAAAATAATAATGTTCTAGAAACAAATTAACTAATGCTCAGAAAATTCCCTCAGCATGGAGAATGTGAGTCCAACCAAAATGCAGGAAGCACTACAGAGTACAAAGCTGCTGTAGTGAATATGTACATGGGTTCATTCATTCATTAAGGCCCTGTTCTCACGGCAACACGAAACGGTGCAAACGCGGAAAAATTCCTGCGGTTGCACTATATCATGTCCATGAAAACAGCAAACGCAGGCATGAAAGCGCAAGTTTTTGAGATCTACTCCCAGAGAGGATTTTTCGGAAAACACAACGGTTTTGGTTTCATGTGAACACCGAAAACATTTCCCCTGATAACGCAGACGTCACGGCTCCACTTCACGTATGCATAGTCTATAACATTTGCTGTCAATACCCACACGCGAGTTATAAAGTTAGAAGACAACATAACGTGCAGGGCTTAAATAGGCCTATAACACTCGCCAATTTAGTCTGTAGTCTATTAGTAAGTTATTGATACCATGCACCCGCCACTTTGTCTGGGGAAAGATTTGTGCTCTGCCGCTTTTTCTAGCAAAATAAACTTGTGTACACGGCTCCCTCTACATTAAAAAACATTATACAGCAGTTGGTTCTGAGCGAGTGATTTGATTGGATGAGAGACCTTCTGAGCGTTCTGAAGGAGTGCTGATATTAGCGAACAACATCACTCGGGACTGTTCACCAAACTGTAGACCAACTGTCAAAATCACTCCGCGGCTCACTGATGAGCCGGTCAGCCGGAGCTTCACTTGTGTGTTATCTGTGTGTGTGTGACTCAGGTTGACTGTGGCGAGTCTCTACCCTGTGAGAGGGCATCGCTGCCACACACAGACACACAGACAGAGACAGTGTGCGGTAGTCGCTCACACTCACGTTACTGAAGACAGCAACTCAGGCTGCTGAATAATACGAGCGCAGCATAGCTTTAGCCTAGCCTACCTTTCCCACATCATTGTATAACGTTACTTCCCCCAGGCCGAAATACACTCATAAACTCTGGGAAATGAAGCGTGGGGGTTTGGATTGGGCAGCGGACCTTATTACCAACTAGATTAAGATCCGCCGTTCCGTTTTTCTTTGGTGATTTTTACGGGACATCGGGCCGCGGTGGTTAATGTTACCAGAGTAAACAAAGTAGAACGAGCTCACTCGCGTAAAGTTGTTGCCTAGCAACGCGCTCCGCTCTGACTGCTGTTGTCGAACTATTTGTGTTGGCGGAAGCAAATACATTCTTAAATGATTAAAGATAACATTTTAAAGTTAACTTGTGAATTTCAGTTGTAAAACTGCTGTATAAAAGCAATAGCACACTCGAGGTCGCATGTTGTCGCTCTATATCAGCACTGCTGTGTTTCCCTGCGGCCTCGTGCCTACGACCGAATCACAGCAGTGCTGATATAGAGCGACAACATGCTCCCTCTCGTGTGCTATTGCTTAACTATCCATAGTTCAGCGCGCAGCGGTTAAGTTACTGTTCAACTAAAGGAGCATTAAGGCTACGGCTCCACAGTAAAAGCATTTCACTGGCTAAACATTAACAGCATTTCACCGGACAAACGTGACTTGACTTTTATTTTGAAGTACGCCTAACAGGAAAAGTAGCCGCTCACAAAGCCCCTTCTCTATCAGCATGTCTTCTGTTTTCACGAGTTCAATTCGGTGAAATAAGAGGACAGAAAGCTTGTCATTTACAATACTTGTAACCCCAAGCTTACACCAACCTCTTTATGAACGTTAGTGGCATTCATTTTCGGTTTCAGTAAGGTTTTATGCATCAAATTGTACCGGAAAAGCTATCTACTACTACCTTGTACCGCCAACTGCTGGCCTGGCATGCTGACTACATCGATTTCGTCCCGTTTCCTCTGAAAACATGTGCACGGGTGAAGATGTCAGATAAATTGTGTCTGAACGGGGTTTTTTTTTAAAACCAAAAACGGGAAAACTGTCACGTTTTCACCGTGAGAACAGGGCCTAAGACGTTTGACTCTAAAGTGAATTATTTTGTTTCTGACTCTACAGCAAAATGTTGGTGTCAAAACCCCCAACATTCCAATGCTTGAGCCAAGGCTTTTATCTGTGTTTTCACACCTATCAGTTCCTCTATCCTAGCCAGCCCAAGCCAGGATGTCACCCCTCCTGTCTTTTCTGCCATTGGTCAGAAGTATTATGCTGTATGATAACAGCTAGTGAGCTAGTACAGCTCAGTCTCTTTGTCTCTGCATCTCCGAACGGAGTGGTGCAGCTCGGTGCTCTCTCCTCTTTAACCACCCTCGGAGGTGGTGGAACGCTCACGCTTGGCCTACCAAAAAGGAGGCTAGCACGCTCTCTCCTGCCCCAACTTCCATACTGGAAGGGGGACTCTCCAACTCCTGGACCCGGGCAAGGCCCGTTGTTCTCTGCTCTCCCTGTCCAAACAGCCGTGAAGGTCCTCTCAACCAAAGAGGAACAAGGATCCAACCGGCTGCTCCAAGCAACCCAAAGAAGAACCAGAAGAACCAGGGAACGAACCAAGCTCCCACCAAGGCCAGACCCTTAAGACGAAGAAGCTAAGAATCAAGCTAAGAGCTACAACCGTAGCCCAGAGGCAACAACGCCAGTTAGCATGCTGCTACTGAAGATCCAGAAAGCACCAGTTCATCCGAACTGCATCAAGACCGACCCGCGAAGCAAAACCCCTGTTTCATGCCAAAGGATCCAGAACCTCTCACACTGCAACAAACGCTGTGTATCATCATCTGGTATCGTATGAACCACTGGGCAGTTAGCTTAGCTTAGCAAGAACACATGGCTTGAAAGACTGTTAAACTGGAAATGTATGTGTACTGATTTGAACTATTCATTGTTACTTTGTAATTGGGTTTACAATACTGTGAACTTATTGGTTAGATACCCAAACATTTATGTTGATTTGAATTACCTTTAAAGGAACCTTTGGCCAAAGGCTCCTTTTGTTTCTCTTCCCTCTCTTCCCCCACCACAGGGAGGAAGGTGTGAAAGACCGGCTAATTTGCATCTACACATACATGCACTCACAGACACACACACACACACACACACTCCGTGTGCTTTAGTTTTAGTGGTTTTTAAATGTGTTGGATTTTATTTACTTTATGTTAATAAATTACATGCATTTTCTTTTGTAAGTAGAAGTTTCTGTCATTCATTTGTGTGAATATTATTGGGAAGTCCGCAACCAACAAGTACAAGGATTCTGTAGCCTTCAGTGTTAAGATCATATTACCAAATTTATAATAGTAATTATTTGATTACATTATTTTATGGAAATGATCATTGAAACTAGGATTTATTAATATTGATTTATTTAACTGAACATTAAACTAATCAACATTTGAGAATACATCATTGATTAAACGAGACAATAAATTATTAAGGTATTATTAATCTTCAGATTAATTTCTAGCAGGATTAATCTGAACCACCTGTAACAACTACACTCCCATGTAGACAGCTACATTATGGGATGATGAAGAATATCTACTTCCTGCAGTTTCTTTCTGTTGTTTTCCAACATGGAAGTCATTTCAATATGTCACAAGCCAAAACATAAAGATTCCTCTACCTTCTGATAGGTTGGTGTGTCATGGTGCCCACGTGGGTCACTGGTAAATTGGGCCAATCAGAAGCCACAAACATTCATATCAAGTGATGGACAGACAATTTGAGAAATTAACAATGTGATGGGTGGGCATAATAATAATTGCCTTTCATACGTGTATTCCAGCTAATCATGTTGCATTTCACTGGCCACGTCTTAAAAAACGATGAAAACATCCAAAACGCACATACCTGTCATGATCCTGCTTGGGCCTCTTGGCCTGGTGTTGTTGTTTCTGTGTGCTGGTCTAATTGCAGGGGTGGAATCAGGTGTGCTGGAGTCTATCACCAGCATTCACAGCTGCCATCAATCAGCAATCAACTGCTCTTCATATACCTGGCCCTACCTTCCAGACTCTGCCAGATTGTAGCTTCTGTTTACACACAGTCAGTTCTCTCTCTAGCTCACCTGTTTTCAGCTTCGCTTTTTTTTGCACTTTTTCCTGGCTAACTCCTGTTTTCTCTGCCACAGTTCTCCCGGCCTGACTCCAGCCACCAGCTCCAACCCTCGCCCACCAGCACACCCCCCCGGACCCCCCTGCCTGCCTGCTCTAGCTTGCTTCCATTCAGACCCCTGGACTTGCCCCGTTGCTCTCTTCCTGGACCCCTATGCCAGCCAGTTTCCCTCCCCGGACCACGGTCCTAACACCCTGCTGGTTTCTCCTAAAATAAATCTTCTTTTTTACTGATACTGTCTCCGCGCCTGTGTCCTCCAGACCCAATCGTTACAATACGGTCCAAATGGGTTGACGACAGGCCCGGTTCTAGAAAGTTAGATTAGGGTGGGCCTGTAGAAATTTTAGGTGGGCACACTGGGCAGAGAGACCGAAGATGTGAGCGCGCGAGCTGAAATTTTTAGCCCTTGTAAGATCTCTGCGTCTGCTTTTTGGCACATTTACTGTGAATTGTGTAGAACACAATATGCAAATAAACTTTGAGTGTTGCTGTGTGGGAGATTTGATTCTTGCATGTTTTTTTCCCAAATGTTTATGAATAACATATAATATACATTATATACAACACAATGTATCTTGTAGGCAGCCTGAGCTGATTGAAGAGAAAGCTTTGGGACTGGGCAACCTGGATGGTGGTAGTCCAGAGCTATATACTATACACACCACTTTCCACTATTGCCTCTGATGTCCAAATGGGTGAAAATAGTAGCCAGCCAAGGTCACAACCCTGCTAGGAGGGTCCGGGGGTATGCCCCCCCGGGAGATTTTTTTTACCTTTTTAAAGTGAAATGCATGAATCTGGTGCACTTTGAGAGGAAAATTAAGAGGATAAATCTGAGGAATTTTGTGTGAACAAATAATTTGGAGACACTGGGTCGGATGAATTAGAAGCTATTGAAGAAAGACACATGGATTTTCCATAGAAATATGAATTAGAAATAAAATATTATGCAGGATCCTCTGGGATGGGCTTGGAGCTCTTTTTCTTTTATGGGACATATTTTTCTGTAATATAATGAATTAATTTAAATGCAGTGAGAGGAACGAAGCAGAAGAACTCTGTTGTCCAGTTATATTTTTTTCCACAGACGAGGCTGAAATAGGCTATAGACCAGGGATTCCCAAAGTGTGGTGCGCGCACCCCTTGGGGTGCGTGAGCTGCTGCTAGGGGGTGCGCGAGATGAAAAATGTAATGGCGGTCTGATCATTACACAATCCATATTGGTCCGAGTATAAGAGGGTTTTATTTTCGCGGAAATAGGTCGTAAAAAGTTGGGTCATGTTTTCCAAGTTGTGTTTATTTTCTTTTTTTAATCGGGTGGAACACTGGCTGTGCTCTCAGAAGTGGCCGGGGCATTTGTGCGCTTGGAGAGAGAATGCTTTGTGGAGAGAAAAAAGAGGCACGGGACATCGACAAAGCCGATTCAAAGCCTCAAATCATTATGTTGCGAGTCAACGTGTCAGAGGCAGGAATCGGCAGAGCGATCGACTGTGGCTTTTTAGCTGCTGTAGTGCTGAGGAGAGATGCCAACTGCGCTGTCCTTTACGCACCAGCACTGCTGCTGTAATATTCAGATTTCATCATTTGCCTCAAAGCCCTAATGATTTTAAGAATAAGAGGCTTCATTAAAACGCTGTCCATGCTCTGTCTATGCGGTCGTTGTGATTCTCACTTTGTCGGCTGTAAACTGAAACTAACGGAGATCTCGGAGGGCTTCCCCTCGACAACTGTAACGTGCCCCGGTTATCATTTCAGCCTTAAACCACGGCGTTGATAGCTTTCATTTCAGCACTAGGCTATGTGATTAACTATGAGCATTAAATAAATGCTGCGTCTCAGATGCCGAGGACAGCAGCGAGGATGAGGCTCAACCAGAGCATAGAGAGATGACAGCGAGAGCGATCACAGCGGGGCAGAGGAATTTGCGCGTGAAGAATAGTCTGTGGTGAACCCATCAGAGTTCGGTCTATTTGCACTATCCTACTGTTTACTTGCAAAGAAGAAAAGTGTTTTTTTTCAATGCGTTTTTATTTTCGTATATTATTTAAATAAATAAAATTGATTGAGTTGAGTTTTGAAAAACGGGGGGTTCGTCTTATAATCGGGGTTGTCTTATACTCGGACCAATACGGTACAGTGTTTTTTCCCCACACAATAAAGACATGTAAATAAACATTTCCTTTGTAAAATTTAGAATCAAAAACTTGAATTTTAATTAATAAATAAATGGAGGCTATTCAAAATGAAGCGAAGTTATCTTCTTCTACGCATATGCGCACCTAGTTTGTGGCCTCTACATTCATTCTCGCAATTTATTTAAAATAACTGGCGTTCTAATTTTATTTCCATTACCTGTGTTATGATGACGGGGTTGTTTGCTCCACGGTCATTTAAACTTGCTGCAATTGTTGCTCAACGTGACTCAAAATATTAGGCTATAATATTTTCCCCATTTTATCTGCTTTCTGCCCCTTGTTGTGATCGTGATTATTTTATCATGTGTGTTCTGGTCATTTGAGCATGATTGAACATGCCACCTTTAATATGGCTATAACAAAGCTTGTTGCATTTTTTTTTTAAGGTGTGGGGGATTGGGGGTGCGTCAACCCGGTTGGGACATAGAAGGGGGTGCGCGGCTAAAAAAGTTTGGGAACCGCTGCTATAGACTATAGGCCTACACAGTGCATGGGCAACTCAGGGCAGCCCCATTTTCAAATATTTTTAAATAAACTCAATACACACTGTGTAAAACTGCAAAACATTGTATTCTTTTTATTGTATGATAATTTACGTTCACATACTATGATGTTGATATCAAACACAAACTTAAAAAAAAAAAAAAAGTCGGGACCCTAAGCAACCACTCATTTCGCTTATGCCTCGGGCCGGCGCTGCTGACCAGTGACCATTATAAGCCGGTGGAGGCAGGCTGTCCTGCCCACCCAATAATACAATTGGAAGCAATGCATGGTAATGGTATATTCTTTAGTATTAATTAATTGTCTGAATTTTATTTGACATTTTCTTGTACAGCGAATGAACAGGTCCGATCGGGTCTGGACTTCCACAAAAAAAAAAAAAAAAAAAAAGATATTTTTTTTTTGATTGGGTGGGCACAGCCCACATTTGGGTGGGCACGGCCCACCCTGGCCCCTGGCTACCGCCGGCCCTGGTTGACGACAGAAAGTAAAAGAAATACAGTATGAAACAAACACAGAAAGTGGTGGGAAAAACAAAGAGAAATAGAAAAAAGAGGAAAGGATGAGAGGAACATGAGTCAATCAATTACTTCCCCCATAGAATAAAAATGTCTTTTATTCTATGGGGGAACAGCCTGTTAGACCCTTTTTTTCCCTCCTCACTCTCCCTCCCTCCCTCCATCTCCCTCCCTCCACTCCCCATGCTCTTGTTCTTATTACCCAGCTCTATCAAGGTGGCGGCGCTTTCTTCTGTCCAGCCTGAATGTGAAAGGTCAGGTCCGCTGATCAAGCCAGTAATTAGACAGAGCTGGGGAGAGGGACTAGATCACTGCATGTCACCCCTCTTCAGATGAACAGCCACTGTGGCCTTACCAGCAGTCACACACCAAGCCCAAAGCCTCTTTTCATTTAAAAAGGGAACCGACAAGAGAACATAGTGAGGTGTCTCGCCTTTCTTCACTGCCCTTAATCCAGTGCTAGTGTCTGCTAAGCCTATTAATGTCTGAAAACCTGCAGACAGAGGCTAAAGGAAGTAGGGACCTCAGTACGAGCACTGATGATGAGGACAGGCTTTAAATGTGGTGTTTGTGTGCATTTCACACCGGCTGGCTACAATAACAAACACCTGGGAAATATGAAGAGATCCAATACCTAGGAATATGAGATTGTGTTATGTGTCAGGTCAACTCTTTCAAAAGCACCTTTCAGCTTTTAACCAACAACTATTCAATGTAGTCTAATTCAGTATAATCAGTGGTGTAGTCTACGTGATACGCAGGTATACGCAGTATACCCACTAAGAAAGCTCCAGCATTTCCGTATGCCCACTAAGAAATGCGAAATGATACGTAACAATTTTGTAACAACTGTCATACTTTCATTCATAAATTCAACCCGTGCGCTGTGTCCCTGTGGAAGTCGCAACGGACTTATAATAGATGCGGTACCAGGCATTACCCACGGCCCTTTTCATTGCGGACTGTTGGGTAAAAGAAAGGGCGATGTCCAACCCGAAAATACTGGCAGCGCGATGCAACATTCAGCCCAGTAGTCCCCTCGGGAGACGCGCACGGTGCTGTCGGAGCTCACCAAAAACGCGCAGGGACTTATTTTCTCCCAATGAGGAAAAAGTAATATTCTCAGTTTGCATAACCGGTCTAAAATTCATACTGATTCACACTGATCACCCCGTCAACTCATGCACTGAACATGAAAGAAAACCAGAGCCGGCCCGAGGCATAGGCAAAGCGGTTGCTTAGGCCCCCCGCCCTGTGTGTTTGATAGTAACATCATATTATGCAAATGCAATGTATCATACAAAAACATTTGGAATACAATGTGTTGGTCTAGATAGTTAAGAGCCTAATAATTGAATCAGTTCATCTGGGAGGTAATCCGAGGTTAACTGATCACGTCACGTTCACGTCCAAGCACAGTGTGTATTGATTTTATTTAAAAAAATGGAAATGGGGCTGACTTCAGTTGCCCATGCACTGTGTATAGTCTACAGCCTATTTCAGCCTCGTCTGTGGAAAAAAAGATACAGTAGCTGGACAACAGAGTTCTTCTGCTTCGTTCCTCTCACTGCATTTGAATGCATTCACTATATTACAGAGAAATATGTTCCATAAAAGAAAAGGAGCACCTAGTCCAACCCAGAGGACTCTGCATAATATTTTATTTTATATTAATATTTTTATGGAAAATCCAAGTGTCTTTCTTCAATAGCTTCTAATTCACCCGACCCAGTGTCTCCAAGTTCTTTGTTCACACAATTCTTCAGATTAAGCCTGGGTGGGCTGACCCCCCTAGAAAGGCCGGGATCTAGAACAGACTTGTGTTTATCTATTTTAGAGTCACCAGAAGGTGGGAAACAATGCATTTTAATATAAAAGAAATCTGGGGGAGACCCCCATACCCCCCAATTTCATTTGGGAATAGAAATCCTAAGCTTTGTGTTTCTAAAGGCAGGCTAAGGTGTAAAATGTTTTTGCCTTTGCTGCACCTAATGCAGAAACAACAAAAGTGTAAACTAACCACGGTGTAAGCCATATGTTTAATGTACAAATGCTATGCTGCATATTCAAGAAGAGGCTAAGAGGGAATCATCACAGTATACCCACTACAAAAAGCTAGACTACACCACTGAGTATAATGCATTTGACAATTGTACCATGGGACAACTTGACAACTAACAGCTGAATCCAACACGTAGGGATCATTGTATGACCTCTCTGTTGGATTGCATAATATTGAAATATTTTTATGTTTTGTTTTCATCTTTCCAGTAGGTGAATGCCGATATGCTGAAATGACTTCATGGTTTATTCAATAACATTAAGCCATAGGCTCATGTCCTTAGAGAAGATCTACACTCAACAAAATATAAACGCAACACTTTTGTTTTTGCTCCCATTTTTCATGAGATGGACTTAAAGATCTAAAATTCATTCCAGATACACAATATTACCATTTCTCTCAAACAGTCTTCACAAATCTGTGTAAATATGTGATAGTGAGCACTTCTGCTTTGCTAAAATAATCCATCCCACCTCGCAGGTGTGCCACATCAAGATGCTGATCTGACATCATGATTAGTGCACAGGTGTGCCTTAGACTGTCCACAATAAAAGGCCACCCTGAAATGTGCAGTTTTGTCTCACAGCAAAATGCCACAGATGCCACAAGCATTGAGGGAGCGTGCAATTGGCATGCTGACAGCAGGAATGTCAACCAGATCTGTTGCTCGTGCATTGAATGTTCATTTCTCCACCATAAGCCGTCTCCAAAGGCGTTTCAGAGAATATGGCAGTACATCCAACCAGCCTCACAACCGCAGACCACGTGTAACCACACCAGCCCAGGACCTCCACATCCAGCAGGTTCACCTCCAACATCGTCTGAGACCAGCCACTGAGACAGCTGCTGAAACAATTGGTTTGCATAACCAAACAATTTCTGCACAAACTGTCAGAAAGCGTCTCAGGGAAGCTCAACTGCATGCTCGTCGTCCTCATCGGGGTCTTGACCTGACTCCAGCTCGTCGCCGTAACAGACTTGAGTGGGCAAATGCTCACATTCGATGGCGTCTGGCACGTTGGAGAGGTGTTCTCTTCATGGATGAATCTCGGTTTACATTGTTTAGGGCAGATGGCAGACAGCGTGTGTGGCGTTGTGTGGGTGAGCGCTTTGCTGATGTCAATGTTGTGGATCGAGTGGCCCATAGTGGTGGTGGGGTTATGGTATGGGCAGGCATCTGTTATGGACGAAGAACACAAGTGCATTTTATTGATGGCATTTTGAATGCACAGAGATACCGTGATGAGATCCTGAGGCCCATTGTTGTGCCATACATCCATGAACATCACCTCACGTTTCAGCAAGATAATGCACGGCCCCATGTTGCAAGGATCTGTACACAATTCTTGGAAGCTGAAAATGTCCCAGTTCTTGCATGGCCAGCATACTCACCGGACATGCCACCCATTGAGCATGTTTGGGATGTGCTTGACCGGCGTATACGACAGCGTGCACCACTTCCCACTAATATCCAGCAACTTCGCACAGCCATTGAAGAGGAGTGGACCAACATTCCACAGGCCACAATTGACAATCTGATAAACTCTATGCGAAGAAGACGTGTTGCACTGCATGAGGCAAATGGTGGTCACACCTGATACTGACTGGTTCTGAGTCCCCAGACCCCCAATAAAGCAAAAAAATGCACATTTCAGAGTGGCCTTTTATTGTGGACAGTCTAAGGCACACCTGTGCACTTATTATCATGATGTCAGATCAGCATCTTGATGTGGCACACCTGTGAGGTGGGATGGATTATCTCAGCAAAGCACAAGTGCTCACTATCACACATTAAGACAGATTTGTTAACAATGTTTGAGAGAAATGGTAATATTGTGTATCTGGAATGAATTTTAGATCTTTAAGTCCATCTCATGAAAAATGGGAGCAAAAATAAAAGTGTTTCGTTTATATTTTTGTTGAGTGTATGTTGGGTCACGATTTTGCTAATGAAAGCTTAACCTCTTTAAATTGACCAGAATCAAAGCAATTATTTATTGATATGTATGATATGATATTTATAAGTAATGTATTTGAACAATTTGTGTTGGAATCAAAATTATGATATGATATTGACTTATATTTATTGTGAAATATAGGGTTGGAAATAGACTGGTTATAAACTATTGTTGTTGTGACAATAAGTTGACGTTGGAACTTGTAGTAATGATACTTAAGGGATGAGTGATGTTTAAGCAAGTTGACCCAAAAAAATTCGACAAGGAATCCAAAGTCTTCTGCTTCTGGGTATAGCCATATGTGTCAATCTAACCGTTCCTCCTGGATGGATGTTGGTTACTGTGTCATAGCAAAGGTACATTAAGAGATGCAATGCAGTGGCAGCATTTCGATACTTGCAGGAAATGTCTTTAGACAATCGCAATATGAAGTCACTGCAAGTCATTGCAAGAGATATTCAAAAAGGAGAGTTGTGTTGTCTTGATTCAAAGGATGTAATGGAGGGCTTGGAAAGTGATATTGATTGTTTGTTTATGGAGTGGCACAAGCAACTAAAAGCATCAAGAAGTGCAGAAGGGGGTGATACAAATAATGGAAAATGCGTGGTGAAATCTAAAATGGAAATATATATTTTGTTTTTTAACAAAGCAGACTACTAAGAAATTGAAGAGTTGTATAACTCAGGATGAGCTTTAATGTCAAGTGAGGAGGAGAGAGAGGTGGAACTTGATCAAGTTGAAACCCAAAGCAGCGCCACTGAAATAATGTATTGAAGTGTTAAATGGGAACGCAGAGGCTCTGGGATAAATAAATGATGGTTTATCAAAAAATCTCTGAATTGTTGGGACAAACTGCCATGCTGAGAGAGTTACAACCTCGGGAATGGAAGATGGTCGTTGGTGTGCTCTGGGCTGGGGGTGGCCGGGGGGGTTGGTGGTGTCGGGGTGCGTGCTCAGGCGTCTGCGGTGGCGCTGTGCTATTGCCTGACTGGACCGTTGGGTGGGGTGGAAATGGGGCATCGGGTGCAGATTGTGTAATTGTTGCACTGGTAGGTGGGCACTGAGATGTTTTTAATCGTTTAGACGCAGGTTGCTTTTGACCGCCTCGGGAGAACTGCGGATAGATTTTCTTGGGGCGGTTAGAAGCAATCTATGCAATTTGCGTATTAACTGTTTTTAAACTGTTTTAATCATTTATCCCTGCCTGGCGATCTGCTCTGTGGCGTTGCTGTTGGCATCTGTGTTTCGCTGCCCGGCGTCGGTGCCGCGCCCTTTGTGCTCGGTGCCTCTGGCCTTGCCTCATGGGCTGGGCATGGCCGGTCCGGCGGGCCTGGGTGGGCTGTACGGGCCGCCCTCCGGGGGTTTCGGCTGTGGTTGCTCCTCGTGGCAGCGGTGCATTTGGCTATTTCCCTATTCTATACTGTCTATTCTCTATCTATGGCCCCGGTCCTCCTCGGGACTAGTGCCGCACTGGGGCGTGCTCTCTGGGGGCGGGTCGCAGGGGGCTGGCGCCGATTGTGTGTCGGCGGGGAACAGTAGAGTGTAAATCAATGTAAATTGTGTTCATATTGTTTAACATTGTTATAGTGTTATTAATAATAGCCTGAGGAGCTGCCTCGGTCTCGGTTTGTCTCGAGTACCGGTTGTCCTCCCACTGAAAAATTGTCCTGCTGACGCAAATTGCAAAACTGATACCATTTTCTAACATTTGTTCTCCTCTGTCTATCTTCCATGATTGGCTGAGCGATACCCCGGGGGTTCTCGCCCTCTGTCTACCAAGCACTCTCCATGCCACTCGACTGACTCCTAGTTCTGTGCGGAATCAGCCGTCCTATGAACGGATGCTCCCTGCCTGCTATTGCCTCACATCAGCACTGATTCACCGTCCATCAGGATAGTACTCTTTCTACTTGCTTGCTTGTTCAATCTTTAATTTATTTTTTGCTTTGCTCATTGGTTGCCTGTCTGTCCTCTTCCAGTTTTCCCTGGTGGTGACGAGACGGTGTGGATCTGGTCCCCCCTCTGGCAATATCTGAGAATGGATCATCAATGCGGAAGATGTTGCAGTGGTTAAGGACGCCACCTGGAGACGTGGGATGTAATCTCAGCGCTGGAAACCTTAGTTTTCCCTGGTGGAGACGAGACGGTGTGGATCCTCTGGCAGCATCTGAAGTCTTCCTGTATCCACACTATCCACACTATTCACACTTTACTTTAGTATTACCATGTACACATCTGGTCAATGATCAAATTCCTTCGTGATTTTCTTTACTTATGACATCTATTGCAGTATGTCCGTCCTGGGAGAGGGATCCCTTACGTTGTCGACTCTCCCTGAGATTTCTTCACATTTTTTTTAATCCCGGTAAAGGGTTTTTTACTGGGAGTTTTTTCTCAGCCGAGCTAAGGGTGTAAGGGCAGGGTGTCATATTATATCATATTGTATAGAATGTAAAGTCCACTGAGGCAAATGTCTATTTGTGATTTTGGGCTATACAAATAAAACTGATTTGATTTTGATTTGATTTGATGATCCAACTTGAATACATGACCAAGAAATACCAGGAGGAAACCAAGGCCCACTACACCAGCATGAGGCAATTTTCAATCTGCTTTCATTTACTACCTGTTGTACTTGTGTGTCCTTAACTGAGTGCATTGTCTATAACTGCATTCTTAATATGAACAATGGTCCAGTTTCAACATAATAGCCCAGTGTTATGATAATGGACAGTGGTTTATGTAATTGCATGTGCTAGACGGCCTGTAAGCACATGAGATGATACGTAAGTGATGCATGAGCATGATGCAGTATGTGTGCTCTCACATACATAATCAAAAATATTTACATTAGAAAGATGGTGATCAGTCACCCTAATAGGTTCATCTAGATCCATACTCTTTAATAAGCTATCACAGTACAATATTACGCCTGAGCGACCAACATTATAGGTTTCTATTCATTTCATTATTCATGAGTCTCATCAACTGTGAAGATAAACTTGCAGAATGGCATTTTAAACCATGCTGTCATAGCCACAACACAAATATAACATACTGTGGATTCAAAGTATCTTCCAACTCATTTCCTTTATGTTTCCCACCAAAGTGTAAGTAAGAAAAAGTCAGTATGGCATTGATATCCATGATGTACTGCCGTCCCTTCAACAACCCCATGCCAATACTCACACACTCTATGTAACCAAGGGCTTATTATATAATTATAACTATGTATATACTGTATATCTATAAATAACAATACATATGTCTCCACCCTTCTTACAGGAGCTACAAAAAGAGTAATAAACTGATTCTAAGTATTATTCCTATACACACCCCAACCATGGTAACAAGATAATGGTGAAAATGAAAATCACAGGAAAACGTGAATGCAAAATAACAATAAATAGAAGCCATTCGTAAATGTAAGTTTTGGTCGCAGCGACAGATCAAATCAAGGGGATGGGTTTACTCTGGAATTACTTCATGCCCGTTCTGACTGTGGCCTTCAGTGTGTGCACGTATTCACCATCAGCATAATATTAATATGATAACTTCTACACATTTTGTCCCAAACACTTCAAAATTAAGGATACACACCGTTGTGCTGTGCGCAAGCCACATCCAGAAGCTCAGGCCGATCTGACTAACATACAGAGAGATATGCGAGCCACAGACAGACAGACGTTTCTTGCTTTATACATACTAGTGCAGTGCCCGTAGGAAGAAGGTAAACAAAGAAAGATATTAGACAGTACATTTGGCTGCTATCATTGATGGCTAATTTTACACTGTTGAAGGTTATTATCAGTAACTTACTTTGTAGAAGTTGGCTATAGAGTAGGGCAACATTCCTTTGTGTATTGTGTAAAGATAACCACAAACTAATTCCATGTAACACTATCTGATATTATGGTACCCTGCAAACTGCCATCCATACTGCACAATGCACTCAAACTTACACTCAGTTGCCTATATAGTAAATGGCTACACTGTGTATAAAATGAGTCTATGCTGAAAGATAAGACTGAGTTTGGATAACTGTCAATGAATGTTAACGTGTCAGTAGCAGTCAACTGTGTGTGGGGGAGGGGACTTGTGTGGGCGCGGGTTCGCTTAGGCTTTCGGTTTACCTTTTAAACGGATATTAACGTTAACATGTCAGTAGCAGTCAGCTGCGTGTGTGTGTGGGGTGGGGGACTTGTGTGCGCGCTCGGGCACGCTTGGGCTTTCGGTTTACCTTTTAAACGGATATTAACGTTAACGTGTGTCGTGAGATGAAGCAGAATGATACGTTTGTTAAAGCATAAGGTTTATTTCAAGATAGCAGGGATTCTCCGGAGGGCTTCACTGGTTGCCATACAACTGGGTATCTTTGCAAAGAGTGAAACGTCCTTCCTTAAAATCATCACGTATTTAAAGATAATTTACTCCACACGGGGGGGATACAAGGCAGACAGTTCAAATATACATACATTGATATTGTAAACATGGGAGGGGTCAGGTTGATCAGAGAGACAGACAGTTCCTAATATGCGTACATTGTTATTGTAAACGTGGGAGGGACAGGCTGGCCAGAGAACAGCAGGAGAGACAGGCAAGGGTGGGGAGGTACAGTCTGAGTACTCTTCAATAAACATTTGAGGAATTTAACCTTAGACATACAGGAGTAATACAAGATAAATACAATGTTTCCTATTACATTAATAATATTTTTATTTATTGTATTTATTTAGGTGTCTATTTTTAGACACCTTAGGAATAAGTGCACATCCATGATTAGGAAAGCCAAATCTGAATATTACCTTGAATTTATCTCCGACTGCTACTCTAACCCTGCACTATTTTGGAAAGCTGTGAACTATAATAAGAACAATTCTAGCACAGTTCCCACTCAGATCAAATTAAATGGTCACACTCTCAATGATCAAAAAGAGATTGGCTTAGCTTTTAATAAACATTTTATAGCTGCTGGTCAACTCTTTCAGAATGGAGGATGTACACCTTCTACCACCAGTAGTAACGTACCGCCTGTCTCTCAAACTCCTATTTTCAGCCTTGATCTTCTTCCCACAAGTGTTGTTGTAGATGCACTCCTCGCCATCAACCCCAAGAAGTACATGGGAGAGGACAATTTGGACCCGTTTTCAATCAAGCTTTCTATACATATAATATCAAAACAAATTACCCATATTTTTAATCTTTCGATCTCCTCTGGAATAGTTCCTAAAATTTGGAAAAAAGCTCACGTAATTCCTTTACATAAAGGTGGTGACAAAAATAATCTTAATAACTACAGGCCAATTTCCAAACTCCCATGCCTCGCAAAAATTCTAGAATCACTTATTAATAATCAGTTAAAAATATTTCTAACTAGTGCTTCCATTTTGAGCCTGTACCAATCTGGTTTTAGGGCAGGTCACAGTACTGTCTCTGCTGTGACTTTGGTTGTAGACAACATTGTTACAGCATTAGACAAGAAAAAGCACTGTGCAGCACTTTTTATTGATCTTTCAAAGGCCTTTGATACTGTTGACCACCATTTGCTTTTACAGAGGCTGCATGACATTGGCTTTGATCATTCTGCATGTAGCTGGTTTAGGGATTATCTCTCTGATAGACAGCAGTCAGTTAAACTGGGAAGATACCAATCTGAGTTTTTAACTGTTACAAATGGTGTCCCACAGGGCTCAATTTTAGGTCCAGTTCTTTTCACAATTTATATAAATAACATTGTTTCATCGCTAAAAAACTGTCACGCCCATCTATATGCTGGCGACACAGTACTGTATTGCATTTCCGATTCGGTGCACCAATCTATTCAGAACCTACAAAGCTCTTTTAACACCCTGCAGGACTGTCAAGTGGACCTCAGGCTGGTTCTAAATACAGACAAAACCAAATATATGTGTTTCTCCAGAGCAAGAACTACAACTTTTAAAATTAAATGAAAATAAGCATTCCAACATTCAATATCTGCCACCACACTCGACTTTTTTTATTTTTTTTATTGTAGTCCTAAACAGGCACTCTGAGAAAAAAATAAAACTCAAATTAAAGACAGGTGTAGAAAATAAATATGGAACCAAAATAATGTGAAAGGCAAAACAAATAGCATAGTAACCTTAAAATGTTAAAGTGACAGATGATCTGTGAGTCTTGCCATATGGACCAAAAAGGGTGCGTTTTAATTTTAAGAAGAAATATAATTTAGGAAAAACCTCAAGGAAGGGAGCAATTGAAAGAACGTAGCCAAAAATCACAGAACATTTGACAAAACCAATGCACAATACGCCAAAAAGGCCCTCCAACAAAGCATCAAAGAGAGGTAAAAAAGACAGTATTGCGAAACTAAAATCAAGGGTTGAGAAATGGTTAAGAAATAAAACCTCAACTAGGCAATTTAGAGGAAAAAAAATAAACCAAATGTTCCAACATAGTCATTCAACAATTAATATTCAAACATAGTCCATGGGCATGAATAAAATGTTGAAGCAACAAAAGGTAGAAGATCAATCAGATAAGCAAAGATTAGCACAAGTGTTCAGAGCACGATCAAAAGTGTTCAGAGCATGATCATGAAAAAATCAATGTCCAAAACAAAAGTCAAGTATCTACAGTCAAGGCTACCATCCAAGAGTCTATCAAAAAGAAAACAGCGCACAAAAAAAGGAGTCTCTGTGAAAGTTCATGTGTGCGGCAAAGATTTTAGTGTGGAAGTGTGTGAGTGTCAGTCAGTGTGGTCAGTTGTAGTTGCTTGTGTGTGTGTGTGTGTGTATGTGTGTGTGTGTGTTTGTGTTGGTCAGCGTTTGAGGTGGCATCTCGCGCCCAGTATGGCAATAGAATGTGCTGGGCATGAGTGGGATTCTGCGTTTCACATCCGGATGAAGGCGGGGGCATGGCCAGACACATCCAGATTATTGCCCAAAGCATGTATGTAAGGCCAGGGGATGGGGTGTCGTCTGGGTCTTATTGGAGCGAGGTGGTTGCCCGTTTTCTTGTCGTTGCTGGTTCTGGTCCCACTGATGTCCAAGCTGGTGGGCTGTTGTCCTGTCGTTGGTGCCTCTTGATCCGTCGGGTTGTAGCTGGCAGGGATCCGCTTGCAGTGGCTGGCATGGATCCAGGTGGTCCTGTCTACAACCTTCACGGCCGTCATGGTGGTGAGGAGGATTTGAAAGGGTCCGGTCCATCGCTTGCTTCGCCAGTTCTTCCGTCTGAGATCCTTGACGACAATCCAATCTCCGGTTTCTAGGTTGAGTAGCTGGGTAGTGAACGACAATACTTAAAATAACAAGAACGACATTACTTTTTTGCATAGATGCAAAATCCTTTAGTAAACCAATAATGATTCATTTGAGCGAGCATGAGGTATTCAGAGGCATGGTCAAGGCCATGGCTCAATTTAGCATAGTGAGGAAACAAATATTTGGGAAGACAAGGCAAACCTTTGGGGCCATACAAAGCCCCATTTGTTTTACTGCAGTCATTTTTCTTCCAGAGTCGGCATTCCTCCGGTGTGGCTCTCTGTTGCAGGTCCTGCAATTCAGACAGGGGAGTGACAGTGACAGTGACAGCAGGTATGCTTAGAAAGGTTGTTGTGGAAGGCTCATGTTTTACAGGCATGCAAACTCGTCACTTGGAAACAAAATTGGCCATCAATGTGATTCGTGGAGATCCGTTGAGAAAATATTTTTTGGAGGAGGGGGGGGGGGGGGTCTGATGGCCAGCTGTGTGTGTGTGTGTGTGTGTGTGTGCGTGTGTGTGTGTGTGTGTGTGTGGAGTGGAGCGGAGCATGGACATGGAGTGACCATAGTGACTAACTATGATTGACGGATGTTAACTCCTATCATATGAGCTTTGACAGTCATTTGGCCAATCAGAAACAGTGTTTGTCATTGAGGGGCGGTGACATCAGTCAGTCAGAGCATCTGCAGGAAAGTTAAATTTTTTTTCTCTCAGAGTCATCGGAGCGTTCAAGTAGCCGCAGTACTACTATTTTACCGTGTTAATGTGCCTACTAGTGTTGCCACCCGTTTTTCCCAGAATTGTTCTCTTTTTTCACCAGTTGTCCCGGGAAAAAATAAATCTCTCCCGGGACACAATTTGTCCCGTTTTTTGGGGGGAAATGCCAAAACCTCATTTGATTTCCTTCGTTCAGTAGTTCAGGCCGTTTCACACGGGCCGAGGCGTTTGTTGCGCCAACTAATGCATTCTCAATGGAGAGGCGAGCGGGGCCGGGCAGAGAGAAAGCGCAGCGTTCCGTTGTCAGGCGGCACGACAAGCGGGCAGGGGCGGTCTCAACGATCTCGGGGCTTGTTTCAAGACCCAGTGTGGGGCCCCCACTTTTAAAAAAAAAAATGTAATAAATAATGCTTGTGCATGCTCCCGGTGAAAATAGAAAAAAAGATTGTGGAAACCATTTGGTTCATATACGGATTATGAGATAATGGGCCCATACTCTTAAAGCCCCCCTCCCCCACTCCTCCCTATCCCTATTCAACAGATAAAGGGTGGATAGCTACTTTTTATGAACAGTATATAATTTACACATAGAAAGCTTATTACTGTAGGTGTGAGGGGGCCTTCAAGGCCCCTCATGAAGCCACTAAAACAGAGCTAATAATGCTTTAGTTTTGCACTTGCTTTTCTATTATTCACCTACTAGTTGAGGGGCCCATGATGATTTATTTCCTTATTTTAGGCGATACCTTTTTGGACCCTGTTATTGACATGAGTGACTGAGCTCTTTGACAATGTGACATGTAAAGTTAACCCTCTGAGCCCTAAGGGCATTTTCTCGATTTTACATGCTTTTATAAATTACCATTTTGGAGGGCAAGTAGATAACATAAGACCCAGGTGATTCATATCAAAATGTTCAGAACACTCTCAGCTCTCAGTGAGGAAGGTTCAATTTTGCCCTAGTCCAATGCAAAAAAAAATATTTTGACATAAATGTTGAAATTTGAAGTCCGATTTTTGAAAAATTTCGAAATTTGTGTGAAATAATACCTTTATTCATCTGATTGAGTTATTTTGACTCTTGAAATCGTCTCTCCAAAACATTAGCTTCTAAAATGTACTGGAATTTATTGCATAAAAAGGTTGGGAAGAGCAAAAAACATGACTAAAATGATCTTTTTGTCCAAACGTTTTTTGGGTTGAGATCTAAGGGCATTTTCTCGATTTGACATGCTTTTATAAATTACCATTTTAGAGGGAAGTAGATAACAAAATACCCAGGTGATTCATATCAAAATTTTAAGAACACTCTCAGCTCTCAGTAAGGAAGGTTCAATATTGCCCTAGACCAATGTAATATATAAATATATTTTGCCAAATGCTGAAATTTGAAGTCCGATTTTTATAATAGATGTCACTTACAACAAATCATGAAGGAATACAATAATTGACTAATGTTAACATGCTAATACTAAAATAAAATATGAATAGTGTGGATGCAGGAGGACTTCAGATGCTGCCAGAGGAAGGACCTGATCCACACCGTCTCGTCTCCACCAGGGTAAACTGGAAGAGAACAGACAGACAACAAATGAGCCAAGAAAAGTGAACAGGCATGAAAACAAAAAGAGTACTATCCTGCTGTGCGAAAGCATTATCCCCATTTACAAAGCATTAGCTTCTATAATGCACTGTCATTTTCCAAAAAAAAGTTGGGAAGTGCAAAAAAACATGACTAAAATCAATATTTTCGGTTTCCGGTTCTAGCCTTTGAGGCAACCATCCTTTCATCCACAGCCAGGTTTTTGTGTGGATGAAAATAGGTCTTTGCTGCGGTTTTGATCGAATTGAGGAAAGGTTTGACCCTGAAGAGTTTGTCGAATTGTGGCGTTCCCTTCTTCCTATCATTGTTTACATCTTCATCTGGATCACTTACTGTATGTGTAAGTTCCAGGAGATGACACCAAATCCGTCCCTACTCATGACTGTTGCCGCAAATGGACAGGTTAAACTGTGGTTCTGCCTCCAGTAATCAGCAATGTGGTGTAGTCTAACCAGGGCCATGTAAAAGAGGAGTCCAACTGTCAAATCAGTCCATTTAAACTTTTTACCCATGGCAATTTTTTTGGCAGCCTGTTTGTTTGTGTTGCGACAGAGTGTGTGTACAGTGTGTGCAGTGAAAAACAATTTGAAGAGCTCAATTGGTGTGTAGAAGTGTGTGCCTAGCTGTGGGCCAGGGGTGTGTGCAGGTTGAAACCTGGAGACAGGAGGAGCGGTGTCCTGGTCTTCCTCAGTCTTCCAAGCCCGCTGCTGCGTAGGGGGTGCTGGTGGAGTTGGGACACGGGACCTCTTTGCGGAAGGTTCTCCTCTTCTCCCGGACCTGGTGCTGCCACAGATTCACAGAAATCAGTCTCATTATCTCATAACAAAAATATTCAAACTTCACAACTTGTATTTGCAAACAACAGTGTAATAAAAGTCGATGCAAAAACATTTCCATTCTCTACTATTTGTAAATTGTAAAGGGAAATACTTTTACACAGAATAAACACCTATTACCATTATTTTCAAAAAAAGTAAACAAAAGTAGTGCTATCAATAGAGAAATCAGTCCCTGTAATGTCAAGAATGCAAAATTCAAGCTAGCTTACATTTACACACGGAGCTTCATTTGCAATTTCTAAAATAAATTATCTTACCCGTCTTCAAATGGATGGGACGCAGTTTCAACAGAGGGTGGGAGGGTCAAAGTGCTGGGCACAGCCAAGTCAGAATCCTCTCTGTATTTTATTTATTTATTTAACCTTTATTTAACCAGGCAAATTGCTTGAGGTCAAATGACCTCTTTTTCGAGCAAGGCCTGGCCAAAATGGCAGCAGCTAGAATGAATCAAATACAAGACAAACATAAAAAGAAAGCAGACATGAGAAAACAGAGAAAAAAGCACAGACATGAGAAGACAGAGACAAATACATTCCAATGGATGAAAGAAAAACAATTTTGAGGAAATGATAAAATACTACACAGTGAAACATTTACACACTCCAAAATTCGCCATTAAGAAACATGTAATTCGAGTTTTAAAATCATTCATGGTGATGAGTTCCTGTAATTTGAGTGTTTTTTGTATAGTGTTCCAGGCGAAGGGAGCAGAGTACATGAAAGCCCTCTTCCCAAACTCAGTACGGGTTCTGGGGACAGAGGTGGAAAGAAAGTCCAGAGAGCGTAAACTGTATGATGGATTTGATTTAAAAGTGAGGTATGTGCAGAGATATGAGGGGAGTAGTCCAGTTATTGCTTTGTAAATGAAGGTGTACCAGTGAAGAAGCCTGCGAGCTGACAAGGACAGCCAGCCTACTTTAGAATACAGGGTGCAATGATGGGTGAGTGATTTACAGCCGGTGATGAATCTTAAAGCACAATGATATGTAGCATCAAGCATATGAAGTGAAGTGGAGCAGGCATTCATGTACAGTACGTCACCATAATCTAGTAATGGAATAAAAGTAGCCGCAATTAGCCTTTTTTTAGAAACAAAAGAAAAACAGGATTTATGCCTGAAATAAAAGCCCAATCTCACTTTGAGTTTCTTTGTCAGGTTCTTAATATGGGGTTTAAAAGACAAATTATTGTCAAGGATGATACCAAGATATTTATAAGTGGAAACAGTCTCAATCAGTGTACCTTGAGCTGTAAATAAAGTGGGCCAACAGTTAGTTGTATCCCTGGATTTAGTGAAGATCATCATTTTAGTTTTATCTACATTAAGTACTAGTCTTAAAGACAGGAGTTGGGCTTCCCTTTCTTTAAAAGCAACTTGCAAGTGTTCAACAGCCATTAACACAGATTGTCCAAAACAATAAATAATAGTATCGTATAAAATAAGGACATCAACGTTTCATTCTCCATTCATCAGACAGACATTTCTTGTTTTATAGATAGATGAATGAAACTGTAAACACCCAAACACAGAGTTCATCTAAGAAGTAGGGCTGTCAAGCGATTAAAAACATTAATCTAATTAATCACATGCTCTGTGATTAATTAATCTAAATTAATCGCATACTTTTATGACACTTTTATACCTGTTTATAAACAGCTGTATAGCCTACTACAGTTTGTTTGTTTCTCTCTCTCTGTTTGTTTCTCTCTCTCTGTCTGTCTCTCTGTCTCTCGCTCTCCGTCTCTTGTAACTTCTGTCTCCTCCCCTCAGCCAGACTAAATGACGACTTTCCATCTCCCACAACAGACAGCGCTGCACTGCCACCGATTAATGCCTATGCCGGTTCATTCACCATTTTCGTACTCATACGCAAAAATATTGACACACACACACACACACACACACACACGTGTGACGCAACATTCAACATTCACGGACGCAACATTCAAGCTAGTTTACATGTTCACACTTAGCTTCCATTACAAAACAGAGTTTTGGCAAATAAATGCTCGTACCCGTCTTCAAATGGATCCATGTCATCTTCATATTCCTCTTCGTCAAAGCCCTCAATGTCGGAATTGGCGTCTTCCTCGTCACTGCTCCTCTGAATCTCGTCGCGGGCCTCAGCTGTCGAGCATCCGCGCCATGGTGAAGTCGAAAGGAGTCCTTTGTTCAGTGATTGTAAATATGTTTGACAAGTAATGGGGAGGTCCTTAGTGATTACACTAAGTTGATTGGATGGTTTTTCACAAAATATGACAGCAAGCAGCTCTACCAATCACGCAAGGGAAAGGGCCGATGACGTTTTCGCAAAATGTTGATTGACAAGCGGCTCAGCCAGTAGCGCAAGGGAAAGGATTGATACATTTTCGCACCTCTCAGCAACATATCTCTGGCTGTGAGTCACGTATACTATCGCGAGAATATGTCCCGGAAAGGGCAGAATCCCAGCTTTCCGGAGATATTTAAACCACATTGCTGCGATTTAATAGTGTTAAATAATTTATTAAAACATAACGAAATCACCGACAGAACGCAATAGAACGCAGTACTGCGGGCTCCGAGTTGGAAGGGTTAATATCAGTATTTCTGGCTTAGGGCCCCCCTGAGCCCTTGGGCCCCTGGGCCTGGTTGCATGCAATTTTCTTCTCAAGGTGCACCAGATTGATGAATTTTACTTTAAAAGGTCGCATTTTTTTCTTCTGGGGGAGCATTCCCCCGGACCACCCTACAAGGTCCAGGGTTCCCACCTCAGTCTCCTTATATATCCTACTGTAAAAAGCACTGTAGGTGCTTATGGTTATTATAGGTCATTACACTGGTCAGTCTGAACTGGTAGCCTAATAATGGCCGAGCCCTCCGCCCCAAACATCAAGTGTCTCTTTTTTTCCTAAATCCAAGGTGGCAACCCTAGTGCCTACTCGGTTTATGTGAATCACTTTTTAAATAAATTCACGGAGTTTGCCAACCGTTGTTTTACAGCCATTTGCATTGCTTTATGCTCGCGCTGATTAACAGCCGCGGTTGGCGGATTGTCACTGCAGATTAACGTGTCACCTCAAGTTAATAATGTGCTTTTGTCTATTGCTGTTTTCACGGTTTTTGAATGGTGCGTGGTGTTCTGGCCGTGCATGTAGTGATTTTAGCAGATCAGCGCCGAAACAACACACTCACCTGCTTCCTCCACTATCGTCTCATTTTGCACCATTAAGTTCCTGCGCACGACTGAGGTGTGTGTGTGCGTGTGTGAATGCGTGAACACGAGATTAACTATGGTGACAGAGTGTATTCTTATGTGTTATATTGATGGTTGTGTAACAAAGATAAGGCAAATCCTGTTTGCCACAATATAAATAGTTAGTTTATTGTAAGGGAATTTGGTGTGATTGATTTGAGGCTCCATGTTATTTTCTGTCTTATTTAAAGCTGGTTTTGCCAGCATTTTTAACCGTTTTTCCAAGCTGTTTTTCTTGGTAAATAGGCTACCTACACACTTTGTATTGTAAAAGTCAAGAAGGTTGGCTGACTAACTTGTTTTGCTCATTTTACTATTCATCTGACAACGTTTTTTTTTGTCCTTAATTCTCTTCACCAAAATACACCAAATTGCTTCTCTTAAATGTTCAAATCACAAAAAAAATCATCTGGGGGGATGCCCCCAGACCCCCCTACTGTTGTTTGTTTTCGGGCTTCTCACCTTTTTCATGGCTCATGAGTTTGCATGCCTGTTTTTTGTTTAGCGGCAGCCTTAGCCACTATGTCAGCTCTAGCGTTGCCTAGGGAAATATAATCTGTTTTGAGTGTAAGGGCTTTACATTTTCACACTGCAATTTCTTTGGGAAGGAGAATAGCATCGAGCAGTGTTGACACTAATGTGTGGTGATGCTATTGGTTTGCCTGAAGAAGTCATGAAGTTTCTGTGTTTCCAAAGGGTGCCAAAATCTAGCCAAATGCATATCTGCTGTCTGTAAAAATGGTAACAGATTTGTCTTTAGCTAATTTGCATGCCTCTGATAGAGCAATTAGTTCAGCAGCTTGGGCAGATAACTGTCTTGGCAGAGGTTTTGCTATGAGTGTGTCGTGTGCAGTTACCACCGCAAAGCCAACTTGATTTTGCCCTATGTCTTGGTTCCATGAGGCTGATCCATCTACAAACAGCTCCAGGTCTGGATCAGGTCAGGTCCATCTGGCAGAGGAGAGATGAGAAGTGTTTTGTTCAAGCAAAATCATAGACACAGCATGATATAGGACATTTATTAGTCTTGCTTTAGCAGCATGCAGACCTACTTATTAATGCAGCACGTGATCTGAATTAACATGTTCTAAACTGCATAAAATGGTATTTTAATGGTATGACACTTTGAGATTGTGATTAATTAAAGTAATCACTAAAATGAGGTTACATGAAGCTCTGTACCCTGTTCTTCTGGACACATCACATGAGGTAAGATGTATAGCAGAACTGTCTGGGTATAGGCACACACTAAGTTAAACCTGATCATCTTACTATCATTTTGTGATACAAGTAGTGATAATTTCACATGGAAAATGTGAGATAGAGAAACAATTATTCCAATTCAGTTTTAATGTTTCCTCTTTACTTTTCTATTGCCTAATAGAGTAGGCTACTTATTCACTTTACTATTCACACGTTTAAATTGATTAAGCTTGCTACATTTAGAAGACCAAGTGTATGATTTATAAGCATATTTCTGGATTTAGATACATGCTGAATACTCGGCAGCAAGATATGTAGGCATACTTTATTTACTTTGGTCCTCAATGCCTGCAACGTCCGCCTCGCCCCCTGCCTGTGGTGTGTTGTAACAGCCAGGAGCTTTGACAGCGGCTGCGGGACAATAAACTCCTAATCCAAACAAAATATGATGGAAATTCATTCTCTGTTTAATAAAACTACTTTTATTAAAATGTAAAGGTTTTAAAGAGAAAAACAGCAGGTCTAAACAGTTACACCAGTGCCAATCACACAGCAGACGTTAACTGACGTCATAGAGCTCACAGCCTGTGTATAGGCGCTGGCCCTTATATCTGCTAAAGTTAACTTTATGACTTTCACTACTGGCATCAGGCTCCGCTGTAGTTCCCTCTTATTCTATTCCCTTATTATTAATTCAGTGAATACAGAGGAAATCCTTTTTGGTAAGACCTGAACCTGCCCACAACGATCCATAGGAGAAGAAAATACGGAGAATAAATAAATAATAAAGTGTCCACCAAGTGTCGTCCCAATCTACTCCCACACATGGGCTTTCCTCTCTCTGTTATGGTAAATGTTTTGGTAGTTTTTGTCGCTCATTTCCTACATTTTCTGGTGAAAAGAGACGACCATGGATGGACATATGAGGGAGATGAGTACAACACAGGCTTTCCCTCAGACAGTCTGTTTAAATGCTGACGTTGCGGGTCCTGACCGGCGCTTTCATTGGATGATGCGACAATGTTGTCCCGCCCACCAACGCTACGGATACAACTATGCTCTACGGGTACGAAATACTTTTGCACCAACTATACCAGCTAGACGCGGTGCAAATCTACCTGCAAAAAACGGTAACACTTTATAAAAACTATCCGTTATAACTCGTTAATAGATCATTAGTAAACTGTTAATTAATGATTTATTAATGACTTGTTAAGTGTTTGTTAGAAGTTTGTTAAGGATTTATAACAATGCCTTACAGACAGTTAATAGACCATTAATAAACTTTTAGTTAATTGGTTATAAATGACTTGTTAAATGACAGTTAACCGTTTGTTAAGGATTTATAACTGTGCTTTGTAGATAGCCGATAGATAATTTCCAAGCTAGTAGTGAATTACCTACTAATGACTTATTAAGTATCAGTTAATAGTTTATATGTGTTATCGGGACGTGTCTGATGAAATACAGTAAGGGCAACACTGATAGACCCTGTTGTGAATCATGGTCTCTCATTGAGAGAGGCAGGGTTGAAAGTGCAACCCAATCTGCAAAAATCTAAAGTTGCATCTGTAATACGAATTTTCCAGCAAACAAACAGCTTAGAGTTGCATCCTTACAGTACATGACAACATTACAGGATAGATTTCTGTATTACAATTATAGAATATTTACACAGATAACTACTACATTTGGAAATGTTTTCAATAAAATATACAGAATGTGTATCTATTGAAGCAAACTTCTGATTTTAATTTCTTTTTGTTTTCCTAAAAAAACTGGTATGTTATAAAATAAACAATTTCATGTGAAATCATTTCACCCTTTCATCAAAGAAAATGTTACGTAATTTGTGTGAAATAACTCAAATTATTCAAACTGTAAAGATTAAATGTTTGTAATTTATGTATTGGGGTTTGATGCTAGTGTTTGTACTCTGAGCATATTCTGAGTGACAGTGTGTGTTATCTCAGTGAGGACAATTCATAGTGTTTGCTGCACTGAGCCTATTTTGCAGGTGAAGTGAACTGTTCAGCTCCAGTGACTGTTGGTAGTGCAGACTGTAGTTTTGCACATTGAGCTACAGTTGTGCCCACTATGGGTTAGCAATCGAAAAAAACTGTAATAGATTGTTAACCTTTTACTAATACCAGTGAAACTTTGTAGAACTGCACGTGGGTGAAACAAGTTCAAGGTACAGAAATTTGACATGATATTTAAAATATCAAATTTTTGTACCTCAACCTTGTTCCACCCATAGGCTGTTCTGTGTACTGTTTTTTACCAAAGAAACACCACAGATGAAATGTTGAACATTGTGTTTAATCTATAGAAACACACATACTGAGCCATCACATGGCATAACAGTAGTATACAAAAGTATACAACAACATACAAACCCATGAGGTTTGGGAACTTTTTGTGGTAAACACTGGATAAACAGAATTTCAGAGGGACATATCGAAAGGTTGGTGTCGACCGAAACACCGTTGTCGCCAATGCCCCGATCTGTGAGCTGGCTGTTGTGGCCCTGAAGAAATGCAAGGAGTTGCTGGTTGCTTATACACCACAGCAACGACTGCAGGACTTTGCAAAAAAATGTCTGGAAGTGTTGCTTAATAATCCAAACCTTTTGAGGGATGTTGAACATCAAAAGAAAAAGGGAAAACTGATTCCTCTGTCTAAGAAAGCTTCGGTGTTGTGTCACTGTGGAATGGTGCCCTAGAGCAGTTCGATTGTAGCTCGGGTCTGGTTCAGTATAGTATAATACTATATATATATATATATATATATATATATATATATATATATAAAAAGTACTAAGTATAGAGGGTCCAAGTTGTGCGAAGACATGTTCATATTAATAATGCCAATGGCTTAATTTTGATTTGTTTTGTTTTCATGTCCTGCACAAAACCTTCCTGTTCCCAAACCTCATGGGACATTGCCGTGATGTATGGACATTAAATGTCCCTCTGAAATTCTGTTTATCCAGTGTTTACCACAAAAAGTTCCCAAACCTCATGGGTTTGTATGTTGTTGTATACTTTTGTATACTACTGTTATGCCATGTGATGGCTCAGTATGTGTGTTTCTATAGATTAAACACAATGTTCAACATTTCATCTGTGGTGTTTCTTTGGTAAAAAACAGTACACAGAACAGCCTATGGGTGGAACAAGGTTGAGGTACAAAAATTTGATATTTTAAATATCATGTCAAATTTCTGTACCTTGAACTTGTTTCACCCATGTGCAGTTTTACAAAGTTTCACTGGTATTAGTAGAAGGTTAACAATCTATTAACAACTGATCTGTAAAGTGTGAGTTAATATATTAGTTAAGTATTAGTTAATAGTTTATATATGTTATTGGGACGTTATTCTAAAGTTGCAACTATTCCTCATTTACAAACAATTAATAAATGAGGAATAGTTGCAACTTTAGAATAACGTCCCGATAACACATATAAACTATTAACTGATACTTAATACGTCATTAGTAAGTAATTCGCAACTAGCTTGAAAATTATCTATCGGCTATCTACAAAGCACAGTTATAAATCCTTAACAAACGGTTAACTGTCATTTAACAAGTTAACCAATTAACTAAAATTTATGAATGGTCTATTAACTGTCTGTAAGGCATTGTTATAAATCCTTAACAAACACTTAACAAATCATTAATAAATAATTAATTAAGAGTTTACTAATGATCTATTAACGAGTTACAACGGATAGTTATTATAAAGTGTTACCCAAAAAACCCACTGCTGAGACTTGCAGGAGCAGATTCGAGCAGAGAAAACCCTCGGTTGAGACTTGTAGGAACAGATTCGAGCAGTTGTATCGATGGATTTGTGCTCGCTCATTTTAATGCTGTCCTCGATATAATTTTATTTGCGAGGAAATTTTTCACATATGTGCAACTTCTGATGCATTAGTTCACATTTGGGTTTACGAATGCACACATTTTGGGCATGTCCTCACATTATGAAACACGGGTGTGCAAATGTGTTTTGCAGCAACTGTGCTGCAATTATTGTAGCAAAAGTGTCAAACGCATGACTCCTTCAAGTTGTGATGCACAGGATAGGATTAGTGCACCCGTAACAACGATTTGTGAACTCGTAGCCCCTATTTTGTGTCCACAATGGTAGAAAAAATATGTACGACTTCAAATTTACTCTTACACATTTGTGACTCTAGAGTACACATGCAAAATAAATATTTACGACTTCAAATCTACTGTTACACATTTGTGACTTTAGTGTACGCATTCTAAATCTGCAGTTACATGTGCTAAAGACTTATGCTACAATATTACCCTCATAGTGTGTGTGGAACTTGGGCTCGCGCTCGGATATAAAACATTTTGTGTAAGCATCCGAGACCGTGCTGTATTATTACAGTGAAAATAGCGTAAAGTGCACTTGCTTACCTGCGGACAGGTGTAGCAGGAGAGGAGTTGTTGAGGAAGTAACTCTGTGTCGGTCTGCTGTGTGTGCTGTGTGTGTCCCGCTCGTCAGAGGGAGGCGGCGGTGGGGTTATTCAGAGATTACTTCATGCTCCGTGCTCACTGTGGCCTTCAGTGTGCGCACTTACTTCTAAAAACTTCACAATGAAGGATGCAGGATGCACACCTTCGTACTTCTAAAAACTTCACAATGAAGGGTGCACACCTTCGTGCTGTGCGCAAGCAATATCCGGAAGCTCATGCCGATCTGACTAAAACTCATAGAGATATGCAAGCGACAGACACACAGACAGACGTTTCTTGCTTTATATATATATATATATATATATATATATATATATACTAGATAGATAGATAGATAGATAGATAGATAGATAGATAGATAGATAGATAGATAGATAGATAGATAGATAGATAGATGTGGTTGTAGTTGTTTAAAATGTAATGTTAAAGGCCTACTTCACCGGTTTGAATATGAAGGTGTATTGAATTCTGAGATCCTATGTAGTATAAATGTGCAAAAAAAATTGAAATCGGTTCATCCTAGCCTGAGAAAAGGCAGAAAGAGTGTTTTTTTAACCCTATATTTCTCTTTCTCGTGACATCACAGAAAGAGAAATATAGGGTTAAAAAAAACGTACTTTGTAAATATTACTTCGATGTCACAGTAAAAGACATCACAGTAATATTTACAAAGTAAGTTTTTTTTAACCCTATATTTCTCTTAAAAAAAACACTCTTTCTGCCTTTTCTCAGGCTAGGATGAACCGATTTTAATTTTTTTTGCACATTTATAGTAGATAGGATCTCAGAATTCAATACACCTTCATATTCAAACCGGTGAAGTAGGCCTTTAAGGAGGTTGGGGGTGAAAGGACTTTCAAGATTCTGTTCTATCCCCGAGTGGAAGTGGACATGATGTTACGGTTGGGTCTGGAGGACACAGGCGCAGAGACAGTGTAAGTAAAAGAAGATTTATTTCAGGAGAAAACCAGCAGGGTGTTAGGACCGTGATCCGGGGAGGGAAGCTGGCTGGCATGGGGGTCCAGGGAGAGAGCAACGGGGCAAGTCCAGGGGGCTGAGTGGAAGCAGGCTAGAGCGGGCGGGCAGGAGGGGTCCGAGGAGTAGTGCTGGAGAGCTAGGGCTGAAGCTGGTGGCTGGAGTCAGGCCGGGAGAACTGTGGCAGAGAAACAAGGGTTACCCAGGAAAACGTGCAACAGAGCATGGCTGAAAACAGGTGAGCGAGAGGGTGAACTGACTGTGTGAGAACAGAAGCTACAATCTGGCAGTGTCTGGAAGGTAGGCCCGGGTATAAGTAGAGCAGTTGATGAGGATTGAAGGCAGCTGTGAATGTTGTTGATTGACTCCAGCACACCTGGCTCCACCCCTGCAATTAGCTCAGCACACAGAAAACAGGTGAAAAGGGAAAACACATCTAAGGCCAAGGAGCCCAAACGGGATCATGACACATGAGGTCACGGAAGGGAGTGTAAGTTTTGTTTTTCTTCATGGAACGAAAGGTGGGGTTCTAAATTAGGTATTTTTAGGGCTGTCAAGCGATTAAAAAAATTAATCTAATTACAGGCTCTGTGATTAATTAATCTAAATTAATTGCATACTTATATGACACTTTTATGCCTGTTTATAAACAACTGTAGGCCTATAGGCTACCGTTTGTCTCTCTCTCTCTCTCGCCGTCTCTCGTAACTTCTGTCTCTTCCCCTCAGCCAGGCTTCAACATTAAATACATTTAGGAACTAGGCTACTAGCGCCGAAAAAAAACACAAAAAAACAAGCAGGCTAAATGACGCGCGCGCGCACACACACACACACACACAAAGGAGGAAAAAAGACAGGCATATGCTAGGAAGAGTGCGAGGGGGCTGGTGTCCGTTTAGACGAT
Source organism: Hyperoplus immaculatus (assembly GCA_949357725.1). Taxonomy (NCBI): domain Eukaryota; kingdom Metazoa; phylum Chordata; class Actinopteri; order Uranoscopiformes; family Ammodytidae; genus Hyperoplus; species Hyperoplus immaculatus. Next base: position 23,441,515 of record OX442369.1, read on the forward strand.
CGCAACTAGCAAAAAGTGAGACACAGCGGAGAATAACATAAGACGTATTCCTACCTTCATGCTTATTTGCCCGGAGCAGCCCATAACACATCCATAGAGCCCTCTCTGCTTCTTTCTTTACTCTTTAATCCCGTGCGGGTCGTGTCCGCAAGATACAGGTGCAGCTCCGCTATCGTCTCACCTCTTTTGCACCAGGTCAAAGTGCAATATAGAAGTGCGATTAATCTGCGTTAATTTTTTTAATCGCGTTAATTTTTCTGTGATTAATTAATCGAAATTAACGTGTTAATTTCACAGCCCTAGTTATTTTACTTGTATGCTTTTTCATTAGCCTGGTCCAACCAGACCATCTTACTTCATTTCATTTGTACAGAAGGTCTGGAACTGCTCTATTTGGCAAACGTTCACTCACTTGAAAGTGGGGGTGTCTGTTGAAGTTTAAAACTATTGGATCTGCCCAGTGCCACTCTGGATCAGCCAACCAATCGCATAACGTTTGGTAGTGACGTATGTCACGCTTCTGACGGTGCGTTCCAGTTGTACTGGGAACTCGGAAATTTCCATCTTCACTACATATAGTAGTCTATGGATCTACCGGTACCTGGCAACGGTAACTTGCTAGAGCCTAACGTTTAGTTATTTGGATGAGAAAGGTTGTTGGCGTCCATACTTTTGCGAGCAGATGCACTGGAACACAGACAGGTCGGAACTCGGAACTACCAAGTCGGAAATCTCTGAGTACAAAGGAACGCAGCATTCAACTGAAACTGGAGCGTGACTTCGACGTCATCGTTCTCAGCCACTTCCTCTGTTCGCTGATTGGACGGCCGGAAATTTCCTCAGCTAGATCCCACTAATACACCCCAGCCCCAGACTGACTATTGAAGGGAAAATTAAATTTGGGCGGAAGTAGCCGGAGCCAGGCTACTTTTTCATTATGTTGACATGTAATGTTATTTATTGGTTAAAAGTTGCAGTGTTAATATTGTCATCCATATCATGGAGGGTATATGCTAGGATAGCACCACACTCTGCAGAAAACAAAATTATCCAAAAACTAGTTGAATCAGCACCTCACCTCCACAGATAATCTTTCTTCAGCTGCTGTCACATCCAGTGGGAAAAAGGAAGATGAAGTGTAATAACTAGTAATTTCATTCTCTAAGACCATAAATATGTATGCTGGCTGCACAAGCTGTACCTCAAATTGGAAACAAGAAACATAGATCAAGAAATGCAGCATTTAGCAAAAAGACTTACATTCACTTTGTGGTAAACATCTTGTAAGTAGCCTTTAAATCATTGTCATGCCTCAACCAATTGAAACTTTGCTCAGCCTTTTTTGCATGTCGCCTACTGTGGGCCCACCAGTAAAGTGAAAATAACTCTGAAAGAATTGTTAAGTGTAACTAAATTAACACGCCGTATTCCAAGGTATTGGGGCCCTTGAAGCCCTGCCATTGGGTTTCTTCTGTATGTCATGTACGACACAACATGCTACCATGATGTCACATGGCCTGTCAGGTACAACCCACTCACACTATAAAGACATATGGAACGTTCCCCTTCAGTTTGCCCTCGGGTCATTTTAATTTGAGCCTTTTGTCCTGGCCCGAGGCTGTGCTTTAGTGGCACTGTGGCCCTGGGGGAAGGGTCAGAGAATAGGTCAGACAAAATGGCTCCCTTTTCTACAAGCATGGCCCATCAAAATTACCCGCAAGATGTTCAAGAAACGTCAACAAAATAATTAATACAAAGATTCTAGCGAATGTGTTACATACTTGATTCCTTTAGATTATTTTCCTATACTTCACTCAAATGCTGAGTGATACACATACTGTATCCTGGCGTTTTTTTTCTTATACATGGTTTATCAGACAGGACACATTATTATAGATCATCTGAAAATAGGATATGAGTGAAGTCAGGTCAATTGGATGTGAATGTGTTGCAGTAACTGTCTGATTAGGCCACTTAAGGTATTTTCCTGAACGTTTGTACTGTGGAACCCCTTCATGTTCACAATGTCTCCCTCATTAGTGACAAAGAGGAATGCAGACCACTGCACTCAATACCATTTGAGAATTCTGTTCAAATATCTTAAACCATTGAATATTTTTTATTTTGCCTCACTCTCCGGCTCAAGAAAAGGCGACCGAAACCGTTCCTTTAACTGTGCATGCATTATTTATATAGAAATGGACAAAGGTTGCTTATTCAGGTTAGCTCAGCTCACTGGTAGTCAAGGGGAGCAGGTCAAAAGATAAACTTTTACAACATCACTAAACGTTACTACGTTAGAATGTATACACATAAACAAACGTTTGCTGGAGGTCGCTTACTCCACCGTGAAATGTGAAAAAGTGTTGAAAGCATTTTGTTTGGAGTCGTATCTGAGATTAATTAAGTATTTCAGGCTGCTGTTCTTCTTTGTTAAAGATGGATCATCTTGTTTCAAGAAATAGAAGCAAGAAATGGCTCGATCTAAGAAAGAAAAAATACTGCTTCATTGGAAAACCACATGGTCGAAAGTGTTTTCACTATAGATTGAAATCTAACCATCGATGTACAGTCAACAATCACTGGATTACTCTGATACTGGATTCAGGATGTTGTAGCTTGGCATGAGTAGGACAAAACAGTTAACAATGGCTTTACAAAACCTTTTCACCTTACTGATTTAACATGGTGCATCTTATCCAACAAAAAGGTCTTTAAGTGCATCAAATCAGAGAAAGAACGTGTAGATTTGATGGTGAAAGTAAGAAAATGTACTGAAAATCCACGCAGCCTATGCATCTCCAAACTGTTTAAGCAATATATGAGTTAGTTATGTAATGGAGAGACTGCATTGCAATGCGAGAAATTTTAACTCAGCGCATTGCAAATAAATATATAGAAAATAAATCCTAAGGTTCCTTATTGAACTACACTAACTCATTAGGACACAAATATTTCAGCCCATTTTCAGCAGGGAAATAAAGCATTGAATGAATCCACTGCCGTTATTAAAGTGAAACAAAGTTATTCCAATAACACTGCAGAGAATTATCTCCAGCCGGAGAATCCGATCCAACATTTTCTCTCTGTAAAATGGTTGTTATATCAGATATCAGATGAAGCACTCTCAATTGAAATCTTCCTTATGCGGACGATAATGACTTTCATGCTTGAATCCAATTTAAGAGCCTCTAATGGCCCAATGTTTCCCCGCAGGGCAAATTAACAGCCAGGCATGGGGCTGTGGCATGGAGAACAGACACTTTTACTCACTTTTTTAAAACTCAGTGATTTTCCTTTTCTCCCCAGAAGGAATAACACATGGCCTAACCTAAAAAATAACAAAGACAGAGACACTAAAAAAATTGAGGTGCAATTATTATTAATATTTCTCCACATGCTGCTGGCTTTATTGCATATGTGCACTCATTTAAATATTGGCTTTCACAAACACTATTGGATGGTTATGGTGCATTAATGAAACACGGGGAGAAAAAGCTTTGATCAGAAAAAGCAGACATAGGCCTCTTTTATCTGCTATTTATCTGCACAGTGTGTAATAATGCAGTCATAAGTGACTGTGTTCTGGGCAGCGCTTGCATCTGTGCGGCCGGTGAAAATGATTGATCCTATCTGCTCATATTGATATCTATCACAGCGTGTAACAAAAGGGGGAACACTGAGTCCAGAAGCAGTGTGTGTTATCAGACTCCATGCACCATCGTCCACTGTCATTTTCTACAAGCTGTCTGTAGTGCCAGGAACACCAGAGAAAGGTCAAGGGTTCCCTTGCGTCAATATTACCCCAGCAGGGCTTTTACATTTCACTGTTATGTAGGCCCAAGAAGGATTTTATAGACTTCCACAACCCCTATACTGTTGGGCCCCATATACAGTACGTGTGTATCGAGATTGGCTTGCATACTCCTTTCAAACTGTTTGCTTAAAGCCTCTGGAAACCTGGTCTAAAATAGTAAAAATCAATTCATAGTATATCAAGGTTGGGTGCCTCAATACACTTCTACAAAAAAATCTGATTGAAAATAAATGTTCATAAATATTATAAAACTTAGTAAAAAAACAGCTTTTTTAGTGTCTAGAATGTTTGCCAGGACTGTGTGGGTGTGACTCCCTGGGTCATGTATCTAATGGTCTCCAACAGTCATGGAATTGTTATAGAATGTTTGGGCAGCGAACTACTGTGATTGGTACAAAATGTCCTAATGTGTCAAAGGAACCAGAGCATAGCTCGCCTCGTGTAAGGCAAATTTCTGTAAACTTCCTCAAACTTAAATGACAATATCTTTCTTTTGGATTAATAACAATGCCTGACCCTTTTCTGATGCTTACTATTAGGTATCTTATTCCCCAAATGTCATAGCCTAGTTGGAAGGATTCTGGTTAACGGGCTAGTGGAGTGAGCTATTCTTGACACCGCTTGTTGTCAAAATCACTTTTTGTCAAAATCAGTGAATATCTCCTCACGGCAAGGCAAGGCAAAGCAAGTTTATTTATATAGCACAATTCAGACACAAGGTTAAAATGGAAACAAAAAAGTCTTCAGACTCGATTTAAAAGAGCTGAGAGTTGCAGCAGACCTCAAGTTTTCTGGGAGTTTGTTCCAGATTTTTGGTGCATAATAACTAAAAGCTGCTTCTCCTTGTTTAGTCCTAACTCTAGGGACTGTAAGTAGACCAGTCCCAGACGACCTAGGGGCTCTGGACGGTTCCTAACGTATCAGCAGATCAGTAATGTATTTTGGCCCTAAACCATTTAGTGCTTTATAAACCAACATCAGTATTTTGAAATCAATTATTTGAGTGACAGGAAGCCAGTGTAAAGACCTCAGAACTGGGGTAATGTGATACACTCTTTTGGTCCTAGTGAGGACTCGAGCAGCAGCGTTCTGAATTAGCTGAAGCTGTCTGATAGTTTTTTTTTAAAGGCCTGCAAGGACACTGTTACAGTAGTCAAGTCTACTAAAGACAAATGCATGGACAAGTTTTTCTAAATCTTGCTGTCTATAAGCCCTTTAATTCTTTATATGTTTTTAGGTAGGCTGATTTATTAATTGATTTAATGTGTTTCTTGAAATTCAAGTCGGAGTCTATGACAACACCAAGATTTCTGGCTTGGGTTGTGGTTTCTAACATAACAGATGTAAGCTGTGCGCTGACTTTTAATTGTTCATCTTTGGCACCAAAGGCAATTACTTCAGGTTTGTCGTTGTTTAATTGAAGGACATTTTGGCACATTCAATCATTGATTTGTTCAATGCATTTACTCAGTGCCTGCATCGGACTGTAGTCTCCTGGTGATATGGTTATGTAAATTTGTTTGTCGTCTGCATAATTATGGTAGCATAATTTCTTCTTATTCATAATCTGAGCTAGTGGGAGCATGTAGATGTTAAACAGAAGAGGCCCAAGAATGGAACCTTGGGGGACTCCGCATTCAATATTTGTCCGCTCAGATGTGAAATTGCCTATTGACGCATAATAGTCTCTATCCTTTAAGTAGGATTCAAACCAGCTTAGTACAGTTCCAGAAAGTCCAACCCAGTTTGCTAGTCGATCTAGTAATATGCTGTGGTCAACTGTGTCAAAGGCGGCACTGAGATCCAGTAAAACTAAGACATAACTTTTGCCACTGTCTGTGTTTAAATGGATGTCATTGAGGACCTTAACCAGAGCAGTCTCAGTCCTGTAGTGTTGGCGAAATCCTGACTGGAAAACATCAAAGCAGTTGTTCTTTGCTAAGTAGTTATTTAGCTTTTGATTAACAGCTTTTTCAATGATTTTACTTAAAAATGGTAGGTTATATATGGGCCTATAATTTTTCACGAGTGATGTATCTAGATTGTTCTTTTTTAGGAGGACTGCTGTTTTCAGGGCCTGTGGGGAATACACCTGTCTGAAGGGACATGTTGACAATTTGTAGAACATCTGAGGCCATACAGCTAAAAACTGTTTTAAAGAAGCCTGTGGGCAGAATGTCAAGGCAGCAGGATGAAGAGTTCAGGTGTTGTATAATGTCCTCCAGGTTTTTGTGGTTTATAAGATAAAATTCTGTCATTGCATTTGAATTGATTTTAAGAGGGAACACATATGTTGAACTTGGTATTGATGCAGTGACAGCTTGTATAATTTGGTGAATTTTCACGGTAAAGAAGGAGGCAAATTCATTGCAGGCTCTCGTGGAGAGATGTTCAGACGCTACTGACAGAGGAGGGTTTGTTAATCTGTCGACAGTAGCATACAGGGCACGTGCATTGTTGTTGTTTTTGGTGATGATGTCAGAAAAGAAAGACTGCCTTGCATTTCTCAATTCTGAGTTAAACATGCACAGTTTCTCTTTGGAGATGTCATAATGAACCTGGAGATTTGTTTTTTGCCACCTGCGTTCTGCTTTACGGCACTCTCTTCTTTCTATTCTGACCTGCGGGGCATTTCTCCAAGGAGGTCTTTTCTTACCAGAGACAACCTTCATCTTAGTGGGCGCAATAGCATCTATAACACTTGTAAGTTTGCTGTTAAAGTTGTCTAAGACTTCCTTAACTGAGTTACAGGGGAGGGGTGGTATTGAAGAAAATGCTTGAATGAATGTTTCACTGGTATTTTATGTAATATACCGTTTTTTGATTACTTTTGATTGATCAGTTGTGTGCACAGACATTTTACTCAAAAAATAAACAGGAATGGTCTGAGAGGGGACCTATATCTGCCACTCTTACGTCTGAAATTTTCATTCCTCTGGAAATGATAAGGTTCAGCGTGTGCCCTTTGTTATGAGTTGGTTTGTCAACATGCTGATTTAGTCCAAAGTTGTCAAGGACAAAGCACAGTCATTTCGCACATCTGTCCTCGGGTTTGTCAGTATGAATATTGAAGTTTCCGACGATTAATACACAGTCAAACTCAGTACAGATTACAGACAGCAGTTCAGTAAGTTCATCAAAAAAGCTTGTACAGTATTGTGGTGGCCTGTAAATATTAATGAAAATAGCTCTAGAGGCTGTACTTTGGTATCAACACTAAACATGCTTTTCATATCTCTAACAGAAGTCTCCAACAATCAGATTTTCAGGCCCTGTTGTTAGCTTGGTTAGTCCGGTTGTTAGCTCTCTCTGTGGCTCTTGGCTTTTGGGTCTTACCTTGCGGTGTGAAGCTGCTGTGTTATCCAGGTCATCAGAGGGAAATCCAGGGACTTGTAACAGTGGGGTGAACCTATTTGACACTAGCACACTTGTTTGCTGGGGAAGTTTGTTGTTACGTCTCCCATTGGCAGCTATCCATTGCTGCGGCCTCCGGGGCACGGGGGTTGAGGAGGCACTGTGCCTAGGTGGTAATGCAGGCCAGCCGTCCAGATCAGTCATCTCATGGTGCTCGGCCCTGACGGTTATCCGTCCTCCCTTTTCCAATCTCTTTGGCTTTGCACCAAGACGATTCCAGAGAGGGTTATCACTGCCTTGAACACAGTCCTTCTGTTTCTTCGTAGCCTTGCTGGTGCTAGTTAGCTGTGCGTTAGCTTGATCTTGTCCACTGTTTTGAGTCACTGATAGAGTGGTGTCATTCCCACATAGTCCATTCACTTCGATTCGATTCACTTTTGTTTCCAGTGTTGTAATCCTTTGTAGGAGTATTTGATAGTCCTCGTTTGATAAGGGAGGCATCTTGCCGCTAATTAGCTTTAGCTTAGCGCCTCGCTTACAGTCACCACAGGCTTGTCCTGTTTGTAGGCCTCTTCACGTTCTGTTGAGGAGGTCGTAAAAGTTTCTAAAAATGCCTGTAGTATCTATTAAACAATAAAATAAATTACAGTCCTATTGATTTGTATGTATCCAGGAGCTGCTGCTAAATGTATATTGATGAAAAAGAAGAATGTAAGCAAAAAGTGCAAGAGGAAAAACGTCTGCACAATAGGAAAGCAGGAAGTCAAACGTCTCCTCACAATCCACTACCTGTCCGTACTGTGTGTGTGCTAAAAAATAGTGTGGTGTTGAAGCACAGTCTGTACATATCTGCTATACAAATTAAAATCCGTGGCTCAATACTGTTGGTCGCAGCATTAAAAATATATTTACATTTGTTTGAGACATTTGCTATGATTTGCCTATAGAATATCCTAGCCTTACCTGTCTGGCTTAGATTATGGGCCGGAAATGGCTCTCCTCATGGCCATTCACCACCTCCAATGATGCTACATGACAACTGTGGCTGAAGCACTAATGGTTATATAGGGCTGATGGAGGCTGGCATATTGGTTACCACTAACGGCCCAATACAACATGATGAATTGGGTGAATAGAGAAGGCAAGCCAATTAGATATTCATGCTCGGGACAAAATGGATGTGCAACTGTGTAATGAGACAACGGCTGTGTGTGTGTGTGTGTGTGTGTGTGTGTGTGTGTGTGTGTGTGTGTGTGTGTGTGCGCGTGTGTGTGTGTGTGTGTGTGTGTGTGTGTGTGAACAGCTGTTTGGTGTAGGGGAGGTGGTCATAGAGGATGAAGAGAAGCTGGAAGAAATGTTGCCGTAGCCGTTAGCGAATGAATGAAAGTAAATATCATTCTTGTGCAGTGTTGGGCTGGTTACTCAAAAAAGATCAAGATTCAAGATTACTTTATTTTGTCCCGAAGGAGATTTGTCTTAGACGTACAGACTGCTGCATAACACATAACACAACAAGAATTGATTACTTGTGACAAGTGTCATGCACTCGTTACTTTCCGTTACATCACACACAATTGGTCCTTAGTCGATCAATAAACAGACCTTGCATGTGCGAGTTGGCTGGCATGACCAAAGTGAATGTGCAAGCCCTATTCGCACCGGATTAGTATAAACTAAATGTCTATGCCAACCCGAGACAATCTTTAATACAACTTTGTTGATTAATAAAGCAACTGTAAACAGTTGCAGGGCTCAAACATATACACCAACCGATCACACTCATACTGCATTATAACAAGCTCACAATAGCCTGTCAACATTAACCTGACAATAATAACGTACATATACATTAGTTTAAAGCGGCTACGAGTAACATTTAAATATCTTTTAAACAGCCTCATGTTTCCTCTGATAATCATAAATTACCTTTAACAGCAAACGAGACCATCAGTGCAAAGAAAGACGTTTTTATATAGTTTTTATTACTGCTTTTGGTCTGGTCGCACACCCAGTCCGATTTTCAGTTCGCTCGTACATGTTCTATGGTCACATATCGGTATTGGTCGCAGATTTCAGTGTGGAGCACCAACGCGATTTGAGAAGCTTATCCCTCCAGGTGAGGGAAGGGGAGCGGGAGCCTTGATTGAGACAGTTATTTGTCGTCATAATGACTGATAACGGGGCTGAACCATCAAAGAAAAAAAAGAGAATGCAATGAAGAAAAGCTAAAAGGGAGAGTGATATAGGCTACGGGCGGGACGAGGGCGTTGCCAAGCAACGTGTATACAATTTCACGAGAGCGAAACTAGACTGCAGTGTTTACTCCTAAATGAATGAGCGGTTGGTACTAACACAAAGTTTACTTTGCTTCACCATCATCAGATAACCATTATCTGAAATAGACATTATTTACATCAACAACACAAACACATTACCTCATCGTGATCCATACTAACTGCCGTCTCTCGTTCATTCGCTTTCTGTGAGGACACGTAATCTTTCAGCTCCGTGAGAGAGAGTAGTTAGGTGACGCTGCTGCATCAACTCATTGCAATCAGGTGTGTGTAGCTCGCACGCCTGGCACGAGCTAGAAAACAGCTTTGCGACAGCGGGCGTCGTAAAAATACTACCGCTTTTGTCCAAAGGGGACGCCAACGTGCCAAGTTACTCGTAGTGGCTTTAAGTCATAACTAAATATGATGCATAATAATCATTGATAAATGAAATATCTACCTGTGTGACAATGGACAGTGTGCCATGAGAGTGAGTTGTTGTCACCTCGTTAGAAAGTCCATAAAATGAATGGATCTGTTCAATCCCCGCACCGCCACCAATGTAAGTATGTGTCCCTATCACTGTGTGTTTGCACCACCACAGCAGCTTTTTCAGACTGTAATCTTGCGAAAAATCCGAAGTACAAGGCATATTTCCATCCAGTGAATACACGTTGTTTTGCAGCTTTCATAACTTGTTTTGCGACAATTATATCACAAACAATAGCCCAAAGAATCACTAAAAGTAACGTTGCAATGCGCTGTTTCAATTTGGTGTAATGCTAATAGTAACTAGTTACACTACTTGTTACTGGAAAAAGTAATGTTATTACAGTAAGGCGATACTTCCCAACACTGATCTTCTGACTAGCCATACAAAGAGAAAACTGAATAAAAGCGAGAATTGGATAAGAAAAAACCAATGAGAAAAGAAAGGGGGAAGCCTAGAGAGACCAGAGTGGATGAAACAAAAGAGAAAATATAAGAGTGGAAAAAAAATCACAGTCAGCTAGTCTGCTGTGATGTCCCAGTGCAGTGCAGCTGCTTGTAATAATGCTGTCCCGTTAATAGCACTTACCACGCTGACACGACACTAATGACTGAGAGGTAGAGTGGATGAAGGTAGACCAGTAACCACAGAAATCTCTAGGGAGACCTCTCTCCCCCTCCATACATCCCACACACAAAGACACATGGATGAAACAACTATATATATATATGAATAAAGCAGTTTTTTGAAAACATATTGCTGTAGGCCTATTAAGCTGAGCAAACGTAAATGTGTATAACCCATGGGTATCCATTTGAATTATTTTCCGCAATTTAACTTTGTCTTGTGCTTTAAAATATAAGATACCTGCTTAATGCAAAATGTAATGTTGCATGCTAATATGATGCATTGACATGGTAAACATGCTTAATATTGTAACTGCAGAATGGATAAAGTCAGCATTACAGATACACATCTAAATGTTGGCTCTAAAATATTCCTAATTAATTATACTCACTTTAACTCTGTCTGACATTATCCCACACTGACTTTACAGTCACTATCTTTAAGGGCCACTTTCACATACATGGATTTAGCTTAGTCCTATGCTGTGTCTGAAATCGCACACTTAGGTAAGTGCACTTACATTGAGTGCACTTTATTATCCCTACAGTACACTTACTTATAGACGCAGTGCTCTCATCTCTACAGTGCACTGTGCCAACTGCCGTCGCGCACCTACCGGAAATGACTTTGCATTTTGACGGTTCTTCTTCGGTGGTATTTTTTTCTGCTTGTGTTACCGATAGCCAAAACAGGAACATAAATCGCGGAAAAACAAAAACAATCTGTAATTTAACTTTTGTAGAGCGCGTCTGTCTCCATGGTTGCTTCAAGCTCGTCTATTTTGATTTTAATGTCCCGTCCTCTCCGCTACGTAGGCAAGATGGCGGCCGTTGAGTGTGGAAAGTGTCCATCGCTCCACACTCAAGTTTAGATCGTTTTGAGTGCACGACCGAGGAACTTACAGTGCACTACATTTTGGCACACTCTCCAGTTTTGCGCAAAGTGCACTCAACAAAGTAAGTGTAAGTACAGAAGTGCGCGATTTCAGACACAACACTGGACTAAATGGAATTTCGAAAGGAGATTGTCCATTGAAAGTACAATTTAGTTGAGGACTTAGCCTAATCCATGTCTGTGAAACTGGCCCTAAAGAGGATTTTACTATTCAAAGTCCCTTTTCAGTTGTTGAGGAATACTTATGTAGGTGTGCAACAAATGCATAAACCCTGTTGTGGTTGTAGGATGGGCCTGACCCAATCACAGCACGATATTGAAGGGAATAGATGTACCAATGGTTTTCATTAATAGCATACTGAGTGATCTCCAGTGAACGTTTGGCAAACGTTTGTTTATGTCTTTACTAACCACGTCAGTAGTTGGTGCTCAGAGCGAGTGGCCGGGCCGTTCCGCAAAACGTCAACACAGTTGTTGCTTTTTGTGGCATTTTATATAACAATGGCACCTCAATGGGAGAGAGAGACAAGGAAGGCAGAATACAAGATGAATATTGAATGTGTGCAGTCAGCAAGTGGGTGAGGACATGAGGAACAACCAGGTAATCAAAGTAACTCAGCGGAAGGCAGGAAGTGATGTGTGTGTGTCTCTGTGTGTGTGAGTGTGGGGGGAGGGGGGGGGGGGGGCTGGGGCTCAAGAAAGGTAAAGATTTGTTTGGATTTGAGAAGTAAGATTGAATTTTGAATTGAAGGAAAGCACTCTTCTCTGCAGATAAGGAGTCAGAAAAAATAAGAGAGATTGATAGACTAGGAGGTCCTCAGAGTGCAGGGGAATTACAGCACTTTATTTCAGCTGGTTTGTAAAGAGATTCTGTCTGCACAACCCTGAGTCAGACAACCACCATGGAACAGGAGGGCTTGCACAAGGCCTGCCCTAAAGGTGAGTGGACAGAGAAGTATATGGAGGAGGACCAAGTACAGAGGAGTGTGTGTGTGTGCTTGTGTGTGAGAGTGAGAGAGAGAAAGCTGGAAGCTAGGAGTGTGGAGGACTGAGATGAGCGGAGAACTGATGCAAGAGGGAGCCGAGTGTGCAGCGGATGGTGTGAGCATGTGTACAAGAGAATGGTTTGAATGTTTGAGGGAGTAGGGCAGAAGGAAATGGATTTAAACAGTTCTGATTAAATGTTTGTTGTCTTTGTAGATTTGCACAGGCTTTCTGCATCTGCGGCAAGTGGACATGCTCTAAGATGGAATTTCAAAGAGCATTGCTACAGTGTCCATGATGTCAAAGAAACTGAGAGGTGTGTTCAAAGCTTGAAAAAGCACCAAAATACAAAAGGCCAGAAAATTGGTCAACTTCTTCATCCACATTGATGAGAGCAAGTTCTGCCATAAACGCAAGGTACATTTGCAACATACTCAACTAAATACGGGGTCATTCAATTCACCAAAAATCAGATTTTTTTCTCAGTTCTTGTTTTGGATTTTCTTAAAAACGTAATGTTGAAATAACAAGGGTCTTCATAGAGGCTCATCAAATCTTTAAGCTTTACTTTTTGATTAATTATTGTGGAAGTTTGGCTCTCTGAGCATAATTTCAGAATGTTCATAATTTGTATTTAAATCCTCACCAATCAAAATATTTTCCCTGGAATGGTCTGAAACCCACTTGAAAAACATATATTAATTTAAATAGTTGCTTCTGTTAATGCAATCAAATAAATAACAGTAAGTACTGTATTCACATGCACATCGACAAAATGAAGGGGCTGATAAAAATGTTTCAAGGTCGTGCACTTTTTCATGCCTCGTTCAAGAAGTATGGAAGATGCCTTGGAGTGTTTTGACAGGACTTTGGGTGCAGGGTAATCTTGCTATAGCTAATGCATACCTACACAAAAAAATGGGCTACACTATAGCATTTGCAGAAAGAGCATGCTGAAATACATCCAAAGAGCATACACATCCAAAAATTATGAGATGTATGACATACAGTCTTATATCTTTAACCAGGCTCGACAGTAGGCTATATCATATTAAGGTTGAAAGAGTTATGTTTAATATCAAGTCATTCACTGTTGACATGCAACAAAACATGTAATAACGATATAACATGCATTACAAACATATACAAATTAAAGATTTTATATTACTCCATTATTTTACAGTCATATGAAAAAGTTTGGGAACCCCTCTCAGCCGGCATTATAATTGACTCTGCTTTCACAAAAAAAAATAGAAAAGTGGTATGTCTTTAATTTACCAGGAACAGCTGGTATGGGATGTTTTCCAAACAAAGATTTTTTGAAAAGCAGTATTTGGTTGTATGAAATAAAATAAAATGGCTGTGCAAAAATATAGGAACCGTTGTGGTTTTGTTGATTTTAATGCCTGTAACAGCATGTAAAACTGATGACTTTAAACACAAAGTTGGTTGGATTATGTTGTTAAGCCTTGAACCTCATAGACATTCTCTTTAATCATGAGAAAATGTATTTTAGGTGCCTAAATGCAAGTTGCACTTCTCTTTGACTCTCTGCTGAAGTGAGACAGAATGGGATCATCAAAACAGCTCCCAAAAGATCTGAAAAACAAAGATTGTTCATTGTCGTGGTTTAGGGGAAGGCTACAAGAAGCTTTCCCAAAGGTTTCAATTGTCAATTTCGACTGTAGGGAACGTTGTCAGGAAATGGAAGGACACAGGCATAGTGGCAGTTAAACCCAATCATGGCAGACCAAGAAAAAAACAGGAGCGGCATAGGTGGAGGATTGTGAGAATGGTTGCACACAACCCACAGACCTCCAAAGACCTGCAAGAACATCTGGCTGCAGATTGTGTATCTGTACATCGCAATTTGCACCAAAATATCTGCTTTTTATAAAGACCAAATAACTTAATTTTTGTCTCATCAGTCCAAAGCATTTTCTTCCAATATGAAGCTGGCTTGTCTAAATGAGCTTTTGCATACTCCATGCAACTGTATCTGTGGCGTGAGCGCAGAAAGGGCTTCCTTCTCATCACCCGGCCATACAGATGTTTTGGTGCAAATTGCACTGAATTGTAGAACCCTGTACAGATACACAATCTGCAGCCAGATGTTCTTGCAGGTCATTGGAGGTGATCTTTGGGTTGTGTGCAACCATTCTCACAATCCGCCGCATATGCCGCTCTTGTACTTTTCTTGGTCTGCTAGACCTGGGTTTAACTGCAACTGTGCCTGTGTCCTTCCATTCCCTGACAACGTTCCTTACAGTAGAAATTGACAATTGAAACCTTTGGGAAAGCTTCTTGTAGCCTTCCGCTAAACCATGACAATGAATAATCTTTGTTTTTAAGATCTTTTGGGAGCTGTTTTGATGATCGCATTCTGTCTCACTTCTGCAGAGAGTCAAAGAGAAGTGGAACTTGCATTTAGGCACCTAAAATACCTTTTATCATGATTAAACAGACCTTTATATGAGGTTCAAGGCTTAACAACATAATCCAACCAATTTAGTGTTTAAAGTCCTCAGTTTTACATGCTGTTACATGCATTAAAATCAGCAAGACCACAAGGGTTCCCATATTTTTGCACAGCCAGTTTTTCACATTTTATTTAATTTCATAAAACTAAATGCTGCTTTTCAAAAAATCTTTGTTTGGAAAACATCCCAGTACTTAGCTGTTCCTGGTAAATGAAAGACATACCACTTTTATCTTTTTTGTGTGAAAGCAGAGTCAATTATAATGCCGGCTGAGAGGGGTTCCCAAACTTTTTCATGACTGTATATAATTTGGAAATTAGCTTACTCATCCTACTTTTCACTGGCAGTAATATAACATTGAGTGGTTTTATTTAATATGAATACAGTATATTTGCACAGTGCTAACTTCAGTGTATTATTTATTGTACAACATTATATTGTGTTTTGGCAGTACGGAAGAGGGTGCTTCGGTAACCCCTTGGAGGAGGAAAAGGACATGGGCGTTTGGGATGGCTGAAATCCACCGTGCTGGCATTCGTCCAATTCTTGGACTGGTGAATGCACATTAAGCGGCAAAGTTTCGTTGTGTGTGACGAGTGGAGAGCATATGCCAGTCTTTCCACAGAGGGCTTCGGCATGTTATGGTAAACCACAGCCAGAACTATGTTGATCCTCAAACAAGACTCCATACAGAAAACCTGGAGAGAGCGTGGCAGACCTACAAGAAAGAAATGTGGCGGATGCGGGGGAATCGTTCTGAGAAGGCCTTAAAAGACCAGGGGCCTCATTTATAAAGCTTGCGGCGCACAAAAACCTTGCGTAGACGGCCAGAAATGTGCGGGAAAATGTGCGGTGGCAAACGTTGGTATTTATAAAAACATTCTTTGCGGAGAATTGTGCGTATTCCTACGCCAACTTTCGACCATGCGTAGAGCTACCGCAAGGTTTTCCTGACTCGGGGAATCAGCGACACTCAATGGCAACACCACGAAAATAAAGCTCAGTCATATGAGTCAAACACAGACAAATGACTGTGAAATGCTTAGCACCCAATATATTTAGTCAATAAAATGTTTAAGCTTACCTATAGTTGCGAATATATGGCTACTGTAGTCTATGGCATGCAGTTGTGATGTAGGTTGAATTACTTATCAAGTAGCCTAGTTCTAGGCTACATGTTTATATTTTATAAGTTGAATCTTAAAGCGCTACTCTATAATAATATCCTATACGTCGGGAGGTGTTTCCGTGAGTGGCCAGCGGGAGAGCAAATTTTAAGAGGTGTGTAAAAAGTAATTTTGTACAATGATAAGCCAAACAGATATTAATTAAAACTGTAGGCCTATATTTCGTTAGATAAAATCATGTTATGAATTTAGCAAATCATTACACGCATCTCTTTCCCATAACAATTCACACTGGAAGATTAAACTATAATCTGACGTTGTTGGAAATGTGTGGATCTCACGGGAGATACACAATGCTCTCGAATAGACTATAGGCATTATTTCACTAGTCACACCATATTTTATATAGGCCTACATATAGTAGCCTACTACATGTACGCTAATATGTGATATTGCATACAGTACAAAGTTGGGCGAAACTGCTTTACAAAGACTATAACGACTGTGCCAATCATATGTGATAAGCGCGCGTGTGTGTGTTTGTGTGCCAGTTACTGAAGCACATGCACGTCACAGGCTTTCTTCCTTCCCAGTCGCTGTCTTTGCGGCCAGTTGCCTCCCTTTTTTCCTCATGTCAGTCACAATTCCGTGCTTATTAAGTGCGTCATCATATTCAGGAGCTATTTAGCATTCGCCATTTATGGTAGATTGTGGGATGAAACTGGGAGGTGAAGTGGGAGGACACGGGGTGGAGATCGTCTGCGCACAATTCACCGCAGGTGGGCATTTATAAAGGGAAGATTGCGCGGAACTGTGCACCGCACAGTTTTATAAATCTGAATTTTTTTTTGCGCAGCACATTTTTGGCTTTGTGCGGACGCAAAGTTTTAGGAAGGTTTCTACGCACACCGTTATAAATGAGGCCCCAGCTCTGCTTCATAGAGTGGATCTACAGGTTAGCCATAAAATGTTCACATGGTGTCCTTGGAAGGCTTTTCAAGGACATTAGGCATGCTTACCACAGATAGGATAGGATCTTTACATTTTTACTGTTGGATTATTGCCACCGACAGAGGTGTAAAGAGTAGCTTTTCAAATAAAGTTGTTTACCTTCTCTGACATGCTGTTTATGTTTTGTTTATTTGACCTTGTGCCCATTAAGTGTTACTGATCAGTTGTGCAAAACTTGTCTCTATTTTGTACTGTTACTAGTTTGGTCAATTTGGTCAATAGAATAATTTATTGAGTTTATTCGTCAATCCATGTTGACGTCAGAGACTACAGCAACCAATCAGAGGCTACCTTCCAATCACGGACATAAAGTGGAGGGGGCCCAGTCTGACAGGATGCTGGATGACGACTACATGAACCAATCATGGGCTGCCTTTCACTAACATAAGGTCTCTTTTGTTTTTTCAAAATTGCCCTCTCTAGTCATTTTGTGACCAGCTTTTGGATTCCCATTGTGAGGAACGACCGCTGTAGTATACACTACTTATGTAAAACAATACCATAGATTATTCTTTAAAATGCAATGTGGCTAAACTTGGTTTGATGTGTTGTATGTGTCTATATAATGTATGATGACTGAGATACAATTGCCTACCACTTAAAGCATTTTGCATCCCTTTTGCACCCTAGCAATGTGTAATATCTAAGCCAATCAGGTGCTCAATGGACTTTGGATTGCGGTGGAGTTTCTGTTTTGATTTTTGAGGCAAACTCGGCTGAGCCTCGCATGAATACATATGAGATCCTGCCTGTAAGATCTATTATCTAGCCAATAAATGAGAGTTAGTGTGAGGGCACTCTCAATCGGGCTATGAGTAAGAATAATACAGTATTGCCATGCCTATTTTCCAAACAAAGCCACACACAGCAACGGTGGGAGAAAAGTAGCGCAATAACCTTTACCTTCTGCTGTCAGAAACAAAGCTCCAGTGTATTTCTGCTGAACGGCAATCACATTGCTTTTTCTTTCTCTGCACAGACACACACACACACACTGCTGCTCTCAAGGTAACATGAAAGGCCCTGGCAGATACAGAGACATTTTAGGGCCCTCATCTATCTCCCATGGCCAGGAGCTCTAGCGCTTAGCAAATGTCAACAGAAAATAATGCACACACAAAGGCAATCTTATTTGTTCAAGAATCGCTCTAGGTCACCGCAATTCAGCCCAGGCAACACGGAGAGAGAGAAAGAGAAAGAAGAGCGGCCAATAATATACTAGAAAATACGCTCGCTCTCCCTCCGTCTTTATTTCTTTACTCTTTTTTTTTCTCCATTCCTAGTAGTAAAAAAAAAGAAATCAAAATGCTCTTGGGGTTTTCCAGGAAAAGCCTATCTGATCAGCGTCCCCTCCCCTCCTTCCTTTTCACTGAATCCCTTAATTTTTATCCTCCGTATTTCCCATTCTCATAATCAGTTCCATTTTGATTGTTTTGACGAGCGCATATATCTCTGCATTATCCATCACCATTGCGAGGCAGGTAGCTAATCAACTAAAACATTCTCTCTATTATTACCACAGCAGATGCTAGCAACAGAATAAAAAAAGAGAGTGTTGAATTCAATAAAGCTTGCACCTCCGAGGGGCTTTCATTTGAATGATTGCTCTGCCTCGCTCCATCTCCCTCTCTCATTGTGTTTATTTGTCCTCGTTGGAACATCCACACCACTTTCCAATGTTCCCTTTGTGTTGTTGTTTCTCCTTTCCTCACTTTATAAACACACAGGAAAAATCAAGTAAACACTTTGATTTGTAATAATGATTTTTTCACAAAATGTAGGAGTCCTAACCTTCATATATTTGAGATGAACTAACAGCTGAGAATACCCATGTTCTTGGTCATAAAACAAAATGCATTTCAAACAGTGTAGCGCTTTTAAAGCTTCACTTTTTTACAAGGAACTCCGGTCTTTAAAGGTGGAGTCAGCGATTCTGGAGAATTATTTGTGTCAAAATCAGTGAATGTACAGTCATATGAATAAGTTTGGGACCCCCTTCTAATTTTGGGGATTTTTGTTCATCAATAGCTGGGATTTCAAAGAAGCAAATTCCTTTTCATATATGACATACAGAAGCAATTCAGCAGTGTCATTTTGTTTATTGGAATAATAGAAAATATGCAATAGGCAATAACAAAATTTGACTGGTGCATACATTTAGGCGCCCCAAAAGAAAAATGACATCAGTACTTAGTTGAGCCTCCTTTTGCAAAAATAACAGCCTCTAGACGCCTTCGGTAGCCTGTGATGAGTGTCTGGATCCTGGATGTAGGTATTTTGAACATTCTTACATACTAAAGCGATCCAGTTCAGTTAAATGTGATGGCTGCCGAGCATGGAAAGCCCGCTTCAAATCATCCCATAGATTCTCGATGATATTCAAGTCATTGGACTGCAACGGCCATATCAGAACATTGTACTTTTCCCTCTGCAGGAATTTGAACTGGGTCATTGTCTTGTTGGAATATCCAACCCCTGGGCAACTTCAACTTTGTGACTGATGCTTGAACATTATCCTGAATAATCTGTTGAAACTGGGTTGAATTCATCCGACTATCGACTTTAACCAGGGCCCCAGTCCCTGAAGTGGCCACAGCATGACCAAATTTGACAGTAGGTAGCAGGTGTTTTTCTTGGAATGCAAAGCACTTTTTATAAATACCAAATAACCAAATTTTTGTCTCATCAGTCCAAAGCATTTTCTTCCAATATGAATCTGGCTTGTCTAAATGAGCTTTTGCATACTCCATGCAACTGTATCTGTGGCGTTGGCGCAGAAAGGGCTTCCTTCTCATCACCCGGCCATACAGATGTATTGGTGCAAATTGCACTGAATTGTTGAACGATGTACAGATACACAATCTGCAGCCAGATGTTCTTGCAGGTCTTTGGAGGTGATCTGTGGGTTGTGTGCAACCATTCTCACAATCCTCCACCTATGCCGCTCCTGTTTTTTTCTTGGTCTGCCAGACCTGGGTTTAACTGCCACTGTGCCTGTGTCCTTCCATTCCCTGACAACGTTCCTTACAGTCGAAATTGACAATTGAAACCTTTGGGAAAGCTTCTTGTAGCCTTCCCCTAAAGTAAACCATGACAATGAATAATCTTTGTTTTTCAGATCTTTTGGGAGCTGCTTTGATGATCCCATTCTGTCTCACTTCAGCAGAGAGTCAAAGAGAAGTGTAACTTGCATTTAGGCACCTTAAATACCTTTTCTCATGGTTAAACAGACATTGCTATGAGGTTCAATGCTTAACAACATAGTCCAACCAATTTTGTGTTTAAAGTCATCAGTTTTACATGCTGTTACAGGCATTAAAATCAACAAAACCACAAGGGTACCCATATTTTTGCACAGCCAGTTTTTCACATTTTATTTTATTTCATACAACCAAATACTGCTTTTCAAAAAATCTTTGTTTGGAAAACAT
This sequence comes from Hyperoplus immaculatus, assembly GCA_949357725.1. Taxonomy (NCBI): domain Eukaryota; kingdom Metazoa; phylum Chordata; class Actinopteri; order Uranoscopiformes; family Ammodytidae; genus Hyperoplus; species Hyperoplus immaculatus. The sequence goes on from OX442369.1 coordinate 23,462,003, forward strand.
CCCAGTACTTAGCTGTTCCTGGAAAATTAAAGACATACCACTTTTATCTTTTTTTTTGTGAAAGCAGAGTCAATTATAATGCCGGCTGATAGGGGTTCCCAAACTTTTTCATATGACTGTATCCTCACGATTGGCTTCCTGTCTGTACAGTGTGTACTGCACAGCCTAGGCTCTGTAAACACATTTCTTGTAGTGCTCTGTAAGAACAGGCAATTTGATATGATGGAGGTGTCCAATGAAAGTGGTTCTTTTGGGGATTCAGATAGAATAGCCAAAAGCCCTGGAGATATTCCAAATTTTGTCATGCCTATAGTGACACAGAATGGTATTCACTGCTTGTTTCCATTTTTCCAGCCAAATTGCCAAACTGTTTAAAATGAGTGCAGGGGGAATGGAGGAAGAGTGGAGCAGAGGCCAGACAGAGGGAGCTGTCAATGCAGACGGGTGGGGGTTACAAAGTACGGCCCACTTTGAAAAACTCTTACCTGTCAATTTAATTGCTTTAACTGTCAAAGTTACAGACCAATTAGACATGGCTCTTTATCTGCTCAGCCCCGGAAGGAGATGGGGGGGGGGGGGGGGGGGTTTAATATTCAAATCATCCATTCAAATATTTAAAATCAAACATGGTGACAATGACATTAATTATCAGAAATAAAACATTTGGAGTGAAACAAATGATTAAGGTTGTCAATTAGTGGAGGGATAATTGGTGTGTGGTGTAAAAATGGGTTTGCCATTCAAATTAACACATTAAAAAAGGGGGGAAGGTGGAAACCTTTTTAGGTATCAGAATATTACTTTTTTTATACATATTCAAAGAGGTGTGTTAAAAACCAGCAACTTAAGCAACCATCATGTCAGGTCCTATTACACATTTCAGATACTTTTTTAAACTGCAGGAAACGATAAAGAATCCTCACAGGTGTCTCTGCTTTCAATTTCATTCAGCTGTACATCACTAGCAGGGAGATATGAAATACAGAACACTGCAAACAAATCTACAACATTACTAATTCAAATGACTAGCCTTATTGGAAACTTCTTTCTCCGCCCCCTTACCCACCCTCCCGACAAACCCAGTCCGTTGTGATTGGTTACCTCCCGGAAGACCTGCGAAGGGCAGTTGAGCTCCACTGCCTCCTTTTGTTGTTGCATGTGCTACAGCTCAGTTAATTGGAGAAATATCGTTGGCTAATTTTCAAAATAAAATGGCGAGTTTTGAACCGTATTCTTTGGACCCCGAATCTGACCCAGATATGGAGCAAAGAAAGCCCAAATTTACCCAGGAAGTAAGACTCTTACGTGACATTTCTGAATGCTAAGAGGCATATTATTATTATTACCTGCTTACCTGTACAGTATCATGTAGGATTCCCTTTTTCAGTATATTGACATTTTGTAAATATCTATGTGCACATGTGGCAAATGACAGAAATGCAGACAGAAATTTAAAACGTCCGTTGTTGGGAAACACCAAAGGTAACGTAAAAATGTAAAATGTTTTTCTGGGTTAATAAACTGATTTCAAACCCCAGTTCACAACCAGCCTTAGTTGAGCACTGATTCAGATTATACAAGAACAGTTGGAAGTAGCCCATGACTTCAGTTTACAATATGAAGATCCAGACTTTGATGGTAAACTAACTTCTCTCACTGAAATTGAGGAGTTACCACAGAAAGCAGTTGTGCATATCTCACTTGCAATAGTATTGCATCTACTGATACACTTTCAAGTGTGTCATCTCCAGAATGACTCAGCGGGTGGCCTCAAGTTCCTTTTCCAGTTCCCACATTTTCGTTTGACGTTGAGCTGAAACTTAGAGAGAATCCACTACTTGTCCCTATACTTGTGTGTGCATAGAAAAAAAATGCTGTGTCAATACACAGCCTAGGCTCTGTAAACGGGTATGTTGCTAGCTATGGTGGTCCCCTTTTGTTTACATACCCCTTTACAGAGCTTAGGCTGTGCATTAAAACTGGTTTTATTTTCAGTGCACACAGTATGGACAAGTAGAGACTGTGAGTCCGAATTGCTGTCTATGGGCAGAGATATGTGTCAGTAGAACTTGAATTTGAATTGATCGACTTTAATATGAATTGATCAACCTGCATTTGAATTATTGACACTTGAATATGAATTAATCCATTTGAATTTGAATTAATTATACTTGAATCTGAATTAGTTAATATTCGAAATGACACATTCAAATAAAAGTTCTAAATTGAAGTTTTCAAATTCAAGTAGAAAAAATTCAGATTCAAGTAGAGCAGAAGCTAGCTACCACCACCACAGCAGCAAGCTACCATCAGGCCCAGGCTCCAGCTTACATCAGCTGTTGGCTCCCAAACCACTTTCAACTTTTTACCAACCCACCTGATCTCAGCATCCTACTCAAGCACTGCAGGTACAAAGCTTATTTAATTACTGTTGCTGTCAACTCAATCCACATCAATCAACATGGGCCCAAAAAAAGCCCAAAAAGCTGTCTGATAACTCTGCTGCCCTTGTCACACTATCGAACCAGTGTCTTCTGGTACAACCCTCTATGGACAAAATCACTAATAAGTCTGAATATCTGGAGAGTCAATCACGGAGAAACAACATCCTCATTGATGGAGTACCCGAGGAGAGGAATGAGACATGGCAAGCCACGGAAGCTAAAGCAAAACAACTGCTGGCTGAGAAGCTCGATCTTGACCCTAAACTAATTGAGATTGAATGTGCACGGCGCAATGGAAAATATAATGAGGAGTCCAACAGGCCTAGAACAATTTTTATGAAACTTTTGAGATTCAAAGATAAGGAAGAAATCCTGAGAAGAGGAAGTAAGCTCAAAGGATCTAAAATCTATGTCAACGAGGACTTCACTGAACGTGTGCGACAGAAACGCTCCGAACTGTGGCCACAGCTCAAAGAAGCACGAGACAGGGGAATGGTGGCCTATCTGCGCTACGACCAGTTGATTGTTCACCCACCTCGAGTCATAACACCTCGCCCAACTTAAAATGTTGTCAATTCCTTCCAAAGTTATTTTTTTAACAGTGATTCTCTTATTATGGTGACCAACAACCTATATATTTCTCCCTTCTTACATGCTGACCCTGATAGTGACAACATTGACTCTGAGAACAAATTAAACTCATGCAATTATTTTACTGAAGACTCTTTAAAATCAGTCTGTGTAGAAAAAAATATAAAATACTTCAATTCCTTCACACTATTTCATTTGAATGTAAGAAGTTTACCAAAGCACTTTGAGTCTCTAACTGACTATCTTACATTATTCATTTATCGATAATGGGTTTTACTGAAACTTGGTTAAATGATTCTAAAGTGTCTTTTTATTCCATAAACGGCTATGATCATCTCTATCACCATAGAAAAGATAGACCAGGGGGCGGTGTATCGCTCTATGTGAAAAATTCTATCAAATACATCCTGCGAGAAGATCTATCAATTGATATTGCTAACACAAATTATCATGTTGAATCAAACTTCATAGAGGTAGTGAATGCACCATGCTTTTCTGGCCGTACTGTTATTGGCTGTGTTTACAGACCACCAAATGGAAATGTTAACTCCTTTGCTGATAATCTGGACAAGCTTTTGAATTCCATTGAGAAAGAAAAGAAGCCGTGTTTCATACTAGGGGATTTTAACATAAACTTACTTCACGCCAATTCAGAAACATTTTTGAATACATTATTTACTAATGCTTTCTTTCCCCTTATATCACAAGCCACTAGAATAACTTCATCAAGTAAATCTATAATTGACAACATCATTACCAATCATACAAATACAAACGGATTATCTGGTTTATTATATACTGACATATCAGACCATCTTCCTATTTTTACAGTTTATCACTCCAATGAAATAAGTCAAGATATTACCAAAATGTTGTTAAGGAACTTCAGGAAGTCTAATGTGAAGAAATTTGAAAATAATTTATCTAGTAATCAATGGAATTCAACTTTATCAACTTATGATTTGATCAAAGCATACTCTAGTTTTAGTGATGAATTCTTTGGCATTTTCAATGAATCCTTTCCACTGGAAAAACAATCCATCAAACCCAAAACTCACAAATCTTGGCTGACCAAAGAGCTAAAAAAAAGCATATCAAAAAAACACAAACTATACAAAGACTATCTGACAAATCCATCTCCCCTGAACTTTAATATGTATTCAAAGTACAAAAATAAACTCAACCATATGTTGAGAAAATCAAAGAGAAATCATTACCAACAGAAATTGAATACATTTAAAAATTATATGAAAAAGACATGGGCCATCATTAATGAAGTTATCAACAAACCCTCATCAAAAATTAATTCTCAGAGCATATTTTATAATAACGATTCTAGTATTGAGGATCCCATTGAAATTGCTGAAGAATTCAATAATTATTTTGTCAATATTGGTCCCGCTGTGGCTGCAAAAATCCCTCTAACACCACTTTATTCTCACGGTACAGGACCTCCTTCCAGTCAACCAATGTTTAATTTTTCTCCTGTGAATGAAAAAGAAATATGGGATACTGTATCAAGTCTAAAGTCAACAAGTGCTGGTTATGATGATCTCAAAATGAAATTAGTGACGCAGTGTCTCCCCACCATTGTAAAACCACTGTGTCATGTTTTTAACTGTTCTCTTCAAACAGGTGTAGTACCAGACCAACTGAAATGGGCTAAGGTTATTCCCATATTTAAAAATGGGGATCCATCAATATTTTCAAATTATAGACCAATTTCTTTATTACCTTGCTTCGCCAAAATTCTCGAAAAAATTGTATATAATAGATTAATTACACATCTTAAAGACAATAACTTATTGTATGATTATCAGTTTTGTTTCCGTGCAAAACATTCTACCTCTATGGCCCTGGTCCAATTAGTTAACAGAATATCTACAGCTTTAGACAACAAGGAACTCACAATTGGAGTGCTCATTGATTTATCTAAGGCTTTTGATACCGTTGATCCGAATATATTATTAACTAAGCTTCAGGCTCATGGGGTATCCGGGACTGAGCTTGATTGGTTTAAAAGTTATCTGTACAACAGGAAACAGTATGTAGTATAGAATGGAGCTAACTCGACTTACAGTCATCTACAGTGTGGAGTTCCTCAAGGTTCCATACTTGGACCTCTTTTATTCCTTATTTACATAAATGATTTGCATATAATATCTGAAGAAGCTCTTTTTATTTTGTATGCCGATGACACAAATATTTTCATTACCGATAAAGATGAACACAAGTTGATCGATCGAATGAATAGCGTACTTGATCGGTTGGATAACTGGTTCAAATTTAACAAATTATCCCTTATGTAGAGAAGTGTGCTTATATGATATTTAAGCCTAAAAATATTATTCTATCTGATCATATCCAGCCAATTTTTATGGCGAACAATGCACTCGTAAATGTTTCCAATGTTAAGTTCTTAGGGGTTATTATTGACAATAAGCTCAATTGGAAAAAACACATATCACAGGTGTCCAATAAATTAGCGAGAAACATTGGGGTTATACGACGAGTAAGACCCGTGCTGTCAAGAAAAATTTGTATGGATTTATATTACTGCCTTATTTATCCCTTTATATCCTATGGCAATATAGTATGGGCAAGCACATACAAAACCAGTCTAGATTCGATTTTTATGTTACAGAAAAAATTTGTTGTTGAACTGTAACCAACTCCAGTTGGGACGCTCATAGTGCTCCGTTATTTCTAGGTCTGAAGTTGTTAAGCATATATGATGTGAATACTCTTCAGATCGGCACTTTTGTTTTCCAGTTTCTCAATAATTTACTTCCTTCTTCTTTCAACAGTTTTTTTATAACCAGGTCACAGATCCATAGTCATCAGACCAGATCTGTAGATCTCCTTCACCGTCAGTTTTACAGAACAAATCTTGGACAGTTTTCAATTAGGGATAGAGGTCCAGTCATTTGGAACAGTTTTCCTGTTACTCTACGTAAACACTCATCTTTAGTTACTTTAAAAAAACATCTTAAAATGTACCTAATTTTAAAAGCTTACGATAATGTGTTAAACTGAATGTATGTTATATTGTCTTTTTGCTTGTTAGTTACATCTTTACATTGCTTTTTTTACATGTACTTAGATGCATTTTCATTTTTGTAACATGACTTTGTAGTTTTATCTCTTTAATTTTATTTTTGTTTGTCTTTTCTTTTCTTTTTTTTATTTTACTTAATTTCTTTATTGTATTTTAATGTCAGGTGGACATCCTTCATAAGCCCTTCGGGGTTTCTTTTGTCCCACCCGTGCATTTATGTATGTCTATGCGCATCTTCTTGCCATTTTTTAATCTTGTTTATTTGCACAAATAAAACTAACTAACTAACTAACTAATTTATACACTTGAATATGAATTAATCCATTTGAATTTGAATTAATTATACTTGAATCTGAATTAGTTAATATTCGAAATGACACATTCAAATAAAAGTTCTAAATTGAAGTTTTCAAATTCAAGTAGAAAAAATTCAGATTCAAGTAGAGAAAATTCAGATTCAAGTAAAAATGTGCACATCCGGTTTCTTTGAAGAAGAGCAATCGAGTGCAGATCTCTGATACTAGGCTACAGTGTCCGGTGGGTGACCGTTATTTAATGTCCAGGAAATATAAAGTCATAAATTAGTTTTTTTAATCATCATCTGTGTTTTTGACCTCTTGTTTTATAATCTATGTATCTGTTAGAACACTAATCACGTTTGAGTAATGAAACTGAAAGTAGTTATAATATCGCCAATAGGCTATATCAATGAAAACAGACGGTCAAACAGCGTCCAAATGAGCTAAAACCCTAAATACAATAAACAGTAACATGGCAAACTTATTGTTAGGTAAGCTCTAATTGATTATTTATTAATTTTTTCACACGTTACATGTTTAGATTCATGTTTAGAGGCGGAGGATTCCTCCGACGCTCTCTGTCCGGCTTATCAGACAGCACTCAGCTGTTTTTTTGGAGCATTAAATGCTTAATTTCCTGCATTCTGGTGAATTTGTATTCACCAAACACCTTTCTTCAGTGCAAATGAACAGTAGTGCAAATAGACCGAACTCTGATGTGTGACTTTATTCTTGTGCCCCGCTGTGATCGCTCTCGCTGTCATCTCTCCTATACTCTGGTTTGGTCGTGGCATAGCCTCATCCTCGCTGCTGTCCTCGGCATTTGAGACGCAGCATTTATTTAATGCTCATAGTTAATCACATAGCCTAGTGCTGAAACGAAAGCTAACAAGGCCGTGGTTTAAGGCTGAAATGATAACCGGGGCGGTGCACGTTAACGTTGTCGAGGGGAAGGCTTCCGCGATCTCCGTTAGTTTCAGTTAACAGCCGACAAAGTTACAATCACAACGACCGCATAGACAGTGCCTGGATAGCGTTTTAATGAAGCCTCTCATTCTTATTATCATAAGGGCGTTGATGCAAATGATGAAATCTAAACATTACGGCGGACCTGGTGGTGCGTAAAAGGAAAGTGCAGTTGTCAATCTCTCCTCAGCACACTACCGCAGCTAAAAAGCCACAGTAAAAGTCGATCGCACAGCCGATTCCTGCCTCTGACATGTTGACTCGCAACATAATGAGTTGAGGCTTTAGGGTGTTGTTCTCCGGGGATGCAGCTAGATACTATTGGAGGCTTTGGCGATTTCCCGTGCCTCTATTTTCTCTCCACACAAAGCGTTATCTCTCCCATTGCACACACGCATGCCGGCCGCTTCTGAGAGCACAGCCAGTGTTGGTTCCACCCGAAAAAATAAAATAAATACAACTTGGACACAGGCCTTGAAGCTGAATGACCGCTCTGGTAACCGGCAGTCCATTACTGGATGCCGAATACTAAACCCCGAATATAAGACGACCCGACTTTTTTATGACCTTACAAAGTGTTAATAGGCTATGTTCACCTTTACTTGATGCATGCGCGCTCACCGGCCGGTGGGGACACAATTCTTATCAGCGGTAACTTGGCACGATACCGGCACACACCTTGGAGGAGCAGGTGCGCAGGTGAACATTACATCCTGTCAGCGCGTCTCTCTCTCTCTTTCTCTCTTTCTCTCCCCCCTGTGGTAGGGCGCTTAGCAGACGGAGGGAACGTATAGTGACTATGTTGAAGTTATCTACTGATTTGTGCCATTAACCTGGATTTTTAATGATAACCTAATGCTCATTAGTGCGCGCCCCTCAGCACTCTGACTCTACCGAAGTGCGCATGGGAAGGCGAGGCACAAACGTAATCTTGTCCTGGGCACGGGGAAGAAATGCGACGGGCATATACTGTAGCCTATACAGTATATAGCCTATATATAAGCAATATATATATTATAGTGTATATATATTTATGCTCTGTCAAGTTGATTTGAGGGAGCAGGAGATGGGAAAGAGGACATAGGCTATGATACTGTTTACAGAGCAATCGCGGGAGCACAGGGCAAAGTGTAGGGGGGTGGAGAGGGGGTGCAGGCGGTGTTGAGGGGGGATGCGGCCGCACCCCTATACTTCCAACGTCCCATTTATCTTCATCTTTTATTTATTGTAGCCTAAGTGTTTATGAATGACTGCACGTACAGTTGTCAGATCGCGAACAGTTTAAATAAATTAGGCCTAGGCCTATGTGTTTCAAAAGGCATCGTTTTTAGTAATTTCTTTTAAACTCACAATGCCAGTATTCATAGGCTACTTTGTCTGAAGAACTGGGGCCTGTTTCAGGTGGTTTTGAGGCAACCCAGAGTTTGTTCGCTCTGAGTTAGTGGAAACTCTCGGTTTTTCCATTTCAAGAAGCAGGTTCAGCGCAACCGAGAGTCAGTTACTGCAGCAACCTACGCCGTGGGTCTACTGGATAGGTGATTTGACCTACTCTGAGTTTGTTTTCACTTTACGCTGCAGCTCCGACTGAAGAAAGAGTGTCACTGCCACAACGCGACCCTTTAGGACAGTTAAAGCAAAATCACTCCATAGAAATCTCCATCGGGATGTTTTTATCATTTCCTGATGATTTTACGTTTGCTTGTCCAGCTCAACTGACAGACAGCTGAGTGCTGTCTGATAAGCCGGACAGAGAGCGTCGGAGGAATCCTTCGCCTCTAAACATGTAAACGTGTGAAAAAATTAATAAATAATCAATTAGAGCTTGCCTAAAAATAAGTTTGCCATGTTACATTTAGGATTTTAGCTCATTTGGACGCTGTTTGACCGTCTGTTTTCATTGCTATAGCCTACTGCCGATATTATAACTACTTTCAGTTTCATTACTCAAACGTGATTAGTGTTCTAAAAGATACTTAGATTATAAAACAAGAGGTCAAAAACACAGATGATGATTAAACAAACTAATTTATGACTTTATATTTCCTGGACATTAAATAACGGTCACCCACCGCACACTGTAGCCTAGTATCAGAGATCTGCACTCGATTGCTCTTCCTCAAGGAAACCGGATGTGCACATTTTTACTTGAATCTGAATTTTTTCTACTTGAATTTGAAAACTTGAATTTAGAACTTTTATTTGAATGTGTCATTTCGAATATTAACTGATTCAGATTCAAGTATAATTAATTCAAATTCAAATGGGTTAATTCATATTCAAGTGTATAAATTCAAATTCAAGTAGAGAAAATTCAGATTCAAGTATAATTAATTCAAATTCAAATGGATTAATTCATATTCACGAGCATAAATTTGAATTCAAGTATCAATAATTAAAATGCAGGTTGATCAATTCATATTCAAGTCGATCAATTCAAATTCAAGTTCTACTGACACATATCTCTGTGTTTCATCTGTGATTTGGCAAACCGATTGGCTTCAGTGTTTTGGCAACTTTTGTATGTTAGTATGCTTGAATCTGCCTCTGCTTTAGAAGTGATGGTGTATGTATATTAATAAATAGGTGTTATATCAAATTCCTTTGAATTGACGAATGGACAATCTACATTCATGTGAAACTGTCCCATTAGTTTTTCCCTTGCAGTTTCTCACTTTAATATGCAGATTTGTACATTTTTAAAATAAATAAATACATACATTTGCCAAAGTTTTAGTTGCCAATAATTTATGTTTTTCAGTGCAGAGAAGCAGTGACAGAACAAGAATACATGCCTCCATGCCACAGCACGGATAACAAGATGCTCCTAGTGAACTGGTTGAACAGAAAACAAAATGTTCCTTTTTTTCTTTTAATCATGTACTGTCTGACTGTTCCTTATTGCTGTGTGAGTCATGTGTAGGCAAAGCTCCCACATGTTGCATCACTGCTGACGCTGGAGAGAGAAATGGGTACGGTAGAGTGTGGTAGCTATGGAAGAAACAATTTTCTGCTGCTTTCAAATCTATCCACGTCCCTTTGCCAGGCCAAGTTATGATGATGGTGATGATGTGACCTAATTTGCTCTCTTTATTTCCCCCAGATCTGATCGGAAGACAATGAAGTGGTGGAATTGATTCATTATATGAATATATAGGGAAGAATGGGGGAATCTGAGGCATCGGGTAATGTGAGCCACCCCCTGTATCTAGGCAACAGAAAACATTTGTGGTCATTTGAGATATGTTTTCAAGCCCCTCTCATTTCCCCATGGCCCTGAAAGAGAGGACCTCATGGTGCTGTGGTAAGCATGTTTTTTTCACCAAAATAGGTAGTTTGCATGTAAAAGTAAATTTTCTTGCCGTCAACTTAATCAACTGTTGTGCCAAAGCAAATGTATTCATGTAGAAAAACTTCCATCATACGTGTTGATGAACTACCAACATATGAAACCATGTGATGCTGATAACTGAAGATTAGCCTGAAATGCTAAGAGAGGTAGTTTTTTCCCAAATTGTGGTGGTGGGGGAAGTGAGCCACTGTCTCACTTTCCCCCACCATGAGGCACAAGTTAAGTTTAGTCTTAAACATATTTTAATGTAATATTACATGACATATGTTTTATTTTAATGTCATGCACATTGTAGAAAAGCCATCATGCCAAGGAAATACACCAGGAAGACGACCTAAGGCAACCACACGGAAAGAGCGCCTTCTCATCTTTCCCTGTAACCTTCAGGGCTGGAATGTAGAGTAGGCCTAGTTGTAGAGTATGACAGGCTGATGTTATAATCCAGTTGGGTCTTCTCCTGTGTTCTGAGTCCCAGGCTGTTCTTGCTGGTTCTGATTTTCCTATGCTTTGACCCCCAGACACTAGCTGGCTCTAAGGGTCCTGTGTTCTGACCCCCAGGCTGTGTTCTAATCTAACTAGTTATATCTTTCTTTTGAATCTTATTAAAACCTTTTGAATTATAATATGTTGTATTTGATTTTGTTCAGAGTTACTTTCAAGTGTTTAGAAAATTTGCTTTGCTTAATTGACCAAACCCCATCATCCTTTTACTAGTACGACATTAGTTCTGGAATGTGTGGCTATAGCTTTCAGGATTCTTAAGGTGAGAACACACCGGGCGCGTTAGGTGTGGTGGGCGCGTTGAAAAATCCTATTTTTGCATAGGGAACCATTGGTTTAGGCGCGAGGATCCGTTGGCCACGGCAAAGCGGCGCTTTGGGCACTTTGGAAGCGTTACCAAAGCGTCAACGTGCCATGAAAAAAGATGAAAAAATTGAACTTTCAACGCTCCGTTGCGTGACGTTTAGCCGCGTTGGCCAATCAGCGGTGAGCTTGACCCGACGTCACTGGCAGAGAGCCGGAGGACAGAAAAATCTGAGAAAAAATGGAGGAGCAGATTATCACCGCAGTGTGTGCGAGGCCGTGTCTTTTTAACACGGCGTTGGAGTCATACAGGAACAGGAACAGGAAGGAGCAGGCATGGGCCGACTTGGCGGAGGACATTGGGTTTCCTGGTAAGTTCAGTGAATAATGTGTATTTTGCTTGGCTTCAGCTATCGGCGGCTGTGTATTACTATGAAACAAGTTAGCGCCGGTTAGCGGTAGCATCAGTTAGCGATAGCACCAGTTATCACTAATATAAAGTGATACTACTACTTTTACAGACTGTCCCGATTGTCAGGCTTCACAAAGTGAAATGTATAGTATGTGCTTGTCAGTGGACGTATGTCGCAGGAGATGGAAGAGCCTCAGGGACAGGTATTTGAAGGAGAAAAAAAAGAAAGCGGAGGGAAAAAAGAGCGGGTCAGCGGCAGGGACAGAGAACAGGTGGAAGTTCTCTGCAGTCCTTTCTTTCCTCGACCCCTTTGTCACTCCGAGGGAGGGCAGTGGGAACTTTCCTCGGGTGGCAGAGGAGGTAGAGGAGGACGGGGCTGCAGAGACGTCTCTGTCAGGGGCAGCAGAAGCAGATGAGGCGGCAGCAGCAGGTCCATCGCAAAGTACAGGTTTGTTGACAAGTGAAGACACGTATACAGCTTCTGTATTATGGTCACATTCTGTATAGAGAAAAAAGGTTTATAGTGCTGCACGATTATGTCTCCATCTTTAATGTGCTGTAATATAGATAATTCATATATCTTCCAAGCCAAAACAAATAAGACTTCTTTCTCAATAACATAGACCAGCCCTCAGGGAGTGAGTCTGAACCTGATGATGCCCCTGCTGCTGCTGCTGCTCCTGTCCCTGTCCCTGGCCAAGTACCTGTCCCTGAGGTTCTTCCATCTCCGGCTCCTGCTCCTGTTCCTGTCCCTGCCCCTAGACCACCGAGCGGTATGTACAGGACAAAGATGTATAGCATTCATTTCAGGGGTTCAACTATGGTTATGGCTAACCGTTAAAGCTTTAACTGATATGAAGACTGTTAATGGATTACTACTATAAGTGAAAGTGACAACACTTCCAACCAACCACACATGCATGTTCAACAGGTGTATTGATAAAGTTTTGGCTTTTCACTTGTGAAGGTAGTATTGCACTAACTTACACATTATGTTTTACATTTTATACAGAGAGGAAGAGGAAGAGAGGAGGGGTGCTTAAAGACCCAAACACCCCACTCCAGGAGGCCATCCTCCAGGCCCTTCAGGCATTCTCGTCCCATTCTGCCCAGCCAGCTTTTTTTTATATATATATATATATATATATATATATATATATATATATATATATATATATATATATATATATATATATATATATATATATATATTATTCTAGATTTCTATTTATTTCTATATTGTTCTATTTTGTTCTGTTCTATTTTTTTAAAAATAAAATATTTTTATTAACTCTTTTCTCAATATATGATTTTAAGATCTAGCATGCACCGACACAAATATACATACATTATGCTACTTAATATAACAATTTTAATAACAATTTAATAATAATGAAGGAATCATCTCTTTAGTTTTGTGTGGGTGGCTCTTAAAAGAGCCGTTTTGGGGTTGTAGTGCACTGCACTAGATGATGGTGTTCTGCCACGAGAGGGACCCTTCTGCAGAGAAGTAGGAGGTGAAGGTCTCACGGATCCGGATGGCCTCTCTTGCTGCGTTGTTGGCAGCCACTCTCCCCAGCCCTGGCAGAGGCAACACCACACCACTCGGGAGGCCCTCCCTCACTGCTGCTGTTGGTGCTGTTCTCCGGAGGAAGTTGGGCAGCACGCAGGTGGCCTTCACACATCTCTCCGCCAGCTCAGGACGGACCTCCATGACCCTCCTGTAGATCCGCCACTGAGAGGACAGCATGCCGAAGGCGTCCTCCACCACCAACCGAGCCCGGGACAGGCGGTAATTGAAGACGCGCCGCTCTCGGGGGAGGATGCGTCCGGGGAATGGCCTCATGAGGTCGGTCCGTAGCGGAAAGGCCTCGTCCGCTACAAACACATGAGGCAGGGGTCCTCTCTGCGCATGCACTGACAGTACTCTGTCAGAAGGGAGCTTAAGATTGCCAGCACGGAGGGCCTGACCAAACGCTGAGTTGGCCAGGATTCCTCCATCACTGGTTCTCCCGTAGCCCCCTACATCAATGATGCGGAAGCAGTAGTCTGCGTCGACAACTGCCAAGAGAACGATGGAAAATGTTCCCTTGTAGTTGAAGAACTGCGAACCGGAGTTCGCAGGGGCCTTCAGAACTACATGCTTCCCATCGATGGCACCGCAACAGAGAGGGAAGTTCCACCGCTCCTCGAACTTCTGAGCAATCGCCCTCCAGTCCTCCGTGGTGGGCACCGCCATGAACTCCTCCACCAGGCTGTCCCAGATCTCCGTCACCCCATCGGACACGATGGATGCCACGGTGGAGGCCCCGACCCGGAAGCTGTTGGCGATCGTGCGAAACGAGTCGCCAGTAGCCAGGAATCTGCAACACATGAATAATTTATTTTAGCCTTATTGAGAGTTTCAGTTGTATACCAAATCTGTAGGTCAATTATCTCACTGCACAGGTAAATGTCTTGACAAATGTTTACACTGGATTTGCATCAGCTTATTTTACTTTCAAAAGCATGACAAGTAGGTCAATTTGGAATTTACTCACATAGTACAATAGGAGGAATGAATATGTTGGAGCCATGATGCATTCATTTATTTTGTTTGTATAAAACTGGTGACATGCATGTATATGAAGATTTGCCTTCATGTTGAAACACTGGGTGGAGCATTGACATAAATGCAGAGCAGGTAGGTGCAAGAGGGAAACGATGGGGGACGATGCTTGAATAAATGGGTCACAACTAAAATATAAACAGCGCATTGGAAATAGACGTAGGCCTGTTCAATTTCAGAACACGCGCCCGAAGAAGTTCTCCCCTTATGTGGATAATGTTTGACTACAGAATGTGCTGCTTTTGATAAATGAATTGGGCTATGAAACCGCAACTTACCGGAGACAGATGGACAGGCGCTCCGCAGCTGGTATGGAGCGCCTGTAGTTGGTGTCCTGCCGGGACATCCTAGCACCAACCCGGGCTAGCAGGTCATCGAACTGGGCCCGAGTTAATCTGAAGTACCGCTGAAACCGGCCGTCATCCAGGCGGAGTTCCTGCAGCAGATGGTGAAACTCACCCAACTGTGGCCGTCTGCGGAGGATGTCATGCACCCAAACACGGCGGCGTTTGGGTTTCCTCCGTTCCTCGGACTCCCACAACAGATAAAGCGCAGCGATGGGGATTATCTCAGCCATGGTTGATCAGCAATAGAAAAAGCGGGGGAAAATAAGTTTCGGGCGGGCTCATCTACGTAGGTCATGACGTAGGCGCGTTGCTTTTGGGCGCGTTGGACAATTTTTTGACACAAAATGACCACGCGCCAGATCGGGCGCGTTGGTCGCTTTGGCCCAAAGCGCCAACGCGCCCGGTGTGTTCTCAGCTTTACTGTTACAATATGTGTTGTTGTGGTAGTTTCAGAGTGCACAGCAAAACTGTCGGTGTTACTTTTTCAGTGTTGGTGTTAATCAACAGGATGCAGTGTTATTTTAACACTTAATAGATAAAAATGTACACTAAGAGAGTTTTTTGATGAAAGTGGTGGTGTAGATTTTGGTCGTTAGGGGGATTCTACACCGTGAGTGTTAAATTGACCACACCCTCGCATTTCCGGCAAAGAAGCGCCATCCAGAGCTGATCCAGAACTTTGGGTAGCCATCTTTCTAACCGCTGCGGTAAGTCAAACTCGGTTAATGCTAATATTGTGCAGTTGATAAAGGCTTAAATAATTCGAAAAATCGTAGTTACTTTGCTTTTGTATGGATATATGCTGTCTGTTACTTTCTAATCCCATTCTAAATAGATTTTTGTCGAACTGGCAATCGCTACCTTACACTTCGTAAAGATGGTAGCTAATTTTAGACAACGGCTGTCGAGATAGTATAATATCAGTAATATCTGCGACTATTTTTTATTAATGTGCTTGTATTTCTTTTTACTAGCAAACATCGAAAAGATAAGTTTCACTTTGCTGACGAGTAAACTGAGGAGAGCTGGACAGGGCGGGAACAGTCGAGGAAGGAGAGGACAGAGGTGAGTTTTCGCTATCATTCATAAGGAGAAGTTAATAATGCCTAGTATCTTGTTGAGGGAGTAGTAAATGTAGATATATTCATGTTTAGTCATAGCCGCAACAAACTCCGGTAGTTATCTCAATGCCGGAGTTACAGTGTCTCATGCAGTTGGCCCGCTGCGGCCACCATACTGCCAGCCTTCACCAACGCGCGCTGCACGCGGTGCGGTAGAGATAACCCGACGGCCTGTAGCCGTGAACTACGCTCGTAGACACTGTAAGTAACTGCAATAAAACCCTTTTGAGCACAGATATGTTTTAATATGCTCTGTAGCTCGCTATCTCAGCAGCAGCTAACAGCTTGTTAGCTAACTCTTACAAACAAGCTTAACAGAAAGCTGTCTGTATGTCCCTTCTGTTTAGCTTAGTTTGCCTGTATAGCGCTGTTGATCTGATATCAGCCCCCCTCCCTTTAGCAGCAGCACAGACAGACTCACATCAGCAGCACAGGAGGACAGATAAGAGGAGAGGAGGAATAATCATGTTCTTCATTCTTAACCTCAGTCCCCCCTTTTAAAACCAACTATTTTGTCTTGTTTAATCATGTGCATGTTTTATACCTTTTTAGAATGTGTTTTATTTATTTATATATTAATGCCATTATTTCCTTTGAAGGTGGAGTCATGCTGGTTCCTGTCGAATATAAGGGGGTGAGCAAATGGGTCAGGGTACCAAAGGTGGAGGAGGTCTTCAATTTCTCTGAATTTTTACAAGGAGGTAACTAAAGTGTCAAACTTTATCCATGTCTTCTGGTTTTACAATATTGTATGTGTAACTTACTTGGAAGTTATGCTATAATCCAAATTGTCTTTTGTTTTAGTGCTGGCAAAATTAAATTTGTCAGGTTTTACTGCCTTGATGCTCAAGGATTCTGCAGGAGTTGAAGTGGATTCTGACATCTTTGATGAGCTTCTGAAGTCATCTCAGGTGTCCTTCAAGGCCTTCACTGAAGATTGCAATGGTAAGAAAATGCAACTTAGTATTTCTCTTAACTATTTTAAATGTAATAATTTATATCCAAAGTTAGTTCTACAGAAAAAACATGATTTTGTGTGTGTTTAGACAACAGTTTTGGAGATTCTTCAGAGGGCTCATCCTTATCTGATTGGTCACCATCACGTGCATCCCATGGGTCATCTCCAAGCTCAGACTCAACAATTATACTAGAATCCACCAAAGCTCGAAGAAAACGGCTGATTGAAGGACCCCCTGACAGCAGCAGTGCTCGCGATGTAAGTAATCTTTAAACTAACGTCTCAAGCTGCAGATAATAAATGATTATTGGTTCATAGGGGTGGGGAAAAAAATCGATTTTCCGATTAATATCGATTCTCTCTCGGACGATTCTGAATCGATTCAGAAAAGTTAATAATCGAGATTTTTTTATTTTTTTTGTAAATACTAAAACTTCCTGCGCCATTGCGCATGCACACCACACATGTGCGAGTTGTTTCCAAAGTTGCTTCAAAAGGGCTGAGAGCAGCAAACCCATGACCTGCACCGGCTTTATCTCTGTTTACGTTTTTGTATGAGAGCTGAATTCCAAGCCATACTTTTTTTACAATGTGTTGAAATGACATAGAAAATAATAGAATAGAAATCCTATAGAAACATGATTTACGAGATTAGAAATAAAATAAAACTGAATCGGTTTAGTTTTTACATACTTCCATATTGTGTTGAAATGCAAGCTGCATTGATTATTGCACTGTTCATAGAAAGTCATATTTGTGACAAGAAAAGCTTTTCTCTTAATACAATATTAGAGAAGGCAATTCATCTGTTGATTGTCTTTAATGATCGTCACAAAAGTAGGAAGTGATTAGCAAACTCAGATGTGCATATAAATATATTTTTGAAATTCACACATGGGTATGTACATAAAAAATGTTTTGCATTGAGATGCATTGAAAATCGATTTTGAATCGAATCGTTGACCTCTGAATCGGAATCGAATCGTGAGGTGCCAAGAGATTCCCACCCCTATTGGTTTAAAAAAAGAAAAAAAAACATGCGAAAGGGGCAACACTAATCTAACAACACAGAGAGGAAATGTATTGGTAACCCCATTCAAATATGTTTTTGCCGTCTACCTTAAATGTCTGAATGCTAGGCAATTGTTGTTTCAGATTGTCAATGCAGCCCTGCATTCAAAGCCGGACGGTGACCAAATAATCAAAGAATACGAGAAAACAAAGAGTCTGTCGGATGGTACAAGAAGAAGGATGATCAACATACTTGTGGCTGACGTGGTAGAGAGCCATGGGTAAGTATTGCACACTTATAAACACATTGATTTGACCAATGTTCATAATATAATATTTTACAATTATTTCTGTGTTCATTTCAAATATATATTGTTCTATCATGATAATAATGAATAATATTGACAACAGCACAACAAAAGCAAAATGTACACAGCAAATTATCAGCCTTTGTGCTGCATAATCTAAGTCTTAGATATGCAGCCATAGTTTCGATATGTCCCTTACATGTTTTACACTGTTTTCCCTTAAAGTTTTTTTTATATTTCAAAATAAACTATTACCTGAAAAGTCACCCTTTTTTTAAACAAAAAAAATCTATCACAGCCTGCAATTAAACCTTTTTTCAGCCACTTGATTTATGGGTGAAGTATCACTTTAGTAATTCATCTATCTTTTTGCAGGAGGATCCCTCCAGTAAATATCCGCAGTACGTATGCACTTGGCATTACAACCTTGTTCCCAAATTTGAAGGACCCGGATTCAAAGAACGGTTATGTAAGTATTGATATAAATATACATCCATGCTGCAGTGTTTCAGTGCATTGAATTACACGCATGACAGCTCTGTTCAGGATCATTCCTTGTTCTAAACCAGGTAATGGATTATTTTTTTGCTATGTAATCTACAGGAGCATTTCTATGATCACCAGAGTGGTTCTGGTTACCTGGCATGGAGGCTGAAGACTGTGCAGCGCAACTCTGCTCAAGAGATCAAGAAATCCAGGTCCAGCTTTCAGGATGGCCCTAAGACTCATCGCAGCATGCATTCACCTGTGAGGCAGTTGTCAGGTGACGAATGCAATGAAGCTATATCAGTGATGAGGCACTCAAGTGACACAACCCTCGTCCAAGACAAAATGAAGGCAACATTTCAGAAAAGACAAAAGGTTGTTCAAGACCCAGCAACAGCTTCCACTATCCTAGACCTTTTTCCGAGATTCCTGGACACACCAGGCTTGGTAAGAAATAATGACTTGTTGATAGCTTTGTTCTGTCTTTATTTGTTTAGTCTCTAATGTATTTTTTCCTGTCATATTTTGTGTTTAAGATCGACCAAGACTTCAATATGCTCTTTGGTGATGAAGTGACTGGTAAATTCCTCGCTAAATGGCCAACATTCTTCAAACCGAGGATCATTGCGGAGTGCAAAAATCTTCCTCAAAGTGTGCACGTGGATGACCTCCTTTTGTCTGCCCAACAGGAATCTGATGATGATGATGGTGGTAAGTGTAAATAAGAGATTTAAGATTACGCATGTCTGTATTCCATGCATCAAATATAATTTAGAGCCTGATTTTTTTTTTTTTTTTTTTTTTAATCTGCTGGCTTTCACTTCAGGTAAAGTGTTTAAGGCAACAAAAAAGGTTGTTGAACATGGCTGTTTGTGTCATATCAACAAATATCTGTGATCCAGTTTGTTTTCTTTTTTGTCTTTATTGTGCAATCACTATTTTTTACATTAAAATGACATCACTGCAGCACAAATAATACTTGTAGCCCAGGTTGTCCTCATATTGATAGTTATTATAATACATATAGTGCTTAAATATACCTATACCAAAATGTAAAGATAATGCCCCAAGTGCCTTAATTTCAACCCAATTGCTTTTAGCCAATGTATATTACAATAAATTGAATTTCCTGCACTCATTTTTGAAAGAAAAAGTATTCTAAAACGTTCAATGTTCTGACTTTAAATTAATATTGTCACAAATTCAAGCTGCTGTTCTGTAAGATTGCTGATTTACAATTGATTTTTTCAGGCAGCCTTTGGTTTCCTTTCATTTAACATTAACAGTCAACAAAGCTATCTGGAGCCAATTCAGAGTTTCTGTAAGTGAACATTGAGAAGACATTGGTAAAGTAATTCAGGTAACTGCAATGGTGTTTTTTTTTCTGTAGTATGGGACTGTGAGGTTGCTGCCATCTGCTTGTTGCTTCACCTGTTGCCGCCAACATCCAAGGGCAAGAAGTCTGCAAAGATCAGCGCAACAGATGCTGCTGTCCGCCTGGTGAAGTTCCTTAAGGTCTGTTCTCAGAATTGTGTTTAAAGTATTTTAGTAGTATTGGGTTCTCAAGGGCTGATAGTCATTTTGTGACATGGGTTGTAGCAGATTTCTTCTTTTGAAACAGATTTCTTCTTTCTAACAAGTTCAGCTTTGTCCTAATTTGAAATTAATTGCTCATGAAATTAATTAATAATAATTAATTAATTTTGCTTCTCTAGTCATTGAAGATTGTATCCTAATTCTAGGAAACAGTGCTGGCATTCCGCACCAAATCCCGACATCTTATTCCATGGAGTTCATTCTCTCCCTCTCTCTTAGGTGGGGAGAAGCATGGAGACCTTCCTGAAGGAAACTGGCCCTGCTCAGCCCTTTCTCCTGTGTGTTGGAGAACGAAAAAACAGCATCCAGAATTTCTACATCATCCTGGAAAAAGGCCATTCCCTCCAAGACACAGACTGGAGTTGCTGCCTTTGACGAGCTCTTCAAGGCACATTTTGCTTTTGCTGTGTCCTACGATGAGGCGCTGTGCAACTTCTACACCTTCATCCAGACAACCATGTATGGCATTGACGTTGGCAGTGTGAAGGAGAGTCCTCGGGTGAAGGAAATTCGAGCAAGACTTCTTCACAGTTCATTTTGAAGAGGAACTAATTTCTGACTTGAAATGTTCACATGTTACATTTGCAAGGTACAGCACAGAAATTGTTCATTGTTATGTCGACATTTGAAGTTTCAGCATGGATTGTACCCAGGAAGGTCTTTGCGTTTGCGTGGAGAGGCTGGTTGTTCATTTGTTTTTTGCACATACTTTGGTTACCAGCGGCACTTATCTCAAGCACATAAGGATGGTGGTGATTCAGATTCCGTCAGTGATGTTGAGTTTGGTCCTGCAACTAATGTTGGAGCTTCTGTTTCACAACAACTTAATGTAGATCCTCCTGCGACTGTCACACACATTCCAATGGATAAAACAAAAATACTAGACATGTGCAGCTCTGTTATTGCTCAACTGCAAGCCTCAAGAGTTCCTGAAAGTACGGTCCAGTGTTTAGTTGGTTCAATGGAGGAACTGGTCGATGACATCCATGCCCATGCAAAAGAAACTGTTGTTGAAAGTTTGTCATCTGAAGCATCCGGAGAAACATTAGAAAAAGTTCAGGACTGTTTTGGTCAGCTTGAAAATCCATTTTCATCTCTTAACACAGAATCTAAACGAAAGAAGCACTTAGAAGAAAAATGGAAAATAGTGGAACCAGTGGAGTATATTCTTGGTGTGCGTTTTGATACACGCAGAGATAGAACAACAGGAACATACAGGCAAGTTCCTGTAAACGACAAGTTCATGTATGTACCAATCATGGGGTCTCTTTCATCTATGTTTAGGAACAGTGAACTTTGTAACAGTTTCCAAAAAACTAAACCACACCAGGAGGGTTTTTACAGCGATGTAAATGATGGCTCCTACTTCAGGAACCACATTTTATTCTCACAACAAGAACATGCTTTGCAGATACAGCTCTACTACGATGATTTTGAAACTGCTAATCCATTAGGCTCAAAAAAGGGAATTCACAAACTTGGCTGCATTTATTTTATTTTGAGAAATCTGTCCCCTAAGCTTAATTCTGTGTTGATGAACATACATCTTGTTGCCCTCTTTCACTCAGAGGATTTAAAGAAATATGGGTTTGATCCCATTCTAAAGCCACTTCTCAATGATTTAAAGATGTTAGAGGCTGAAGGAATGCAGGTGCCCTTTCAACCCACACCTTTGAAAGGTTCAGTTTTTCAGGTTACAGGTGACAACTTGGCTATACACGGCCTTTTTGGTTTTGTCGAATCGTTTAGTGCAAAGTACTGTTGTCGCTTTTGTTTAACTGAAAAGGGAGAGATGCAATCAGTTTTCAGTGAAGATCATCCAGGTTTAACTCTACGTTCTAAAGCCCTTCATTCAGAACACTGTGCTGCCGTACAACAAAATCCAGCTTTGGCCTCAACATTTGGTGTGAAAAAAGCATGTCCTCTCAATTCCCTCAAGCTGTTCCATACTTCAGAGAACTACGCTGTAGATATAATGCATGATCTACTGGAAGGAGTGGTGCAGTACGAGTTGAAGCTTGTGTTTCAGTACTTGATAAAGAACTCGATATATGTAAGCTCATTGTCAGAAAGAATCATGAGCTTTAACTATGGATTTACACAGAGAAAAAACAGGCCAAGTGGGGTAAAACTGGACGATGATAGCAACAATCTTGGCCTTAGTGCTGTTCAGTCATGGTGCCTCTTGCGCAATACCCCATTGATGTTTGGAGATTTAGTTGGGAGGAATGATAGCTGCTGGAACTTGCTGCTCCTCTTAATACAAATCGTCAACATTGTCTTTTCACCTATTGTAACCCATGGTATGACTTGCTATTTGAAACATCTGATTTTCGATCATCACAAGCTTTTTAAATCTGTGTTTCCAGAGCAAAATCTGCTTCCAAAGCACCACCACATGATACATTACCCAAGGTGTATTAGAAAGATTGGGCCACAATTACACATGTGGTGCATGAGGTTTGAAGGCAAGCACAACTTTTTTTAAAAGTCCGTGAAGAACTTTAAAAACATCACAAAAACACTGACAAAGAGACATCAGAATCAACTGGCTTTTCATTTTGAAGGTTTTTATTTTAAAAGATTCCAATTCGGCCCCATTACAGAAGTCTTGGTCAGCAGTTTGGAGGGCAGTGAGGCGCTGAATGAAACTTTCGATTTGTCATGTGTTTCCACAACTTCCTGGGTCAAAAGCTATGGCACAGAGTATCAGCCTGGGATGTATGTATGTTCTGTTGTTGAAAATGAGATGCCTTTGTTTAACAGGATTGTCAGTGTTATTGTTAAAGATGACAGTGCTTATCTTCTAACTTGTGCTGTCTCAACAATGTATTTTGATGATCACTTAAATGCATTTAGCATTGAGGAGAAAAACAATGTCTTTACGCTGCTGTGTGTAGATGATCTGACGTACTACAGGCCGTATGACAGGCAATTTTCAAATGACTCTGAAGACCAAATGTTTATTGTCCCATACTCTATTTTTGTGTGACTACATGCTGTACTTGTATTTAAGACCGTTTTGCATTTGTGCTGTACCTGTGCTTTCAATACACAATATTTTGTGAAATGATTTCTTCTTGTATTGCCTTTTGTATTGTGGTTTAGGCTGGGGAGGAGGGTGGGTGGGTCCACAACATTCTACACCCTCAGTGTTATTTTTTTTTTACACCTGTAAGTGTTGATAAATTGGAGTCCAGTGTAGTTTCTAGTGTAATATTAACACTGCTCAGTGTAGTCTGGCAGTGTGGATTCTGTAACACTGACACTAGTGTAGAGTATTATTAACACTACTCGGTGTTGGCCAGTGTTGATTTTTTAACACTGACACTAGTGTAGAGTATTAATAACACTACTCAGTGTTGGCCAGTGTTGATTTTCAACTCGTTTTAGTGTTGAATTAACTGTGTAAAATCATTAACACTTTCAAAAGTGTTACTTTAACACCCAAAATAGTGGATGCATATGCACACTTTCTGGGTGTTAAATTTGACACTCTCAGAGTTGATTTAACACTAGCGATTTTGCTGTGTGGAAAAAGTAAGTGGATCAGTTTACTCCACAGCTGGGGCTGTGAGCCACATGACAACTTTTTTTAAAACAATCATATTTTCACTGCCCTTTGTCTTGAAAAAAATCTGCTCCTGCCCATGTCAAGGAAACATCCTGAATTAATTGGAAATGTGTACATTTGAGTGATAAATCATTTTAGCTCGCTTAGAGGGGAGCAAATGTAAAAAGTGTCTCAGATTACCCCGTTCTCCCCTATATATGTTTTTTTCTTTCTTAACTTAAAATAGTCTTAAATGAAGATAGATTAGATATTTACTTTAATTTGCTGGCATGCCAAAGAAATACATTTTGAATAGGGAATCAATTTTCAATCGAATTGTGACCCCAGGACTCGGAATCGTTGGATTCCAAAGGATTCACAGCCCTTGAGGACAATATCAAAGTGCTGGACACAGAGGGGTGGATCTTTTTAACATATGTGTGAAAGAAAAGCTCTGGCATGAAGACCTTTGGCATGCTGTTCATGCCAGAGTAGTCTGGCTAACTTTTCCCCCGTATACTAGAAACTAAATAGCCTGGATCCAGGCCATACTACTAGCTGTAGTTTGGTCTGGCAGTGCGAGACTAATGCTAGAGTGACCAACACAACCACATTGGCTGACTTGCGAAAAATGCTGGTTGAAGAATGGGATGCCATCCCACAGCGTGTGTGACCAAGGTGGTGACCAGCATGAAGAGGAGGTACCAGGTTGTTGTGGCTGTGTATGGTTCTCCCACATGCTACTGACACCCCTGTTTGTTAAATGGATGAATTGTTAACTTGCCAATATGTTTTGTTAAACCAGACTTCAATCATCCCATCCAATAAACGACACCCGACAAGAGTCAATAGCAGAATAAGCTGTTTGGCATTGGCAGAGTAGATCTGGCATGTTTGTCATGGGCGGAACACACATACTCAACTCTGCTGCTCATTCCACACGTGCATTTTCCTAACAAATGTGGCACAGTTTAAAGGTAACATATTATGCACTTTGCTGTCAATTTTATATGGTCTAAGTAGTCCCTAATACTTGTTTTTTTAGATGTTTGCTGAAAAACCTGTTCAGATCATTTATTGTAGCAAGCCTATACCCTGATTGTCCTCTGGTCTCAGGATGACCTATATTTGTGCGATCTGGCTGTCCCCTTCCACCTCTCTGCTGGGCTTTCTTTATATGGCCATGGGGCTCTCCCACCGTCTCTGCCGTGCTCTCGCGATACTAGAGAGACACTACGTGAGTCGTGACCCACAAGTAGCTTCCTATCCGTTGTGTTATTAAAAACGAGGCATAGACTGCTGTGGTTAAGATAAATTAGTGGAGTATGAGCAAAAGCATTCTGTGTTGGTGTATGTAACATTTAGGCTGTACTAAGGGCATCTTGTCGCTTAGCGGGGAAAGCAACATGGCTGTCCCTCGGAAAATTTTTCAGAGGATCTCATGGAATCTCGGGCACGGGATCTCGGGGCCGTGGACCAATAAGAAATGGGGGGGTGGGGTTATCATAGACTACTGCACGGTGGAAATTTCTGGTTACTAATGTGGGGGGGATGCATCGGAAGCATGGACATATAAAGAAAATATGGGGATGTGGCTGTGCCGACTATTACGTAATAGTCGGCGAGAATTCTGACTGGAGTATGGGGGGAGGGGTGGAGGTTTCAGAAAGGGGGAGAGTGAGAAAAGGAGAGATTGTTATTTTTTTTGATATTTTGGCAGTTTCTAGGCACACCGTGGCCCCATGGATATGTTAGAACACATTTAAAAAGTGCATTTAGCATAATATGTGACCTTTAAAAGGGAAATAAACAGGCTTCCAACGATATAAGATGTATTGCAGAAGCATTGTTACAACAAAGAAATAATCGACCAAACACACATTCCCTTTGTTTTTGTTTAGTTTAGATAGATCAACATCTTGTTGCACAATTGAAGAACCACAAGTCATCCCTATGTACCCACAGCCCGATGGTCCCACAATTCTATTTTCCAGAAGTTGGCGATTAGACAAATAAACTGCAACTAAACGTACAAAACACATTTGAATCAGTGCTTTTTGTGTGCTCGTGGCAGTCATGGCATAACATTAAAACATTATTGCAATTTACATGCAAAACACATCAGCATTGTGTGAGCGCTCAAAATAAAGGCACAAATTGCCCTAGCTGGCTGTGACAGAGCGCTGTGTCCGACTGAGATGAACACTGTTGCTTCGCTGTACTTGTGAAAATCCGCACAGTCACAGCCATGGTGTCTGGCTTCATGACAGCCTTCCGTGGAGCAAACAGCTGGGTGACTTTCACTAATGCTAACGCTGCTAACATGGTTTATTTGGCTAAAGCACAACCGGTAGCATACTGTATGTCATCGTGTGGCTTTAATCCCTTTATAATATTCCAACTGGGGCACAACACATCTCTAAATGATTTTAATTTGTTCAGTAAAAGCATTTCACGTTCTGTATGTAAGTAAGTAAGACCTGCTATTTAAAAACTATATTCTTTTTTTCATATTTATCAGATTCAGCGAGTCAAAAAATCAAAGTCTAACAAATGTCTGTGTTAGTATTTTTTCTCGTTCCTGGTTTTATATGGCTATATATCTATTAATACCACTGCTTCCCTCTCTCCCTTACTACTTATATCCTTTCTCTTCTTTTCCTTATTTCTTCCCGAAGAGTGGGGTCACCTCACCCCAGTGAAGTCAGCGTCAGATCATCATTTAAGGATTTACCACTTTAGATCCCACCACATATTGCCGTTATTGCCTGGATTTATGCCCCTGCACTTCCCATTTGGGGGAATAGTTCACGGGGGATTGGATTTTGAATATCCCTGCTATGATTTGCGCTAGGCAAAGGTGGCTGAGTGGAGCTCACCTTGTTAAGTCAGGCAATTAAAGTCCTGTCATACACACATATCGGGCAATTATGAAAGGCATGGAGGAAATACAAATGAAGGGGAAAAAATATCTATCTTTACAGTAACAAGCAGCAATGGGCCTTTTATTTCCATCTCAACCTTACAGGGGGGGGGGGGATATTCCATTACATAAGCTAACACACATAGGGCTGTGGGAACATAGGGCCTCATTTTTTAATTTTTCAGTAAAAAATAAATCCTTAGGAGATGTGGGAACATAGGGCTGTGGGAACATAGGGCTGACCCCCTCAACTCATTTAGCATTATCTCTAAGGGCTTTGGACACAATGTGTGATTAGCTTAAACATTATGCAAATGTAAAAATACAGTTACAATAATAACCTACAGGTGTGTTATGTTATGTATTATAATGTCACCTGAGAAAATGAACGTGTGTGCGTATGTGCTCAAAGAATATCTAATGGCCCATTCATCTGAAATCTCTTTACCTTTGGGGGAGTTCAAGCACAAGTCCCAGTTCTATCAAATGTAGGCAAATTTTTAGGTGTACACTTAGACTTGTTTTACTGTCATTCAATAAATACACCAGTACCAAAATATTGGTTTAAAATATATAAACTCCTTATCGTGAATGAAATGATCGCCATAAGTAAACACACACTTTGTTCAACCCCACTTCATAAATACTGAACCCCTTTAACCATGAATGCTGTCGTCCCCTACTGAGACATTAGATGACGGACGTCACCTGGTTAACTAAGCACCTCCCATATTGGGCTCAGTGGAGACTATACATCAATGCCCAAACATGATCAATGTATGTTTAATTGAATAAGACATCTGGTAGCTGTCCAAATTATGACTATTAAATGTCACCAGCAAAGTCAGAAATAGCATCACATTGTTATTTGGCACTACAATACAAGTGAGATGGGAGGCTCAGTTGGATGGATGGGTTGTCAAAGCAGGTGACTCACACACGGGACACTGCTGTCTGTTCCACAACCAATCTTTATCCTTTTAACCATGGCAATGAATGCTCCCTTACCTCATCAAGTGACATTATAATTTTAAATCACCTACGAGGAACTTTTAAACGTTCATGAATCAATGTCATTTTACCTCAGATCAGCAAAAACAACACTATTTTTATGTGTTTTTTTATTAATGCCTTAGCTAAGGTATGACCTCCCTTGGAACTCAGACGAAACAATATATGGAAAATAAAATACTGACTGGAATAGCCTGTGTTTATGACCATACTAATGAAGGTTTACTTTGCTTCCAGTTGATGCAATTGGTTTAACAGGCCTGGTAGAAGCAGCGCTGCAGCTAATGCTGGGCTTACACTAGAGGACTTTTAAAAGACTTTGAAAAGACTGAAGACTGAAACCCTCTTACATCTATAGACAATCAACTCACACCTGAAGACAACTAGTCATTAGTTTTCAGTCACAGAGTGAGATTTTGAAAAGACAGGGGGTCTCATATTGCAAGACTACAACTAGATTCCTTATGAGATTTATATTATTTCCGCAAACGCGATTGTGATTATTTAATTAAAAACAAGTTAATTCAATTTTCCGAGCGGGGAACTTCAATCAATCAATCAATATCCTTTATTTAACCAGGTAAAATTCATTGAGATTAAAATCTCTTTTTCAAGAATGACCTGGCCAAGAAGGCAGCACCATGATAAAATAAGAACAATCAACCACAATTCTCATACACCACATTCAACGTCAGGTAAAGTACAATATAAGATCAGGGACAAGACTATATGAAGATTGAAATGAGTACAGTTAAAAATTAAATAAATAAACTGGTGACAGATGAATGAATAAACCCGGCCGTTATCAGAAAATAGCTTTACAAACAATTGCATTGACCAAGAGAACTATCTTCTCTCTCCTTCAGGATTCCTTTGAATTCTCCCAAGGTGACCAGCTCCGGCAGCTTCAGCTGCTTTTGCTTCCTTTAGTTTTTTGACCAGCTTTATTTGCTGATCTCATCCCCCAATAACTTTATCTCCTAACCCTGTATTTGACGATAGAGTGTTCAGGTTGCGCGGCTGTCAGCCTGGTTCTCCACCGAGGCTTCTATGAAAAAGTATCCGAAATAAGTGCTTCACCAGGCGGACACAGGTCGCGACTAATGCCACTCCTCCTGTGTCGTGCTTGGTGCATGCGAGTGTGTGACAGTGTTTACGTCATTTCGCTTGAGCCAACCCCTTAAGACTAACGATAATATCAAACCTGTTTGATAATGTCGGAACGTCAAGATGGGAAGAAGACTGGCTGAAATCGGGTTGGAAGACCACCATACACCTAACGACTGAGATTACGTGCGCGCGCCACAACTTCAGCACGACTTCTGTGATTTCAGTCCGACGTTGGAAGATCGTCTGCGACTGTCAAATCGCGTGAAAAGTCGTGTAGTGTAGGCCCAGCATAAGACACAGGCTATGGCCACACAAATGGATGTTTTTAAACAAACCCTCCTCTGCTTTCCCCCAATCACAACAGTGTTTTACAATATCTCTTCGTACACACGTACGGCACCAGGCCAGTAGCTTGTGATTATGATTCACGTCAAACACCACAGAAAAACATTGTGAACATAAACATTGACCCTGCGTTCCAATCCCCATACTATATACTATTTAGTATGGTAAAAAAAAAGATTTAGTATGGTTAGAAATAACCACATGTCTACTACATCCGGCCGAGATTTTTAGTGTTGAAAACAGCATCCTATTTGGGCGATTCTGACCCACAATCCAGTGCGCACTGGAAGTGACGTCACATCGATAAAGCCTCCATAAGAAAACAAACAGGAATGCGACGAATATAAAAGCAAGAGGCAAGATGAAAGCGCAATGTTATGATGAAATAAATAAGTAAAAGTATGTCCCAAGTGTATGCCTACTGCATTACAACTAGATTATTTTTATAATCAGATGTAGTATGTAGAATAGGAAAAAGAAAGAGTATGCGTTTTGGAACGCAGGGTGAGCGTCTTTTTGAGCTAGGGTGGCGCATGCTTTATGTTAATAAGAATTGCCACGGGGCCGCTCGTGGTGTAGTGGTTAGAGCGCCCCCTCTACCCCCTCCCCTCAGGCTCAGTCCTGGTTCCAAGGTTCTGCAGGTCCTGTATACAAATGTTTCACACCGAAAAAAGACACTTTTTGTTTTACATTTCCACTTCCTTTGGTCCTTACTTGTATGCATGCATGCACACACACACACACACACACACACACACACACACACACACACACACACACACACGTCCTGAGAGCAGTAGCAGTTCACCCAGCAGTGTCTTCAGATGTGTTAAGATCAAGGCAGCAGTCTTGCTCTTTGATGCCTAACATGATTAGCGTTTAGGGAAATGCTGGATCTGTCATAAGGTATGTTAAAGCAGTCAGTGGGGTGCCATTTAGGAAGGCATAACAATCAGTGCAGAATGTAGAGAGGGGAGAAGATGTGGCCACAGGAGGGCAGAGCTCCATATCCCCGAGCTGACAGTTCATCTATGTTCTACATTTACAGTAGAGAGGGTTTAGTGCAGTCCCATCTGGGCCTTAATTAATCACAAATTAATTAATTATTCAAGTGATCCCCATCAAACACACCCATGATGTCCTGTGACCAACAGGTACATGCTGGGTCCGGCTAAATACTAACAGTGGATCATCCAGCAGTGAATTCTGCATTCACTTATCAACTTTAGACAGATATGCTGTGTGGACTTGTTATATTTAGGGCTGTCAAAGTTAATGCAAATTCCTTTCATCACCTTTACTTTTTTTTTACGGGCAATTAATGCCCGCGCCTATGATCCTCGTCCCGCCCCGTAGTTTGGGAAATCAAGAAGCAGTACAGTATCGCTAGCCTAGCACCGCCCACCTACATACTTCCACTCAATTTTCATTTCCCTTCAGTAGTCAGCCTGGGTGTGAGGTATATTAGTGGGTTCTATCCAGCAAGATTTCTGTCCAATCAGCGAACAAAAGGAGTGGCTCAGAAACCGGCGCATGACATACGTTATGCGATTGGTTGGCAGATCCAGAGTGGCACTGGGCAGACAAACGTTGACACACCAGGATACAAAGGTGTAAAATTTCCCAGTTGATGAAATTCATGTCGCCCTTGATTTCCTGATCATGGCATTCCTGCAACCTTACATTGTCTTCTTTTTGTCTCTGATGCAGGTTAAGGGATTAAAACAATGTTGTTCTGTCTTCGTGAGGAGTGTTTTAAGTTTGTCTTCGTTATAGTTTTTCCATGAAGAGTAGCTACATTTCGGCAATCAAAATTTTGGATAGATGAAAAAAGTGTGAACTACGAAAACTGAAAAAATATCATGGTAGACAGATGTGGAGAAGCATTTCAGGATGAAAAACAGCATGTAAGAGGAGGAATGGAGACCATGGTGAACAGAGACGACATGCAACGCTAATCCTCTACTATCTGCCTCACCAATTAGCTCATTGTAGCTGCTTGTAATTCCACCAAATAACAGGCATTGTTGCGTAGGGGGAATTCAATTAATTGCTATTTTGATTATATTTGTCTCTCCCTCATGACATACATTTATTCCTTATTGTTTCAATTTCTCCTAGAATTATGTTCATTTACATGCACCTCCCGCTAATCCGCATCCATCGGTTTTAATGAAGCTAAGGAGATTAATAGATTCACACACACACACACACACACACACACACACACACACACACACACACACACACACACACACTTTCTTCTGGTAGTTTTGGGATTAGATTGATAAATCAATCAGATGAACAAGCCATGTGTCACTCATCTCTAAAATAATGAATATAATTGATTCAAGATTACAGCATGGTGTTCTTTATACTGGATCAATTCTATGACTGCTTATGAGAAAAGGTGTCAGTTCACCCAAAGGACTTATAATGCATTCTAAGAATGGGTTTTGCGCAATTCACACATCTATTTTACATACAAAGTCGATGTTAAGACGGGTAAGGGCGCAAATTCGCTCACGGCATCGCGATTGACATTTGTTTTTGCCTATCACGTTTTCTTAAATTGAAAATATTTTTTGTGGCACGAAAGCCTATCGGTGTTGACATTGACGCTTATGTCATGATGTTTACCCTCAGCACAGCAGCTCTGATCAATCCCAATCCAGGGAACAGCCATTTTAACAGTTTGCTTGTCGTCTAACGTCAACCTCACATCAAACGACTTCTCACGCGATTTGACGGTAGCAGACAAATTTCAAATGTTGGAACGCAATCTAGGGTGTCTTGCTTGAGTTGTGGCACGCGCCCGTAATCTCGGTCGTTTGGTGTAAATTGGTCATCTAACCCAGTTTCAGTCAGTCTTCTTCCTGTCTTGACGTTCCGACAGGATCAAACAGGTTTGATATTATCGTGAGTCTTAAAGGTTGGCTCATGCAAATAGGGAAGTTAAATGACATGAACACTATCAATAAACAATGGGGTGTGCTCTCTCCAGCACCAAACACGACCCAGGGGGAGCGGCATAGAGGTAGGATTTGTGTGGAGGCCGTTAGTCGCGACCTGTTGCCACCTGTGAGCCACCTTTTAAAGACACTTTTACCTGGCAGCCTCGGCTGAAAAAACAGGCTGTCAACTGTGCAACCTTAACACTTTACTGTCACATTTAGGGTTAGGAGTAAGTTATTTGGGGACAAAAATAGCTTTTTATTTGATTGAAATCGCTTTTTAGCACCTGTAGCAGGATTGGAAATAATCATAATGTCAAAACGGAATCTAGTTGTAGTCTCGCCAAAATAAGATCCCCTTGGCAAAATCTTCGCCTGTGACTAAAACCTCAAGAGATGTATCACTAATTGTCTTCAGGTTTTAGTTGATTGCCTCTAGATGTGAGAGGGTGTCAGTCTTTAGTGTGGTAGGCATTACCGACAGACCTGACAAAGCCACATTATGATATTGTTTTTTTGCATACTTGTCACCTTTTTATTTCAGTGAGACTTTACGTAAATCTATCGCCTTGCGTTTGGTATGAAATATGGTCCCGCGATAAATATTGTGCGAGTTATGCGGCGCTGTGTGAATGCACCCTAAAAGACACATTCTCTCACTTAACTGTGCATTGTGTAGAGTGAAAAAATTAAATATAGAATTTAAACTATTCTAGATGCTTAAGTTTAATGAATAGCGTTGAGTGACTTATGAGTATGTGATAGTACCTCTTGGTTTCCCACAGAACCTCATTCACCTACTAGTGTGTTTCATCTCTGGGTGTCAAACGTGTTCACGAGTCTGGTGTGGTACAAAGACTGGTAAAAAGGGAAGTGTCACCTTGTCACTTTGGCTGTGTGTGTGTGTGTCAGTCACTCCTTGAGGTGTTGAGCTCAGCTTTAGCGGTAATCCTTCCCTGTATAGAGGGCCGCCTGCCCTCACTAAAGACTCATTACAAATGAGTTCTAAAGGGTATTTGGGCCGTTCACAGTTGTGAAGCTTTTATCTCTGTTAGAGTTCGGCTAGTGTCGACATATGTGTTGTAGCCTAGAGAGCCGAGCCCTAAACAATTGTGAGACTCCGTCCATTTGTTCCAAAACATTGTTGAAACAAACACTTTGTAAGGATCAGTCCATGTGTTAAAAATCGCCTGGATTTTTGTTTCTCCCTCATGTTGTATGTGTCGGGATGAAAGATGGGGCGGTGCTGTTTTCTGCAGCTTTCACATCATTTAATAACTTATTATAATTTATGCAAAATTTGGTAACGCTTTATACTAAGGTTCTTGTAGTAAGCCTTAGTTAATAGGTAATAAGGACCTTATTAGATGCTTATTAACATTAATTTGTGTTAATAAGACTATATATAAGTGTTAATAATAACATAATAAACACGTTGACAGTGTGATTATAAGACTTTTATAAGCACTTATAAGAAACTTCTTAACTATTTATTGATTGCTTAATAGCATTAATAAAAGTCTTATGAGTTTCTGATAGCTGTTAATAAAAGCATTACAAACCTATTTATTGAGTCTTACTAACTTGCCTATTATGTCATTGTTAAACCTTTACTAAGCATTGTTTGTTGCTTTATGAAGGTAAACACATCTTTATTAATCAATTATTAGCAGTTAACTATGCTCTATGAAGAATGCTTATTAAGGTAATAAGTCCTTTATTAAACAGGTAATAATGCATTTTGAAGGTACTGGATCTAAAGCGAGAGCAATGCTTATTAAGGTTAATAAGGCCTTTATTAAACAGTTAATTATGCATTTTGAAGGTACTGGATCTAAAGCGAGAATATTGCTTATTAAGGTTAATAAGGCCTTTGTTAAACAGGTAATAATGCATTTTGAAGGTACTGGATCTAAAGCGAGAGCAATGCTTATTAGGTTAATAAGGCCTTTATTAAACAGGTAATAATGCATTTTGAAGGTACTGGATCTAAAGCGAGAACAATGCTTATTAAGGTTAATAAGGCCTTTATTAAACAGGTAATAATGCATTTTGAAGGTACTGGATCTAAAGCGAGAGCAATGCTTATTAAGGTTAATAAATCCTTCAATACACTTAGAATTAGAAAAACTACATGTAAATACAATGTTAGAGCGCTTAAGCACAAAAACACACTTTAAGACAGCTCTTTTGAAAAATATATTTTTATTTTCCTTTAAAATCTTCAGAACTTCAATGAAAAATATTCTTGAAAATCAGCAATTAAGGGAAGAAAATCACATAACTGTGCATTTGTAAAAATTTGATTTTTTTCCAGAACTTTCAGAAACAACATTGTACTAAGTGTAAAAAAAAATAACTTTTGTAAAATAAAAATGCTTCCTGACATCGATTCAAGTGTCCAATGATTAAGACTGGACTATTAATTTAAAACATTAAGTTAATAAGAACAACAAAACAATTAAACAAGTAGAGCAAAAAAAACTTCCATCAAACAATAATAATAAAAAAAATGTTGTAGGTAAAACAATATAAAACGACGTGGGGTTGTACGAGTTGCTTCTGCATATTGAATCTGTAACCTTATGGAGATGGCAATCATCACTATAAGACTTTAGGCGAGATGTTGCTGTATCAGAAGTCAGCATTATACTGTTGCAGATAGGACAAGCAGAAAAGTGCTATTTTTTCACTCAGACGAATCCGAGTCGGGCTTTTCCGTAGCCTCAGGAGAAGGTTGAGTCAGGCTGGTCTTTCTTGTTACTGTATAAAGACAATACAAAGAAACATTGATCACAATTAGACAGATAGCAGACAGGTTACAATAAGCATTTAAGCCATTTGGACATGGAATCTGCAAAAGGGGGTGCAGTATCAAAGTAAATTGTGTAATGGTGAAAATGGTTGAAAAAAGTAATTATTTTCTTTCATTCAGATAGTTGTCCCTTCAAGAAATCTCTCTCCGTTGTCAGGTCTTTTATTTTTTCATCCTGGCATTCTAATTTAAACCTGGCCAGCTCATGTTTATATTTATGTAGACCCAGTTTGAAAGTTGGGGCCATTTGGGCAGCACCTGGGGTCAGCACAGAAATAACCATTCAGGATTATTTTGAATCTGTATCATGGACTAGACCGATTTTGGAGCATTACTTGGCCCCTTCCTGACAGGCTAGCATGACAAAACTGTTAGTAATAGATACTATTCTGCTCTTGCTCTCGGTTAGCTTAGCTTAGCAGATAGCTAACAGGAAGTTGTTTCCTTGAAATAAAGCCCAGGATACAAGATAGGGTTTAGGCCTTTGATAAGTTTCCGATTACTTCAGATGTTTTGTAAAACTGTAGAAAACATACAAAAAACTGACTTTACAATATATTCATACAAATGAACACACACTATACAAAAGCTACAACTAGCTTAACACTAGCATAAAACAAATGAGCAGCCATTTTTAGGTCCCGCTAGCTTCAATGCTAACTTACAATGCATTCTCAATGTAAAATGCTGCCGAAATTAGCATCGCCGAATTTAAGTTAAAATTAAACACTCAGAAATTAAACAAACATAGTTGCTATGCCACACAAGTGATTAAGAAGCTTTAAACATAAATACTCACAGACTGAGACTTTCTCAGGACAACAAAGCTGAGAATTAACTGACATGCTGTGCTCTCTTGCTGGTTGCATCAAACTAAACTAAGGTAAAGCAGGAGGGTCAAAAAAAACAAATCACACATGCAATGCCGTTTTTAACCACCAGTTGTCTAAAGCAAAAACAAATTGTGGGGGCAGAACAGATACGTTTGGATTCAGTTTTAT
This sequence comes from Hyperoplus immaculatus, assembly GCA_949357725.1. NCBI lineage: Eukaryota > Metazoa > Chordata > Actinopteri > Uranoscopiformes > Ammodytidae > Hyperoplus > Hyperoplus immaculatus. The sequence goes on from OX442369.1 coordinate 23,498,073, forward strand.
ATGATAGCGTAAGCTAAACTTAGCTCAAAAAGGAAGCTCACCAAAGCTTCTGAAAGAAAGTAATGTATGTCAGGCAAACAACTAGCTAGCTCGAACCAGCTAACGTTACTATAGCATTACATTCTTAAACTTACCAGAAGAGCCATCCTCCAGGACCTCACCCTCTTATTTTTCAGAGACTTGGTTTGGGGTGCTGACGACTACGACATTATCTCCTTATGTTCGTCACTTTGTCAAGCATGGGCAACATTTTGGAAAGAGGGATAAAAATCAGTGACTTTACTAAGATATGGCGCTGCAAACCAAACTCAGAAAACTAATTTTTGAAGGTACTTCAACTAGAAAAACATTAAAGCTAATCAAATACCTTCACCGCTCTAACATTGTATATGTCGTTTTTCTAATTCTCATTGTATCCACCTTGACAAGATATAGTACTTAGTAACTGTTAAAAAGGACTTATTACCTTAATAAGCATTGTTCATAGAGCATATTAACTGCTAATAATTGATTAATAAAGATGTATTTACCTTCATAAAGCAACAAACAATGCTTAGTAAAGGTTTAACAATGACATAATGGGCAAGTTAGTAAGACTCAATAAATAGGTTTGTAATGCTTTTATTAACAGCTATCAGAAACTCATAAGACTTTTATTAATGCTATTAAGCAATCAATAAATAGTTAAGAAGTTTCTTATAAGTGCTTATAAAAGTCTTATAATCACACTGTCAACGTGTTTATTATGTTATTATTAACACTTATATATAGTCTTATTAACACAAATTAATGTTAATAAGCATCTAATAAGGTCCTTATTACCTATTAACTAAGGCTTACTACAAGAACCTTAGTATAAAGCGTTACCCAAAATCTTTATATATTTTGCCTTAAAGTATTTTCCAATGTGACAATATGAACGCAATGCAGAGGGGACAGCATAGAGGAATGGTGTTGACACGACGCATTTACGTAAACTGATAGCAAGGCATATTTCAAATAAAGCAAGGGAAGGATGGATGAAGTGATTCTGACCCATCACCAGATAACCACTCTGCTACCAAGATGTGTGTGTCTGAGTGTGTGACCATGGGCTCTCCATAATCACAGCCTGTAATCCTCTCCTCCAAGTGCAGAGCACACAACCCACAAATATTTACCTTTAATCACACACACACACACACACACACACACACACTAAAAAGAAAACTAGGGCCACCTCATCCTGCGGCAACAACAAAACAAGGTGTTGCATGACAGTAGATAGTCAAAGGTAGAGCTGGATTAACGGACAGTTGTAAAATAACGTTTGGTGACATTTCACTGCACATCCGTCTGTGTTGCATCCAAATGAACATGGATGAATGCCAGTGTCAACACAACTTCAAGGAATACATGTTGAAACAATTAGGCCACACAACCAGGGTTTCTGCATTACCACCTTTCGGCAGATATTAATGTACAGTAGACTATTGTATATGGGCCAATGACAAATAAGGGTTGGCAATATGGGTATCTTTCAAAAATGTAATTAAATAGCATCCTTGAGTCAAGTTCAAATATACATTTCGTGTTAATCTTAGTTTTATTTCATGTGCAATGGGATTTAGACAATTCTTTTCAAGACGCATGTGAGACTCTCCACAAGGATGCCCTTGGACACCCTGGCAGAGCAAGCAGAGAATACTACTGGGACCAAAATGGCTCCTCTGATTACACCTAGATAGTGAAATTGGAAAGACTGCAGAGAGGGGACACAGTCCATGGGTAAAAGGGTCAAACAACTGGATCATTTGTATTTCATAATATTCTACCATATTTTGTTTTTTGTTAAGACCGTTATCATCAATGTAAATAGTTGTTATTCAAACTAACAGAGTATATTGTGCAGTCTCGATGCCTGTTGCTGCTGTATTGGTATCATCTTTTCATTTTACAGGTCTTAAAAGGGTCTTAAAAGTCATTAAATATGTACTTTCAAAATGGGCAGATACCATGCTTGTTCATCTAGAAAGTGTCTGTCATTTTCTATTATGGAAGAAGAAATGTTTTGAAAGCAAACAAGACAAAGTCCTCAACTTTGACCAGTGCTTGGTACAATAACAACATTTATTGCTGCAATGCCCCCCCCCCCCCTTAACATGCATAATATCATTGTACTATTGATAACACACTTTTCCTGTGAACTATTGATTTAATCATCAGCCTGAGGAGGATAGTAAAATCTAGCAGCCCTATAATGGAGCAGTTGGAGGGGTTGAGTTTGTTTTGCATGAATTATGAAAAATGATAATCCTGGAAAGCACTTCAGTAAAGATTTAAAGCAAAGGCCACATGCTGCAATGTCTCATTATTCTAATTTTCACACTTCCATTTCAACATCAATATGGAAGACAGGAGGCATTCATAAGCTATTTGGAAATACAACATTTATAAGGAACGGAGCCCTTTCTGGATATCTCACTTCAAGGCCTTTGCTGCCATTGATTACAATATGTTTTCCTTTACAGTGCTGCCTCTCAATTTGTTTATGTGTGCAGTTTTTTTTTCTTCCTTGCTGCACCGGCTTCCACATCTTACATAATAATCAAGGCTGCCTACCAATTCTAATGGACATCATCAGCTTTTCATGATTGCAGCCAGCGCACAAGTCTGTGGATTTTAAAATTGAATTATATTAAAGCTATACACGCTCGCAGACTTGATCTAATCACAATGCATTAACAAATGCTTTCTGTTATGCTGTTTCCAACCCTAATATCCTAATGCTATGGAAATTGATCATTATTCTGTCAAACATGCAGCTTTCTAGCGGACGTGGCTTTATTGAATATCCTCCCAGAAAAGATGTGGATGTATTTCACAAACAATTTGCCTAATATTGTCTTTCTCTTCTCTCCCTTCAGATCATTTGTGTGGAGCCAGAAGCAATATGAGATTGACATGTTGCAATATTAGGTTTGTAAGAATGAGAACTTACAATAAAGCCTTTATAATGGTTGGGGTGGTGGCTGGTTGCTGATTAATGTCACTGCGATTTGACCCCATGTCACCACATAGAGTAGATTTATGGCAGGTCAATATGGGAGCCAATAACACCTTTATTAATGTAGAACATCAGTGAGGATTGCGCCTGTTTAGAGACAAATACATTGTAAATAATAATAAAAAAAGTAATTACATTACTGGGGCTAATTATGTTGAAATAATGAAGTTCAATATTCCATCACCACCACATTCACACACTTTAATTATATAGAATAATGTGTGCCTAGAAGTATTTGATAAGCCTGAATCCAACAGAAAATCGTCAGATTTTGACATATTTTCAGTCAATATCCAGACAACTTGTCCTGAAAACACCCCACACAATTACAATAAAAAAAACATTACATGTTGGGGTTAGTTCTGTATTCAAAATGTTACTTAAATCATGTATAACCTTTATCATAATTTATTTCAACAATGGATAAAATAACTACATGTATTTAAAAGATGCCACTCACTTCACAAATGAAGTCAGAATTATCCCTGCAGCGTAGAGCTTTTTATCCTCCTTAGCTCATGGAGAAAAAAGGTCTTAAATGTATTCTACACTCTACACCACCTGCTCAGCACCACACTGCACACAGAGTAAAAGACTGGCATTCAGCATCTAAAGAGACCATTTTCTTCAAGAGTTAGAGGAGAAAAAACCTGTGCTTAGTTACCCAAATGTAATTCAACAGAAAACACATTCAACTCCAAAAAGAAAGCAACTGAAGAAAACATCTTTGGAATAGCCATTATAGCACATATTATTTTACTACAAACTCCTGAGTATACTGTATAACTGATATTGTTATAATTGATGCAAATAACATAACTTAGTTTATATTTGACTGGATCCATATTGTTATTTCTACATTATGTAAATATTGTCGTCAAGTGTACATATTTTGATACTATGGTGGAAATAAGAGGTTGCAGAGGTAAACACTTCTTCTATTACTATTGTTATATGTGTTCATTGTGCTAAATATACAGGGCACATATTCTTTTAATTCTTTAAGATTTTTCTTTGGCATTTTTTGCTTCAGACAGTTTGGAGAGACAGAGTTAAAATGGGGCAAAGAGGGGAAGACATGCAGAGAACTGACCCTGCGAGGCACACACACACACACACACACCACCCCCCGACATTCTAATAGTATTGCTGATTCTGGATCCTGATTGGCTCTCAGGGGAACCCTACTGACTTGCTCACTATGATTGTCTTTTTTTTCTTAAACATAAACAGAATGAAGTGCCGTATGGACTGTGTTAGCTACTTAACCATTCACAGGCTTGGGGGAGAATCCCTTCATCGAGTGGAACTCAAAGATTAGCTTGTCATGCAAGATGTATGAATGTTCATCTAAAATAACTATGATTAATATGAGCTATTAGGCTCAATCATTTGCTCTTGCCCCCACCTTTATGTTTAACATGACTAAATGGACTCACTGCCTGTCATACCCAGGATACACACATACATACACAATTATAACTGGTATGATGAACTTTTTAGGAACACAGTGTCCAGTTAACGTAAGCTCCAGATGCAAGAATGCTCTGTATAGAACGAAGATTCATTAGAAGGACACCTTATGGGGCACTGCATCACCTTTTGATCACTGGGAAGGGCTCTCACAACGACAAAATGTTGTGTTCAACAGGGCTCATCAGAATGTATTCAATATAGGGGCAACCTACAGTAAACCAAATCATGTTGGTCATATATGAATGGCAGCCATTAAAGAAGCTTTTTCTGACCACAGGGGCAAAATGGGGGTGAGACTGGCCCATCACAGGATTATGGTGAGTGCTTAAATTAAACTAACCACTTTTACCGTCTGAAATTCTGCCCCATATCAGGATCGTCTTATGCAAGCACACACAGCAGCCTGTTCACATAAACACACAAATGAAACAGTAGCAGAATATTTCACACACACAGACACACACACACACACACAAAGAGGCTAATCTACTTAACCAAAACCATTTAAGAGCCCTTTAGCAACATACAGTAGCATAATATGTAGATTACAAGCCGTGTACAGTAATCTGTGCACCCTGCAGGATTGGAGACAAGCCTCTTTGTGTTTTCCATTGTGTGTTAGTCAGCATGGAAATGTGCTCAGAGGGCAAGAGGGAGAATTAGAAAGAATTCCTATTGACATCAAATCTTAACTATATTCACATAATCCCCCCTGACACAGCTCCCTCCAAGAGCCCTCACAACTGCCTGCACACACACACACACACAAAGAATCTTCTGAGAGGGGGAAGCGGATTAAGGAGAGAGGGAGGTGCGTGTGTGTATGCGCTAACACCCAAAAACATGTTTTGTTTGTGTGTGTGTGTGTAATAATCCATGTATCCAGTGGCTAATCCTGCAGTGAGTGAGGGGGCAGAGATAGTAAGGGTGTGTGTGTGTGCTCCTGCTGATAAAAGCCATCGATCACCAGCCACCATAAACAGCACAACATTCTCTTACATCTTCTGGGAGCATTTAGGTTCCAAACATCAGTACCTGGTCTTCGTCTTGTTTAATTATTTTCTACTTCCTCTCAGATTCATGTTGAAATAAATGTAATTGCTTTCATGTAAAGTCCTATTTAGTTTTGACCATGTAGTTATAAAACCAAGAACAATGGCATGCTAAGTGTTACACCCATGCAAGGTATTACCATACTGTAGATAGGCTGTATATAAAAGATGGACGTAGCCACTGTGGCGTCACCTGTCTGTTACTACTATTGCCGTCCAAGCTGTCGCCATCTTGGAAGTGTCTGACTCCGCCTGTTTCCGTCTATCCAAAAATGGGCAGATAGGTGATAATGGGGGCAGGAAACATGACCAGCTGTCCGGAAAGGTCCATCCAAAAGCGTGAATTAATGGCTATGAAAACATGTGAATTGTTGTCTATGTGGTATCTCAATCACAGATCAAGTCACATCCTTCTATAAGATGCTCTGTAAATGTTGAGCCAATCATCGAAAAGACCGGAAAAAAAGGTAACACTTTACAATAAGGGTACATTAATTAATGGTTAGTTAATGCTTACTAAGGGTTAACTAACCATTAGTTAACTGTTAACTAATATGTGTAGTAAGCATTTACTAATGGTGTTCATGTTAACTAAGGTATTAATTAATACATTATTTAATTTTTATAAATATCCGATATTAACCTTAGTTAATACATTAATTGAGCATGAACCAAAAGTTGATCAATATAATAATAAGCATTAATTAACTGTCAACAAATGTCATTTTTGTAACATTACTTAAGCATAATTAACCATTTACTAATGCTCTTTGTGACCCTTATTGTAAAGTGGGAACAATTTATCCATTAAGTGACACTTAATAAATGCACACCAGTGCTGAATAGGCATTACTGAAGTATAATTAACCTTAATAGGCATTACTTAAGTGTAATTAACCATTTATTAATGGACTTTGTGACCCTTATTGTAAAGTGGGAACCATTTCTCATGAATTAACACTTAATAAAGGGATACTAGTGCTGATTGAGCGTCACTTAAGCATAATTAACCATTTCTTAATGTTATTTGTGACCCTAATTGTAAAGTGGGAACCATTTATCACTTGTTACACTTAATAAATGCAAAACAGTGCTGAATAAGAATTACCTAAGTACAATCCATCAATCAACAATGCTCTTTGTGACCCGTGTACATTCTCTATAATAACAATATTAAACATACTGAAAATACTAAAATATTCCCAACTGGAAATCAATTCATGACAACAATCTGTTATCAACACAATTCAGTCACAATTTAAAAAAGAAAGAAAATTTTATTTTATTTAGAATCTTTAGTTTTATTTGGAAACACAGCTCTCACAGTTGACATGAATTTGTCACACGGGTTGGTTGTCACAATCGTTATATCTCGGAACCAGAAGGCACTGTCTATGAAATGTTGGTATGTAAATATCCAGAATTGGGATCAGAGGTCACCTACATAGTCTTCCTTGGAGTTAGACTGCTGCATTTGAGGTGAGACGACTGTTTGTGTTTTTCATGTCAAATTGGAAATATTTAGCTCCTCAGTATTTTTCTTCTAGGCTTTTACACAATGGGTTTATAACAAAACACTTGTTACCCATACAAAGTGTGACGGGTAAACTATATTTTAGATTGTGGTTAGCAAGCTAATTAGTTGTCAGATGGTTGTTGGTCTTGATGCTAGCAAGAAATTCAAGTTGGGGTTGGTCGTCACATTTTTTGGGGGGTTGGTTGTCACATGTTATCTCAAGGCTGCAGCCAGAAAAGGAACCCAATAACGAAATAAATTGTCAAGCTTTATCCTCACTGACACCCCAGAGAAGGAAAGAATAGAGCAGGAAAAGGCAGCTAGCATGCAAAAGAAAAAAGGGCAACAAAATCAAAACAACCCAGTGCATCCCAAACTAGACCAGCTGCCAAGGCTACAGTAAGTTATGTACGCCTATTTGTCAACTTGACAATGCAATTAAATTTTCAAATTTAGTTCTACTTTCTTGCCTTCATTTTAAGATTATTCCCATTAAGATAACATTGTGACAAACATCCCCATAGTGTTTGACAACCGACCCCTTGATGGGGTTGGATGTCACAATGTAAAAGGGTGTCTTTGATGATTAATTTCTTCTTTATTACATTAAGATAGAAAAAGTGAGGGGTACATATTTCAAGCCAACACCTTAAGCTTCAATTTAATGTAGGAATGACTATTGAAAGATGTTTAGGTGATAAGCAATTCTCACTAGAGTAAAAAGTGTGTCTACTTACCCCGTTCTCCCCTACCGTCAAATAACTCCAAAATAGTTTTTTCAACAAATTATATCCAGTTTAATGATTTTCTCTGAAAGGAACAAAAGGAAATAGATTACTAACAGCCATGGTGAAACAAGACACACTGACTCAGCAGTTAGGTTTAACAGGTAAATGTAAAATGTATGTATTTTCTTCTCTCTTCCTTGAAATGTATATCATTGTTGCAACATAAACAAAAATAAAATACACTAAGAACATAACAGTTCCATTTTGAATCATGGACTGAAGATAAAACTAAATAATGATCACTCTATTGAGACTAAACACTAGTTTAACCTGGCCCTATCACTGCTATTTGAATGAGCACATATGTATTTCATTACCTTTATTTATACTTGAAAGATCAGTTGAGGGGTGACCCTTATTTATAATCTCTCACCTTAGATCCAGTTCTTGGGTTTGCTGGCCACTCCAGGTTGCGGTGCTCCTCTCCAAATGAAGCAACATTATTATTATAACATAATGCCCTGCATTGCTTAACTGAAATATATTTGGTACCTTAATCAAATAAAATTCTCACTGAACTTTTAACAAGTTGACACTATTTTTTAATTAAAAAAACATGTAATCTCTATGACCATTCTACACAACACATGCTCCGCTTTAGCTCATTTTAGCTTGAAATAGCAACATGCATTTTGAATATGGAATAATGCTAACTTTATTCACATACTGTTTGGTGTCTATGAACACACACTTTATACACTTTATTTAGACACCGCTACAATTACTACTAAAAGTTACCTGTGAAGCTAACCAGTGCAAGCCTCTTGCTAACGCTGCTCATATAGTAGTGCGCTACCTGCGACGCTAATGCTAACGGGAGGCTGCGTCGCTAATATATTTCACAGTATTCTTACATACACACAACTATATTATCTCACTAACACCTTAGTTAACTCACCAATACTTTTGTTTGGCTAATGGCAGCATGATTGTAACCACCGGAGGTCTTTTGTGTGAGAATAATGGGTCGATCAAGCTGGTTAAGCACATAGCTGCTGCTTTTAGTGACCAGGCACACATCCGTCTTTCTATCAGCAGCAGCCACTTGGCAAACCACCACGGCCACGCCCCCCTGCGTTACACTACAAAACTAATAAAAGCCCGCCGCCTCCCAGTCCCGCCCTTTGTTCAAATTATATGGAAGATTAATGACAACAAGGACGCCGGTATTAAATGAACAAAGAGGTAAGAACACCTTAATTCAAATCAGTCAATTCACTTGATATATTCAAGCTTGTTTTGCATTATGTTATTGGGCTGGTTGACACACCAACACATTTTTGTTCTAAAATGTTGTCAACATTAATTGAATGAATGTATTGAGTAACTAAGCTTAGAGGTTACTGTGGGAAAAATATGTTCTGATAAGACATCAAGTGTCATAGATTTAATATAATAATGGTGAATTGAAATTGGATAATTGGATAACCCATACAATGTTGAATACATATAGAATAATTACCTTTATTACAGTTTAACCAAATGTTTTAACAATAGGCTACAGGAGATATTTGAAAGCACTACACATGCATTGTAGGCTATTCAATTAAATTTGTCAGCGAAACCGTGAATGTTCTCTTTTACTTTACATAAAAATGAATGCAGAAAAGGCACACATTGCTTCATAAAAATTCACCAGAATGCAGGAAATTAAGTGTTTATTGCTCAAAATTTTCTGGGGGGGACCCCCAGACCCCCACTTACAGTATGTCCACACCCAATGTTTAATTAAAATCTGTCCTACGACTTTGCAATTCATGAATTTGTTTATTTTAATAAGATTTTTGATGTTTTATCACATTTTCCAATTGTCTTTTATTTCTGATTTATTATGAACAATATGTAAACTTGCAGGACACTAGCAAAAATGATTGGGTGGGAAAGAGGACACGGTTTTGGGTCCCTCGGCCAAAAAATCTCACTCCAAACTTTTGGTGAAACTTGGCAGCCCTGGTGGCCAGGATCCAGTAAAAAAGGAGATCTATAGGTAATAATATGATCAATAAAGGGCTATTCTTAATCAACAATGACTGTAGAGGGAATGCATGTATGTAATGTATTTTCAACGTTGGGAAGGTGAAAATATGTTTGGAGACTTTACTTTAGAAAAATATTTCTTTTCAGACCTTATTGACATTATGATTACCCACGTTTTTCAAGCACTTGAACTCACCCAGCGATCAGTCAGCAAGAAAGACGGACATCATTCATGTGTCTGGACAGTAAAGCAGCAGTTATGTGCTAAGAGTACTTGCCAGCTTGACCGACCCATTATTCTCACAAAAGACCAGTGGTGGTTAAATGTATGCTGCCATTAGCCCAACGAAATTATTGGTGAGTTAACCAAGGGTTTCGTGAGATGATATAGTGGTGTGTATGTAAGAAATGAATAATGTGAAATGTATTAGCGACGCAGCCTCCCGCTAGCATAACAGCGTTAGCATTAGCATCGCAGCTAGCTTGCTAACTATATTAGCACTGTAAGCATGAGGCTTGCGCTGGCGAGCTTCACAAGTAACTTTTAGCAGTAATTGGCTCAATAAAGTGTGTGTTTATATACACCAAACCATATGTGAATACATGTTAGCATTTTCTATATTCAAAGTACATGTTGCTATTCCAGGCTAAAATGGGCTAAAGCTGAGCATGTGTTGTGTAGAATGGTCATAGAGATTAGGGCTACATGTTTTTTTGAATTAAAAAATAGTGTCAACTTGTTAAAAGTTCAATGAGAATTTTATTTGATTAAGGTACCAAATATATTTAAGTTAAAGTGTAACTGAACCCTTTTACTTGTTTTTTGAGATAGAAGCTGAATTAAATCACTATGTTGTTTAGGAACACATATATGCTGGTGTTAATATTGAAAAAAATTGCAATATGTTAAATATCGGCAATTTCAGAAATGTTTTGTATTGTAAATCATTTTAGAACTTTACTAAGATTTGAAAAAAACTTTTTTCCATCGGGTTCGAAAAATGACGTACTACTGTACTTTTGGTACAGTAGTACGTCATCACGTCGCCGCAAAGCCGGTCACGCTCTTCACAGGTCCATGGCTGATCCATGAGCTACTACTGTTATACCATCCCTCCAAGGATGTTATTTCGGGGGTTAACACACTTCACTTCTATCGGCAGTGTGTCTGCATTATCTCACACTGTATAACACACACACACACGGACCCGGACTTGTTCATTACTTCACTTGATTGACACACGCTACCGCTCGCTCGCACGCACACACACACACACACTCACACACACACACACACACACACACACACACACACACACACACACACAGACACAGACTGCCACTCGTTCACTTGCGCTACTCGGTCTCCTAACACTACGATAGAAACACCCGCCAACAATTTAGAATAAGAAAGTCCTCCACCACAGACGACCCATCTGTGTGGCATATGAGCTCACTGTGTAATGACAGAGCCGTTAGACTTTGTGTCACTCGATATTTTAATGAAGTCATGTCATTCAGATCTTCCTGAGTGATAGCTAGCAGCTAGCCCGCCTCCTTTACAGACACCGCGCGCCCCCCTCCCTCCCGAAAGTCGGCCGGCTGATGTCGGAATGTTTAAAAACAATGGTTCTCAAACGGAATTCAGAATCCATGGTCTGAAAGCATTTTTCAAAATCGTGCAGTAGCTCAAACAGGGGGTGCAGTTACCCTTTAAGCAATGCAGGGCATTATGTTATAATAATAATAATAATACAGAATGTGTAACCGTAATGCTATGCTATAATGATATAGATACAGGAAACAAAAATGCATTTGAACTGTTGACTGATTATTTTCTTTTTTCCCATACATCAACTGGGTGATTAGACAAGATTATTGGATTCCAGCTGCTTCATTTGGAGACGAGCACAGCAGGCCTGGAGTGGCCAGCAAACCCAAGAACTGGATTCTAAAGAGAGCGAGAGATTATAAATGAGGGTCACCCCTCAACTGATCTTTCAAGTAGCTATAAATAAAGGTTAAATGAAATATATGTGCTCATTGAAATAACAGTGATAGGGCCAGGTTAAACTAGTGTTTAGTCACATTAGACATAGAGTGATCATTATTTTGTTTTATTTTTGTTTATGTTGCAACAATGATATACACTTCAAGGAAGAGAGTAGAAAAAATATATATTTTACATTTACCTGTTAAACCTAACTGCTGGGTCAGTGTGTCTTGTTTCACCATTGCTGTTAGTAATCTATTTCCTCCTGTTTGTTCCTTTCAGAGAAAATCATTAAACTGGATATAATTTGTTGAAGAAACTATTTTGGAGTTCTTTGAAGGTATTCTTGTCAAATGTGAGAGCCGTGTTTCCAAATAAAACTAAAGATTCTAAATAAAAAAACATTTTCTTTCTTTTTTAAATTGTGACTGAATTGTGTTAATAACAGATTGTTGTCATGAATTGATTTCCAGTTGGGAATATTTGAGTATTTTCAGTATGTTTCATATTGTTATTATAGAGAATTTACACGGGTCACAAAGAGCATTGTTGATTGATGGATTGTAGTAAGGTAATCCTTATTCAGCACTGTTTTGCATTTATTAAGTGTAAAAAGTGATAAATGGTTCCCACTTTACAATAAGGGTCACAAATAACATTAAGAAATGGTTAATTATGCTTAAGTGACGCTTAATCAGCACTGGTATGCCTTTATTAAGTGTTAATTCATGAGAAATGGTTCCCACTTTACAATAAGGGTCACAAAGTCCATTAATAAATGGTTAATTACACTTAAGTAATGCCTATTAAGGTTAATTATACTTCAGTAATGCCTATTCAGCACTGGTGTGCATTTATTAAGTGTCACTTAATGGATAAATTGTTCCCACTTTACAATAAGGGCAAACCCTAACCCAAAGAGCATTAGTAGATGGTTAATTATGCTTAAGTAATGTTACAAAAATGACATTTGTTAACATTTAATTAATGCTTATTATTATATTGATCAACTTTTGGTTCATGCTTAATTAATGTATTAACTAAGGTTAATAGAGGATATTTATAAACATTAAATAATGTATTAATTAATACCTTAGTTAACATGAACACCATTAGTAAATGCTTATACACACACATTAGTTAACAGTTAACTAATGGTTAGTTAACCCTTATTAAGCATTAACTAACCATTAATTGATGTACACTTATTGTAAAGTGTTACCGAAAAAAAATGTGTTTACAAAGAGATCTGTCGTTAAGAGGGAGGTCTCTTCTCTCCAAAGCTGAAGGCATAATTGAGGCTAACTTATGCTGCTATCTCCTTAGCTTTTGAGAATGCAACTGCAAAAAATAAATAAAACAACTACAGATCATTGTTTGTTTTTAAGTGTTTATTCCGTGTGTTGGTATAGTAGATTTAAAACGTACATCTTATCAGTGACATATTGGGTAAAGATGTATTCCACACAGAAGATGACTGATACAAACCAGTTAAAGATTTTCAATCAATAATAAACCAATGCAGAAGGTTGGTCCTCTCAGCACTGATGTGACATAATTTAAATGCGACCAAACCCCCTCGGAGGAGAGTGGCCAATTGAAAGCTGAAAGCAGCAGATGCTGGAGATGAAGCCGGCAGATAATGACTAGTTTTCCAGGCCTGATTGCAACCATTCACATTTAGAGTTGAGGTCAAACCTTGGTTCTAGCTCTTAACAAATGCTGCAGCATTTTATCATACCATTGATCTTGCTTCTATTTTATTTATTTTTCATACAGAGGTTCCATCGATGTAACGCCACTTCCAGTGCGCACTGGATTGTGGGCTGATTTCAACACTAAAAATCTCCACCTCAGTCAACATTTTTATTTTATTTTTTATAATTTTTTTAAAGATATTTTTTGTAATTTTTCATGCTGATAGAGACCGAGGTGAAATGGGGCAGAGATGGGAGTGACATGCAGAGACGGGGCGACGCCCTACCAACTGAGCTAAGGGCGCCCCAAAGAATCAGTTAACATTTGTGCAAAGTTTGAAGCATGGTTTGACCCGTTACATCAGCCCAGCGTCAAGGGGTTTGCTTTTCCGATACAGCAGAGCTAACCGTCTGCGGGTGTGCAGTCAACTGATGATGCGCCACCCTCTGGTGCTTCTGTCTGTGAATGTATTTGACCACTGAATGTAGCCTACTGTTCCTCAACTGTTAGCAGGTTTTGAGGTGAGTCAGGACCAGCCTCGCAGAGCACTTAGTGTGGATGGGTGTGATTGCAACTGACACGTTTCATCTTGCCCTTTCTGAATACATTTCTGAATACATTATCATCCAATATATATTTCATGTCCAAAGTAATGACAAAAATATTATTTACAAGGTATCTTGCATGAAATATAGATATATGCTAAACTAAAAATCTCTGAGGCATAAAAATACGCTTTGGCTTGCTTTGGTTATGAAGGCATTGCATGATTGAAATGTGACTGTGATGCCCCCCCACGTGGACAAGCCTTTAGACCTGTTTTTGTTATTTGTCACCGTCTGATGTTGTTTTTCTCACTTCATTTTTAGTGTCGCTAAAGGGCTTATTATGTCAGAATTTTCGGGAGATGCCAATGGCGGTCATGCTGCTTTTGATGGTCATCTGTCAGAGCTACTCTGAAGTGGTAAAATATGTTTTCTAGTTGTACTTTTTGGATGACAGTCTTGGTACATTGCGTATACACATGAATGAAACCCCAAACTTGTAAATGAACGGCTTGCATATCATTTCGATCCCTCTGCCTCCGCCTATTCCTCACATTTTATCAGGGACACACAATCGATATCCAGGTTGATCAGTGCCTTGTAATTATACAGAGGTAACACACTGATAAGGGGCCAGCCTGCTGCCTGCACATCTGAATGAATACAAAATAACACACACACACAGACAATTCTTTTTCCTTTTTTTGCATTCACAGTGACCTGCTTTAACCCTTCAGAAAATAGCGATGTCTTCACTACAGCACCTCCAATGGACGGTACAGGGCAACTGTAGAACGGCAGAATATTTAAAAAATCATATTGATCAGAGTAGATTGGATTTCATTCTGAGAAGCTGTGTGAAGTGGAAGCCTCTTAAGGCCTTCACCTGGGAAAGCCTTGAGGTGTTTCTACAGGATCATTTATTGAAAAGATGCAACTGTGTCGTGGATACTTGTAGAATCCACATGTGAGCTAGGTAGAAATAATGAGCAATGTTTTTATGGCTTATCTACAGACAATCACTGACCAAATGTGCTGCATATAACCAGACTTGTTTTTTGTATATATGTTCCTCTACGAACTAAAACCCATGATCACTTTGGGCTTCACAAGAGGCCAAATGAAATACAATTATGCAGGACAGCAAACCATCAATTTAAATGTCACTGTGTATTGGCTGTACCGACAATATAACCACAAGGTTCTCACCACAAATTAGCTCAACGAGGGCAAGAGACAAGACATTCAGTTATGCTGCAGATATGTAGTTTTTAAATATAGCAATATAAAATATCACTAAATGTCTTTGTCTCTGTCTTCCTCTCTTGAACATGCAAATCATTGAACAAGCAATCCGTCTTAAAGTAGGCCAACTATTAGAGACATGATCCATTTACTTTTATCTGGCGGTGATGGAGTGGAGCATTTGTTCTACGCCTGGCTCCTTTCATATTGCTTCATTGGTGACACATAAACCTGGCACGCTCCTTAATGGGATCTCATCCATAATGTTGAATGAGGGGCACCATCATTTCATGTGAGGAGATTAAAAAATATGATCTCTAACAAGGGCCCCTGCCATCCCAAGTCAACTCCCCAGGGTTTAATACATTAGAGGGATGGGAAGGGCCTCCAGATGTGGATGTCTCAGTCGGGACTCTATGTACGATGGTTTAAAAAAGCAATTAGTTATAGTTACTAACTACTTGGTCCAAAAAGTAACTGAGTTAGTAACTGAATTACTTTATAATAAAAGTAACTT
Source organism: Hyperoplus immaculatus (assembly GCA_949357725.1). Classification (NCBI taxonomy): domain Eukaryota; kingdom Metazoa; phylum Chordata; class Actinopteri; order Uranoscopiformes; family Ammodytidae; genus Hyperoplus; species Hyperoplus immaculatus. The sequence goes on from OX442369.1 coordinate 23,513,926, forward strand.
GTTACCAGGGAAAGTAACTATTACTGTAAAAAAAGTTGCTATATGTCAAAGAATTTGGATTTTTCTGAGCATATGATAAGTGTGATAAGTGTATGCCCCGCCACTCGTAACACACTTGTAAAATGCAGTCGTCAATTGATGGAGTTTTATTGCATACATCATCACAACCAACATTTGGAATGAATCAAATAGATTACAGATAAATAATACTGCAACAATGCATGAACAACTGTACTGAACTTCAAATTCTGAGAGTAGGACTTTGGAGAAGTGATGGCTACTTTTTGGTTGAACAAATTTGAACAAAATATTTATGACCCCCCCAAATGTTGACCTGAAGTTGGCGCCACTGATTGGTAGACTGTCGGAATGGCGGTAAAAGGTGTCGGAATGGGGGCATGCCTGACTGGCACCATATTGGTGTAGCGGTTATAGGGGGTTCAGATTAATTCAGCTATTAGAAATTAACCTGATGATTAATAATACTTTAATAATTTATTAAAGTTCAAAAGGGGCACCACCATTCATTCAAGAATGGAAAAGTAATAGCAAATTGTCTCGTTTAATCAATGATTTATTCTCAAATGTTGATTAGTTTAATGTTCAGTTAAATAAATCAATATTAATAAATCCTAGTCGCAATGATCATTTCCATAAAATAATGTAATCAAGTAATTACTATTATGAATTTGGTAATATGATCTTAACACTGAAGGCTACAGAATCTTTCACTTGTTGATTGTTGACACTCCAATAATATCCACACAAATAAATCACAAACACTTCTGGTTAAGTTATGAGAACATTTATTTTAACCACAATGAAACTTAAGGTAACATCCGTGTTATACACGCATAAAGCAAATACACTTAGCAAACTTAATCAAAGAAAACATCTAGAACATTGTTGTCTGTACAGCCATGTACCAGTATGTGTGTGTGTGTGTGTGGGGGGGGGGTGTGGTGTGTGTGTGTGGGTGAAGCGAAGTAGGAAAAAGGGACGGGGGAGTTCCCACGTGACTTATGACTCGAGGGGTGAGTCAGACCGCGCGGGGGAGCTAGGGAGTCGGTCAGTGAGACTAGGGGGCGTGTAGAATAAACCTTACCTAAGGCACAGGGAGGGGCGAAAGGCCCAAAATGGCAGTTGGCTCGGCTAGGCTAGTGAGGCCCCAAAATGGCGGCAGGCTAGGCTATTCTACCTCCACCCGGTAGGGGAAGTAACTACCACGGGTACTCAAAATGGCGTCTACTTCAGAGCAAAGGGCATGAAGAAGGGGGTTTTGTCGGCAGGGGATTTCGAAAAACCACTCCCTCTCTCTTTAAATGGATTCTACCGCCGATCTCAAAACCAATCCTATCTGATCAAGACTACAATTAGGGTTATCTAACGTGTGTGTGTGTATGTGTGAGAGAGGAAGAGGAGGAAAGACCACGCTTGAGCGCGGGGAGGAGGAAAAAGAAAAGTGTGAGGTTTAAAACACACAGCAGAATTAAACCACACTGCAGTCACTCGCGCTGAATGAAATGATCAAACTTTCCCCGTGGGGGAGGACAAACGGAGATAAATCACACAACTTGTTCAAAATAGCAAAAACAAATTCGAAAATAAACAGTATTGTTCAACACTTTAAAAAGTAATAATAACTAAAACATCTGCCCAGGTAATTATAAAGCCAAAATCTCACTTGGGGGAAACCTAGTTTCCACTGCTCGTCGTCGTTGAGGCGGGCAGGCCAATCCTTTCCAGGACTGGCAAAAGGGCTCGCAAGACGGCGATCCAAAATCCAGGCTCCGAGCCTTTGGCGGTCGGGGAGCTGGTGAGGTGATCTCTGTGGTCTTCAGATCGCAGGAGAGAGGCAAAGGGGCACAGCTGATTCTGTGCGGAGGATGGCGGTCGGAGACAAATCGATCGGCTTACGGTCCGCTGTCCAAAAGGCTGGTTTCTAGGTAAACCTCCTGTGTCCTAGTTCTTCTTCTAGTCGTTCCAACGGAACAGATTGCAAACTCACTTTGCTGTACGGGAGATCGCCGCGGCCGCAGGCGACAACTGTTGTCAAACACGTGGTGGTTGAGGGACGAAGAAGGCCCTGTAGATTTGTACAAACTTGTTGTCTCTATATGGATCAGCTAAAAAGCCGAACACGAGATGACGGAGAGCAAACAGCGCGCGTCCTTTTAAAGGTCCCGGGCTTCAGGCTGGCGTTTGGATACGCCCACCTGGAGAGTTAAGGGAGCACTGCAGTGTTTTGGCCGCACGGTGGCACGGTCCTTAGGTTTGACCCCCTACATTGGTATGGCAGCATGTAAACAAGGGTTAATATATGAGCTGAGGTTAAAATTCATAAATTGGTCAGAAAACATAAGCCTTTGCCAAATATGATGCCATTTGCACAAACACAGCCTCAACAGTTGTAAAATGAAAAACTAAAATGTCCGTAAAGTGTCTTAGGATTCACAGAAGGTTAAACTACAGACTCAGGCCTGCAAACGTTGTCACTTCTGTTGGAAGAGCATACACATGCTCAGAAGCAAAAGAGGATTTTATTTTTTCAGTTAGAAGTAAAACATAAATGTAATGCCCTACAAAAATCAACAAAGTATATTTTATAGAACAACAATGGGGATAAACTTACATCTGACAGTGATTTGACACAAAATAGGTGTTTGTCATGTACAGGTCGGCAATCACAAGTCCAATAAAAAGGAAATGAATTCTGACCACACATTTCACAGCTCTAGCCAACGCTGACTGAGTACAATTGGCACGCACATTTACCGCAATTGCAACACAAATTCAACGTTCTTCACTTATTTTGTAAAATATTTTACTCCTGACTTCGATGATCCATTGACAACACCCCAAGTGTCGACATGAGGTTGACATCTTTGATATTGAAAATGTGTCTTCACTTTTTGGAGGAATTCATTCACTTTTCTTTTAAAAATAAATATATTAACTTAAAGATCTCCTATTATACTACTTTTCTGGTCTTAATTTCTTGTTAAAAACTGCTATAGAGCAACCTGACACGAATCACATCACAAAAAACCATGTAGATTCTCGGGACACTCTTCCTCTCACCCTAGCGAGCACAGCAGTCTGCTCCACACTTGGCTCTGTACTTCTCCGCCCCCCCCCCCACCCCCTGCAAACCCCACTCCGTTGTGATTGGTTACCTTCCTTCCGGAACCATTTCAGTAGCGCGAGCGGGAGATTTCAGAGAAGGAAGATGGGGGCATAGCCGGAGCTTGCCTGAGCAGCATTACCATACATGGAAACATCCGCTTGTGTGACGAAAATAATGTCCGTGTGACGAAAATAATGTCCAATGATTTGTCACGTGATTTCTTGACCGGCTGCCCTAGTGTTTAGTGCTCTGCACAGCCAGCCCAGACGGTCAGCAGGGAATACGTCTAAATGCATGTACGTCATTATTTGATAAGCTAGTATGGTTAAACATGACTATAAATTATTATAACAACGTTTATAGGTCATAAAAGTCAAAAAGTATCTTAGGTCCTCTTTAAGTCTAAATCTGATGAGTAGAAATCAGTATTACACACATAATAAGACATATTCCACAAATCCACTGAAAACAATTCAGTAAAAAAAGTAATTTGAAAGTTAAAGTTCCTATTATATCTATTTGCCTTTTGACAAACACTGCTTTGTGTCATGATGAAACCAATGTTGCTCTTTTTTTTCTTATTTCAACTTTGCTGGTAAAATACTCAAAATGTTTAGCTACTTTTTTTCATTGGGACATGACTGGCAAGGGTAGCAATCACATACCCTTGGTTAAGCCCATTGTTATCCCAATAAAGTCATTAATAACATTAGAGGTATCTATTTTATGTGAAAGGCCTGGGGCTGAACACCACTGCATTTCATTCAGCTGACATGGTTCTTTAAACGGTGGTCCCCATCATGATGGGATTGGTCCTGACCTGGACAACAATTAGATCATTGCTCCAGGGTTATAGCCCAAAACATTCTATCCTTCCCTGAATTGTCTATTGTGCTATTCCTTGTCTGTCTGTCTGTTTGTGTGTGTGTGTGTGTGTGTGTGTGTGTGTGTGTGTGTGTGTGTGTGTGTGTGTGTGTGTGTGTGTGTGTGTGTGTGTGTGTGTGTGAGAGAGAGAGTGAGAGTGAGAGTGCTGTGCATCCTCTTTTTCACACCTTCTGAGTATGGATAAATCTGTTATGTACAATCAATAGACTGAAACTCAACTATCATCGCTGGAGATTCTAGTCAGCATTTTGAGAGAATAGAACTGGGGGCTATGCCGTTATGCTGTTTAAGTACCACTACCCCAGCCCCCCAAAAAAACAGCAGCATTCTCTCGATAATATATAGAATTAGAAGTGTAAACTCTGTGAAACAAGTACTTAGTCTGGAAACTGACGGATGCTATTTATTTCTGTCTGCCTCTATGGCTCCAGTTCACTTGTTCTCATGTGTGAAGAGCAATCAGCTGTGCTCAGCTTGTGCCAACAGAGTGCTGAGAGCTGGACTCCTCCATTACAATCAGCAGTGGCCCCACTTGGGGGCTAACATTAGCTTAGCTCTGATCAACAATCAGAATCTTCTTCACTCAACAGTGTCTGGCAGAGTTACAGGCTCTCTCTCACAAACACTTAAACGTACAGTTATGTGTATCAACGTGTAACACTTTGTCATTGCTACGTTGTGTACCCAAACCTCTGAATGCAAAACACAATCTACGATAGTCAGCAGTTGGTATTATATAACTATATTACTGGTGTATACTGTTACTGAATTTATGTATTATTATCTGTTATTCAAGCAGGTAAAGGTCACATTTAGATATATGTTTCAACAAAGATTAAGCCAAAAAGGGAGCCGTAGAATATTTTTCAGGGTTGTAGTTGCAACGGTAACCCGCAACTGTCTTCAATTTCTGACACAACTTGGGGGTAGCAAAAGGGCTTTTTGAGAGCAGTTCAGGACCAAGGATAGCTCCACCACCATAGTGCAGTGAGGCCGACGCTGTCATAGCAGTGCGATGGGGTTGGTGGGTTACGGTTGGATTCTCACTGCAGCACTGCTGATCCTAAGTTGCATCATATTGAGTGCAACATTGTCACCACACCGTTGTTCTGTGTCTGTTTAAAGACCTACTTTCTCTGCATTTTCTTTCTCGCTCCTAATGCTAATACTAAAAGTACAAAAGTAGCTGCTTCCTCCCTATGGTGTTCTGGCTCCTTCTGCAATCATCGTGTTTGCACTGCCACCGAAAACAATAGGAAAAGTTATTTCCCTGTAGTCTCGGTACAAGTAGAAAAAACAAAGCCGCCTTTAGCGGGGCTTTGTTCCAATGCACAGTGGAGCCATTTTGAGCTATTTTCTCTGCTCTGTGTTACAGTAACATCAGTAGCACCACCTCAATTAGTATCCCACTGGATATGTGCTAAAGTATAAAGCCACTTGTTTTAATGTGTTCACAGTAGGAGAGAGAGCGAAAAGCGGATATTTTGATGGTGACACGGGGCTCTGATACACCTGAATCTCACCTATACTGCGGCTGGGCCCTGGCCAAATGGAGTGTCCAGGCCTTTTTTTTCCTACGCCACACCTGTCCTCATCACCCTATTAATTCTTTCATTTCACAGGTAATAAAGTGTAGTTAGAGGGCACAGCATGATGTCCCGCCTTGCAACAATAAAATCACACTCTTTTGTGAGGATTTTCCTTTGATTTCCTGATGAGAGACGTGGCCCCTGTGTGTGCTCTTTCTTGTGTGTTCATTGACGTTTGAAATAGAATGCTCCTGGGTGGTAACTGAAAAGGAGGGAGATTATTTTGCCCGTGGGGGAATGCAAAAAGGCCAAGAGAGAAGAGTAGTAGCGAGCCTTTGTGGATGGTGGTAAAAACAAACACTGCTAGAGGTAATCAGCAAAAGTGTCTGGAAGAATGTGTCTTAATATATACCTTCAAAATGCGTGTGTTTTAATTAAAGTGTGTGGACTACAAAAAAGGGCACACTTTGCTGACATGTACTGTATTAGCACCTGAAAATGGAGACAAAAGGCAGTGGCCTGGGGGAATGTACATAGCACATCATTAATTAGCAAACAGCCTAAAACAACAAGGCTAGCCAGATTAGTTAGAGCCAGATTAGCCGCGGTGGTGGTGGCAGCAGCAAAGCACCAATGCATCAGAGCAAAAACAGGATTAAAGACAAAGCCCAAAGCAAACATCCAAAGGCCTGGGATTCACTCTCACTAGTTTGGTTATGTGGAAGGAGAAATGCAAAGGCTGTGGAGAAACGTGTCCAGTGAGGAAATAGCAAATAAAACATGGTTTCATTGGCCAAGCTGGGACAGGACCTTTGGTGGGGTTGAAATTGGGATGTGTAATAAAAGTGGGTGAATTGTAGGTATTTTTTTTATCGTGTTGGCTCTCTGAAATCAGAGAGCTCCTCTCTGTCCGGGCAGAGGACTGTGAGAGACGCCGTGATCTATGACAAATGACACAGATTCTCTGTGACCGCGGGATAGAAAGGAGAAAGGCACAAATTATAAGTAAGGTGAAAATTCGGCATAAAAAGTTCATACGATTCACACAGATCTTGAAAGAAAATGTCTCTCCTTTCGTAAAAGTTGGAAATCATTGGAAGAAGAATGGGACCGTATAAATAAAGCATATATTTGCACACCATAGGCGTCCCCTCTTCAACAAATCCAAGGATTTTGACGCTTTTACGGCCACTAAACTTGTGCAAATGAGAGAAAAAATAAGCCGCTTTTTGTTTGCTTTTAAATACTTATCTCTTGCTTTTTGGTTTAAGAGTTCAGGTTAAACTTTTTAAAGTGTGTTCAATAGTGTTTGTTTGGGTAGTTAAGGTTTTTCATTGCTGAATTTCTGTTTTTTGTTTTGGTCAAAGCTCATCAAAAAAGTTCTAAGAAACTGCTGTTGTTGACTTTATATTCCTAGAGTGGACTTGGCCTTATGGGAGTAGGGAGACACAGCTCTGGACAAACATGAAGAGACCACTCCACATACTCAGTGTCTCTCGTTTGACTATTTATAGGCGCATGTTTGAGTAAAATGAACATTTTGGTTTCATTCTATAAACTACTTACAACATTTCTACCAAATTCACAATAAAAATATTGTCATTTTGAGCATTTTAAATAAGTAATGTAGAGATAAAGATTTTAAAAAACACTGACAAGTCTCTTACATTTTTCCAGAGCTGTATATTGTATTTAAGATACAGTCCCCTCCATAAGTATCGGAACAGTGAGGCCAATTCCTTTATTTTTGCTGTAGACTGGAAACATTTGGGTTTGACACCAACATATGAATATGAGACAATAGACACAACTGAGAAGATAGCATTATTTGAAAAAGGAACACCACATTTTTAGGTGAGCAAAAGTATTGGAACAGATAGACTTTAAATAAATTAAAGTGAATAAGACTTAATATGTTGTTGCAAAGCCTTCGCTTGCAATAACTGCATCAAGCCTGTGACCCATTGACATCACAAAACTTTTGAATCCTCCTTTTTGATGCTTTTCCAGGCTTTCACCGCAGCCTTATTCAGTTGCTGTTTGTTTACTCTCTTTAGTCTCCTCTTTAGCAGGTAAATTCATTCTCTATAGGGTTTAAGTCTGGAGATTGACTTGACCAGTCTGAAACCTTCCATTTCTTACCCCTGATTAACTCCTTTGTTGTTTTTGCAGTGTGTTTTGGGTCATTATCTTGCTGCATCATGAAGGATCTTCCATCAGTTTGGTTGCATATTTCTTTAAATTGGCAGACAAAATGTTTCTGTAGACCTCAGAGTTCATTTAGCATGTTCATGTGTTACATCATCGATGAAGATTATTGAGCCCTTCCCAGAAGAAGCCATGCAAGCCCAAGCCATGACATTGCCTCCACCGTGTTTCACAGATGAGCTTGTATGCTTGGGGTCATGAGCAGATCCTTTCTTTCTCCAAATTTTAGTCTTTCCATCACTTTGGTAAAGGTTCATCTTGACAACAACACAGTAATACATGATGGCAACAGCAAAATGAACTCAGAAGTCTACAGAAACATTCTGTCTGACAATTTAAAGAAAGATGCAACCAAACTGATGGGAAGATCCTTCATCATGCAGCAAGATAATGATCCAAAAGAACTGCAAAAACAACAGAGGAGTTCATCAGGGGCAAGAAATGGAAAGTTTTATACTGGCCAAGTCAATCTCCAGACTTAAACCCTATAGAGCATGCATGTTACCTGCTTATTGACTTTAATTTATTTTAAGTCTATCTGTTCCAATACTTTTGCTCACCTTAAAATGTGGTGTTCCTTTACAAAAAAAGATATCTTCTCAGTTGTGTATCGGATCCAGATGTAAATACCTGGGAATGAAAAGCTTAAATGTTGATCTATTGTCTCATATTCATATTTTGGTGTCAAACCCAAATGTTTCCAGTCTACAGCGAAAATAAAGGAATTGGCCTCACTGTTCCAATACTTATGGAGGGCACTGTATATGAAAATAATATAATCCAAATATGGAATAATCCACCTATGAGTTTTAGTACCTCATTTTATGCTGTGATTGCCCTTAATCTTGTGAAATTGTCTTTGTTTTTTCATGCATAGACACAAAATACTAAAATATGAAATGTCCGAACATGCTTCATCAAAATTCTTATAGTGTGACTAAAACCAATGAATTTAGTTTTAGGACAGTGACAAAGTATTATTATTATATCTAAAGGTATGTGTTACTTTGGCAAACAACAAGTAGCCTACACCTTTTTCAAAGTGATCGATCCGCACCTCAGAGTCAACTCATTTGTATCCCTTTACCTTGATGAAGCTCAATTGTTTTTAAACAGGACGGTATTGATGTATATCTGCTATGTAAAAAAATCTTCAGTAAACAAACTGAAGAATTCATGTCAATACAGTCCCGTGGTGCATTTATTAAGCTCTGTGATTGTGTTTTAATTTTTTTGATTCTGTGAAAACAACCAAGATGATGACTGTTTTTGGCTGGATTGAATCATGACACATAGCGGACCGAAGATGGCAGCTAAAAAGCACATTCTGTGTGTACTGTGCCTTATGTGAGGCTGTGGGTGGCAGTGGTGGGACGTCAGGGCCAGCAACGCCTTCTCTGCTGGCCTAGAGACTTTCAGAACAACTAAAAATATTTATTTTTGAAATTAAACATATAATGTATATTTTAATATATAAAATGTTTTCATTAATTACTGTATATCAATTTAAAAAAGTTTGTTCACAAAAGTCTAAATACGTTATTGAATTGTTTTTCCTTCAATTGCGCTGTCTCCAGTGCGCCAATATGTATTAAAGCTCTTATTCAATCATGATTTAGACTTCTTGTGATGCTGTATAATAATAATAAAAATAATATATTTTATTTAAAGGCGCCTTTCACAGCTCTCAAGGACGCCGTACAATTAGACAAATATACAGTACAATCAATGCAGGATACTGTAATACAATTATATATAATTAGTTTGTCTATGCCCTTTTATTTTACATAGGAGCGGGTCAACCTACATGGAGTCACCTTTTTACACTGCCATGATTCTACAGTAGCACAGAACAGACAAACTTAATGGACATGTGCATTTTTAAAGTGGGTGTCCTGGGGAAATGCATCTGTTGGAAGATGAATAAGAAGTGCTATAGAACAAATAACTAAATACATCTTCACCTCATCACTTGATATTGTGGAAAGTCTTGAGGCAGTGGTGGATCATATCATCTTAAAGGAACTAGCTTCTTGTCCTTGAAGGCCACTGTAGCTTCGGTCATTTTTCTTACCGGAGAGGTTACCAAGGGAGCGTTGCATTCTAGAACTTTCACCACTTGATGCCACTAAATATTCAGAATAGCTTTGTTTATTTTTGATAAATAGAATGGGCTATTTGTTGTGGAATGTTGCTTTTCCTCTGCATGATGGTCAGAATGATGACACAATGACGGAACACAGTGACATTTCAGAATGAAGAGATAGGTGTTCACACTTATAACTTATAACACTTCTAAGTTATAACTTATAACTACACTTCACTCACTTCAACCGTGTTTGTTGTCTCATTGACTTGGAAAAACTTTAAACCTTTTTATTTGTCGAGTAACAGTTATTATTAGCTGAATTTAAGAACATCACTGACTACAAGTCCCCTTTGAACGTCTGGTAAGTATAACCTATTCAATTCCCTTTTTATCCTTGCAGGGAATCTTTTGTTTCTGATTATACAGTATATTAGGTTCATAACTACTGTAGATGATATTGACCGACAGACATAATATACATTATTATAGCTGATGCAGTAAATAAGTACAATGATTTTTTTAGAAATAGGTTGAATAAGTTGAACAACCTTTTATTTTTGCTTGAATATTACTGAAGAAGTTTCCATCTGTATTTTAGGTAAGGCTTTATATTACGTAGACACTCATCAGCATTAATTGATGCTTAATTAATGCTCAGTTAATCCTGAGTTAATATAGGACTCATGTAAGACTCACGGAGGACTCAGCCATGAATGAATGGTTACTCCATCAGTAACTAATCAGAAGTCAGTCTTAATTACAGACTGAGTCTTTAATGATAATTGCTTACCTAAGACATCTATTACAGATTAACTCAGAAATGTTTCTTAAAATGTATTAATACTAATAATTAATGAATTACCAACACTGAAAACCGTGAATTTGAAGTCCCATACATTAATTAATAGTTATGTCTCCCGCTAAGTAAAGTCACAACATTATGATATATTTATAGATCATTACCTAACGATGAACTAAAACGGGTTAAGAGCATGATTTCACTTTAATATGGTAGCATGGATAACCAATTTTTCTGGAGCCAAAAGCTTTGCAGAAGCCTTCCAGGTGGACTTCGTAATAACCAAAAGTAATACATTTTGTAAAATTCATTGTTGTTCTTCAAATGATTAAGTTGTTTAGATGAGGAAATGTTATGAAATGAGATTTGTTCAGCAGTGCACCAGCACAAGCACCTTTCCAAGGCTCGGAAGTTGCCAGGTCTAATGGTTAGAAATAAGTAAAAATGTGTCAACTAAACTTTTACACTCACCACATACTTTGACCTTTTGAAATTTAGAAGACATATTAATGTTGGTTTCTTCAAATATTGTATTTCTGATTAATCCATTTCAGTTAGCCTTATACATAGGATAGGCTTTATTTTTTAGGAATACATAGGCTAATTAAATTACTGATTGGCCAACCTTTTCTCAGAACACACTCAAGATTTTTATTTAATTAATGATATATTTGTTTTTGTAAATGCCCTCATCCAGTCATGTTTTTTCTCACTAAATACAGGACGTTACTAGACAGATCTGGCAACCCACATTGAATTAGTCTATTTTTTACCAAGCTGAAAAAAAATGTATGGGGGTTGAAGTATTCTCCACATTTTAAATAAGGTTAAAATGCACGGAACAGCAACCACTCTATCTCTATATAGAACATTTGACAACACAGGGGAGGTGCAAGATCCTCCAGAGCTGCACGTGAAGTTGAGAGGAGCACCTCAACCCTCTATTATAAAAACCAATGGGCCGTGTACAAGGAGACGAACACCATGTTAACGGGCCGAAATGGACAGGCAGACGACCAAAAGAGGTTAGCAAACTACCAGCTCAATATTGTTCTTATGATTTTTATTGCATGAAGTAAAGTTAGCGGTGACATGTTACAAAGCATTCTTAAAAAGGTAGGCTACGTCTACATTAAGCTAATGTCATGTTAGCTTAATGGTTTTGTTTGCCTGGAGCCTGGAGTAACGAGCCGATTGGATAACAAGCTAGCATTTTACGTTATAGTCAATGGGCCAAGTCCCAAAATGTCTCTTATTGGTAGGCTAAAATCTGGGTGGGAAAATTCTAGTTGTGATTTTTTATATCCTATACATACCTAGAAGAGGTTTTGATGTGATAGACCTTTTATATTGGTAGCTTTTGTTTTTAGTGGTTATCCCCTCTCAAAGTACAGGATAAGTGTAATGGAGGTCACACTGCAGGTGAATAGGGTCATATTTTTTACTTATAGATATCATCATGAAACTTTGCCAGTTGATTACTAACATTAAAACAATTATTTTTCAAATTACAATTTTTTCAGAAATGTTTGAATAAATATGCAAATTTGGCAATATCAAACTAATCATGTGAGAATTGTTTTTACAAAGCAGAATATGGATAAAGGTTTTTTTCATTTTATAAATAAAAGAATACTATCAAAAATAGTGTTGCCTTTTCAGCATGTTTTTAAGAAGAAATTGTATCACTGATCAGACAATTAAAGCTACTACGAGTAAGTCGGCACGTTGGCGACACCTTTGAACAAAAGCGGTAGTATTATTACGACGCCAGCTGTCGTGAAGCTGTTTTGTAGCTCGTGCAGGGAGAGCAAGATTCAAATAATCAGGAAGCAATATGGTGCATGGCGTGTCCGTGTGTTGAAAGTGTGAGGGCACCGGACTCTTTTCGGCTCCGTGAGTCTATGGGTGACACAGCATCAACTAATGCCAGTAAGTGCTAAACACACCTGATTGCAATGAGTTGATGCATTGTCACCTCTCACGGAGCTGAACGAGTCCCCGTGTCCTCACACAAAGCGAATGAACGAGAGATGGCAGTTAGTTAGTATGGATCACGATGAGGTAATGTGTTTATGTTGTAAATAATGACTATTTCCGATGAATAATGGTCATCTGATGATGCTGGTGAGGCAAAGTAAACTTTGTTTTAGTAGGCTACCGCTCATTCATTTAGGAGTAAACACTGCAGTCTAGTTTCGCTGCGTGAAATTGTGTATACGTTGCTTGGCAACGCCCTCCCGCCCGACTATCACTCTCCCTTTTAGCTTTTCTTCATTGCATTTTCTTTTTTTTCTTTTATGGTTCAGCCCCGTTATCAGTCATTATGACGACAAACAACTGTCTCAAACAAGCCTCCCGCTCCCCTTCCCTCACCTGGAGGGATAGGCTTCTCAATTCACGTTCCTGCGCCACGCTGAAATCTGTGACTAATACGGATATGTGACCATAGAGCATGCACGCGTGAACCGAAAATCGGACTAGGTGTACGACCAGATCAAATGCACTAATAAAAACTATTTAAAAACGTCTTTCTTTGCACTGATGGTCTGGTTTGCTGTTAAAGGTAATTTATGATTATGAGAGGAAACATGAGGCTGTTTAAAAGATATTTAAATGTTACTCGTAGCCGCTTTAACAACATATGAACAAACCCTTCTGTAATGACTTTCAGAATAGTGCTGAGAATGATTATGGAAAGTTAGATATAAGTGCTTCAAAAGTTGATTTATGATACATTTTCTGATGATGTTTACACACTTTTTGTTCCTTTCTTTCAGTAACATCTCCTGAAGAGTTGATCGAGCGTTACTACAAGGGTCCTTGGGCTTGTCAAGGGTGGCTCTGCCAAATGAGATGCCTACAGCAAGATGAAAGTTGACAGGAACACAATTGTGTATCAATCAGCAATTGCAGATTAGCAGCATTCAAGCTAGTAAATGAATATTGCTTGATATTATTATATCTTTTTTGTGTACGTTCATTAAACAGAAATTGTTAACGTTTTAGGTAGAAACTACTTTGAATACAATAAAACTGTTAAAATCCCAAATGATGGTCTTCAATGAAATTAATATAGTAGCCTATGTTAAATCACGACGGGAATGCAGACCTGTATAATATAACAGTTTTGTACTGATTGTATATTTGTCACCACCGTCTGAAAGAGAAATCATGCTCTTAAACCGTCTGAGTTAATCCTTAGGTAATGATTTGCAAAAATATTATAATGTTGTGACTTTACTTAGCGGGGCACATGACACTTAACTAACCATTAATTGACATGGTTTTCCATGCTAATATATTAAAGTGAAATAATGGTCTTAAACCGTCTTAGTTCATCGTTAGGTAATATATCATAATGTTGTGACTTTACTTAGCGGGACACATAACTATTAATTAATGTATGGGACTTCAAATTCACGGTTTTCAGTGTTGGTAATTAATTAATTAATAATACATTTTAAGAAACATGTCTGAGTCTGTAATAGATGTCTTAGGTAAGCAATTATCATTAAAGACTCAGTCTGTAATTAAGACTGACTTCTGATTAGTTACTGATGGAGTAACCATTCATTCATGGCTGAGTCCTCCATGAGTCTTACATGAGTCCTACATTAACTCAGGATGAACTGAGCATTAATTAAGCATCAATTAATGCTGATGAGTGTCTACTTAATAAAAAGCCTTACCGTATTTTAAGTCAGCTGAGACAAAAATGCTAATAATATACAAATAAGATACACCTTTGTTGTATTGTATTGGACTTAATACAACATCATCTTGTTAAAATCTAATTGATGGGAGTAAACGGTTGAACAAATCTGATCACATGTAAGTCATTTAGAAGTGTTATTTGTATGCATTTTATTTGATTTTAGATTATTTGTTAAGGTTTAAGTGATAGATGATAGAACTTGATGAATTGTGTCCCAGCACGTACACTCTGCTTAAGGCAAGGGTGTGGGCAAGAAATGATCTTGTGTATGCTATCTACATACCTCTTTGTTATACTTTTCCTCTCAGGTGTGAGAAATCGACAGCAGATTCCATTTTGCACCATGAGTGATGACGAGGACTTTGAGGTCGCTGTAGGAACCCTGCTCTCGTCCGACTTCGAGGACTATGAGGTGGAGGATGTCCTGGGGAGTGGCACCTATGGAGAGGTGACCCAATGCAGGAAGTTAGCCACGAATGAAACGGTGGCTGTTAAAATCATCAAGAGCATGAGTGGCATTGATGAGGCAGAGGAAGAGGTGATACACAAATAATGTTAATCAACATTTACCTTAATAATATAGTAGTAATTAGTAGTAATGATTATAAAGTAAATCAAAGTGAGTTCTAATTAAAAAGCACTGCATTCATACATTGCCTAGGAGGAAACCCTTAAAAGGATGAAGGAGCTTGGCTCAGAAAGGTTTAACATCGTCAGATGGAATGACTCCTTCACGTTTGAGGGGTGATTTTGCCTTGAGTTTGAGAAGCTAGACATAAGTCTCTTTGATCTCCTGCAGACAAATCACTGTCCCTCTCTTGATTTGATGGCGATCCGTCCAATTCTTCAACAGGTTTGTTTTTGCAGAACTCAAGAAAATTTGTTTCTTAAAATGACAACTGTTCAGGAAGTTTAAACAGTAAAATGCATAAAGACAATTGGTACAGATTTCTGCAGTAGAATCTGCCCAAAAACTTGCTTTACGACTTGATATTGAATAATTTACATCCACAGTTCTTTCACATATAACTAAAATACCTCCAGTAAACATGTTTTCTGATCATTTTGTTGATGACTGCAGTACTTTTCACTTTTGCTTTTGCTTTATGATTTCAGTTGGCTATAGCTCTGGAGTTTCTAAAGACTTTAGGGATAATTCATGCAGATCTAAAGCCAGAGAATATTATGCTGGTTGATCATTTACAGCAACCATTGATATTGAAAGTCATCGATTTTGGCTTAGCTTGTAACGATCCTGAGGAATTAACCGGTGCGACCCTTCAAACCCTTTGATACAGGTAAGTTACTGGAAACACATCTGCATATCTGCAACAATTGGGTCCGAATTATTATTATTTTTTTTAATAGCCTGCTCAGTGTACACTATATTTAGTTTTTTTTAGCAAAGGGATGTGTTTCTGTTTATTTTTCCTGTCCCCAGATTTCCGGAGGTTCTGCTGGGAGCTCCCTTCAATGAGGCTATCGATGTATGGTCTCTGGGATGCATTGCTGTGGAAATGTTGAAGGGCAATGCACTCTTCCCTGGCTTCAATGAATATGACATGGTCAGTAGTATTACTTTTTTAACACAACAACAATGTAAATGTCAGCTTTATTGTATCTTTATTATGTTTTTACTTAGAGTTGCAATAGCGTCAGATGAGCCATACATCCCTGCATTGTCACTTATTCTAAACATATTCTTGTAGTATATTTTAATGAGTGAAAACCACAAGTATAATTTCTTGCTAGACACTTAACCCTTGGCTCTAACTTAAAAGTAACTTTTGGAGCAATTATCTTGGGAAACGTTTAACAATGTACCTTGTATTATAACTCATCATTGTGTTGAACTACAGATGAGGCATATCGTACACTCTATTGAGAAGCCTCCTGTCACAACTTCAGCCGGTATTTAGTTTGTTTTCATTTGTCTGTTTTCCTGGTTTACTTTCTGTGCCACTCCCTCCTGCTCTGCACTCCCAGTTAATTACATTCACCTGGTCTGCCCCACACTCACCTGCTCCTCATTAGTCAATCAGCCTCAGTATATATCCCAGTCATTTCCCTCAGTTCTCTGCCAGATCGTCTGGTGTTCACATAGTTCTCCAGCGTCCTTATACTAGCCTGCAACCTGCCTGTATACCTGCTCGTGTTTTTGTCTCACCCCTTTGGATTTTGGTTTTCCCTTTTGCCTGCCCCCATTGGACTGTTTGCCACGCTACTACCTGGTTTGTCTTCATATTAAACTTTGTTGTTGCACCTGAACTGTTTTGTGTCTTGCTATTGGGGTCTCGTCTGTCCATCCTGGAAACCTGACACCGCCAGACCATCAGCTGAATGTTGGAACGTATACTGGACGTTATTTCTGGGCAAAAGATACAAGATTTGGACCCACACAGTGGAGATTAAAGGTAAAAATGTTGGCCATCATCTACCTATGTTTATATTTGTCAACATGTTTGTGTTTTTGCACTACTCCGTCACTGCATTTAAAACAAAAGCTAACTCAAACATTTCTTCCTTTTAGTCAGCACGTGAAGTGAGTAACTTCAGTTGTAACCCTAACAGGATTACCATCCTAAGTGATCTTGAGAAGGTAGGATGTCTATATTGAAATGTTTTTACTACTTAAACATAAAACATAACAGACCATATCAGACGTTCTAACTACTTTGTTTTATCCTGGTTCTGTCCAAGGAGTATGGTACACTCACGGGAGAAGATGCAGATGCTGATGAATGTGACTGGGAGAGCTTTGTCGACTTGCTGACAAAGACAATGGAGTTGGATCCCTTTGAAAGAATCACACCGAGCCAAATTCTTATGCACCCTTTTATAACAATGACCCACCTTTTTGGCACATTTGAAAACAGCAACCAGTAAGTGCAGATTTGGTGTATATCATTCCTGTGATTATATTAATTGATGAAGTTATGTGACAAATCAATCGCTTCAATCAATCAATATCCTTTATTTAACCAGGTAAAATTCATTGAGATTAAAATCTCTTTTTCAAGAATGACCTGGCCAAGAAGGCAGCACCATGATACAATAAGAACAATCAACCACAATTCTCATACACCACATTCAACGTTAGGTAAAGTACAATACAAGATCAGGGACAAGACTATATGAAGATTGAAATGAGTACAGTTAAAAATTAAATAAATAAACTGGTGACAGATGAATGAATAAACCCGGCCATTATCAGAAAATAGCTTTAACTTAATAATAGCTTTAAGCTTTAGCTGAAATGTGCAGTTTTGTCTCACAGCAAAATGCCACAGATGCCACAAGCATTGAGGGAGCGTGCAATTGGCATGCTGACAGCAGGAATGTCAACCAGATCTGTTGCTCGTGCATTGAATGTTCATTTCTCCACCATAAGCTGTCTCCAGCAACTTCGCACAGCCATTGAAGAGGAGTGGACCAACATTCCACAGGCCACAATTGACAATCTGATAAACTCTATGCAAAGAAGATGTGTTGCACTGCATGAGGCAAATGGTGGTCACACCAGATACTGACTGGTTCTGAGTCCCCAGACCCCCAATAAAGCAACAAAATGCACATTTCAGGGTGGCCTTTTATTTTGGACAGTCTAAGGCACACCTGTGCACTAATCATGATGTCAGATCAGCATCTTGATGTGGCACACCTGTGAGGTGGGATGGATTATCTCAGCAAAGCAGAAGTGCTCACTATCACACATTTAGACAGATTTGTGAACAATGTTTGAGGGAAATGGTACAATTGTGTATCTGGAATGAATTTTAGATCTTTAAGTCCATCTCATGAAAAATGGAAGCAAAAACAAAAGTGTTGCGTTTATATTTTTGTTGAGTGTATCTTTCAAGCAAAGAAGCATATTTACCGAAATGTTGAACGATAGCTTTAATATTCAAGATATTTAAACATTTATTTTTTTGTCTAGAATACCTGACATCACCCCAGAAAACAAAAGGAGGAATGAATGTTTGGGTGATGTAGACCCATGCACATCCTCAGATGGCATCTCCCCAGCAAAGCAAAGGAGGGATGAATGCCTCGATTTACACCCAAAGCAGACAGTGGGGCAAACACCCCCACAACAGTCACCATTGCAGAAGAGAAAGAGAGTAGACACAGACCCATTCTCAACCTTCGATGGTATATCTCTATCGAAGAAAATAAGGGTTGAATACCTAGATGCAGACCAAAGTCTGACTAGTGGGGAAACAAGTCCACGAAAGTCTCCCATTCAGAAAAACAAGAGAGAAGATTCACAACCATGCATCAGCCCACTGAGACAAATGTATTTGTGATTTTGGGCTATGCAAATAAAACTGATTTGATTTAACATTGGATGGCAACTCCCCGAAAAACAAAATTAGTGATGAATGCCTTGTTGACCGAACAGGCCCACCAAATTCTCCCCTGCAGGAAAGATTGTGGGATGACACAGATATGTTCTCAACTTTCGGTGGCGACTCGCAAGCTTCGAAAAGCATGGATGAATGCCAGGACTCAGACCAAACTAGTCCGATTGATGGGGAAACAAGTCTGCAAAAGTCTGCCCTTCATAAAAGAAAGAGGGATGATGCACAGCCATGCTTAACATTGGATGGCATCTCCCCAGTCAAGAGAACAAGCGATGAATGCGTTGATGTAGACCAAACAAGCCAACTAAAGTCTCCCCTACATGAAATATTGAGAGAAGACACATACCCATGCTCAACCTTTGATGCCATCTCCCCAGCAAAGCAAAGGAGGGATGAATGCCTGGATTTATACCCAATGCAGACAGTGGGGCAAACACAACCACAAAAGTCACCATTGCAGAAGAGAGAGAGAGAGAGAACACACAGACCCATGCGCAACCTTTGATGGTGTCTCTCCATTAAAGAAAATGAGGGTTGAATACCTGGAAGCAGACCAAACAAGTCCACAAATGTCTGCCCTGCATAAAAGAAGGAGGGATGAACCATGTTCAACATTGGATGGCAACTCCCCGGCCAAGAAAAGCAAGAGAGGAGATACAGATGTATGCTCAACCTTGGCTTTCAACTCCAGAGCAAAGGTGATTTTGGATGAATGTCCTGGTATCAACTTAACAGAGACAGGTGGACTAACAAGTCCACAAAAGTCTGCCATGCAGAAAAGCAAAAGATATGACACAGACCCATGCACATCCTCAGATGGCATCTCTCCATATAAGCAAAGGAGGGATAAATGCCAGGATGCACACCGAACAAGTGTCAGTGGTGAGAAAACAAGTTCACGGACGAGTACAAAGAAGTCTCCCCTGCAGGAAAGGCAGAGGGATGACACAGATATATGCTTAACCTCGGAGGGCATGTACCATTCAAAGAAATTAAGAAATGAACCCCCTGGAAAGGAATAATACAGATCCACGGGAAACCTTAGATGGCAAGTCCTCCCCAGATATGAAAAAGAGCAAAGACTCACCATGTGCAGGGCAAACCGAGAGAGGTGGGAAAACAATCAAAGGAAAGTTTCACCTGCACAAAATAAGTAGCGATGATGCAGAACAATGCTCAACCTCGGATGACACCTCCACAGCAAAGAAGAGGAGGAATGTAAACCTCAGTAAAGAGCTGACAGACAGCGTCAAACGTAAGCTCATCTATAACAACACACACAACACTTTGAAACAATTTTCTTTAAATCAATTAAGGTCGTTTCTTCTGTATGATAAAATGTTATTTACTTTTAATTGAAACATTTGATTGATTAAATGAGATATTTTATTAGTATCACGCTAAATCAAACTTGTTTATTTATTTTTTAGAACAGGGCTGCCAAGTTTCACCAAAAGTTTGGAGTGAGATTTTTTGGCCTAGGGACCCAAAACCGTGTCCTCTTTCCCACCCAATCATTTTTGCTAGTGTCCTGCAAGTTTACATATTGTTCATAATAAATCAGAAATAAAAGACAATTGGAAAATGTGATAAAACATCAAAAATCTTATTAAAATAAACAAATTCATGAATTGCAAAGTCGTAGGACAGGTTTTAATTAAACATTGGGTGTGGACATATTGTAAGTGAGGGTCCCCCCCAGAAAATTTTGAGCATTAAACACTTACTTTCCTGCATTCTGGTGAATTTTTATGAAGCAATGTGTGCCTTTTCTGCATTAATTTTTATGTAAAGTAAAAGAGAACATTCACGGTTTCGCTGACACAAATTTAATTGAATAGCCTACAATGCATGTGTAGTGCTTTCAAATATCTCCTGTAGCCTATTGTTAAAACATTTGGTTAAACTGTAATAAAGGTAATTATTCTATATGTATTCAACATTGTATGGGTTATCCAATTATCCAATTTCAATTCACCATTATTATATTAAATCTATGACACTTGATGTCTTCTCAGAACATATTTTTCCCACAGTAACCTCTAAGCTTAGTTACTCAATACATTCATTCAATTAATGTTGACAACATTTTAGAACAAAAATGTGTTGGTGTCAACCAGCCCAATAACATAATGCAAAACAAGCTTGAATATATCAAGTGAAGTGACTGATTTGAATTAAGGTGTTCTTACCTCTTTGTTCATTTAATACCGGCGTCCTTGTTGTCATTAATTTTCCATATAATTTGAACAAAGGGCGGGACTGGGAGGCGGCGGTCTTTTATTAGTTTTGTAGTGTAACGCAGGGGGGCGTGGCCGTGGCGGTTTGCCAAGTGGCTGCTGCGGCTACGGCCATGGACCTATAAAGAAACCGCACGTGCAGAAAGCATGGCAGAAAGAGGATGTCACGGAACTCAGTCCGTTTAGCTTTTCAAAATAAGACTTTCAAAGTAAAAGTACCAAAAAAATATATATATATTACGGGGATTCATTTCTCTGCGTGAGAAATTGGAGGTGTGGCGTGTGAGCGTGTAAACTGGTTGATATGCGTGTGTCTCACGGCCAAAGCGTGAGACTTGGCCGCTCTGTTTAGAACATCTCATGAACACCGAAGCCTGGTCAGGCAGGACCAACGTCAGGAAGAGGAAGAGGGCCAGTATGGAAGTATCAGGCTCTAAAGAAGAAAACAACACTCCAACTAAGAGGACGAGGAGAGGAAGTCTGGACAGTGGGGAAGTGTGAACCTGCCAAGCAAAAAAGTTCACATCAGACAACGACCACGTTTACATACACAGCAATACTCCGATATGTAATTACTTACTCACTTTAAAGGCACACTAAGCAATCTCCAATGAACGTTTGTTCATGTTTATACTCACCGCAGCAATATTTGACGCTCAGAGCGAGTTATTGGCCTAGCGTGTTCATGAAACACTGATCCCCAACTTTCTTGGTGCGGTCAGCATAAACATAAACAGCTGCTGGCTCTTAGACAGCTTTTTAGATCGCAGTTTACTAGAGAAATGACTGTTTAAACACCCAACTTTTTTACAGCGAACACACGACGGACAGGTGATGGATGGTAAGTAGATATTAGTTGATTTTTGACAAAAAGTGTTCTAGATTATAATCGCTAAGATTATGTTTGTGGTCGGAGTAAGCCATAATGGCATTAGGACAGCTGGTGTATGTCCATCTCAGCTGCATTATTAATACATGTACAGTACACCTCACACCAAATATTCGCACCAGCCTTTTTTTCACAGATTCTTTCGCCATTTGCAGCAGTTTGCAACCATGCTGTCTAGCTATTGGTGTGTGTTAACTTCCTTGAAGGAAAATGTGTTGTTTTTGGCTGAGTAAACAATGCAAAACAGCAATAATGACGTATGGACTTTGTTCCGCTGAATACCCCGGCAGCGTGGTAGAAATGATGTCTAATGTTAGCAAATTTTTTCCGTTCATAATTCTCGACCTATCAAAGTAAAATGAACTTTCTTTATGTCATTACCGTTGTCTTGCATTGTTCCGTCAGTCAAAAATAACACTGCTTCCTTAATGAGCCTAGTTGCATGTTTACACTTTGGGGTTTAACAACCATAAACCAGCTAACTGCAGCAAATATACACTTTTTCTGAATATTTATTCCTATTAAGGTGTGAACAGTATATGACTCTATAATGCGATTAAGATTAGCAAACACCAGCTGTCTTAATGCGATAATGGCTTTCTCTGAATATGAGCCTTTTCTGATAAGTTGAGCAGAAACTGCTGTTTACATGAAAATGTCATAGTCAGAATATGTTCCTAACTGGTATACAGTGATATCAGAACATTGCTGTGTATGTAAACGTGGTCACTGTTGACAATGCATCCCTCCAGCCAGATATCCAGAGTCAGATACTGTCGACAAAACTGAAGTAACTTAATTGAAGAGAGAAGAGAAGAACATCACTTAATTTTATTCGGTTTTCCTCTCAATTAACAACTGCATTACTTTTGAACCTGCTAGAATAAAAAATTAATAAATGATGATGATTCTTTCAAGTAAAATGGTTTTCTTGGCTAGATTACTTTCACAACCTGGGCGGACAACCTGGTCAACTACCTACTGGAAAGCAAAAGGGGGACAAAATTACAAATCGGAGCCATGGTTTAAGGCGGGTGTAAAATTAAATGGTCTAATTTACTGTATACACCTACCTGCCACAACACATCTAACTATTCAGCCAATCTCATGGCAGCAATTTAAGGCATTTAGGCATGTAGACCAGGACAGGACAACTTACTTAAGTTAAAATCGAGCAACAGAATGGGGAAGAAATGACAATAACCCCATTAATACGTAAAACGTATGTTATTTTGCTATTATCTCCCTAACCCTTAATGTCCCACATGGGATCAAGGGCAGGATCAATGTTGTTAGCAGGCTTCTTATCTTGACATTTTATTGGCTTTTATCAAAGAGCATTGCAATCCATTGTTTATATGCTTGTCAATGATGTTTGTTAGAATGATAGGCTACTTTACCGCAAATGTATTATTGAGGGCTGCATCTTTTAGCTTTTCTTAAAAAACAAAGTATAGTCACACACAAATAATCCCTATCACTGATCACTAGTGTGTGTGGTGGTGTGTTTATTCACTACTTCAGACTCGAACAGGTAAAGCAAGTGTTAGACAGTTTATTTTCATTTGTAGTGTTCATTGTGTGTAAATATTTAGGGCCCGAGCACAGAAATGTGCGAAAGCCCTATTGAAACCGGTAGGATTATTCTTCCCTATTCTTATTATTCTTCCAAGTCATTTTTGGCACTTTTCACCCACTTCCCATCATGCATTAGTTGAAAAAGTTTGCATAACCATCAGACCTGCAAAAAATTGCAATGTATCAGTGGTTCAGGATTTGATCTCAAAAACGGCGCCCCCTATGGCCAAAAACTGTTTTTCAGGAAAAGCATGCTCAAAAATTGGGCTAGAAGCCTGCAATTTCCGGACAACATGTAATGGCCCAAGGCGCACATAAATGCAATTGTATGTCATTGGCCAAAATCAACAGGAAGTCGGCCATGTTGGATTAAGTGCCTAAAACCGCCACTTTATATCTTTTCGCATTTCGACGAACTAGTCCTAGAGTTTTTACGCCAGGGACGTCAAACCACTTCTCAAACCCAAAAGACCCTTGCCCGATAAGGAATTGCGAAACGATAACAAACTTATAACAGTACCAGGGATCTATTGGTGGTCAAAGTTGGCATAAATACGCACCTCATGAAACTTTAATTCATCATAACTCAGGCTGTGTTTTACCTAGCTGCACCAAATTTCAAACCCAAATGTATCTTTGCAGGCCCCACAAAAAAGCCTCTGAAGCCCCGCCCCAAAATCAACAGGAAGTCTTTTAACGTGAAATATGTGAATTTCTGACTCGAAAATCATCACAAGGTTTAAAAATTAATAACTCCTAGCAGAAACATATTTAGCAAAACGAAAACTCTAGGGACACTCATAAGTCATGGAATATACACCAAAAAAATGTTGTTTGATTACGAAAAACTATGACGCAATGCTGGCCGATATTCGCCAAAATTCCGTCATATGTCATAAGTCCACATTACTCTGCAGGATTGCAGAGTAATGTGCACACATAACAACTTCTTGTGCAAAAAGAACATGAAAGGGTATGTCCTCCGACATGGAAGATGATATACCCGAAAGCTCGTTTTCTCCGGAACTACCGTCTTGCAGCACCGGCGCCTGATTCGCCAAAAAACATCAAAAACGGACCTCATGAACCCTTTGATTGGTCATAACTCAGGCTGTGTTACACTTAGATGCACCAAATGTTATACAGCAATGTACAATGCCAGTACAAACAAAAAAGCCTCTTGACGCCCCAAAATCAACAGGAAGTGTTCTATTTTGAAATATTCGCCAAAAAATCAGGAAGTTGGCCTAACACCACCATACTTTGTCTCATCTTCTCCATATTTCTTATGGTCAATGAGACGCAAGGCCTGAGGAAGCCTGCACGCTAATATTCATATAAAGTGAGAGCGCCAACTGCTAAATATTGCATGCTACTTATTTACCTCCACGTCCTACACACTTGATCAAATCAACCTCAGAGCAGCTCAGGGAGGTCTGGAGACAACGATAACAAGGGAAGCCGGGTTCTATCGGATCCGTGGCCTTCGCAGTTTCTCGACATCATTGCCACGAAACAGGAAGTCGCTTTAATTTCGCTCTGCACTGTCCCATGCGCTCCAAACTTCACCCGCCTGCTGAGAGCCCAGGCCTAAGGTCGTCCTCGCGTCTGTATCGAGCGCGTCACGGACACTTCCGCGCTTCCGGCGTCCAGTACGAGTGGGCGAGGGCCCGTTCATCACTGCTTGCAGTTTTAATACTTTATTGTAACTGTTAAATTTATTGTATTGTTTATTATTGCTTTTTTTATTATTTACTTGTTCGAAATATAATTTGTTTTCAATTAAATTAAATTCAAATACCTGCAGAACTAAATACATTTCCATCAACTGTGTCATTGTTTGCATTTAGCTTGTAGAGTACAGCATCATTTAACCCTTTTTAAGGCCTGTTGTGAGGACACGGCATATTTCAGCCCGGTGAGGGCACGGAATAATGGTGATTGATTCACTCACTACACTCAGGTGCAGGGCCGTCGTATAGGGGGTAAAGGTTATGACGATTATAAGGGCCCACAGCCAGCTAGGGCCCACACAGCCCCCAGCAGAATCTATGACACAATTATAAAGTGAACTAATATATAATCATACGAATGATTCCGAATTAAAACAAAGCCACAAGTCATACAATATTCTAATTTTAATAATTTCAATAAACCCCTTGGCCCCTTCTTAAAAAATGGTTTGGTCAACCCCGCGGTTCGTTCTTCCTCATTGGAATTAAGTGAGTGCGAGCGAACTCCAGCAGGCGAGGATGCCCCCAAAAAAGCTCGCACCAGAAAAGAGTTGAGAAGGAGGCCAGGAGTAGGTTATGAGCAGCAGAGCAGGGGATCAAAAACTTTTTTTCTAAGAATGGTGAGAGTAAAACTACAGAGGGAGGCTGAAACAATTAGCCTACTACTGGTTCATTCATAACATTACCTTTGACTGGGCGCAGGCTGGAGCCTACGTTAGCTGTCATCTGGCCGCGCTACACACTGATCAAGTCGCCAGTTCATTAAAAAAAGAAAGAAAAAAAGTCGCCAGTTTATTGTAGAGCAACGGTTCCTACAGTAACTATAACTGAACGTTACTACTACAGTGACTATGTGTTTTACACATATTACTGTCTGACAGTGCTCCAGTAGCCTATGCGCCCATTCAGAGGCTGCATTGAATTGTATCATGACGCATTCAACTTCTACTCGGCAATTAAGAGCATCTGACGATGGTCAGTTACGTTCAGGGCCGTCGGACTGCGGACAGGCTTGGGGGGCCCAAGGCAGAGGGGGGCTGCACCCCAAAAAAAACTTGTCTTTTTATTTTTTATTTTTTTTACTGGCTTAATATAGGCCCCTGATCTTTGAAGGCCCTGAAATTTTTTATTTAGGAAGATAAATATACATTATCTATAAATTATTCCAGAAAATATTACTAAATAGTTGATTTAGCCTTAGTTTTCTTCTCAAAGTGCACCAGATTGATGAATTTTACTTTAACATTTTAAAAAAAATCTTCCCTAGAAGGTCCAGGGTCCCCAACACAGTCTCCCAAATTCCTGTGAGAAACACGGTGTGTGCATGGTTATTAAGAGTCTTAGACCAGTGGTTGTGTTCAAGTACGCGTAATGATTTAGTCATTCGTCAATAGAAACATTGTGTTGTTATCTGGCTCGGAGAGGGACCATTCACTCATACGTTTTGGACTTTTACATGTTTGTATTGTAGGACCGCCTCTCAGAGGGCCCATCAGGACTTCCTGTAAAGGGGCCCAGAATTTGGTGCAACGCCCCTGCTCAGGTGTGTGTGGCACTGATTGGCTAATTGAGCCCAGGTATGAAGAGGTTATATATTCCCTGAGACCCCAGTGCTCTGTGCTGCTCATTGTCTCGCCCTCTGGGATAGGGAGAGGTTATCTCTTAGTGTTCTCTGGCTTTCGAGTTCCAAAGTAAACTGTTGAGTTACTTTCGTATGCTTTCAGCTGCTTGGCAGTGGTGGTTTAGTTTGCTGTTTATAGTTTCATCTTAAAGGTAGCCTGTGTGGCCCTGTAAAGCTCTGTGTGTTTTTGTTTTCTCCCCTTCCCCATATTCACATTTGCGATTTAGTGGTTATCCCTCCGGGGATAACTTTCAGACACCCCTGGGTCCGCACCTGTGTCCCAAACCCCTCCCCCCCCAGTCATTACACCTGGTCTTAAAAACATTCTTTAAACATGTTTAGGTCATATCTCCATGACAACACTGAGGGAGCTGAATTTTTTAGGCTAATTTTTATTCTATTGGAGGTTAAAATGTATGAATAATTAGGCCCGCTGCCTCTTGAGTGACAGCTAGCCGCTGGCCTTCACTTCGCCTCGGAGTTGTATGTCAGCTAGATGTGTGTATCTCCCTCCCACGAACATCATATCAATGCCCTTTTTTGGTAAGAGGACATGAGGCGGAGTCAAAATCTGCAAGATGGCGACGCACATGGGCTAGGACCATTGGATGCAGTTGGAATAACTGAGATCAGCCCGGATGCTACATCCATTTTATATACCATCTATGAGTAGAACCCTAAAGAGCTGCTACCCTGGAGACTGTCCTTGGCCCCTTGAGAGGTTGACATTAATATGAATGGGCAAGACAAACCGACATTTCGGATCAACTGCTGTTTGTATTTATTTTATTTTTTTTTACAAAGTGTTTTTTTTATATATATAGGGGAGAACGGGGGAATCTGAGGCATCGGGTAATGTGAGCCACCCCCTGTATCTAGGCAACGGAAAACATTTGTGGTCATGTGAGATATATGTTTTCAAGCCCCTCTCATTTCCCCATGGCCCTGAAAGAGAGGACCTCATGGTGCTGTGGTATACATGTTTTTTTCACCAAAATAGGTATTTTGCATGTAAAAGTAAATTTTCTTGCTGTCAACTTAATCAACTGTTGTGCCAAAGCAAATGTATTCACGTAGAAAACTTCTATCATACTTGTTGATGAACTACCAACATACCCATGTGATGCTGATAACTGAAGATTAGCCTAAAATGCTAAGAGAGGTAGTTTTTTCTCAAATTGTGGTGGTGGGGGAAAGTGAGCCACTGTCTCACTTTCCCCCACCATGAGGCACAAGTTAAGTTTAGTCTTAAACATATTTTAATGTAATATTACATGACATATGTTTTATTTTAATGTCATACACATTGTAGAAAAGCCATGACAGTATGACAGGCTGATGTTATAATCCAGTTTGGTCTTCTCATGTGTTCTGAGTCCCAGGCTGTTCTCACTGGTTCTGATTTTCCTATGCTTTGACCCCCAGACAGTGTTCTAATCTAACTAGTTCTATCTTACATTTGAATCTTATTAAAACCTTTTGAATTATAATATGTTGTATTTGATTTTGTTCAGAGTTACTTTCAAGTGTTTAGAAAATTTGCTTTGCTTAATTGACCAAACCCCATCATTCTTTTACTAGTCTGACATTAGTTCTGGAATGTGTGGCTAGCTTTCAGGATTCTTAGTGTTACAATATGTGTTGTTATGGTAGTTTCAGAGTGGAAAAAGTAAGTGGATCAGTTTACCCCACAACTGGGGTAAAGTGAGCCACATGACAACTTTTTTTAAACCAATCATATTTTAACTGCCCTTTGTCTTGAAAAAATTCTGCTAATGCCCATTTCTAGAAAACATCCTGAATTAATGGGAAATGTGTAAATTTGAGTGATAAATAATTTTAGCTCGCTTAGAGGGGAATGTAAATGTAAGTGTAAGTGGCTCAGATTACCCCGTTCTCCCCTATATATCTATATATCTATATCTATATATATCTATATATATATATATATATATATATATATATATATATATATATATATATATATATATATATATATATATATATATTTTTTTTAAGATATTTTCCACGGGCTGGAATCGAACCCGGGTCCGCTGCTGGCCGAGGCCCATGGGGGGGATGCCCTACCAACTGAGCTAAGGGCGCACCCCCTTTTTTTACAAAGTTAAGTTGTTTTTTTTCTCTCCTTTTTCTTTGGGGCCAAATTGGCTCACAGCTTGCTATATGCCTTGTTGGGGCTTTTATCAGCCTGGCAGTTGCAACCAATCCCCCCTTCACAGATCAATAGTAAAGACACATTGTGCAATACATTACAGCTGTCACACAGGTTCATCCTAAAGTAGGCCATGGTTGCAACAACAGTATTTGCAAAGCTGAGTATGCCAAACAAGAAAAAAAGGCCATTTTCTCCTAATGCTATTAAACAAGATAATATCCCAGCTGGAGGGTTGAGTACCGTTAAGCATGAGAAGACATTTTTCTTTGCAGTGTTTAGTCTCTGTAACCGGGATCGATGGAGGTCTGTCAACATATTGATCGGATGTAGGGGAAGATAGAGCTACAGCCACCAGGCTCAGCACCATTACATATAGGAAAAGCTGAGAGTAATTTGTTTGCCTACATGAGCAGAAAGTGCACAAATACTTATCATGCAACTATTAAGTGGCAGCACTTGTGGGTTTGTGTAGAAGTGTCGAAGACAGAAAAGAGAGAAGTACTATGAAGAAGGAGCTAGAACATGTTGTCTTTTTTCTTTTTCTAAAACATTTTTTTGTTGCATTTTTGCTTTTATTTGGCAGTGATGAAAAAGACAGAGATGAAATTGGGTAGGCCTACAGAGGGGACTGACATGTAGAGAACGACCCTGGCCAGGTGGGGGAGGGGAGTACATTTCAGAGCTCTACAACATCTTTACTAAGGTGTCCTCTCCATGACCTGAGGCTAGACAGCAGTGTATATATACAGTCCATTCCACAGGCATGCAGCTCTCATACATAACACAGCATCAGGATGAAGCCTAGCAACAATAAGGCCTGTCCCATATCATCCATAACATTTTCATAATGTGGACGCGGCCGGCCAGCTATGTGTATTCCCTGGGTTTCGGTGGGAAACAACATTTTAACAGACACCTTAACAGTGGATTCACTCTGTCTCTCTTTCTCACAAACACACAAAGTTAGAATATCCACACACTCTAGGATCGGTTGGGGAGCGATGGGATTTGCTCTGGCATAATCTGCACTACAGTATAAATCATGCATGTATTCATGCGGTGCAGTGGCACAGAGGAAACCTTGATCTCTGTGTCAACCACTGCTGGCTTTCACACTAGAAGTCAACACCTGTATGCCACTACCAGTCATGTAGCATGCTGCGCTTTTACATTGCTGCTTATGGCTACACCTGGAGCATATCCTAATGTTGTACTGTCACTGCTGTTAGAATTACACACAGAGTTGAAGGGCAATCAGACAAAAAAGACAAAATAAGAAAAAAAAATGTTTTGTCAAATGACTGAATATCTCCTCACAATCTGAAAAAAACTGTTAATGCACAGCCTAGGCTCTGTAAACTGGCATGACATTCCCTTTGTTTAAATACAAGTTTACAGAGCCTAGGCTGTGTATTTACACCAGATTTTTTTTTCCCACACTGCGGACATGAATGTGTGAGGAGATATTCACTTATTTGACAAAGTGATTTTTGTCAACAAATGTTCTCCGGAATAGCTTACCCCACCTTTACAGTAAGACACTAGTTGGGAAACGCCAAAAATGTGAGTTGAGTTGAGCTGATGTCATAATGAAATAAAGATTCTATCTCTGGCTTTATCCAACATCTACATATTGGATTTTAAGGAGATGCAAATTTACACAGTTAGTTAGTTATATATTTCCATTTGAAAAAATGTAATGCAAAAAAATAATAAGTAATCAACTGGCAATGTTTCACTATGATATATATAAGTTAAAATGTTACCCCATTCACCTGCAGTGTATGGCCTTAAATAACTGATCATCTCACCTTTTCCAGCACCGTGTGTGAATGGAAGATAAAGCCTCTCCACCCATATGCTGCTTAAATGCAGTCCAGCCACCAGGATGCAATAACCAGATAATCTTACACATAGTTGGTCATCTTTTGTTGTGATGATTCTACCTGCATAATTTAACTAAACATAATTGTAGAAGGTAAACATGGCCTGTTTAATGGAATGTTTTATGTGTGTGAGGGCGTGATAGTGAAGACAGATGAGAACGGGGTTGGAGCCATATGGATGCTGGGTTGCCAGGTATTCATTGGGTGGCCTTTCAGAGCAGGATCCCTGTCCAGGCTGGCCCCAGGAAAAAAACAATTAGTTACAAAGCCAGAGAGTTAAATGAAGTAGAAAGTTGATGAACCCTGAAATACTGACTACAAACTGACTGACTAAATCCAGACTGGTGTGAACTTTTGTAAGGAAATCCAAGTTCCAAGTAATAGACAAAAATAATCAAATGTGAGACCATATGGTTATTTTATTTCAATGAATGTAAAGGAAAAATACTATACCGTGATATATACCGTTACCGTGATATAAAATAACCTATACGGTGATAGAAGATGTTGATCATACCACCTAGCCCTACTGGACCCCACAATGAGACAGAAGTGAACTGAAGATCTAGAGATGGATCCAACCATTATTGTTTTTGTTCCGATCCGATTGTTATGAAGGCTTAACACAGCGATTCTAATTTAAAAGAGAAAAAAAGTCCGTCAGATCATTCCCATCTCTATGAAAATCTATGCACACACAACTTTATTTAGCCATAAACACATGAAGCCATAAATAGGTATGTCAGTCAGATTGTACAGTATATATGCACTCACACTCACAATATTTCTCAAAGGTCCAGGAGCATCATTGTGGATGGATGGTTCCAAGTGTCACTTGTTGGTGCTTGTGTGGGACGAGTAACTGTGTGTGTGTGTGTGTGTGTGTGTGTGTGTGTGTGTGTGTGTGTGTGTGTGTGTGTGTGTGTGTGTGTGTGTGTGTGTGTGTGTGTGTGTGTGTGTGTGTGTGTGTGTGTGTGTGTGTGTGTGTGTGTGTGTGTGTGTGTGTGTGTGTGTGTCTGTCTGTCTGAGTTGGTGCCAGCAGTCCTGTGGGGTGCACTCAGCAGGATGTTAAAGATAATCAGAGGCAATGGCCCTGCATAAACCCCTGCTTGCTAACTGGCAAGCTTTCTACAATATGCTGCTTAGTGAGGTAAGCTGGCACAGGCTCTCTCCTTCTTTGACACACACACACACACACAAACACACACACACACACACACACACACACACACACACACACACACACACACACACACACACACACACACACACACACACACAGGACTTGAAATATTATTTTTTTCAAACCTCAGTGGAAAGAAAGACAAAAGCTTCTGACAACAGTCAGTGACCTTTGTTAGTTTCACACTGGCTGCCTTGGTTCACTAACCATTCCACACACACACACTCACACACACACACAAACACACACACACACACACACACACACACACACACACACACACACACACACACACACACACACACACATATATATGTTTAAGAAATTCCCAGCTCCTGATTGGACACCAGAAATGACCTAGTACAATAAGAATGTAATGGTGAAAGCAGAACATCTTAATTATCATCATCAGTCAGATATTTTCTCAAAAGCTGGGTGACCAAATAGGGGCTAGAACAATACAGGAACAGGAAATATAGGAATATGTCTCCAATGCTCTGTACATAACGTAACTCTATACTGGGAGCCATATCCTGCATACTGGGAGCCATATCCTACATGTCAGATGAATGGCTCAGGCGACTGTGGCTCAGGTGGTTAAGCTGGTTGGCCAGAGATCAAAGGGTTGACAGTTCGATCCCCGCCCGGCCACTTGTGTCATGGTCGTTGTGTCCCTGGGCAAGACACTTCACCCACCTTGCCTCGTGTGAATGTGTATGACTGCTGTGTGTTTGAGGTGGTGGTCGGAGGGGCCGATGGCGCGGAATGGCAGCCTCGCTTCTGTCAGTCTGCCCCAGGGCAACTGTGGCTACTATCATAGTTTACCACCACCGGTATGACTGTGTGTGAACAAATTGAACCTGAAACCCTGTAAAGTGCTTTGAGTACCTTGAAAAGCGTTATATAAATCCAATCAATTTATTATAAACAACTGTATAGGTCTCTCTCTCTCTCTCTCTCGCGCACCGGAAAAAAAAACAAGCAGGCTAAATGACGACTGTCTATCTCCCACAACAGACTGCACTGCCACACAGGTGTGCATAGCCTATGCCGACTCATTCAACATCGTCCTACTCATAGCCAAAAATATTGACACACACACACACACAGTGAGAGGGGGCGGGTGTCCGTTTGCTGGAGACGATTGCAGCTAGCAAACAAAATTGAGACACGGAGGAAGATTGAGAGTTGTTTTGAACCTACATTGTTAATTAGGCACCCACTAAAA
The DNA here is from genome assembly GCA_949357725.1 of Hyperoplus immaculatus. Taxonomy (NCBI): domain Eukaryota; kingdom Metazoa; phylum Chordata; class Actinopteri; order Uranoscopiformes; family Ammodytidae; genus Hyperoplus; species Hyperoplus immaculatus. Next base: position 23,547,179 of record OX442369.1, read on the forward strand.
CAATGCACAGACACTGCGGAGAATAACATAAGACGTATTCCTATACCTTCATGCTTATTTGCCCGGAGCAGCCCATAAAACGTCCATTGAGCCCTCTCTATGCTTCTTTCTTTACTGTTTAATCCCGTGCGGGCCGTGTGCGCAAGCTTCAGGTGCAGCTCTGCTATCGTCTCACCTCTTTTGCACCGGGTCAAAGGGCACTATAAAAGTGCGATTAATCTGCGTTAATTTTTTTAATTGCGTTAATTTTTCTGTGATTACTTAATCGAAATTAATGCGTTAATTTGACAGCCCTAGTTATTATTAGTGTCCTTTATTAGTGAGCCATTGCTGTTTAAGAGACTGTTTGCCCTGATTAGTGAATGCTTGCAAAACAAAATTGTGAGTATACTGATTTTTGGAACAACCTTTTATCTAAACATACATTCAGTATCAGTGATCTCATTAAAACAGTGATATCCAAAAAATAAAGCTTTGAAGATCGTTATCCTAATTGTCAAAGCCGTAGGCCCTGTTCTGTACGTGCATTGCAATAACAGTATATTATCATTCCTTAGCCACCATGGGCTAGCACTAATAAGCAGCCATAAACACTCGTATCATTATGCATGTGGTACCCCAGTCCAATCCTTATTGAAAATGAACAAGGGTCTGATCTGGGATTGGGCGGGTGTAATTCATCCTTTAGTGGCAATGGGCAGACCTCCGGTGGGCTAGCTAGGGGAGCATCATTTATGCTAACAGGGCCCGTGGAGACTCAGCCAAAAAAATCATTAACATAATGCTTCATCTACATAGCAAACCCAGCAGCCACACAAAGCCAGACACACATGCAAATATAACACTCTTACAAACATACACTTTGTGTTAGCTGAGGTGTGGAAGCATTTAGTTTTGCCACACGCACACACACAAACACATGCACTAGCAGAAATATATCCATGGCTTTATTCATACTTAAAACTTTCACACATATAGACGTGTATAGCCTGTGAGACACTGCAGGCAAAACATTGTTTTTTCAAGCACTGATCAATTTTGACATGTCTGGCTATTTTGCTTCTTTCATTCTAAAAATCAAAGATTCAAAATGTACAAATAGGTGTTTATTTGACTAAACCTTGTCTGTTTGTGCCTGTTTATTTCTCTTATACAACCTAACCTGACAACTTAACGTTACTAAACTAACTGGCTGTAGGCTGTATCCCAAATTTGTTCTGTAAACTCGAATATGATGTAAAAATTAAACAAAGTTTTGAAATTAAGCTTTATCCAACATCTAGATTTTGTTTTTTGAAGAGACGCATAATAAGTAAGATATTGCCAAATGTTCTGATCTATTCACACATTACTGAAAAAATTATAATAGAACATTTTTTTGTTTTAATTGAAATAATCAACTGGTAAAGTTCCATGTTGATATTGACGTTATTACGTTGAAGTTAAACATTAAACCCGATTCACCTTCAGTGAATCTGCATCCTTTACGTTTTATATATTTACCTATAGTTGTGTTTATGAATAAAATATACCTCCGCACATGCATGCACACACACACACACACACACACACACACACACACACACACACACACACACACACACACACACACACACACACACACACACACACACACAGCAGACAGTGGTGGGGGTTGGATCAGGCTCTTTATTTGATGCCAGTATGGCTGTGGCTCCTTTTAATGAGCTCTAATGGCAGTCCAGAAGGATTCCAATTAATCTGCACCCACACAAAAGGCCTGTCTCATCCCCCTGTCTCTCTCTCTCTCCCTCTCCTCTCTCCCACTATACACACACTCCATCTCCGGCTTTTCAACAGTCCTCCCTTTTCTTCCTCTCCTTTCCTCTGGTTTCTACCCAATCTGTGCTTGATATTAAAACCAAAGGCATGTATGTGACAGGAGGTGAAGGCCATAAGGGGTAAAAATGGATGATTTAATTGCACCAAAGATGGCTATTATTATGAAATTGCAAAAGCTATTTCCAACTGCAGTCAGGAGTCATCCAATGCCCCCCCCCCCCCCCCGCCCCCCGTCGTCACCCACCATCCCCCAGTCTTAAGTGCCCAATGTTCAGCTAGCAAAAGGTTGTGCCACTGTTGTCACCAGTCCCCAAATGAAGACACCAGTGAAAGGTTTGACGTTCACTCTATGGCCCAGTAGCTCCATAAAGATCCCCCTACCCCCCTTTACTGAGAAAATCACATTTCTCTTGTATCCATATTAGCCTAGCGTTTGAGCTAAGCTCTGGAATAACCAGGAGGTTGACATTAACAATCAAACAGATCATTTCCAAAAGTACAATGTGTCCCATTTATCTGATGTATTGAAGAACAAAAGACGAAATGCCAAAAGGACCACATCATTAATCTTAACAGGAAATTTATGATATTTTAAATATCATAATCAAAGGACAATTCTAAATGATTCCAGTGTCACTATTGTGATGTGAACCATGGCTACATCATCTGCCATGACTTAAAAACCTGAAAAAAGCTCTGTAAACTGGTATGTAACAAAGGGGGACCACTTAAGCTAGCAGCATGCCAATTTACAGAGCCATGGCTGTGTATTAACACTGTATTTTCCCCCCAACACACACACACACACACACACACACACACACACACACACACACACACACACACACACACACACACACACACACACACACACACACACACACATAATGGGTATAGTGGATCCTGAGGAGATATTCACTGATGTTGACAAAGTGATGTTGACAACAAGCATGCTCTAGAATCACTGCTTCCACCTTTAACATGTTTTACAATACTTTATCTAATTGGTAACATACATATCGTTGGAAGGTCTTACTCGTGATACCACCTGTAAGCTGTTTCGCTAAACATTTTTTGTTTGCCAGGGAGCTGTCATTATGTAGTCAAATGTAAACTCACTGAAAGCACCACACATTAGGATTTAATGCAATGATAATGAAAAGTGCAAACGGAATATTCCATTATCACCTCACCTAAACACAATATGTCCTCGAACCTAAACAACAGTAATTACAGTCTACATTCTAAAATGGCTCATGAACATTTTATGTCTACGGAGAGAGACAATGTTCTGTTAATGAGTGTTTATTGTCAGAGAAACTGTTAGACGGTGTTGGTAAAATAAATGTATGTATGCTTATTAATGCAGGAATCTGCAGTGTAATTATGAGTGACTAGCAGCTTTACATAAGCAATAATAAAAAAAACTTATGTTACAGTATCTATACGCCTTTCTGCATTTGTTTACTGTTCTCAGAGAACTGCAGAGGCAAGAGTACTGTGGGTAGAAGAAACACAAGCTAGATCTAGCGTTTTATACCAAACGACTGTACCAAACCAACACAGGCAGTGCATACTCTAAAACATAGTTGGAGGAGACTTGGGAGCCAGTATGGTGGTCTTAAGTGACCACTGCTCAAATATGTTTGTATTGTGCTGTGAATTAGACACAAACACAAAAGTTGGAATTAAGTGATTTTATTCCATTATTATCGTTGATTTTGTAGTTTGTGTGCTTTACAAATGTAAAAAACATAGAATTTAGTGAGATTGAATAACATAGCAGTTTGGGGAAGTAGGGAAACACCTCTAGCTGGTTAAGTAAAGGGTTTATGCTGTGTACTCTTCTGAAGAACTATTTCTATGATGAATGGGTTTATCCCAGCACTAAAACCAAAAATCAGCATCAATATGAGTTCATGCACTGCAATCATTGTGTGGTGTTGGATATTGCGTGTGTGTATGTGTGTCTTCAGTGGGTGTATAGGACAGTGGTCTTTAACAGCAGACAGATTAGAAAAGTGATTTCCTGGAACTGCTGACATACACAAACACTTTTCATCCTTTCTGTTTCAGTCCTTACAAACTCATCTGAGCTTGCTGTTTTTTCTCATGCTGTTATTAACACGGCAGCAGAAGCTGGTGGCCTGTACAGAGTCCAGGCTTATTATGGGGTTGAGCTGGTGGTAAACAACAGGGCCACAGATCAGAGGGATAACACTGGACCTTTGAACTAAAGCATGTTAGCCTGGGGGGGTAAAGGAAACACTGATGTTCTTCTAGTGTGACTGTGTGTTATGTGATTGGGTTGTGAATGCAGCAGGGGGCCCATGGCTCCCTGGTGTGAGGTGTTCACTCTCTCTGCTTAGTGTAGCTGCTATTAAAAGGTGGGGTAAGCGATTCTGGAGAATGCTTGTGGAGTTAATTCACAGCCTAGGCTCTGTAAACTGGTATAATAATAATAATACATTTTATTTAAAGGCGCCTTTCATGACACTCAAGGACACCGTACAATGAGACAAATACAGTACAATCAATTAAATTAAAAACGAAAATGGGATGGGAAGATCAGGATGGGTAAGCAAATTTAAAAAGGTGAGTTTTGAGTTTAGATTTGAACAGGGATATGGAGTCAGTGTTGCGGATGTCGGGGGTAGTGCATTCGAGAGCAGGGGAGCAGAGCGGCTGAAGGCTCTGCTCCCCATCGTGGTGAGACGGGCAGAGGGAACATTGAGGTGAACAGAGGAGGAGGAGCGGAGTGCACGGGAGGGAGTGGCAATTTGAATGAGGTCTGTTAGATATGTGGGTGCAAGGTTATGGATGCTTTTGAAGGTGTAAAGGAGGATTTTAAATTTAATACGGAAATGAACCGGGAGCCAATGAAGCTGATGAAGGACAGGGGTGATGTGGTGAGAGGGTCACATCATCACTGATGATCAATGTGATGATGGTGTCCAGCGCCAGTGCTGTAAGCTTTATGCACAGGCCAATATGTTGGCACGCAAATTTCATATGTGCACGGATGATGTTAAAGTTAGTCTCTTCAGAGCCTACTGTACCCCATTTTACACAGCTCACCTCTGGTGTAAATATAGAAAAGCTAAACTGAGGAAGCTGCAGGTAGCGTATAATGATGCCTTTATCCTCTTTAAGCTTCCAAGGTGGACTAGTGCTAGCTTTTTGTTTGTGACTAGTAATGTCCCCACCTTTCATGCTGTGTTGAGGAATTTAATGTATACATGTGTCGACTTCTAGAGTCAAAAAACAAAGTAATAATTGCACTGACTGACACTAAACAGAGTGATACAAAGGTACTCCTCTGGGTTGTGGAAACATTGGAATCGTTGCTTGTATGTATTTTAATCTGTGTTGACTTGTTAGGGCCCGAGCACCGACCGGTGCGAAGCCCTATTGAAACCGCCAGGATTCTTCTTCTTCTTCTTCTTCTTTATTATTTTTAGTCATTTTTGGCACTTTTCACCCCCTTCCCGTCATGCATAAGTTGAAAATGTTATGCGTACCCATCAGATCTGCAAAAAATTGCAACTTATCATTGGTTTCGAGACCGGGCCAAAAAAAACGGCGCCCCCAGTGGCCACAAACAGTTTTTCAGGAAATGCATGCTCAAAAATTGGGCTAGAAGCCTGACATTATAGGACATGTATTGGCCCGAGGTGCACCTAAATGCAATTTTATGTCCTGGGCCAAACTCAACAGGAAGTCGGCCATTTTGGATTTAGTGCCTGAAATCGCCATATTACAAAATTTCACATATCGACGAACTTGTCCTAGAGTTTTTACGCCAGGGACGTCAAACCACTTCTCAAATACTCAAGACGCTTGCCCGATGTTAAATTGCGAAAAGATTTCAAAATCACAGTAGTACCAGGGAGCTATTGGGGGTCAAAGTTGACTTACACATCACAAAAAACGGACCTCATGAAACTTTAATTTATCATAACTCTGGCTGTGTTATACTTAGAACCACACAATTTCATACAGCAATGTAAAATCCCAGTACAAACAAAAAAGCCTCTTGACGCCCCGCCCCAAAATCAACAGGAAGTCTTCTATTTTGACATATTCGAAGTTGGCTTAACTCCACCATACTCTGTCTCATCTTCTCCAAATGTTTTATGGTCAATGAGACCCAAGGCCTGAGGAAGCCCGCACGCTAATATTCATATAAAGTGAGAGTGCCATCTGCTGGACAAAGCAAATATCGCACATTAGTTATTTACCTACAAGTCCTACGCACTTGATCGAATCAACCTCAAAGCAGCTCAGGGAGGTCCAGAGACAACGATAACACGGGAAGCCGGTTCCATCGGCTACGTGGCCTTCGTAGTTTCTCGGCGTCGTCGCAACGAAACAGGAAGTCGCCGTGATTTCGCTCCACGCCGTCCCACGCGCTCCAAACTTCACCCGCCAGGTAAGAGCCCAGGCCCGAGGACGTCCTCGCATCCGTATTGAGCGCGTCGCGGCTGCTTCTGGCGACAGGCGTCGCTGCGGCGTGCGCTCTGAAGGGGAGGAGGCCGTGGCGCGTCCTCTCGCGGGGTCGCCCGCAGTTTTAATATTTGTATTGTCTTTTATATGGAACTTTGAGTCAGGAATAAAGTATTCATTCATACAGCTCTTATGTAAATGCTTTAGAACATTCTGCTTAAATTAAACCTGTTAAGGTACTTTCTCTCACATTAGACAGGAGGATGTGACGTGTGAGCTGCTGTGTATGTGTTTGCCATTTTGATCACTTGCTGTGTATGTGTTTGCCATTTTGGTCACTAACATACACTCAACAAAAATATAAACGCAACACTTTTGTTTTTGCTCCCATTTTTCATGAGATGGACTTAAAGATCTAAAATTCATTCCAGATACACAATATTACCATTTCTCTCAAACATTGTTCACAAATCTGTCTAAATGTGTGATAGTGAGCACTTCTGCTTTGCTGAGATAATCCATCCCACCTCACAGGTGTGCCACATCAAGATGCTGATCTGACATCATGATTAGTGCACAGGTGTGCCTTAGACTGTCCACAATAAAAGGCCACTCTGAAATGTGCATTTTTTTGCTTTATTGGGGGTCTGGGGACTCAGAACCAGTCAGTATCTGGTGTGACCACCATTTGCCTCATGCAGTGCAACACATCTTCTTCGCATAGAGTTTATCAGATTGTCAATTGTGGCCTGTGGAATGTTGGTCTACTCCTCTTCAATGGCTGTGCGAAGTTGCTGGATATTAGTGGTAAGTGGTGCACGCTGTCGTATACGCCGGTCAAGCACATCCCAAACATGCTCAATGGGTGACATGTCCGGTGACTATGCTGGCCATGCAAGAACTGGGACATTTTCAGCTTCCAAGAATTGTGTACAGATCCTTGCAACATGGGGCCGTGCATTATCTTGCTGAAACTTGAGGTGATGTTCATGGATGTATGGCACAACAATGGGCCTCAGGATCTCATCACTGTATCTCTGTGCATTCAAAATGCCATTAATAAAATGCACCTGTGTTCTTCGTCCATAACAGATGCCTGCCCATACCATAACCCCACCCCACCCCACCACCACCATGGGCCACTCGATCCACAACATTGACATCAGCAAAGCGCTCACCCACACGACGCCACACGCTGGTTGCCATCTGCCCTGAACAATGTAAACCGAGATTCATCCGTGAAGAGAACACCTCTCCAACGTGCCAGACGCCATCGAATGTGAGCATTTGCCCACTCAAGTCTGTTACGGCGACGAGCTGGAGTCAGGTCAAGACCCCGATGAGGACGACGAGCGTGCAGTTGAGCTTCCCTGAGACGGTTTCTGACAGTTTGTGCAGAAATTGTTTGGTTATGCAAACCAATTGTTTCAGCAGCTGTCTCAGTGGCTGGTCTCAGACGATCTTGGAGGTGAACCTGCTGGATGTGGAGGTCCTGGGCTGGTGTGGTTACACGTGGTCTGGGGTTGTGAGGCCGGTTGGATGTACTGCCATATTCTCTGAAACGCCTTTGGAGACGGCTTATGGTGGAGAAATTAACATTCAATGCACGAGCAACAGATCTGGTTGACATTCCTGCTGTCAGCATGCCAATTGCACGCTCCCTCAATGCTTGTGGCATCTGTGGCATTTTGCTGTGAGACAAAACTGCACATTTCAGGGTGGCCTTTTATTGTGGACAGTCTAAGGCAGACCTGTGCACTAATCATGATGTCAGATCAGCATCTTGATGTGGCACACCTGTGAGGTGGAATGGATTATCTCAGCAAAACAGAAGTGCTCACTATCACACATTTAGATAGATTTGTGAACAATGTTTGAGAGAAATGGTAATATTGTGTATCTGGAATGAATTTTAGATCTTTAAGTCCATCTCATGAAAAATGGGAGCAAAAACAAAAGTGTTGCGTTTATATTTTTGTTGAGTGTATGTACATTTGCTATTTAGTAGGGCTGTCAAATGATTACGATTTTTAATCAGATTAATCCATATATAGTAAATAATATGGATGTAGCATCCGGGTTGACCTCAGTTATTCACACGGCATCCAATAACCCTGGTTTGTGCGTGTCGCCATTTTGTGAGATTTTTACTCCGCCTCACGTCGGGGGGAGGGAGATAGCTGACGTATACCTCCGAGGCAATGTGAGGGACAACGGGCGGAGAGCTGTCACTCAAGAGATCGCGCCAATACATTTTAACCTCAGATAAAATAAAAACTAGCATGGTCCAAAAAAATTCACCCCCCTCAGTGTTGTCATGGAGATATGACCTAAACATACAGACTAAAATAGTTTTGTGGCCCAGGCTGTAAATTGAAAACAGCCTATCTAAGCCCATCTAACAAGTGAGTCAAAGAAAAACTGCTCGGTCTTGGCACCACCCCCCCAGTGGCACTTCCTGGTTACTACAGTTGTGGTCACTTCCTTATTGGATGCTGGTAAAAATCGCTGAGGTTGGGGCTTGGATTAATCATGATTAATCACGATTAATTTTACCATTCGAAATATGCCCGAAAAATTCGAATTTTCTCTGTATAAAATTAGTATGTTTATTAATTGAAAATCCAAATGATGGTTTTAATACTTAAAATAAATTTAAATCAGACTAAAATATATACCTACCACACCATAATTCAATTGGTCTGTCTCTTTACTATGTCTTTGGGCAAATATAGGCTATATATTGGCATTTATTTGGTTAATCAATAGGGTGCAGTTAGCAGATAGTGATGAGATATTCATTGATTTTGACAAAAAGTAATTTTGGAAACTAATGTACTCCAGAATCACTGACAGCACCTATAATGTTCAGTGCCAGAAAAACAGCCTGCACCGTCTTAAAAGCAGTATTGTCCACTCAAACAAATAGACATTTTCTCATTTAATCATCACTTCAAAACCTCTCGACCCGTTCCTTCACTCACTCGCAGGTTAAAGACAAACAGATGTGTGGCTGTTGCACGCTTCTTTTCAGTGCAGAATTAATTAATGCTTATGGCAGCTGACAAGTCACATTCACACTGACCTGCAATTAAGGGGAACACTTGAGTTTGGAGAGCTGGGGGATATAGCGGGCCAACATACATAGCTGCCAACAGCCGGGGAAAATACATCCTTCTAACTGGGCTTAACACTCATTAAAATTGCTTTGTGACATTTTGCTTTGGTTACCTCAACATATGTTTTGATATACACATACTCTTGTTTGTGTTTTTATGCTGTTAAACAATATTACATGTAGAGTAAATTTGTTTTGTAAACTAACGGCAGGCCCTCCAAATTTAAAAAAAAATCCCCCTTTCCTGAAACTGCATACCCTTTGAAAGGGTTAGTTTGCTACATTTTGATCTGTGTCTGAGATGACGGCCTCTACCATACTATAGTACACTACACATTACATTTTTGGAATTCACAAATATTAAGAATAATATTTCAAATAAGAAATACAAGGCAAAACTTACAATTTATTCAAATCCATTACTCATGACTAAGCCAGAATCAAATTGACCTTGTTGTTTTTCATGCATTTTTCAGCTGAACCAGTTAAAACGTCGCAAGTTCCAAAATAACTTACTGCTGCTGCCTTTGATGGATATTTAAAGTCAATATTTCAAAAAATAGAGAGGGGGAACTCTGAATTGTGTAACATTGAGGATGAAGAAATGGACTTGGTGAGTTTCATGAGAAAGTAATTAGTGGTGTTTTCCCTAAAAAACATATGCGAACACAAATGTTTTACTCTTTATTCTTGGTACTTATTTTAAGTAAAGTTAAGTTTGGTTAAGTTTTATAAATGAAGTCCCTGGCCAGTAAAACTGGCTCCAGAGCATTTTAATTAATTAATAGGGTTTATTCCTATTATGTTAGATAATTGAAATTTTTGTGTTTCCTGAAAAAATCTGAAAAAATTACTTTGGCCATTATTTTAAGAGGGTGACGATTTTGTTGTTTTTCTTCCTGTGAACACCATGCACTCCTCACCCATACTGTTTTTTATTGTCAGGCGTGGAATCATCCAGTATTGCCATAGTGGTCTTTATACTGGGATGGGCAAATTATAGTGTGGATAAAACTTATATTTTTCCATTTTCTACACATAACCCAAAGGCAGGATTTGACCTTGCTGGACAAGGAGTTCAAGTTTCACAGCAGGGAGTTACTTTGTATATTTAGAGAGCAGGACAAAAACACATGCCTATGCAATACTCTTCAGTGCCCCCTCCAAATTCACACAACACAGGATTAGTGATATTCTAACATTGCAGGAGATTTCGAGTAAGTTGCATCACGGTTGGCGTTGTCGTGGGATTTCTAGGTTTTTACTCCTCTTCCCTGTGTTTTCAAAGTCAAGTCATATTCTCCCTGGATGGTGCACTGAAAAAAAATTGAAAAGGCACGCCTTTGTGTTTTTTATACACACACTTTACCTACCTCAGATGGGTTAATCCAGTCTTAGCTTTGTACTTCAATCAATGCTTAAGAACATAAACATATTAAAAGACTCTCATATTCAAAAAAGGTTTAAAGCGGCAAACTATTTATCTAACGTACAAATTGGACATTTAAATCTGTTTAGATATTTAGTTTGTGTTCACACCTAATAGTCCGCTTCTTTGGTGCGCACCAGTTGAGAGCTGATACACTTTTAGTTTTTGAGAGGTTTCGGTTCACGATCACAAAGGCAAAACTGAAACAGAGCCGCTCAAGGGTTCTCTTGCAAGCGGCCCGAGAACACCTCCTTCAAGTAGAGTCTGGTTGTTTGGTGCGCACCAGAGTCTAGGACTGTGTTCAAACCAATCCAAATGTGTCATGATCCTGCCTGGGCCTCCTTGCCTCTGTGTTGTTTTGCCCTTTGCCCGTTTCCTTGTCTGGTGTATTGCAGGATTGGAGTCAGGTGCGTTGGAGTCAGGTGAAGCACTCACAGCTGCCAGCAATCACTAATCAACCGCTCTTCATATACCCGGCCCGACCTTCCAGACACTGCCAGATTGTAGTCTCAGTTCCTCACAGTCAGTCGCTCTTCCTAGCTTACCTACCTTTTTGCAGCTCTGTTTGCATTTTGCCTCATCCTAATTCCTGTTCTCTCTGCCTCAGCTCTCCCAGCCTGACTCCAACCACCAGCTCCAACCTGCACCAGCAAGCACTTACTCCAGGACCCCTCTGCCCGCCTGCTCTCGCTCAATCCCCTGGACATTCTTCGTTGTTCTCCCCCTGGACCCCCCCAGGACAGTAGGATTTCCCAGCTGATTATGTCTAAATAAACATTCTTAAACTGGTACTGTCTCCGCGCCTGTGTCCTCCCTGTCCAGCCGTAACAAAATGAACCGCGCACCAAGGGCTTAAACGCTCTAGGGTTCGTTTAAACAAAGCTGGTGTGAATACAGATTATTAAAACCTCCTACAAATACATTTGAAATGTTTAGGAAACAGACACATTTTTCAGAAATAACCTGTATCAGAAAACGAAACCATCAGTGAAAAATTCTATTTTTATATAGTTATATTAATGCCTTTGCTTGGGTCTGAATCCCCACCTACTCAAGTGTCTGTGGATTCGTCTCTGCTATAAGCACATATCAAATCAAATTTTTGACTTACAAGAAAGATTGTGACAACACTATATACAATACATATACAATATAGTACTGTGTGATATAGTTATATTTTTATATAAAAATATAACTATCAGGACAATATATATATATATATATATATATATATATATATATATATATAGCATATATAGCATATATATATATATATATAGCATATATAGCATATATATATATAGCAGTATTTTTTTCTCTTGCCACAGCAGTTTGTATCGTAAAGGATGGCTCTCATTTGGACTTCAGACAGTTATTAAGTCACAGCTTATGGAACACAATATGCCCTGCATATTAAATATCGTCATTAAACAATTACTGTGCCTTTGTTAAATTGGTTGCCCAGATAATCTTGTTAAGCCATTTGCCTGAGGCCTATTTCCATGGAAGGTGATACAGTGAGCAAAGGACTATTCTGAGGCGTCGCTCTAGCATTCATATCAGAACCCTGGTATTATGTATGGAAGAGAAAGGCGGAATTATTAAGATGTAATGTTGGAATGGAAGAGATATTATATATAATATCTATTCTTATCATTGGAGGACCTTGAGATTTAAAGGCTGTGTGATTATGTGTGTGTGTGTGTGTGTGTGTGTGTGTTCAGTCACGCTTCCAGACTTCAGCCAAGTTTCCTAAACAGGAGAGATTGAAAACATACCAAGGAGAAACAAACTAAAAAAAGAGAGAGAAACAAGCGGGAATTGATGGAATATTGTATGTTTTTAGTTTTCATTTATTTTCTCTTTACGCATGACACTTGGTCACATATCAACAATCAACATTTTCAAACAATACAGAAGGTCCCTTTATAACCCCCACCCCTGCTAATCAGTTCATTGACAATTGTCCATGTGTGACATGACGTCACCACTAAGGTGCGCTTCTTTTTAGCACCTTTAAAGCTGCAACGGGGGGGGGGGGGGGGGGGGGGGAATGTGAGTGTGTTGACAGGCAGAAAAAGGTAGGTGGATTGAAAGTGACTGGTGTGGGTAAGTGTATCGAGAGAGTTTGGACCAGGGCCGGCGGTAGCCAGGGGCCAGGGTGGGCACAAATGTGGGCTGTGCCCACCCAATCAAAAAACAATAATATATATATATATATATATATATATATATATATATATATATATATATATATATACATTTAATACTAATACTAAAAAATATACCATTACCATGAAGAATATACCATTACCATGCATTAATTCTAATTGTATTATTGGGTGGGCAGGACAGCCTGCCTCCAAATTACCCACCCGCTTATAGTGGTCACTGGTCAGCAGAGCCGGCCCGAGGCATAAGCAAAATGAGCGGTTGCTTAGGGTCACGACTGCCAAGGGGGACCCCCAATTTTATTTTTTATTTAGTTTTTTTTTTAGTTTGTGTGTTTGATATCAACATCATATTATGTAAATATAAAGTATGTAGTATGTAATCACTGCATTTAAATTAATTCATTATATTACAGAAAAATGTCCCGTAAAAGAAAAAGAGCACCGAGCCCATCCCAGAGGACCCTGCATAATTAAGTACGGGTCCTCTGTTTACAGAGGACCCGTAATTAAACAGAGGACCCGTAATTATTACTCTCCACCATACTTATTCTTACTTCTTCTGACTTCTTCCTCACATTTTCTAGCTGCTTCTCCTCCCACACCGTTTCACGCAGACATGCAAAAATTTCACACAACGTGCGCCCCAACCCCGCGGGGTGTGCTATTATACAGTTTTTTGAATTTCCGCTAGGGGGCGCTGTTATGAAGTCCCGACTGAAAGAACTTTGAGAGGCCACGCCCCGCAAACCGTAACTCCAATTGACTTGAAATTTCTCACACAGGTGTATGTTAGGGTGCTCTACAAAAAAGCCTCTGGGACCATAAAAATTCTTCTGGGAATATTTCCCGCTAATTAGCATAAACTGAAATTTGACTGTATCAACACCAAATTTCTCGTGAAGCCCCGGGGGACTACAATAAACATACCCGTAAAAGATTAGTAGGACAACTTGAAAAACATGGCCGCCATTGACCAAATAGTTTACGCAGGGGCGGGGCTTAATAACACGTTGGCCATAACTCCTTAACCATAGGTCCTGTCATCATCAAACTTGCTGGGTATGTGGAGAAGTCATGTGGTAGCATGTCCCTCGAAGCTTATCGCGATTAACCCATAGGGGGCGCCACAGGGGTGGGGCCTATCCACAAATTGGCCATAACTCCTTAACCATAGGTCCTATCATCATCAAACTTGCTGGGTGTGTGCAGAAGTCATGTGGTAGCATGTCCCTCGAAGTTTATCACGATTAACCCATAGGGGGCGCCATAGGGGGCGCCACAGGGGCAGGGCCTATCCACAAATTGGCCATAACTCCTTAACCATAGGTCCTATCATCATCAAACTTGCTGGGTGTGTGCAGAAGTCATGTGGTAGCATGTCCCTCGAAGTTTATCACGATTAACCCATAGGGGGCGCCATAGGGGGCGCCACAGGGGCAGGGCCTATCCACAAATTGGCCATAACTCCTTAACCATAGGTCCTATCATCATCAAACTTGCTGGGTGTGTGCAGAAGTCATGTGGTAGCATGTCCCTCGAAGCTTATCGCGATTAACCCATAGGGGGCGCCACAGGGGCGGGGCCTATCCACAAATTGGCCATAACTCCTTAACCATAGGTCCTATCATCATCAAACTTGCTGGGTATGTGCAGAAGTCATGTGGTAGCATGTCCCTTTACCACATTAGGCTCCTCCCCTTTACAAAATTAGGCTCCTCCCCTTTACCACATTAGGCCCCTCCCCTTTACCAAATTAGACTCCTCCTCTTTACCAAATTAGGCTCCTCCCCTTTACCACATTAGGCCCCTCCCCTTTACCAAATTAGGCTCCTCCCCTTTACCACATTAGGCTCCCCCTTCACCAAATTAGGCTCCACCCATTTACCACATTAGGCTCCGCCCCTTTACCAAATTAGGCCCCTCCCCTTTACAATATTAGGCTCCTCCCCTTTTTCACATTAGGCTCATCCCCTTTATCATATTAGGCTCCGTCCCTTTACCAAATTAGGCTCCTCCCCTTTACCACATTAGGCTCCTCCCCTTTACCACATTAGACTCCTCCCCTTTACCAAATTAGACTCCTCCTCTTTACCGCATTAGGCTCCTCCCCTTTACCACATTAAGCTCCTCCCTTTTACAACATTAGGCTCCTCCCCTTTACAACTTTAGGCTCCTCCCCTTTACCAAATTAGACTCCTCCCCTTTACAACATTAAGCTCCTCCCCTTTACAACATTAGGCTCCTCCCCTGTACCACATTAAGCCCCTCCCTTCACCAAATTAGGCTCCTCCCCTTTACCAAATTAGACCCATCCCCTTTACCAAATTAGGCTCCTCCCCTTTACCAAATTAGACCCACCCCCTTTACCACATTAGGCTCCTCCCCTTTACCACATTAGGCTCCTCCCCTTTACCAAATTAGGCCCCTCCCCTTTAACACATTAGACTCCTCCCCTTTACCACATTAGGCTCCTCCCCTTTACCACATTAGGCTCCTCCTCTTTACCACATTAGGCTCCTCCTCTTTACCACATTAGGCTCCTCCTCTTTACCACATTAGGCTCCTCCCCTTTACCGCATTAGGCTCCTCCCCTTTACCGCATTAGGCTCCTCCCCTTTACCACATTAAGCTCCTCCCTTTTACAACATTAGGCTCCTCCCCTTTACCAAATTAGACTCCTCCCCTTTACCGCATTAGGCTCCTCCCCTTTACCGCATTAGGCTCCTCCCCTTTACCACATTAAGCTCCTCCCTTTTACAACATTAGGCTCCTCCCCTTTACAACTTTAGGCTCCTCCCCTTTACAACATTAGGCTCCTCCCCTGTACCACATTAAGCCCCTCCCTTCACCAAATTAGGCTCCTCCCCTTTACCAAATTAGACCCATCCCCTTTACAGTGTTAGGCTCCTCCCCTTTATCATATTAAGCTCCTCCCCCTTACCGCGTTAGGCTCCTCCCCTTTACCTTTATAGCCTCTCGGACCATAGGGGTCAGCCATGATTATTTTTTTCGCCGCCATTAACCAAAACGTTTACGCAGGGGCGGGGCTTATTAACAAGTTGGCCTGGGTATGTGCAGAAGTCATGTGGTAGCATGTCCCTCAAAGCTTATCGAGATTAACCCATAGGGGGCGCCACAAATGCTGTTATTAAGCCCCGACTGAAGAAAGCTTGAGAGGCCACGCCCCGCACACCGTAAGTCCGATTGACTTGAAATTTCTCCCACAGGTGTATTTTAGGGTGCTCTACAAAAAATCTTGGATCATTAAAGTCAACCTGGACATATTTTCGCTAATTAGCATAAACTGAAAAACAGGGTTTTATCCACAACTTTGTCAAGTTTTACTTTATCAACACCAAATGTCTCACGAAGCCCCGGGGGACTATGACGCACGTCTCCGAAAAATATTAGTAGGATAGCTTGGAAAACATGGCCGCCATTGACTAAAACGTTTATGCAGGGGCAGGGCTTAATAACAAATTGGCCATAACTAATTGATCATAGGTCCTATCATCATGAAACTTGCAGGATATGTGCAGAAGACATGTGGTAGCATGGCCCTCTAAGCTTGTCGAGATTAACCCATAGGGGCCCCCACAAATGCGAAAACCATCATTCAAAAATGCAATGTTTGACAGGCCACGCCCCTCGCCCCCCCTTCTTTCTTCCCTAACGTACATGACCTGAAATACAGTGAAGTCACATTCACTCTGTGGATTTCCAACCTATCATCACCAAATTGTATACACAGCATCAGGGGACGGCCACAACTCGGGACTGGAGTTCGGAAAGCCTGCGGCGGCGGTTCGTAGAAGAGTTCTGGCCCGGCCGACGGGCTGAGGCGCCGCCGAAGCGGGGATTGGCGGCCTGCACAGGGCTGCCCGTACTTTCAAAAACTCCATGGGATTTTCTAGTATTTTATTTCAAATTTATATTTCTTTGGAAAATCCATGTGTCTTTCTTCAATAGCTTCTAATTCATCCGACCCAGTGTCTCCAAATTATTTGTTCACACAAAATTCCTCAGATTTAGCCTCTTAATTTTCCTCTCAAAGTGCACCAGATTCATAGCCTGGCATTCCCAGACCTGCCACTAGGCGCTGGCAAATTAAATTTGCTGCGCCTGTTGGTCTGGACACTCTCCGTTGAAGCTTTTTCAAGAAGACCAGAAATCCGGGCTCACGTCTCAATTGGTTCTATCTAATATGGACGCGCCAGAGCCCTTTGTATGGTACTCTGGGGAGGACGTAACCGGATGACGACAGTGACGTGCATGCAACGTCGAAGCTGTGATAGTAAACATCAAAGATGGCTGCGGATATGTTGTGCGAGTTCGAGACTGCTTTGGCCTCGACCCTTTACGATTTGGAAGACAGCACTCAAATCTTTCATTAGCAAGTAAGTGGAATGTTCTGTTTTGCCGACCGACAATGGCAAACGTTTAATTTAACAGTTTAACAGCTGTTCGCTAAACGAACGGGGCTTACGTCACCTTGTGCATCGCTCTGATTGGTTGTAGTGCTATCCAACTGTGTGCAGTGGCATTTGAAATGCACGAGTAGGAGCCGCCCCTTGAGTTGGAAATTAATATTGATCGTGGCCAGACCCTCTATCGTTCAAGATATCAGGGTTTGGATTTCCAGGCTACCATCTGGACGTTTCTAGGCGTCAATCAGTTGAGCAGTGCACATAGAGATTGACCAATCAACAGATTGCAGTGCGTATAGCTCCACCCTTACAGCACGATCTAACAGACGACAATGAAAGGGTCCCAAAAAAAGAACTGGTCCACCTCGCTTTTTGGACCTTATACTAGTTTTGACCGTGGGAGAGCAAATAAAAGTGGGCTATGCCGCAACAAACTGAGCTGTTAAAGCGCTGTGTGGTCACCTCATCAAGAGTGATGAGAGTCTTGTGTTGAGGAAATAATGTCGGTGCAGCAGTCTGTTTATTGTGTGACTTTGTATCTACAATCTGTTGATTATGTACACTCCTGTTTAATCATGGGATAACACTGGTTTAGATGATGATAAGGATGGAAGTATTTA
Source organism: Hyperoplus immaculatus (assembly GCA_949357725.1). NCBI lineage: Eukaryota > Metazoa > Chordata > Actinopteri > Uranoscopiformes > Ammodytidae > Hyperoplus > Hyperoplus immaculatus. Next base: position 23,565,214 of record OX442369.1, read on the forward strand.
TCATAATGATAATTATTGCTCTTGTTTCTGTTTTACATATGATTTCATTATCACCGTTTCACTTTGATGTTTTACTTGATTTATTATCATTGTTTACTTTACTAATTGTGTACTTTTCTTCCTCCTGAAGACTTTAGGCTCATTTATGCTCTATGTTTGATATGCATACGGATGGAGCCTTCTGTCCGTACTCTGCGTAAATTTAGTCCCTATTTCTGCATGTATCCTGCAAGCTTGCGGATGTGTACCAAACAGACAGAACATTGCAATACCACCGAAAATCGCAGGGGGAGTGTAGCCAACAGTTCAAACTTTCAGCGACTCTGGTTTGAAGCATAAACTGTTTAAGTTGAAAAACAAAGAGAATACTTTGTAAAATGGCCTTGACTTTTTAAGGTTCAGTACATTCAAGAAGGTAACCCTGACTCTTCTTCATCAGTAAGATTGGTATTAGCAATAACCTTGTTCAACTTAACAACAAATACCATTTTGATCAGCTCAATAATCACGCAGACAAATTGCTACTCACTTTGCAGTATGAAGTGCCAGCATCTGCAGGGGCATTAACATGCCACACACATTGCATCCGGCCTTGGGCATCCTTGCAAACTCCGTCTCACAATCACTTTTTGTAGAAAATCAGTGAACACATCTTCACTATCTGCTTCTTGTCCCTTCTGCGCTGAAAAAGATCTGTTAATACTCAGACTAGGCTCTGTAAACGGGCATGTTGACATGCTACGGTTGGCTCTCTTTTTTTTACATTCCCTTTCTTTACATATCCCTTACCCCCCACACTGCCACCATCCTTGTCCACACTCTGGTCATCAAGGCTCGACTACTGCAACTCCCTCCTCTTCGGTCTCCCCCAAAAAACCCTCCATAAACTCCAACTTCTTCAACACTCAGCAGCAAGGATCATCTCCAGAACACCCTAAATACCGTACCTTCCTAACCACCTGTAGAGTACAGTCTGACAGTGAGAATGAAGGAAACATTAGCTTCTGATCCTCCTTAGTTTTAACAATCATAATAACACTCTTCTATGGATTGAACTTAATGTCATATTGGATGCCATAGCTAGAGCACACTTGAAGCAGTTGTTGTAGCCCTGCACTATATGGAGACATGATGACAAAATCATCAGCGTAAATGAGGTGGTTGATAATACTCTCTCCCACCCAGGGGCGGATCTACCGGGGTGGCATGGGGTGGCAACTGCCACCCTAAAAAAAAGCCTTGCCACCCCAGCTGGCAGCGCCAAATTAAACGTTTATTTTTGGCTGTTAAGAGACATTTACGAGCGCGAGTTTCAAATGTCCGACTGCAAGTGAATGTAGCCAGGTAATATTGCCCCACCCCGATCCCCCGCGACCCACTCCCGAGATTCCTAACCGCTCCTAACGGCACTGATTTTGAATACAAGGAAGGCGTGCGAGAGACGGATCCAAACCTCTCTAGACTAACAAAGCAAGCAGCACAGGAGAGACTACACTCTCCAGGTATTACTGATCAACTGTCTATCTATGAAGAAATTACAATAATGAGAAAAGAGCAGGGCTAATGGAGTTGTAGTTTTCCTATAAAGTTAATATGCTGCTGTGTGGTGACAATGACTAGAGGTTAATAATAATGTTAGGAACTCGTGAATGCCTCGGAAAAACTACAATAACATTCACATCAGCGAAGATTGTGCACTACTGTAGGCTACTGATCCAAATTCCACAACTCATTACTTGTGTTACAGTTTAGTAGGCTACAATATTTATTCATTTATATTTGGTTGCTCCACCTTAAGTCAGCCCAGGCAAAACAGGATAGTTAAGTTTCGTTTTTCATCTCGGTGTTGGACAGCTGTTCGCTCAGCTGATGGGCTCGAGCCTCACGGAGCAGACAGCGCGAGTCAGTCTAAAGTAGTGGTGGGCCGTTATCGGCGTTAACGTGCTGCGTTAACGCCAGACTCTTATCGGCGATAAAAAAAATATCGCCGTTAATCTCTTATTCCACCTCCTGTTCGGCTCAGGGAGCCAGTCATTTGTACAGTTCAGTTTAGACTCGGCCGTAATGCTGCTGCACACACACACACACACACACACACACACACACACACACGCTGCATGTCAGAGACGAGGGGCGAAGCTTCTCTCACACACCCGCCGCTCTCTCTCTCCATCACTTGCCCAACGACACAATCGGGTATTGGAACGCAGGGTGGGTGTGTGTGGCCACCAGTCGCCACGTGACTATAAGTTTCCAAGTTTTAAACACTTCTATCTCTTCAACGGCAACGTCACCGTACCCGAATCCTAAATATCCCCATAGCAGACGCTATATTTCATCGGGGTGAAAACTTTGTTTTGCGCCACTGTTGAGCTTAGACTCGGCCGTAATGCTGCTGCACACACACACACAGACACAGACAGGCACACACACGCTGCATGTCAGAGACGAGGGGCGCTACCAAAAAGACGAGAGGAGCGGTTGGAGCAGTTGGAGAGTTTAGACACACATGCGCGCACATTTATTTACATAAAATCGCAATCGCAGTCATTTGTGCAGTTATGTAAAATGTTTCACTAAGGAAAATGACAGAAAAAGTAACGCACAGTGACTTTGATGAGTAACTTTAATCTGATTACTGGTTTGGAGATAGTAACGCGTTAGATTACTCGTTACTGAAAAAAGAGGTCCGATGCCGGTAACGCGTTACTAAGTAACATCTTGTTGAACATTATTTATTTTCATCACCAATTATCATAGTAGAACAGCTTCCTCAAGCAGTTTGTGATGCATGTTGGAAACAGGAGATGAGCCCCTGGTCTGATGCGCCACCTGGCTTGAGAAACACGTTCTCAAAGACTTACTTTGAGTCATTATTTAGGGGCACACACATATTATGAAAGAATTCAAATGAGCCATTTTAATCTAGATTAATCTAGATTAATTCCAAAATTAATCTAGATTAATCTAGATTAAAAAAATTAATCTATGCCCACCTCTAGTCTAAAGTCAGCGGTCAGAAGTCAAAAACCTAAATTATAAAATAAAGCTATCTCTTACTCCCTCTGTCCACTGCACACTTAGTCACTAGTAGCTTAAAGGAAATACATGAGGATTAACTCTATCATGCCCACGGGAGCGCCGGCGCTCCGACATACAATATATTCTTTAGAGCGTCATATCTCCTTGACGGTTTCAGATAAAGACATGATGTTTTTTAAGCTAACAATTAGACAAAAATCTCTAAAAAGCAAGCCAAAAAGGACTTGTGTGAGAAGACTATTTACCCAATGATTTAACCTTGTAACTTTCGTTTTGTGTAACGCGGTATAACCGGTGGAATGCACAGAGTATGCACTAAGTAGCAAGAGGCAGAGTTACGTCTCCCTCACTGTCTTGCAGTAAACAAATGATTTATAGATTTATCTTCAGTCGCCATCTTAGCTAGTGACGTCTAGTACTTTATACACTCCTATTGGCTACATTAAATGACATCACAGCTTTAGTAGTAGACTGACCAATCAGAGTGAATCAATGCCTGCTCGCGCTGAGTTTGACAACCGGAGTTTGACAGTCAGAGAGATAGGGAAAAAAAGGCAACAACCAAATAATGATAAAGAGAAAAGGCAAAACGTAAATTCACAAGAGAGGAGGTATATGAGTATCTTTTTGACAAGGATGCCGGTGAGGACATTGAGGACTCGGCCCCGGTGTCCTGCTGCTCCGAAGATGAGCGGCAGTTTGGAGACGGGATTGATCCTCTTCAGGATAACAAGTAAGTAGCCTAGCTAGCATAATCTTTTATGAAAGCATCAACATTGTGAAGGACTACAACCTTTCTATAACAAAAGACGTCTCTCGCTTTGTTTGTGTGTGTGAGAGAGAGAGAGAGAGAGAGAGAGATGGAGAGAGATAGAGGCGCGCGGGGGGGGGGGGGGGGGGGGGGGGGAGAGAGGGGGGTGTAACGTTAACGGTGCCCAGAGCCAAAACAGACAATAATCAGCTTTATAAATCATGGATATTCTGGTCGTCGTTTGGCCGCAAGCTTATTTTCACTCCAAATCACTGTCTGTGTTTTGGCAAGTTTATCCGCGCAGATAAGACGGCGCAACAGCGAGAAAATACGTTCATTTTAGAAGACTGAACAGTGAGATCCATATAGGCTAATAATGGATAATAATGGGATGTGATTGTGGAAAAAGTAGCTTTGCGTGTAAGAGCAGCTGGGAGAGTGTGATATCGTAGCCTTATCTACATGGCAAATCAACTTGATGTGTGGGGGTGTGGCAGTGACGTGTGCTCGCTGAGTGCGGGTGGATGATAATCGCACTGGCACTGAGATGAGATGCGCAGCAAAGCGTCTTTTACGGGGTGGTTCTTGGTCAGGTTCAGAAACAGAATTATAACCATAAAAATCATAAAAACTCTTATTGTAAAAACACTTAGCCTAAGTTTTTTACGTTCATGTCAGAACACCTATAACATGACAAGTAAAACACTATTGGGAAAAGTCATCGATTTGGAGACAGGATTTTTATACGAACAGAGATACGTTCATTTGAATAGTGGAGCAAGGTAAAAATGATCTAATTTCAGTTCTAAATATACAGGCTACAGAGTTTTAGTAGGCTATGGAAATGTGTTATTGGATTACAGATAGCATATACTGTTTTTACTCCAACAACACAGACCTAGTACAAAATGTTTTATTTGCCTAGATTGATTATATTTTTAGATGTTGATTGGTTTATTCTCTTATGTTACAGGGAGGAAGCAGACCCTGCAGCTCCTGTCAATCCATCACAGCCTGAGGCCCTCCACTGCAGTCAGTGGTTCAGCTCAGTAGGCCTACTACAGCAGGTAGGAGACGGATGGGTCGTGGACCTGGTCGTCATTGTTGACAAACTGCCACGACGAATACCACAGCTAATCTGTATACACAAGATTGTATATACTGTAGTGTAAATAGTTTGTACAAGATTTTTAAATTGATTGATTGATTGATTTGATTATTTACCATGTATATATTTTTTACAGATTTAGTTCATATTTTCCATCATATTGTTCATAATATTCATATTTTCCATTATATTGTTCATATTTTCAACCATATTGTTCAAAGAATACTCTGTTTATTATGTGAAATTTAATTAAAACTCTGTTTTACCTGACACTGGGTCTTGCTTCTACTGTTGACACATCTTACCACTTCTAGTAGAAAAAACGCCTGTATACAATGCCCAAAAGAATGAGCATAACTCCTGAACTGAAGAAGCTAGAAACCTCTGGTAACTTCTGGCAGAACACAAACTTGTGTGTGCAACTTTTTAGATTCAGATTTTCTTTCGTTTTAATGGTTTACTTTTTTTTTAAATGAAATATGTCAAAATTGAAGTTACGATTTTCATTTGTTTTAGCTTTTTGGACCAATATTCCATATTAGAATGCATAAAAGTTTTTATTGAGTTACATGTACAATTACCTGAGGTTGTGCTGATTCATTTGGATGTTAAAACATAATGTTGGTGTAAAAAATAAGATTTTTATCAAGTAAAATACAAAAATATAGAAAAACGGAATGTTAGAATGGTGGGTCTCAGAGGGTTAAAACCTCATTTTGCACTTTATTATTTTTGAATATTTGAAGATTGCATGCAAGTAAAATACCACCAGCCACTAGCCTACATTCTCAATGATAGACGTGAATAATCACTTCTTCTTATTTTCTAAACCAATTTGTTTTTAACAATAGAGGAGAATAAATATTTGAAAGCAATACAGAATGCATGATATTACTGCATTGTATTCTATTCTATTGTTGTCACTGGGAACCTAAATGTTGTCAATTACTTTATATAAACTTGATGCAAACAAATTCACCAGAATGCAGGAAATGAAGTGATGAATGCTCAAAAATTTCTGGGGGGGGCACCCCCAGACCCCCCATTTAAAAGGTGTCCTAAACCAAGGTTTAATCATAACCTATACCCTTGAAATTAATTAATTATTTTGTTTAATTTTATCTATAGGCCTTTGTATAAGGATATACTTCCTAATTCTTATCACACTATTTTAAATTAAAGTCTTAGGTTGTGCTTATCAATTGCTTATAATAACCAGTAGGCCTATTTCTGTGTTGGACATTACTGAACCTCTTCCCATTTACAGTGTGTTTAATAGGTCACTGTTTGTGACCAAACATAGGAAAATGCCACACAATATTTTTATGAATGATTGTATCTGTATTGTATGTAAATTACTAGAATATTTGAATAACTTGATATTTGCACTCAAGTTAGACTGATGATTGACATCTGATGGGAGTATCTCATATTAACAGACAAATACCAAAGACTCACTGTTAACTAAGTACTTATTGCAGCCCTATTTGCATAGCTTTTGAGCCCCATGCTGGTGTATTAGTGCAGGTGTTTGTTGTGAGGCAGGTAATGTAGTAATTATTCAGTAATAATAATCTTTAAAATTGTCTGACACCTTTTATGTTTAAATGTAAGGCTTCACTCGTGCTACAATACATTAAGTATTATGTTATTTAGTCAACATATCTAAATGTGGGGGCTTTCCCAAGTACATATTTATTTATATGGCTTTAATTAAATCGGCATACTGTATTTACATCCGCCACAGGTTGCCACCCCTTAAAATCTCCTGCCACCCTCTTGCCACCCCATGAATATTTTTCTAGATCCGCCCCTGCTCCCACCACACAACCAGTCTTACACTCTTTAAGTTTCTTAGATAGGTCATCCATATAAACATTAAATAACATAGGAGACAGGATTCCTCCTTGCCGCACACCATTACTTACACAAAAAGGAGCAGATTGTCCCATTTAACGCAAAAAGTTTGATGGGCATACCAAAACACTAAAATTCTTACTAAAAATGTAGGTGTCATGATCCTGCTTGGGCCTCAAGCCCTTGTGTTGTGTTTTCCCCTTTACCCTTGCCTGTGTTCTGGTGTAATTGCAGGGTTGGAGTCAGGTGTGCTGGAGTCAGTTACCAGCATTCACAGCTGCCATCAATCAACAATCAACTGCTCTTCATATACCCGGCCCTACCTTCCAGACACTGCCAGATTGTAAACTCTGTTACCCAGTCAGTAACTCTCCAGCCACCTAGACCTTTTGTAGTTCCACCTGCATTTAGCTTGTTGCTAAATTCGGTTCTTTTTTTGCCACAGTCTCCCAGCCTGACTCCAGCCACCAGCTCCAGCCCTCGTCAGCCAGCTCTCCCTCCCTGGACCTCTCTGCCTGCCTGCTCTTGCCTGCCTCTGCTCGTCTCCCCGGATTCTCCCCTTGGCACTTCCTCCTGGACCCCCATGCCTGTCGGCCACTCCAGAGCCCGGCCCAAAACCCCAGATTCCTTCTAAATAAACCCTCTTAAACTGGTACCGTCTCTGCGCCTGTGTCCTCCCTGTCCAGCCGTTACAGTATGGGCACCTCTAACAGTTTTACAAACAATTTTACATGATTTATTCTGCCAAATGCCTTTGATGCATCAATAAAACATAGAAATACAGATGTGTTCAGGCTAGTGTACCTAAACACAATCTCTTTAAGAGCATAGATGCACAGGTCAGTGCCATGCTTTCTTTTGAACCCAAACTGATTGTCAGTAGTAAGGATATACATTTCTAGCTTGTTCAACAGTATTCTCTCCAGTACTTTAGACAATATATTGGCTAATGCAATAGGTCGATAATTGTCAATACTGTTGAGCTTACCAGCCTTGTCTTCAAGCACAGGCACTAATATTACAGACATAATAGCATTTGGCAGGACACCATGAACCAGACAACCATTAAAACACATGGAAAGCAAAGGGCAGATCTTATGGCTGGCATACTTGAGATGTTCTGCAGATATACGATCCATACCGCATGTTATCCAACATGTTAATGGCATCATATATATCTGCTGCCCTGACTATCATATCTGGTGAGATATCACTATGTTCATGATTGATCCTAACTGGATTGAACACAATTAAAAAGGTTACAGTAGTGCTCACGCCAAAGCTCAGCAATTTTTTCTGGGCTACTAACACCTTCAATGTCAGACGGAAGAGGTGTTTTGTTATTATTCATTACTTTGACCTCTTTCCAGAAGTCAGTTGGGTTGTTGTTCTGTACATTTCTGGCAAGCGAGTCCGCTCTCATTGTGTTTTCATTTTTCTTAATAAACCGGAGTGCATACTTAACTCTAGCATTTGTAAGTTTTTTCATATCTAGCAAAACCCCATGTCTAGGCCTACCTGCCTCTGACCAGAGTCTAAAGGCCTCTCTTGCCTCAGCGTGCTGCTCAGCTACAAACTCATTCCACCCAGGTCTGATGTTGCGTACCTTACATTTACTTTTATAATAAGGTTCACTGGAGGCATTGAGACATTTCACAATAGTATCATACATGGCACAGAGTTTTTCAGCATGCTGTATGTCCTTACAATTCATATCTGAGCACATTAGGGCCTCATGAGGCAGAGCAATATTATTGAACTGCCTGTCAGTACACAGTGAGTATCCAGCCACATCCTCTTTGCTCAGCTTTAACCAGTCCAGTTTACTTGAGGAAGCAGCATTATTTCTGGACAGCAGAGGAACATTCTCAACATTTAAGAGTGCAGCAATTAGGTATGTGATCAGAGGTGGCAAGTTCATATCAAACCTCTACATTTACCAGTGAGGCATGAGCATCAGCTGTGGTCACAATATGATCTAACCAAGAAGTCGTGTGCCATGCTTCACTAACATAGGTAAAACTTGTGTCAGGCAACAGAGCTTTACCGGATAGAAATAATTTGGACTCATTACAAAACTGCTGCAGGTGTGCTGCAAATAAAGATTTGCTATCTGACATGTCAGCATTAAAATCACCCATGACATAAACACAAGTTGAGCTGTTTTCCTCTACGAAGGACTGAATAAAAGCTAACCTGTTCAGAAATTCATCCTCGTGCTCATATGATTCCTACGGTGTATACACATTTAAAATGGTAAATTTCTTTTCATTAAAATTACACTCTAGCCCTATGGCCCAGTCAACATTTAGACGCACCACCTTCACCATTGAGTCATATTTAATGTTCCACAGTATAGCAACACCACCAGCTATCCTACCTCGAACCAGCCTCGTACTGAGGTCAGTAGCGGACTCTCCAGCCCCATGAATGTTCACGTGCAGAGTGTTCAGTTTATCCAGATCTTGTTTCGCCAGCCAGGTTTCTTGCAGGCACATAATGTCACATTCATCCAGTAGTGTATCCACAACCAGACGTCTTGATCTGTCAGTAGCAGAATGTCCTACTCGCAACCCGCGAGGTTTGTACGAAACAACACGCATTTAATGTGTGTTGTCGCCCCCTGCGACATTACTCCCTGTATGATCTTATTTATTCAGAATATGATGATGTATGTAGTTGATGCTGTCAAGTAAAACAGTACTTTAAGGTGACCATACACAATACCTTTGACAGGTTGTGACAGATCACAACTGGACAGTATTTTGGTGTTCCTGTCTCTTCTGTAATGATCCCAGGAATATTCTCTCTGCAAATACTGTGATGAGTTTGTCTGCATCAAATATTAAATGTGTATTTGCCAAGTGGAAATCGAGGAGTGGATTTCCTCCAGTGAGCTAACAGGAATGAGTCCACTTGTGTCAGCCTGGATCTTCTCTGCTGGACAAAATATATCACTCTGTTGATGTGCAAAGCTGGAAGAGAAATACTCCAATAGATTTGCAGCTGTAATGGCAGCGATAGGTGGTTCTACAAAGCATTGACTCAGGGGACTGAATACTTTTGCATGCCACACTTTTCAGTTTTTTATTTATAAAAAAAAATTAAAACCACGTTTCATTTTCATTCCACTTCACAAGGTTGCGCCACTTGCTGTGGGTGTATCACATAAAATCCCAATAAAATAAATGTACGTATGTGGTTATAACGTGACAAAATGTGAAAAATTTCAAGGGGTATGAATACTTTTGCAAGCCACTGTATTTACCTCTGATCGTTTTCTTTTTGTAATGTTGTTGACCGCGATTTTGACTGATGGGTGACATGCAGTATTAAGGAAGGGGCTACCGTTTGTGTAAATAGACAACTGTTTTCTAATAATTTTTCCAGAACAACCTTTGGAGTTGATAATATTTCAGTGACCTTTGACCTCTTCCCAGTGCCTGCTGTGAGTGCTTTTGATCTCGTGTTCACAAACAGGTGGTGTTGTCCCTTTCTGGTGTTAAATTAGTCTTTTTAGAAATCATCTTCATTCATCCCGTTCCCATATATGGGGGCGGGACTCGATAAGCCTTAGGCTTCTTTCCGTCACCCTTCGGACAACACTAATTAAGATTTATGATGTGAAAGAGATAATTGTGTATTGTGTGAAATTGTCCGAAATAAATAAATAAATAAATAAATAAATAAATAAATAAATAAATAAATAAATATATGGCGAGCGGGTATTCACTCCATGACAACTGAGCAACTCCATTGGCTGATATGGAGTTAGTCACAGTAATTTGATTTAAGTTCACTTTTTGAATATCCTTGCTGTACTTGTTTGTTCATTTCTGCATCATGTGGGTGTAAGATCTGCATGCATAGTGGAGGAGATGGAGGTGGTAGGACATGACGCAGGAGCTAAAGTTACTCCTCACTGATTCTATTTATCTTCACTCTTTTTCTCCACTAATCAAAAATGATGTCTCCTATGATTAATCAATAATATGAACAAGACAATTAGAATGTAATCTGTGTGTTTTTTTATATGGTTTCCATCATTTATATCAATAATGGAAAATTATTTGTGTTATTGCTAAGAATTGGGGACAGACAATTACTGTTTGACTACAACCGAGTGCAGAGTACAACCACACAGGCCATTATACAGTCTGAAACAAACCCATGAAAGCAATCAGTCTAAACCACCATTGAAAGATACAGTTATTACACAAATTCATTCAACTTTGACACACTGGACTTTTATACCTACACCATGAGAGCCCAGACTGAAAAGGCTTGTACTTTAAATATGCTCAACTATTAAAGCCGCGATATCTTACCTAATGAAATACATATCTTATATATATATAAAAAAAAAATATTCGTGGTTATTTATTGGATATTTCCAACTGCAATCAAAGCATCACTTGAAATGAAAATGTCACATTTCAGGTACAAATCAAGTTAGCTAAAACTGTAGGAAATACATTTACTTGCAAATCATATAAACTATTTTAAATATGTCCATGTTAAAATAAGAAAATAACTTAAATCTCTAGTAAACAAATATTTTTAATATTAATATCATAGAAAAAGAAACTCAATACATCAGTGCTGATTAAGAGTAAAGAAAAAGGGGCTTGGACCTCAAAATAATAGATATAGATATAGACACAATTTTAAATTGATTACAGGGTTTGAATGTCGGTTTTTGATTAATTTATCGATTAATTGCCCAGCCCTAGTCTATGATATTGCTCAGTATTCTATCAAACAAGTTGGATTAGGATGTTTGTTTTTCGTTGTTTTACAATATTTTATTGTAAAAAGAAAAATCCATTGTTTATTCTCATACAATCCCACAGGATTGTGTTAATGGGAAAAAAATATTTATAGAAACAAAACAACAAAAAAAGCGGATGAGTCTGTAACTGAAGTTGCTGGTATGAAATATGTTGCTTAATTTTTTGTGATTAAATGCTCTCTACTGTCGTGTTGAACATGTCATAAATGTAGGAGTCTTGCTGCTCACAAATTAACTTCATATTTGAATATATCCCTAAATGAATCACAAAGTAAAGCACAACCCCCACAAGCTAAACAGAAGGAAAAACTCATTCACAGCTGACAGAATAGCACATTGGTCCATATTGCATCAGGCTAGAGGATATCCACCAGATCTTCTTCCTCTCCACTCTTTCAAGAACTGGAGTCTGGAATCAGGCCTCTGCATTCTCCCTGTACACACTCTTCCTCAAGGACGTGGGTCACTTGGGGTTTTGTCCTAAGAAAAAATTAAATCTTGATGGAATGCAATGTTATATCGAGGCTGTGATAAAAAAATAAAAATAGGTTAACCCTTTACAACAAGGTTACATTAATTAATTGTTATTTCATGCTTAATAAGCATTACTAACAGTTATGCTCAGTTAATGCTTAAAAAAAGCAAGAGTTAACCAAGCATTTACTAATCGTTAATAACTAAGCATGAACAGTTCATCAATGCTTACTTATGCATTAACTAACCATTAAAAGCCTTGACTAAGCAGGAACTACACAGTGTTCCAAATTATTATGCAAATTGGATTGAAGTGTCATAAACATTTAATGTTTTGTTTTTCAATTAAACTCATGTATGATATGGTGTCTCAGGACGCCTTGGATCATTGAAATCAATCTCATACACCTGTGATAATTAGTTTGCCTTGTGAGCCCAATCAAAGGAAATCTACTTAAGAAGGACGTTCCACATTGTTAAGCAGGCCACATGTTTCAAGCAATATGGGAAAGAAAAAGGATCTCTCTGCTGCCGAAAAGCGTCAAATAGTGCAATACCTTAGACAAGGTATGAAAACAATAGATATTTCAAAGAAACTTAAGTGTGATCATCATACTGTGAAGAGTGTTGTGGCTGATTCAGAGCACAGACGGGTTGGTGCAGATAAAGGCATAACGAGGAAGATTTCTGCCAGACAAATTCATTGGATTAAAAGAGCAGCTACTAAAATGCCGTTACAGAGCAGCAGACGGGTATTTGAAGCCGCTGGTGCCACTGGAGTCCCTCGAACCTCAAGGTGTAGGATCCTCCATAAGTTTGCAGCTGTGCATAAACCTATTATTTGGCCACCCCTAAACAATGCTCACAAGCTGAAACAGTTGCACTGGGCTCAGAAATACATGAAGACTAATTTTCAAACAGTCTTGTTTACTGATGAGTGCTATGCAGCCCTGGATTGTCCAGATGGATGGAGTAGTGGATGGTTGGTAAATGGCCACCATGTCCCTACAAGGCTCCGACGTCAGCAAGGAGGTGGCGGAGTCATGTTTTGGGACGGAATCATGGGGAGAGAGCTGGTTGGCACCTTCAGGGTCCCTGACGGTGTGAAAATGACCTCGGCAAAGTATGTTGAGTTTCTGACTGACCACTTTCTTCCGTGGTACAAAAAGAAGAACCGTGCCTTCTGTAGTAAAATCATCTTCATGAATGACAATGCACCATTTCATGCAGCAAAGAATACCTCTGTGTCATTGGCTGCTATGGGCATAAAAGGAGAAAACCTCATGGTATGGCCCCAATCTTCCCCTGACCTCAATCCTATTGAGAACCTTTGGAGCATCCTCGAGCAAAAGATCTATGATGTTGGGAGGCAGTTCACATCAAAACAGCATCTATGGGAGGCTATTCTGGCATCCTGCAAAGATATTCAAGCAGAAACTCTCCAAAAACTCACAAGTTCAATGGATGCAAGAATTGTGAAGGTGATATCAAAGAGGGGGTCCTATGTTGACATGTAACTTGGCCTGTTAAGATGTTTTTGATTGAAATAGCTTTTGATTTCACTAAATATGACCTCCACATTCTGCAAATTCAACAAATGACCATTTTTAGTTATTTACAACCTATAAAATGTTTTGAAACTCTGTTGTGCATAATAATTTGGAACGGTGCATTTTGAGTTTTTTATTTTTGAAAAAAATACTGTTATCATTGTGAGGTTTGCTCAATAAAATTTGAATCATACTTTAACGGTTGATGACTTGAAAATTACACTGACTGTCATTTGCATCGACTATTTAGGAAAATCTGAGAATGCACTGTAACAGTTAATGAATGAACACTTATCGTAAAGTGTTAACAAAAATTATTTCAACTAACCACAGTGCTGACAATAAGACTGAGCATGTTTAACCTGTCCTTATCCAATCACAGACGCGAAGCAGTTTGTAAGCGTACAGTGAATGCGCCAATTCCTTCAAACACAGATAGGGCACCAGCAAAGTATGATGCTGGTCCGTCCATTTGACTTGTGGAAATATGGATAAACTTGCAAAAATAAAATATTGTTGGGCACTTTTTTCTAACCTACAGTGCAAAAGTCACAATTTTTTTTTACTTTGACTAATAGTAGATGTAATAGGTAATGGTTCAATTAAAGGACTTTGTTAAAGGTAACTTTCCCCGGAAACAGGAGGACCTCTAGTTTGAGATTATGTTTTAATTTTATTTTTCAGCCATATCTTCAGGGAGATATTAATAAACATATGTGCGCACGTGTAAATAGACCTCAGAGGGTCATATTGAGCCTTATTTATATAATTTACAAATATAAAAACCTTTATGATGAATAAGCATGATTGTTACAATTACTGCAGAGAAGTCAATATTGACATACACTGACGTATGAAATAGATTCAGTTTTACTTTTTGTTTGTTTGCCTAATTTGCATATTTTATTAAATGTTTTAGACTAAGTGCAACGCAAAAAGTATTTCTCATAATATGAAGATTAATCCTCGTAAAAAAGTACGAGGATATCTTTAAAGGGAAAAAAGTCCCATTCACCACGTAGTGTGATACTAGTGTAACCTGTTGTGGTAATTTTCAGGACTTTTGTCCCGGGTAGAGATTTTGGCACACATCCCATTTTGTTATTAGTCTATAACAGTTGAGATATTCTTCGTGAAATGAAGTGCATACAAATCGTATCCAGGAAATCTACAAAAGGGTATATATGTGCTATGCATATTTAATGAGATATTGCCTAATTTGCATATTTTATTAAAAAATGTAGACAAAGTGTAATAAATAAAGTATTTCTCATAATATGAAGATTAATCTGGTAAAAAAGTACGAGGATATCTTTAAAGGGAAAAAAAGTCCCATTCATTCGGATCCCGTTCGGATAGAGATTTTGTCACACATCCCACGTTGTTCACTGGGGTCATATTAGTCCATAACAGTTGAGATATTCTCCGCTAAATGAAGCGCATACAAAACTTTCCCAGGACCTCCACTAAAATGAGTTTACATCTTTGCAGGGATAATTGCAGGTTACTTGTTTGAATTGGATTGCATTATGAGTAGAGAATGCTTGTCATAGAAGAGAAGAGGAGCGGAAGAGGCCTGTCCGCCGAGGATGGGACTCCCCCATTCAATCTGTTGCAATCTCCACCACAGTGAGAAATAGATTGCTTTTTAAATAGATTGCTTAGCTCCCCATCTTTGGAAGCACTGATGTGGATACATTGCATTGCCTATGTTTAAATGAGTGCTGGCATATTTGATAGCAGTGCCAACTTAACCCTGCTGTTATTAAGGCTACAATACTGTCAGTATCATGCTATTTATTTGGACTGTAAAACAAATGGGGGAAAAAAAAGATAATGAAAGAGAGACATTATTGACATTATTGAGGTGGAGGACAAACCTTCAATTGGATAAGACAGCTATAGTGTAGAGTTATTAATGGTGTTCTATTTTGTGTTTGTAGGCTTCACTAAGGCCTTCATTAAACTCAATAAGAAGGGATGAGACATCTTTAAATGCTTTTTACATTGTTTTTAATGAATTAATTAGTTTCTTATCTTAATTTTTTCAATTGTATGTATATCTCTGGATGTTGGATTGCTAACTGAAGGTTAGCCCTGAATTGTGAGGTATGTCATGTATTGGTTCTGTTGTTTGTTTTTGTGTTGGTGGAATTCATAGAAAATAAAAATAAGGAATGATAGAAGAAAGAAAATCAGAAACAAATGAAGACCTTACAGTGCTTTTGTCTTCTCAGGAAGAGAGGAAAATGCAGCACATTTCCAATAGATGAATACAGCAGACAGGATATATGCACATTATGCTGCTGGTTAGGAAGGCGGAGGAGAGAAAGAGAGCCAGGACTGTTGGCAGGATTCAGTGAGGGGAAGAGAGCAACTCAGGACACTCTTTAAACTTCCTCTCCCTCACTCACTGTCTATCCTTCTATACAGTGCAAAGCAGAATGCCTTGTTCCCCATAGTGGTTTATCTGCATTTTAAAATGTAAGTTCCCCTATACAATCATATTTCAACGGCCAATGTCTCAACATTATTTTTTTCAATACTCCAATACCAGAAGTCGCATATTCTAGAGCACTTACATCAACTTGATGTTCGATAATCATTCTTAGCAATATTAGGACGGTTATTGCTGAAGGATTTTTTCGTATGTTGCAAATTGTCTGATTTATAATATATTTTCTTCTTAAAAACATACCGAAAATAATTTTTCAAGACCTGTGCATAGTATCTTTTGATTTATAAACTGAGAAAAGGCCTTCTCCAAAATCTGTTCAGTAAAAATAGTTGGGCACTTATATGTTGTAAAACTGAAATAAAGATTTAAACTCTGTTTCTAATGGGAAAAATAATAGTTTGAATGTCAGTAATCAATTGGCAAAGTGTGATGATGATGATATCTAAAAGTAAAACATTTTAACCTCACCTTAAATGCAGTATAATCCACTGTATTGTTCATTGTTTTAGTGGACATATTGTGTTGGATCTTTCATTCAAATATTTAACTGATGCAAACAGACAGGGATAAGTCAAATAAACACCTACATTCACATTTTGGACCTCTAATTTATACTAGTATGAAAGAACACATGTTATGGAAGCAAAATAGACATACATCTCTAAATGGACCAGTGCTTGTAATAACACATTTTTACCTTAAATGGATATTCAGAGAATTCCCTTTTTCAGCTCACACACACACACACTGCGAAAAGGTAGCGAATAGTGAAGAGCTATTCACTGATTTTGACAAAGTGATTTGACGTCAAGCATTCTCCAAGATCGCTGACTCCACCTATAAAGGTCTAAATAAAGTATTGAATGGGCATATTTTGAATGGACAACCCTGCATTCCAATGGCATACTCTTTTCTTTTTACTATACTACATTCTGCATCTGTCAAAAAAAAATTGTTTTGTCTGCAGTATGCTACTATTTTGACATTCTTTTTTTGTCATAACATCACACTACGACCCCTTTTGTTTTTGTTTTTCCTGCATTGCTGCTTGGTCTCTCTTGGCCACTCAGTTTGCTAGATGTTACCTTCACTGAGCAGAGGATAGTGGGTAGAACAGCCAAAATAAACATGCTTGTTTGCACACTGCAAATTAAGACTGGATGTAGTACGGAATGTGGGTATTTTTCAGCGTACTGCGTTTGACATCATGAATTGGGACATCCTAAATCTTTTTCTGCCATACTAAATAACGTGGAATTGGAATACAGGAAATGTCTTAATCATTTCTTATTTCTCTATCCTAGACCCTGTCTTTTTCGAAAATGAAATTTTTACAGTTTCATTTTAAAATAAATGCAATTGCTATCTTGAATATGTTACCAAAAACACATTTAGTAGTCCAGGAAGCATGACAGTCTTCCTGAACCCAATTCTATCAGTTGACATACAAACAAGAATAATGCTTTAGTTTTTGTGGACGGACCATTTTTTGTAGGTACATTTAGTATGATGATCTCTTTATTATGTAAATAAAAATTGTAATCCGGACAGCATCATGTTATCCTCAAAGCATACATGTGGGAGACATATGAAATGAAAAACCTGAAAGAATGAGTGGAGAAACATGAGAAATACAGATGCTTCCACACTGCAAGGTTCACAAATAACATCCACACATGCTCTTTAAAAATGCTGAGCAGACCCAGCTGATCCTCAGTTTGTTACAAGAGGAAAATACCTGTGAGAGTTCATTGTTGGGGGGCCTCAGACTTCTCTGTTGGCTATTGCTTCAAAAAGAACAGTGGCCCAAGTGACATCTGCATTTTAGTCTGGCTAACCGGTTGTAATAATAATAATAATAATAATGGATTGGATTTATATAGCGCTTTTCAAGGCACTCAAAGACGCTTTACAGGGTTCCAGGTTCCATTCATTCACACACAGTCATACTGTTGGTGGTAAACTACCATAGTAGCCACAGCTGCCCTGGGGCAGACTGACGGAAGCGTGGCTGCCATTCAGCGCCTACGGCCCCTCCGACCACCACCTCAAACATACAGCAAGGTAACCGGTTGTAGACAACGAGTATCGCGCTCGTGACAGATAATGTTGCCAAACTCTTCCTCTTTCCCACTGTAGCCTCAGAACAGGAGATAACAGAACGTGCCTGTGCGTATTTGATAGTATCCAGCTCATAATGTTAATGCACACAGAAGTGCGCCCAGACACAAAACACACGTCATTAACGGTGTTGGTCGGCACAGTTTATAATAGGTCCATGGTCGGCAACAAATTGCACTATTTTGAAAGGACACGTTGCGGCTTCCTGGGCTTAGCGCCGCCCAAGAATGGAGAATCAATGCCAAGATCACTGAAACCGTTAGGTTATATTAACACCTTAAAGCAATTTCTGTTGGTTTAACATTTAATATGTCACCTTTATGTACTTGGCTGTGACAATTGACATATTCATCATTTCCAGGAGACAGGAATTACTCGTCGGCCCAAAGCTCATCGGTTCGTTCTTCATAAAGACTCTCAATTATTGAAAATATTATTTTACGTAATTTCAATAAAGAAAATTGTCAATTTTCGTTTTAATCAAAAATGACTCAAACTGGAGGAAATGTGTCATTTTTGGGGACTATTTTTACTTTAGAAATGACTATTAATTGGTTTAAATCGGTGCTGCAATGAGTATGTGGGGCATCAGGATATGCATGTAGGAATTAGTCAAAATAAACTACAATGTGTGTGATCATGGTAATGCCGCCATGTGATTTTTGATGGCCTTTACTGTAGACACAAATGGAGCTCTGACCCCCAGCACGATGAGATCTATCAGGCTTATTAGTTGGGTACGATACTGGTTCTGGTCAGCAAACATGGTGTTTTGACCAAAAGAAAGAAAGATTATAACATATCACATGATTTGTCTTGTAATGAATGCACACTTAACCTTCCTCCTGTGTTAACTTTCTGTTACCATCCATGGTGTTAGCGGGTCGGTTTCGACCCGTGTCTGAAATCAGCTGTAAAAAAACGCTAAAAACAATTATCTATCATCCAATTTGTTTCTCATCTCTTGGTTACCTTGTTAGGCTTCCTTATCCATGAAAATATTGTTTTTAATATTTTTGGTTTAGGCGTCTGGGCCTTTTTTTTGTCAGTATGCGCCTCAATTTCAATTAAAAAAATGGTAAAATGAACCTTAAGAAAATCATATAAATAAATATTTGGTTGTTGTGTTACCTGATTATTACTGAGAGGTATGAGAACACATTTCTTAACTAAATTAGTTTTACTTATTTTTTCATATTAATATTAATATTATTTACTTTTTACTTATTTTTTCATATTAATATTATTTACTTTTTTAACATCTATGGTGCTAATGGTTAATTACGACTCATAAATATCAAGTCACAACACAAAATATAGATTTGTAAGGTCAAATAAACAATAGCCAATCAACAAATCAAACCAATCAAAATCAATTACTAGTTCCAAAACTAGTAAAAAAAAACAGAGTAAAAGTCTCTGTGTGCATGTGTATGTGTGTGTACAGATGTGTGACAAAAAGCAACACTTTCAGTGTTCTTTGAAGAGATATTTCTTGCAGGTAAAGCACAATACGTTTATCTTTCTGTCCTTAGTGCTTCGGGAGACCTGACACCTCTTATTTTCAGAATCAGGTGGCCATTTTCACCAAAAACATGATCCTAATTTTTTAATACTGCAAATAGGAGATGTGCACTCTGCAAGTCACCAACTCTATACTGAATTGACCTCACATGTCTGAATATGCCCGTCTGTTTGTTTCGCTTTTATGCAGGTATAAGGGCAAAAAAAGTCAAAATGAGAACCCCCCCAGAGCTCACTTGATTGGGAGAGGAGCTGACTGTCATTGTGTTGGCTGACAGTGCAACTTATGATTTCAGTTTTGGCTCTAGTTATTGTTTTTTAAATCTTATTTTATAACCGGGTCGAAAACGGCCCTAACACCACCAGTGTTATAATTTCCACCAGAGCATTTTATAATTGAGTGACACATTTTTTATTTTTTTAATTTAGTTGAAATAGAGGTTCCTGACAAAGTCAAGAAATCTTGATGCAATAAACAAAATGTAAGTGGTTCTTTTATGCATTTGAAAACCAAAACAGGTCGGTGGCGACCCTAACACGAGAGGAAGGTTAAGTGCAAAACCCTGCAAAAGCTAGAAGATTATGGAGTGAATAGAAGAATATGGTGAAGGAAACCTAAGAAAAACAAAAAAATTAACCCATTACAGTTTGAATTTTTAAAAACATCTCACGCGATAATAAGATAACTGGTCAGGCTGGGAATAAAATGGTAAAATACAGAATGAGCCTTTGATTTAAAACCTTCCCTTGATTTTAGATTTGAGTTTTAAAATAATTCTATTCAGTTGGATGTTTTACCTTGCAAGGCTTAATGCAATGGCATATAATATTAAGGTGCAAACGTTATATGTCAGTTATGAGGATTTTTTTCTTTCTTTTTAACTATTGTTCTGTGCAGCATTTTCCCCTAGTCCAGTCTACAGGGAGAGCAAAGTAAAGATGATGCATATTTAATTGGTACAAAAGCTGAATATTTCCTGTGGCAATGAGCCTGGGTGCTCCCTCCCTTCATTACTGTCAATGTGTCTTAATAAGTAATGAGTGGTTGAATACAGAGCCAACTAATAGCTGTGTGAGCCTTTATCACCTCTCATAATATCATGATGTAATATCCTATGTTTACAATACAGAAGTGTACAATCGTATCTTGAATGTTATACCAAAGTAATACTGCTGGCTTATGGATGAATTGGGAATCAATATATAAAATACAAAATTTACCAAATAAGATATTGTTAAATGTGTTGCATCTGTGGATACACTGCTTTCTAACAAATAAATAAATAATCAGTGTATTGCACTTGGCTACAGCTCCACTGTGTGTGTGTTTTTCTTCCGGTCCAACAGGATTTTCTTTTGGGATTCTAATTACTGCCGGTTTTAACAGGATTACAAGAGATAAAGTGCTACTAAGACGCTCGGGGTGTTTGTGGGGCTAAATGAAATAGGGTGTAATATGCTAGTCTGCTACGTGGTGATAAGAGGATGTAAACAGCCACTGACAGTATCACTTATCTGGTGTGAATAACAATGGTGTTGGAGTTTCCCTCTTGATTGTAGTTGTGGGTTAAACAGCAGGTCCTATCTATTCTAGTAAAGAGTAGTATAGAGTGGGAAATATGAAGTAGTCAGGGGATTTACATCAGCATCATCCCTTGGCATTTACCTTATGGGAAATGTAAGCTCCCAAGTATTTGGTTTGGTTTTTTAAGATTCATCTTAACTGTCCCCTACACTAGATTTAAACAAGCCATTACATATGCAGATAATCTATGTTGTGGAGGATCCATCATTGGTATGACTATGTA
Source organism: Hyperoplus immaculatus (assembly GCA_949357725.1). Classification (NCBI taxonomy): domain Eukaryota; kingdom Metazoa; phylum Chordata; class Actinopteri; order Uranoscopiformes; family Ammodytidae; genus Hyperoplus; species Hyperoplus immaculatus. The sequence goes on from OX442369.1 coordinate 23,586,699, forward strand.
CCATAGCAGACCTAAAAGGAACTATTCTACTGACCGTTTGATTTTAATTCACACATTTAAAAAAAATTAGAAACAGAAATGATTACTATAATCCAGGGTTCAATCCTGGTATTCAACAAAAATATCATTTAGAATCTCATCTCACGTTTCTTCTTGAAATGACAAAAAGCTCAGGCCTAAAGTGTTCAAATCAAGGCCTCTCTTTTTATACAAACACCTTATATTATGTAAATTAAAGCTTCATTTCACATTTTTAATTTCAAAATAGGGATTTATTTATATTTACAGCCACATTTTATTGACAGAAATAAGACACAATTACAGTGGGAAAAGGACATTTTTTTCACTGCTGTTGTTTGAAATGATTGAAATGCATGCAGCATAAATTACCCTGGTTAGCTTTAAGACAATCATCAATAGCAACATGCCATTAATACAGAGCAGCATGTATTAGTGCACAACCGTGAGAGCTGTCTGAGTGCAGAGAAGGAAGTGTCCAGGGACAGCATTCACATTAGGTTAACTAGCAGTTTTAGACTTCCCAGTGCCAACAACAGCAGCTATTACAATACTATAGGCCAGAGGATAACATTCATTCAATCATTTTAAGCCCAGTTCAGACCAAAGATTCGCCTTGCAACTGCTTGCAACTGCAACTCCTTGCGACGAGACCGCCGAAACGTTCTAAAACTGGACCTTGCGATTTGACATGTTAAATCTTCTGCGACGCCTTGCAACGGCTTGCAACGCGCTGCGACGAGCAGTTGACACTGCTGCGATTTCCCCTCTGCGACGTTCTAAAACCGTCTCGTCGCAAGCAGTTGCAAGGTGAATCTTTGGTCTGAACTGGGCTTAAGACATTCTCCACATTGCACTTTGGGTGTTATGTGACAATGCATTTTTTACAGCATGGCAGCTTTTTGCAGCAGTTTGGACAAGACAATCAGAGACAAACCAAATACAGGCTGGCATGCGCAACATACACACACACACACACACACACACACAAATTGACACTAAGACATATCTTTATACCGCATCATTGTCACTATCAAGCCTTTTTGTAAGTGTGTGGTTAGTAATGAAGATGCATAATTCAGATAAAGAATACATATTCAATTTTCAAAAATATTCATGAAACAACTACAAAACTGTGTTTTAGGTTTATTAGCTTGACAAACTGCAGTTTTGAAAGCATCTAATTATGTTTTGTCGAAACGTATGTGGGAGTCGTAGCAAGTTTTTGGTTTTATTCAATTGTATCAGTGAAGGTGAGTATAAGGTGTTCACATAATGCAAACAAATGACCAGACCAGGTGGGGAAGCAGGCGAGGCCTTGAAGCAAGACACAACACACAACCCCAGAGACACACACAGAGGCACACGAGACACACAGCAAGAGGACGTCTATCTTACAGATGCCAAAACCATCTGTAACCATTTACACGCATATGCATTGGGAGGAAAAACGTGTGTGGGATTATTATTTGTTTGTCAGTACATCACAAATATACTCTATTTTACCTCCTACACACATTTTAACATGTTGCATTGTTTCTTTCCATAAAAAAGGGAACCATAATTATTCTTTATAGTGTTAAACATATAATTGTTTTATTTTAAAGACTTGCAACGGCTTTGACTGAGATGATTTGTAGAATTACTATCGTGAGCATATCTGAGTGACTAAGTGTGACTTCCTTTAAATGTATTCCTGCCTTTGGGAATATTATACATGAGGATAATACAAGCCATAGTAATGGACTCATTTGATATTCCATATACCGGTTATCTGAGGGCGTGTGAAAGACGATTTACACTAGGAAATCTACCAGCGTATGAAGATGGGAGGTGACGTGGCTGTATCAGTCAAGTTGATCCTATTAGCTGTTTTAAATGGATTTCACATGGGTGTTAAGGTTCAGATTGGCTCATCCGACATGGAGCGGGGGAATCCATATTCATTGTGCGATACACCTAAAGCCGACCGCCCGACACGGACAAAGCTGGTTATAAGACCATTTGAGTCAGGGGCTAACAGTTTATCTACGACGCCTCGCTTCCACAATGCATAAGTTGAGCTGTCAAAGCACTTCACGGTGGACATTTTGTTTTCTCAGCCTTTTGTGTGTGTGTGTGTGTGTGTGTGTGTGTGAGAGAGCGAGAGAGAGAGAGAGAGGCTTTGTGTGCTGTAAACCTCCTTGCGATAAATGTGGTTTGAGCATATATTTGCATAAGAAAAAAAGAGGTATTAACGGGGGAAGGTGAGATTGTGTTTGGCCACTGCTCTCAGCCCCATAATAAATGCACTTACATGGAGTTAAATAAAAGGAAGTTCCAGAGCAGAGCCAGAGGAAATACCCCCACAATACTGTCTGCTGATACCTCATTACATTGTGGCTGCTCATAGTGGTTAAGGTGATTTTTGGACACATTTTTTGTTCATTCTTATGTCATTTATTAGGTATCCAAACTGAAATCAAACTAAATGGCATTTATCTGATTTTTGATTTAGCATCTTTTTGTATGTCTATAGGCCTGGAAAAATTACACAACTAAAATGGTTTCGGTTGGGATTAGTCAATCAATTGATTTGATAATTCATAGAAAATGTCTCAGCAACAATTTCCATAATCAATAAGGTAATTTCCAATAGTTTAGTTCATTTAAATAATTGACTTCATTTCGCATTGGAAACATTATGTGGTTTCAGTTTTGTGAGGATTTGCTGCTTTTTCTCTGTTTAGTAGAATACAACTGAATATCTTTGCAAATTGAGAGACATAACAAGACATTTGAAGAGATCACTTTGGACTGTGGTAGCTGTTCACTATTATGTAACATTTTCGACACCAATCGACCAATTGATCTGCAGAGAGAATGATCGGCAGATTATTTGATTATACAGAATAATTATTTTAAACCCGATTTCATATAATTTAATACTGAACATCTTTAGGATTAAGCCCTTTTCTTCGTGCATAATGTGCAATTTGAAGAGGTCGCTAAGGGGCACCAGGAAATTGTGACTTCTGATCTATTGTCTGGTGTTAAAATAGAATAAAGGATGAATTAAAAGATAAAAGAAAGTATAAAGAAATAATATCATTGAGAGATTAATTAGAGCACAAAATGATGAAGAAGTAGCCATATAAGTTTAAGTCATTTTGAACTAAATTAAAAGAGTAATTTTTATTTCCTTTGAGGAATATGGTCACCAGGTGGGACCCATATCTCCAGGAGCATAACAAGCTCTTGGATTACTGTGTGTAATATAATTGGCAACTTGTTTTAGAACTTTAGTGTACCATCAACTGGCATGATATGGGCCTTATGGTGGTGCCTCAATTCCCAATCCCGAGGCGTGGTTTAGAAGAAGGTCCCAGTCAAAATCTAGTTTCTAGAAATAGTTCAGTTTTGTGTTTTCATTTAGGATGTTCCCAAATAACTTATGTTTAGTCAAATGACTACATGGCAAACCTCTGGCAAGGCAGTTATCATTATCCCCCTACCAACTTTATAACAGCCACAAGGCCAAAAATGTTAATCCAAATCGAGAATTATGTTTTGTTGTTTTCTTCTAAGTTAGTGTCTATGCATTGGTCTACAGTTTAGACATATAGATGTGTGCCACTTTCCAACAATGTTATTTTTTAGTGAAAATTGACTGACCATCTAAATTCCTTTCCCTGCTTGTGAAAGTGATTTCACAAGTACTCCAAACCAACAGTAGTAATTATACATGTTTGCATTCTGGGAATCGGCAGTTAAGAGTTAAATGATGAGACATTGTTGTCGGACCAGACAATGAGGCTCCAGTGAGACTGAACAATCTTGAAGCAACATGTCCGACAGACACATAACAGAAAAAAACTGAACACACATTACACGCACTATGCTATCCATCGCCACGGAGACAGACTGACAGATGCATGATGGGAGGACAGACATGAGGCGATCGCGCCCTCCAACCGTGGATCAGCAGAAGAAAAAAATACATCTCAAGGCAGAACAGATCAAAGAAGAGGGTCAGATCCACTTTTTGGGAGCTTTAGGATATTGGGGGGTTGTGTGGGCTCACCCATCCTGACAGTCTTCCCCGGGCGGCTGTTGTGGATAGTCGGGGTGAAGTGAGGTGGATGGGGTGGGTGTGTCGGGGGATGGAGGGCAGGGGGGGGGGGGTGTTGCTGGTGTTGGAGCGAAGAGATGACTCTCCTCGACTACGCGTATTCTTAAGCAATAACAACGTGATCCGTATTATCCACCCAAGAATACCCGTCACCGAAGAGAATCTTTGGGAGAACGCGTGGAGCTATAAGCCAGAATCCACCAAGCCATCGCATCACCACCATCACCACCATGGCCCTCGCCACAGCCGCCATGGGCAGCCTCCGTGTCAGGCTCCGGTGGCAAACAGACACACACACACACAAAGAGAAAGTGGGGCAGCGGTCGCATTGATTGAAGATGCCTCGCCACCGTGGCTCGAGGCAAGGCTCCATCAATGGCTCCTCTGGAAAAAGGAGAAAATTGACAACGGTGGCATTTTCAATCCAAAGCCAGAAGCGTTCAGGAGGGAACAGAACAAAAAAAAGTGTAGTGTAAAAGAAAGGCTTAGTTTAGCTTGATTTTACTCTCTGGTTGTTCTGGCCATAAAACTCATGGAGGAGGTGACAGTGGAGGGAAGGAGAAGGGGGGTGTGGCGCAGCTCTGAAACCCTGCGCAGCAAGCCTCTTACCTGGGTCGTGGCCTGCCAACACCTCCCGGCTCTTCTGGAAGTCCTCATTCAGCTGTGGCCGTCGCTGCTGCTGCTGCTGCTCGGCCCCACGCTCCATAATGAGATCTGGGAGGAGGGGGGACAGAGGGTGGGTTGTGGTGTAGCGGTGGGGGGGGAGGGGAGGGTGCACACACAGGGGAGACACGCGGGGTTAGGGAGGTCAGGCCGGGAGCTGCCAGCGCTGTGACAATAGCCCCGCACACTCCATTATCAAACCTCCAGCCCAGCCCTCCCCACCCAATCCCCCGCCCGCCACACAAGGAGAGAAATCAACACATGGATTATAGGGACAGGGAGGAGGGTGCAAGCGCATGCAGATAACTAATTTGTTTGATTCTATGAAGAATAGTGTTGATTTTATCCAGCCGTGCACCAGTCCGCTCTCCAGCTCCATCCTAAGGTTGATTAGTGGTGTGTGGTAAATATTGAAAAAAACATTCAGTCAAATTTTCAAAAAAATTCACATGTCTCAGGCCTGTTAAATGTATTTCCTATTCAAATTTGAAATGTTAAAATGCCTTTCTTAAACGAATTCCTAAATGTTAATTAGGAACACATATCCCCCCCCCCCCTTTTTTTCTTTATTTTCAAATGGAAGCGATGAGTTTTAAATGCCGGAGCGAGGTTATGAATAATGTATGAAAAGTTCAAGCAAATTTATTCCATTCTATTCTAATTGAACTAGCTGGGCTGAATACAAAGACCGAGCTCTCCCGCTAAGCCGATCCAAAATCATTCCATTGATTTGTTGTCTCTAATCAATATTTACAATTACTCTCCGGATGTTTTGGTAAAAGGAAGATGCTTGTTGGCGTGTGTCTATCCTCGCCGCAGAGGGGCTGACACTATAGATTGACCATTTCTCAATTAGAATTGCATCACACACACATTCGTCAAAAAACTGAGACGCAATGGTGTAATTTGCTGCAGTTTTCTGAAGCAGGATAGATTGAAAGGGAGAGAGAAGGCATTTTTAAGTGTTTAAACATTTTTTAAAAAGCCTAAGTGAGTAGATTTGCTGCCTAATCCGTAAGTAAAACCCACTAGAATGATCGTTTCTGGATGAAACATTTTAAACTGTGCATTGGGGCTATTATAGAATGATGGACACAGTGATAGACGGAATCAACAGCCCTGAGCAGTATGGAGGGTGTAGAGAGGGGTGAGTATAACACAAAGAATGAACAGCTCAAGTAGGAAGGAAAGAAAAGAAAGCAAATGAGATTACAAATCTATAAGTTTTTCTCCTCCCTTTTGTTCCGCCAGCCTCTTCTTTCTTCTAATTCTCCTCTCAGGACCACTCAACCTTGGAGACACACACTAATACACACACGGGCACACAGCCGAAACCAGGGAGACCCCCACCCATCCACCCATCCAACCACCCCCGAGCTGCAAAGAGCTTGGATTTACCACCTGCAGCCAAAATCACACACACACACACACACATACTCCTCTTTGTGGTATTGTGAGGACGCTGACCAGAACATGCATTGTGGGGACCATTAGGGACTACCATTTCTGTAGGTAGTACAGCACTGGAAAAAAACCAGGGAGTAACCTGGAGTGGACATAAGCAGAGATGTCACTTCAAATTACCAATCAGAAAAACCCACACACACGCACACACGCACACACACACACACACACACACACACACACACACACACACACACACACACACACACACACACACACACACACACACACACACACACACACACACACACACACACACACAATGGCCCAACCCAGGCCATCTGTAGAGGGGGAGAAAATAAGAGAACCTGAAGGGTTTCAACTAGAGATACTCTCTATTTCTCTCTCTCTCTCTCTCTCTCACACACACACACACACACACACACACACACACACACACACACACACACACAGGTCGCCCAGCCCGAGTATCATTGATTGTTCAGTGGAAGCACCCCGGAGACTCATCAGATTACTGTGAGAGCAGGGGGCGACAGCTTCAATCACACACCAGGAAGCTTCTCTTCCCTTTGCTCTCAGTCAAACTTCCTCACATGCACTTCACACACACTTCCACAAACAGAGTGGCACAGGGTGTCAGGAGAAGATGGGGATGAGGATTGGGTTGACAAGCCTTATTCTGCTCACATTTTTTCCACTTTAAAAAAAATTCCTCTTTTTTTCCCCACACTTAATAATCATATTTCCTCCTTTCCTTCTTTTCTTAACTTACTGTATAGGACCCTACTTTTACACACACACACGCACAGGCACCTTTCCATTTCTTTCCCCGATTGAATGCCCACCAGGCCTATGAATATTATAGTGTCCGGCATAAAAAAGGGATGTTGTGTTATCAATGTTAAGTCTGCATGTGCCTTGTCAATAAGCAAAATTATCTTGTCTCAGCTACGTGTTTGACTGGTAAACGGAGGGGATTTTTTTTTAACGCAAATGTACACGCACAAGACTACTTTATGTTCAAGGGTGAAATCATTTAGTAAAAACTCATCTCTAATCTCAGTCTGCATTCAGAAAAAATAAAAATAAAAATAATTAAATTTCTTCCATTTTCCACAAAATAAATTGAAAAAAGACAAATAAATTGTGAAAAACTGCGACAACAGGTCCCTCTTCTTGTATGTAGCCGTTGCTGGCCTCTTACCCATCTTTCTCTCGCTCTCTCTGCTTGCTGGTCTTCTCTGCTCTCTCTCTGTGTAAACCAGGGTGTTGCCTCTTCAAAAATTCCCTCCCCTTTCCGATTGCCATTCCGAGGGGTCCGCAAGCCTGGCTGGGAGGTGGCAGCTGAACTCCATCCCCTCGCCACACAACCACCAAGCACCCAGCCCTCGCAGTTCCAGGAAAGGGGCTCCCAAAGGAGGACGGAGCATCCAGCAGCGATGGAGCGCAGTGTGGTGCTGATGCTGCGGGGGTTTGGCGGGAGGGAGGGATGGATGGAGGGATGCTTAACAAAAGATCTCCTCCCCTTCTCGTCCTCCCTCCACTTTCTCTCCTCTTCCCTCGCTCTTTACGCTCTGAAACCAAGACAGTTGTTGCTCGGCCGCCGCAAAGCCAAGCAACTGACAGCCGGCGGAGGAGACCGGCAAGACCAAATGAGAGAAGCAGAACGGACGCAACAGAGAGAGAGAGAGAGTGGTGTGATGTGGCATCTGTAAAAGAGTGATAGAGAGGAGAGAGAGGGAGACGGAGGTAGAGATGGACGGGCAGGGGGGGGCGGGAGGATGGACCAAAGAGGAGGAGAGAGAGAGAAAGAGAGAGGAAGGTGGGGTTAGGCAGGATGCAGGGAACACATAGAGAGAGGGAGCAGATAGGAGGAAAGATGCAAAGAAACACATACACACAAACACACACACACAATCACACGCACAAAACACACAGAGAGAGAGAGAGAGAGAGAGAGAGATAGAGAGAGAGAGAGAGAGAGATGGGGGTATTGCCACAATGAAAACGTTCAGTCACCAGCAGTCTGGCTATCGGACTGCTATGTCCCTGCTATGAGGAAAGCCAGAGAATAATTAGATTTGAGCTTCACACACTAACACATGCGCGCACACACACACAAGCACAGAAATTGTCTTCCTTGTCTCTCTCCCGGTTTCACACAAACACAAACACATGCACACAAACACACACATTGCCATTAATTGATGTGCTGAGCACTTGGCGGTCCTTTGACAACGCCTCAACCAACAAGCACTAAAGTGTTCTTTCTGGGAAAAAGAAATGATCAGAATTAAAGCAGTGGAGGATGATTATGATGATAGAAAAACACACAATGAGGATGAGGGGCAGAAGAGAGAGAGAGAGACTCAGTAGAAATCATATGCATTGACACAACACACACACACTCCACTCCACTGTGATCAGCACTCACCGCTGACAAAAGCCCCTGGATGGACACACACACACACACACACACCCACACCCACACACCCACACACATGGACACAGTGTGTGTGTGTGTGTGTGTGTGTGTGTGTGTGTGTGTGTGTGTGTGTGTGTGTGTGTGTGTGGAGGGGGGGTGGGTTCAAGTGTGACATCATTTGATTTTTTCCCCCTCTTTATAGAATAAGAATTGTGAAACAGAAATATGCTGCCATACAAATGCCCCTTATTCCACTTTTCACATTTTTGAGCGAAGGTTGGGACTACGTTTTCACATTTGAATGCTGGGGGAAAAAATTTTTTTTTCAACCCATCTATCTTAAAAATTATAATAAAAAACAACAGACAAGAAACATGTGTCTTTCTTTAGTTGACTCACTGTTGATATTCCTAAAGCCCAGGTTTAATCCCCCATGTTCTCCTAGTTTTTGTGTGAATTTTTCCCACTGTTGAAAAGCCTTTTCAAACAGCCTGCAGAACTTTCCAAGATACCAACATTCTAACAACGTAACTCATTGAGGATTTACCAGGAGACAATACCTATCATCTGAAACGAGCATAAAACTGCTAAATAATATTCACACAAGTAAATTATCACTACCATGGACCAGATCAAATTTTTCTTGAAAAGCCAAAGTCACTAAGTCAAGCCAATGAATGGGTGTGAACCTTTGAAGGAGGGTGCTGCTGCCTGTGGAATCTCCCTGAAACAAAAATTAAAAAAATAAAATAACGACAATAAAAGATAGGATAAAGGCAAAATTAAACCAATTTCCTCAGGGCTGGTCTAAGGTCTTCTTAATGCCAACTGGTCTCTTAACTCACGGGCAACAGGCCTTGACTTTTCAAACTGACATTGTCAATTAGTAAAGGCTTACACAATGATTTTACCGGAAAGAATGAGGGACCAATGTTTCTAACCTCAGATAATGGTCAGATAGTATAAGATTTCCCCCAAAGGTGTTCAGATCACAAGCACAAGCACACACACGCACGCACGGACGCACACACACACACACACACACACACACACACACACACACACACACACACACAGATAAATGCAGGAGATCAGTGATATACACTGCCATTCTTTTTCAAAGCAGGATCCACCTCAAAAAAAGCTTTCATGTTCTCTTTTATTTCTGTACATTAGCTCCAATGAAAGGCCAAAAAGCCTGAAAGAAAGCCACCGCTAAACACATAGCATCTCACTGTGTGGGTTGGAACATTATGGGGGACGCAATCGATATGGAAAAAGGCTGCCTGTGATAATGATTCTATTTAATAATTTAGTAATGAGTCCATTCTGTCCTCAGTTCATTCCTTCTTCTTCTTTTTTTCTTTTTTTTTACATGTTTGAGGAAAAGTTGACCGCGAGCAGACAAAAAGAACAGCCACACACAAAAAACGCTTCATTTGGGGCAGCGTCTTCATTTCAATGGAGCAACAGAGCAATTACATTTACATTTCTGCTGCCATTGCCTTTGACGCGCCTGAATCTCCAGAGTCAAAGGGAAATTAAAAAAATCTCTCATGGATTCCACAGCAAATCGTCTCTGTCTTTCAGAGCCTACTAGGGGAGGGGTAAAAAAATCATACACAGTTTTTATCTTGGTTTGGAAATGGTTCCCTTAATGTATAGAAGACAAAGGAGCCGAAGTAAGTGGGGACTGGATTTTCTTTGATGGTGGTGTAGTGCCCCCCGGTGGTTATCGTACGTATGTCAGTATGTGCATGTTCATTGTTCAGTCACAGCGGGTGCTTTTTAGAAGGTAAATCAGTAAAATATGGAGGGGGCAGATAAAGGCTGCAATGTTTAACTACACTATCACAGTCGGCACATACACAAAATTGCTGTCAGCGTGCAAGCAAGGGAGCTATGTGTGTTTGTTTTCTTAATACTTGCCTTTAGTTAACAGCCATTCATGTAACCCACTTCCTATACAAGGCAGCTGCACAGAAAATACTCATGGAATCCTGACACGTTTGCGTTGGTTTGTTATGTTTTGATCATATAAAAGCAGACCATACAATTATAGTTATTTTATGCTTTTTACTATATAACTAAAAAGGAATTAATTGGTCACCATTGGAAATACAGACCAATGGCACATAACCTACACTGTCAACTGCAATATGAAAGTATTAGTATTCATGCAACACACACACACACACACACACACACACACACTTAAACACACATATTTTTAACCGGTCTGTGTTTTGCCAACAGCCTTCATCCAACATTCATGCCTAAAAATCAGATTGGACAGAGAATCCAATTGAATTGATAGATAGAGGGGGGAGCCGTAGGAAGCGAAGAGAGACAGAGAGAGAGAGAGAGAGAGAGAGAGAGAGAGAGAGAGAGAGAGAGAGAGAGAGAGAGAGAGAGAGAGGGAGAGATGTACACAGTCAGTGGGAAGTGAGCGAGGCTGTGGGCAGATTATCTTCAGGGGGAAGGTCTCTTCTTTTCAAAGCAGCCCAGTCACAAAAGGCAGTGAATTGAGTTTGAAGCGTTACAAGGCCAAATGTCTGCACAGCAACCGTGTTCGGCAACAGAGCGACAGTAAAAAGGAAAAAGGAAAAAATCCATAAACTATTAGCAGCCAATTAATGCCACTAAGCAGTTTTACAACAGCAGGTTGAAAGCTTGTACTGTGTTGAACAAACCAGGTCTGTGCTGCCAAAAGTGACTTCCACACAAAACAAGGCCCAAGGCTTTCTTCGTCGGGCAAAATGTTTTACAATAAAATAATATTTGGTTACTTTGTGAGGTTGGATCATCCTGTGTATTATGCCTGAAGTGAATGGACCCAATATAATTATACTCCATAGTCGGATTTAAAAACAAGGAAATACTTGTGATTTTCTGCCAGAATCACTCATCATGATCATGAGTGTGGCGTAATAGGTGCGGCTTGTTAGAAGCTTCACTTCTTGTATGTAAATTAAGCATCTCCTTTCCATTAAACTGAGCATTGCCATGAATTAGGCCTATTCAAAAAGACAATAAATGTTATTTAAGACTTCATAATCTCACAGAATTTCTGAGTGTATTTCTCAGAAAGATGCAACTTTTTCTCTCAGTATATAGACCCTTCAAAGCCCTGCTCCGTATTTCTATTTATTTAAATCAACAATGGCTGTGTTTAGTAACAGGTATCGTAATAACATGAAAATGTCTTGGTTTGGCAGGCACCGGTAGAACATTTTTTATTACTTTTGTACCATCTCACAACCTACATTTAACCAGTAGTTATGTCTCTGACTACACCTTCACAACAGCAATTAACATGAAAAACAACTTGGAGACATGCAAAACATGAGAAACAGCACTAACCCTAACCCTAAACCAATACATTGTCTGCATGTTTTGTTCGGACTGTATCCATGACAACTCAATGAAACAAACACACACACACACACACACACACACACACACATACACACACACACGCGCGCGCGCACACACACACACACAGTTACAAAAAGCAAAATGGTAGGTGTGTATACAGTAGCTGTAATCACCACTTAATTAATCTGTAACATATATGAGGTTTTACTGCAGTCTATGCAACTTACATTAAGGCAAGGAATTGTGTAAATTATGAACTTGTAGATATCATCATGAAACCTATCCAGTTGATTAACACAATTATCTTATTATTATTATATTATTATTATTATTATTACAATCTTTCGAGAAATGTTTGAATAAATATGCTAATTATGCAATATCTAACTAATTATCTTTATATTTGCATCTCATTACAAACTCAGAATCTACATTTTGGATAAAGCCAGAGTTAAAATATCCATTTAATTTTTTACAAAATGTAAGTGTCCAAAGTTTTTACAGAACAGATTTTGGATAACCCCTTTTTTTCTTATTTTATAAATAAAACAATACTACGTACAGATCTTTAACATGCATTTTTGGCATGCCTCTAAGAAGAAAATGTACCATTCATCAGACAATTGGCATCATAGGAATAAATCCTTTTGTTATAATCTTCAGAATAAGAAAGATTTCTTTAGTTGATGTAAGTGCGCTAGAAGTTGAGTCAGAAGGTTTAGTCAAATAAACACACTCATGTACATTTTGGACCTTTGATTCATACAAGTATGAAAAAGACATGTTATGGAAGCAAAATAGACTAATACAGCAGCATACACTGTATGCACAACATTATAGACAAATAACAATACATGTGAGTACTCTCTGCTTTCTGCAAATCCCCTTCCCTGAGCTATCTCTTTTTATGCGCGCTGTCGAAACGATAAATATGTATAACTGAATAATAACCAATATATGAATAAGAATAAGTTATGGTGAGGACATACAATGCAAAATGGTCTCATTTGAAGTTGTAAATGAGACAAGAAAATATATAATTCAGCATCAGTGCTAACACTGGCGCCTGTGTAGACGTCTGTGTAATACTAAGGAGCTAAGGATGTTCCTCTAACAAGCAGCTGCCTCCCATGTTGAGACAGTGCTGCTCCACTGTGGGCTGGTGGATAGGTGACCTTCCACCTTTGATTCCCAGAGCTTTGCATAGGTCTAACCCACCTGGACTCTCATGTGGTTGAAGAGGTCAACGGGCAGGATGAACAGGGACACCACTGCAATTTGCTTTGAACAGCACATCAAAATCTATTCTATATCTTGTACGTAGCAGGCTTGCTATAAAAAAAAAATGTCAACCTGTATATAACAGCTCTGGAACAAATTGAGAGCCCACTTTAAATGATTGATAGCACTGTTGTTTTTACTATTATGTACATACATAATGAACATTTTGTTTTATTTCTACTACCGACAACATTTCTCTCAAATTCCAAATATAAATACTGTATTGTCATTCAGGGTATTTTTATTAATAAACAGTACAGATGCACATTTAAGAAAAAATTGGAGTGGTCTCTTAATTAATTCTATAGCTTTATGCATTAGCAGTTTCTATAAGCAGGGTGAAGGCAGTATCATTGCTTTTCAATCATTACGGCGAGACACTGCAGGCAAATACATCGACAACATTGTTATTTTCAGGCACTGGTCAAATTTGAGATTGTTTTTGTCTATTATGCTTCCATAACATGTCTTCTCTTATATAAAAGTATAAATCAAATCTATCTATAAGTTAAACATTTTACTCTTTTCACCTGTAGTGTCTTGCTCTAACCACTACACCACAGGTGCCCCCCAGGATACCAATATTTTTGACAGAACTTCTGTTTGGTTCTGTTTTCACATAGAAATTAGTAATGAACCTATTGTTATGGTTAAACAAGAGCAGACAGAGACTGGAGTAGGATTGATGAAACAATAGGTTTTATTGTCAGACCAGGAATGAGGCGCGGGAATGGCTGGTAGTGGAATGAGGAAGCCGGGGTGAGAGTGAGGCAGGCAGGCAGGCTGGAGGGAGTGATCCGGGGTACTGCAGGCAAAGGAAACACAAAGTTAACACGAGGTAGCAAAAAATAACAAGAGAGAGCATTGAGAGATAACATGTACTGAAGCCAAGTACGCATAAATACCGCGGGTAGTACAATATACGACCTGCTGCGCTGGGGCTTGCTCTCTGGCGGCAGGGTGCCGGGGGGCTGGCACCGATTATGCGTTGGCAGAGAACAGAGGAGGTGGAGATATGTTAATAATGTTAACTGTGTTAATAGTGTGAATAGTGTTAATAGTAATAGCCTGAGGGACAGCCTTGGTCTTGGTTGTTTGCGCCTGAGTACTGATGTCCGGCCACTGCATACATGTCCTGCATAAATGTCCTGCCGATGCAAACACTATAACTGATTATAGAATATCTATTCATGCATTTCCTTAACATCGTGTTTCTCTGTCTATCATTCACGATCGGAGGAGCGATGCATGTTTTCCAAGCACTCGCCATGCTGCTCTACTGACTCGGGGTTCTGTGCAGGATCAGCCGTCCAAGGAACAGACTCTCCCCTGCTGCTAGTGCTTCATATCAGCATTGATTCATTGCCCAGCAGGATAGTACTCTTTCTACTCACATGCCTGTTCATTCTTTATGTTCATTTTGCTCCGCTCATTGGTTGTCTGTCTGTCCTCTTCAAGGTTTCCATGGTGGAGATGAGACGGTGTGGATCAGGTCCCTCCTCTGGTAGCATCTGAAGTCCTCCTGCATCCACCCTATTCACTATTCATATTTTACTTAAATATTACCAAGTAAACATCTGGTTAATGATCCGACTCCTTTGTGATTTTCTATTATTTTATCTACATATGACATCTATTACAGGATGTCTGTCCTGGGAGAGGGATCCCTTCCTCTGTCAACACTCCCTGAGATTTTCAATTTTTTAATCCAGATAAAGGGTTTTTATTGGGAGATTTTTCTCAGCCGAGCCAAGGGTCTAAGGGCAGCATGTCATACTGTATGGAATGTAAAGCCCACTGAGGCAAATGTCTATTTGTGATATTAGGCTATACAAATAAAACTGATTTGATTTGATTTGGTTTACACCATGAGCGCTAGCCTGAAGGTAGATGAGTTTTGGAGTGGGGGCGGACAACTAGGGACTGTTCTGTGCTTATTTGTGTCTAAAGTGTCCATATATTGACTAAAACACATTGACCTCTTCCAGCTTCCATAGGTCCTGCCTCCTTTGGCACAGCGCTCTCTCTGTCTGTCTCTCTCTCTCTCTCTCTTCAAATGACCAACTGCTATACTGTTTAGTGGCCAGGGTCAGTCATCAGTAAGGACGCCAGTTTGTGTGTGTGTGTGTGTGTGTGTAATGGCTCTAATCCAAAAAGCAAATGAAGCACGTTGACCGGGGGCGATCCTTGGGAGAGGCAGCCAGGCCTGCAGCAAGCAGCAGGCACTTTTTAGACTACATCAGACCAGCCTAATTACCAATGCAGCCCGCATTCACTGCATGACTTGTAATGTAACATTATGAGGGAATTTCACTGGATAAAACAATATGGAATATGACACTTTACAGATGGCACCAATGAGGCTAATGATCCATGTGGAGCAATCATTGATTGTTGCAACTACAAAATTGTAAAAATTCTAAAAACCTGGGTGTATCTTAATACGGGCGGTAGGATGGCCTAGAAGAAGAGGGGCCGGCTAGTAGCAATGAGGTCATTGGTTTGATCCCTGGCACCAGACAGGAGGGTGTTACTTGTAAAACTAGTGGTGGCTTCTAATGCATCTATGGTGGCCACCATCTCTCCCATTGTGTCATTGAGCAAGGCACAAACTGCCCCAAACTGCCCCAAACTGCTCCAGGGGAGCTGCACTATGACTGACCCTGCGTTCTGAACACCCCCTCCAAAGTGTGGTAACTTCAGAGTGGTTATGTGAAAAGACAAATTTCAATGTGCTAGTGATGGTTCGGTCTCGAACGAGCCGGTTCAAAGAGCCAGCTCTTTTAAGTGAACGATGGGAGCCGGCTCCCGTCGGCGAGCCGTTTTTTTTAAGATAGTTTTTGGGCATTTTTATGCTTTATTGACAGTGCAGAGAGACAGAGGTGAAATGGGGCAGAGAGGGGAGTGACATGCTGAGAACGACCGCAGGCGGGAATCGAACCAGGGTCTGCTGCTGGCCCCTGCCCGGGGGGGGGGGGGACGCCCTACCAACTAAGCTAAGGGCGCCCCCTTTTGAATGTTTTTTTAATACAAGTAATAGGCCTACAAGGCAGAATGATATGATGAACTCTGCGCTGCGGGTGCTCCATGCATGAAGTGACTGAATGTCACATGTGCATTGTGCTCATAGGCCTACGGGTGCTGAACAGGAGGAAGAGAGGAGCAGCGAAGGAGAGGGAGGAGTGTGGTGCAGTGCCATAGACTGTATGTGCAGTGCGCAAATATAAAGATGAGTAACTGTAGTGTAAAAGAAGCATTTATTGGTATTAGAACTATTAAAACTGCCATGAGCATGAGCTCCTTTGACCATTTAAATTCCAAATTCCATTATTTCTATTATATATCCAACAGAGATATTGATGAATGTACTGTATTATCCTGGGATATATTTTAAAGTAATACATTCACATGTTTTTTAAAGAAATAATTAGAAAACATAAACAAATTATTAAATGCTCTTTGTGAATACTCTATTCTGATTGGCTGGGGTCCATTCCATATGTGTCAATTAACCTTAATATATAGACACCTATGGAACTCCTCAAGTAGTTCCAGTTAAACCTTCTGTTCACTTGAATGTGTCACCGCTGATTAACAGATTAAACAATGTTGATGGCTGGTTTATGAAGCCTAAAATTAATAATTTTTTAAATGTTGAGCTACACTTATTAATAATTTCATTATTACAAAGATTCAGATGACAATGTGACATAATGTTATAGGGGAAAATGTCTAACACCCACTGTACCATACAGCAGGCACATTCAAAGACCAGCTAGTGAACATAATAGACTAGAGCATTTAGGAGCTCAACATCCAAGGAGTAACAATAATGTCAAAAGAGAGTGAATATCGAACTTACATCAGGTGACACAAACATAACTCCAAATCAATGATCATATTGCGCCTTAATGGTTTGCTAGCAACATTGTCATATCAGCTTGAAAATGAAATATCAATAATCGTTATTGCAGGAGCCCATATATTAGAAACCTAAAGAATAAATATTACCCCTAATGTGTGTGTACAGATGGTGGTAGCAAAACCACAAGCTATTACTGTGAAAGTGTGTGACTCAAGGCAACAGGAGAGAATTTTTTTTCTGTCAAGGTGAATAATCAGAGAAAAGTGGAATGGTTTGGCAATAGACACAGCTGAGTAGAGAGGAGCTTGAGAGGCCTTCAGCCTTCAGCAGATTGTCTGTTGAATGAATTCCAACGACACATCCCCAAGGACCAAATTCCAGAGAGGTGCTCAGAAACACTCTTTGCTGCTCTGATTGCCATATTCTCCAGATAATTAACTGTCAAGGTTCCTGTCACCCCCCCACCTCCCACTACACAACTCCTTATATTCTTCTTTTTCTCCTCTATCACTTTCTCTCTTTTTTTCTCTTCTTTGTTTTAGTTAAGTTGTAGTTCATTCACGCGTCATCATCTTATTATTAAGAACACATTTCATGAGACACTTTATGGCAATGCAGGACGCTTGAAATAGGCATCCCAATTAAGCTAATCTAAGCTTTTTAGAGGAGGCCCAATAACGTTGAACCCATGGTAGAATAAACAAGACATTTTGCACAATAGACAAAATACACGGAATAAACAAGACAGTAAGAGACACAATTCACAATACAAATAGACACAAATACAGCAAACAGACACACACACAAATACTTTCTCTCATACAGAACTTAAGCCCCCCCCCCTCACTCTCGTTACTTACTAGCCCATATTAGCATAGCTTCATGAGTGATCTTCTATCACACAGATACAGGGCAGAAGGGGTAAGTTAGTGGGAGGAGGAGTGAATTGAAGTGGAACACATTTTTTGACAAGTACTTGATAAGGGTTGGGCGGGGGACCAAACAAGGACCTCTGAAATCCAGAATAGACTCTATATCTGAGTCTATTCAGTTAATAATAATAGGGTTATGCTTGTGCAGTGTCTGTGTACCCATAACACAGAGTATACCATGATAAAGGATATGATGTATGAACGTTGTCTTATTTTTTATTGTCTCCCTGCTTTCAGTGCAGCTACAGTGCTGTTCAACTCTGCCACACGTTAGGCCTAACATGAAAAGTAAATGAAGGCTGTACAGTACCTTGCCTGGTGAAATTGCACCTGCCATGTCTGTTTTTGTCGATACTGCCACATTTTCTACTTTGCATAGATGCACATTGAAAATGAGATTGGATCACAATGCAGAGGAGAAATGCCAGTTGTCAATGAAAAGATCTTGATCAGACTGTGTCACGGCCCTGCCTGGGCTTCAAGGTCTGTAAAACCCGGCTGAAGTGAGCAGTGACCATCATCATCACTTGTCATAGTTTCCAATAGGATAAAACATTACAAATATTACAAAAAGCACTACATTGCATATTATTTTTTATACCCTTACTCCACTCACGCTCCAAAGTTTTATAAGTGTGTGCATTGAAAAACACTGATACATTTTGTTTAATTTGTTGGAAAGGGGTGGTGTGTCTGTTTGTGTGTGTGTGTGTCTGTTTGTGTGTGTGCCATATGTCATAGTCTGAGGAATTTCTTCTAGTTAAACTGTCTTACAACATTAACAATACAAATCGTCAGATTGAATGGGATGGATGGGAAATGGCCCCCTGATTGGTTAAACTGCCTCCTTAACAACATTACAGCAATGTGAGTTGAACGCAGTCATCAATCAACCCTCAGCATGATGGTACAGGCCTGGAGATTTTTACAAGAATCAGACTGAAATTGGCAAGGGACGAGAAAGGAGATCAAATTCCATTTCTCAAGGGCTCACATACTTTGACTATTTTCAAATATGCTGCTCTTAGTCTGAACATATTATCTGGGAAGTTTGGAAAGACAAATTACTTTATAGTTAGTTTTATGGAAATGTTAGGTGAATAGGGTAATGGAACAGAATCAGGTCCTCTCTATGGTGCAACAGTTTTAAAGTAAGTTGGATCCCAGGAAACGCACACCACTTGGTCAGGATACAAAAAGCGAGATAAATGGAAAGACGTTGGCATTCAACTCCCCACTTGGACACTTTGAGTACATGGTAATGCCTTTCAGACTCACTAATGACCCTGCTCTTTTCCAAGCCGTAGTTAACGATGTATTGGTAGACTTCCTCAATTGCCTTGTGTTCGTTTATCTGGATGACTTACTTATTTTTCCAACAACTAGACCAACATGCCCATGTCCGTCAAGTCCTTCAAATGCTTCTGGAGAACAAGCTTTTCATGAAGGATAGTGCAGCGGATACAGCATATTTGGGGGAGGAATCGTGCAAGTTGTGAAACAAGCATCTAAATGTGTTCCCTAGGGCAAATTGATCAAATCTGCCAGATTGGCCACTTGAAAATCTAAGATGGCCTCCCAAACATTTTTTCTTCCTAGAAATGTGTGTAGTTGGCCAATTTGAATGATCTTGGTCGTAATTTGTATGTTTTAAGAGATAGATAAACAAATACTATGACATCAACTTCGGGAGACCTATTTTGGCGACCATCTTGAAAAAATGGCCCTAGAGAACAAATTCACCAATTTTCATGCTTGTGTCATAATTTTCCACAATGTTTCTGTTATTCACTCTACTACAAGGGAAGGTTTCAGTTCCATGCCAGAACCTGAAGCTTCCTGAGCGGGTCAGGAAGACAGACCAGGAAAAGGTCAGTGCAGTGGAAGAGTAGCATGAGTCTATTAACCCTCAACAACTTCCGTAATGTAAAGGTTTTGTAAACTTATATTTCTGCATCATCAGAGATGACAGTGGGGTAGCAGTGCCTCTTCTGAGACACTTATCACCACTCTCCAGCAGGACTCAACTTGTCTTGGATGAAGCCATGGCCATAACAATGTAGCGGTTACAAGTGGTTCAGATTAATTTAGCTATTAGAAATTATCTGAAAAGTAATAATACCTTAATAATGTAATAAAGTTCAAAGTCGGGGCACCAACGATCCACTTTGGGAAAGTAAAAATAGCAAGTTGTCTCGTTTTATCAATGATTTATTCTCAAATGTTGATTAGTTTAATGTTCAGTTAAATAAATCAATATTAATAAATCCTAGTCTCAATGATCATTTCCATAAAATAATGTAATCAAATAATTACTATTATAAATTTGGTAATATGACCATAACACTGAAGGCTACAGAATTCTTGACTTGTTGGTTGCGGACTTCCCAATAATATTCACACAAATGAATGACAGAAACCTCTAGTTACAAAAGAAAATGCATGTAATTTATTTAACAGAAAGTAAATAAAATCAACACATTTAAAACCACTAAAACTAAGCACACAGTGTGTGTGTGTGTGTGTGTGTGTGTGTGTGTGTGTGTGTGTGTGTGTGTGTGTGTGTGTGTGTGTGTGTGTAGGTATGTGGATGCAAATTGAGTGTGTGGAGGTGTGAAAAACCTTTGTTATGTGGGGGGAAGAGCTTGATGCTTCTGTGTGTCCCCCTAAAGGCCAGGACACACCGGGCCGATAATCGCCGTCGTAGAGTCGAGAGGGGGCGGGGACACGAATCTGTTTGGTGTGTGCCATGAAATCGGTCGTCGTAGATGTCGTCGGGCTTCTTTTTGCGGCGGGCAGTCTTTCAGTTGGAGCAATTTGATTTGTGGAGGGCTAGCGAATTAGTGAAGCCCGGAAGTGAGGCGGGTAGCACAAACAGCTAACAACAGTTAGCCATCGTTTTAATGTGTTTGTTTGTTTCGTTCAGCGAGTACTCACATATATCAACCCTTGTTGACTGCTCGACACCATGCTCGACACTCTCTGCTAAAAATGGTGCTCTTTATGGTCCATAAATATAAATATGTATTTCTATCTATGTTTATGGTCTAGAGTGCCGTCCCATCATTTCCGGCTTCCGTATTTTTTCGGGCCACAATACAGATTAGCACCGCCTGCTGTTATGGAGACATTACGTCCCGCGCAAGCGCAGAGCATACGGAAAGTCAGCAGTCGGTTTGGTGTGTTCTTTGCACTTTTTCAGCCGCGACGGGAAGACTGGAGCTCCCTGAATCGGCAGTCTCCATTTTCGGGTAGTCGGACTGGTGTGTCCTGGCCTTACGGTCTCAAAGTATGTAACCCAATTACAAAACAACAATGAATAGTTCAAACTAAGTAAATACACATTTCCAAGTTAACAGTCTTTGGTAACACTTTATAATAACTATCCGTTGTAACTCGTAAATAGATCATTAGTAAACTCTTAATTAATGATTATTAATGATTTGTTAAGTGTTTGTTAGCAGTTTGTTAAGGGTTTATAACAATGGTAGATAGTTAATATCTTAATAATTGAATCAGTTCATATGGGAGGTAATCCGAGATACCGACGAGGCTGAAATAGGCTATAGACTATACACAGTGCATGGGCAACTGAGGGCAGCCCCATTTTCAAATATTTTTAAATAAACTCAATACACACTGTGCATACCATGGACTTGAACGTGACGTGATCAGTTAATCTCGGATTACCTCCCAGATGAACTGATTCAATTATTAAGCTATTAACTATCTACCATTGTTATAAATCCTTAACAAACTGCTAACAAACACTTAACAAATCATTAATAATCATTAATTAAGAGTTTACTAATGATCTATTAACGAGTTACAACGGATAGTTATTATAAAGTGTTACCCAGTCTTTTAAGCCATGTGTCCTGGCTAAGCTAAGCTAACTGCCCAGTAGTTCATACGATACCATATGATGATACACAGCGTTTGTTGCAGTGTGAGAGGTTCTGGCCAATGGCCTAGCTTCGGGCAGGGGAAGGTGTGAAAACACAGACAATGCCTCGGCTCTTGGCCGAGGAATGTGTGGGGTTTTTGGACACCAACATTTTGCTGTAACTAAAGTAATTCACTTCGGAGCTAAAAGTCTTAATGAATGAAATACATGTACACATTCACTACATATCCCCCGGGTGGCGTTCGCATGATTCCCGATGTGTCATGCTGACGGCACAGCTTCATCTGTACAGGTGTACAAAAGTTAATTAGTTCATTCACATTCATAACATCTGGTGTATCATTGAACACTGGGCAGTTGTTTTAAATTATCTGTCATGGCCAAGAACAAATCAAAGGGTAAACAAAAACAACAATACAATTCTATACACAGTCAAATAACCAGTGTTATTTATGAGGTCTGGGTGGAACAAGAATGTATTGATGTGAAAAGTGTAAGGTGCCAAGGCTGCAGGTGGTAGCACCTAAAATGATGAGGTCATAACCCTAACAGGCTTTGTAAAGTGTGGTGTGTCCTAAAATGGTGTTTTGTGATAACTGGTATTACTGACAAAAATACTATTAAAGGAATTAATCCAAGTGCACTTACAAAGTCTTACAGTGGTGTTTGAGTAATCAGAAATTTGTTTCCTGCACTAATACTGGGAGGAACAATCAGAAAAGCTGCAGTCTTCATCTGATCTATCGATCTGGTAATCCTGATTTTGGGCAAGGATATCTGCACAGGGCCTTGGACAGCTCCTCTGTGCATGTCCATCACGACGCAAATGTTGTACCTGACGTCTACTCTCTGTGGGCTTGTTCAGCCTGATGCCATCCCCGTTGGATCTGTGGTGAGGGGGGAGGTAACGTTTTGTGACAGCAGGTCTCTGTAGGTGTGAACTGACAGCTGGATAAGGGGAGACGCTCTGAGTTGGGCCTGTAACTTTGGACTTGGGCAATTGGACAATTTCCCAAATTGTCTTTGTCTCTTGTCTTATCTCATTTAAAGAGACGTCACCATGCTGCATGGTGGTTCGAAGATGAATGCGTACATTTGGATGCAGATTGGCCACAAACCAACCTTTAAAAACGCTGTCTTCTTCTAAGACGGGGGCATTTCTGCCCTGGAAGAATGCATGCCTCAAACGGTTAAAATAATCACGGGGATGTTCAAGACGGGAGTGTTTTACTTTAAGGGCTGCACACATTCCTTGGGCTTGGTTAACATAACCACAGGAAAACTCATCCGTCACGGCCTGACGGAGCTGGTTGTAGTCATTTCTGACACTTACAGGTTGTCTTTGTACAAACTGTCTGACAGCTTGTTAACGCTTTATACTAAGGTTCTTGTAGTAAGCATTAGTTAATAGGTAATAAGGACCTTATTAGATGCTTATTAACATTAATGTGTGTTAATAAGACTATATATAAGTGTTAATAATAACATAATAAACACGTTGACAGTGTGATTATAAGACTTTTATAAGCACTTATAAGAAACTTCTTAACTATTTATTGATTGCTTAATAGCATTAATAAAAGAGTGAGTGAGAATGAGTTTCTGATAGCTGTTAATTAAAGCATTACAAACCTATTTATTGAGTCTTACTAACTTGCCTATTATGTCATTGTTAAACCTTTACTAAGCATTGTTTGTTGCTTTATGAAGGTAAATACATCTTTATTAATCAATTATTAGCAGTTAACTATGAACAATGCTTATTAAGGTAATAAGTCCTTTTTAACAGTTACTAAGTACTATATCTTGTCAAGGTGGATACAATGAGAATTAGAAAAACGACATATACAATCAGTGGCGTGCACAGACATTTTCGGGGGCAGGTGCTCAGTGCAAAAAAAAGGGCACAATATATTCTATCGATGAATGACCAAATAATTTTAAGGGTACTTGTACAAATCCCCCCCTGGCCTAATGACTTTTAATACCCGGCCACACATAGAGTGTTTCTCAAAAGGAATTTGGGAGACTGTGTTTGGGACCCTGGACCTTCTAGGGGTATCCGGGGGAATGCTCCCCCGGAAGAAAAATTTTAACCTTTTAAAGTAAAATTCATCAATCAGTTGCACTTTGAGAAGAAAGCTAAGGCTAAATCACCTGTGTCAATGTGGGCTATTTAGTACTATTTTCTGGAATAATTTGGAGACACAGAATTACCAAAAAGCAGAAAGAAAAAATGTGTGTTTGAAAAAAAACAGTCAGCTTCGGATTTTTTTAAATAATCCCTTATCCCGAATTCTGTCTTTGAAGTCTTCGTTAGGCCCCTGATCTCCGTACTAATAATATCCTATTAAGGTAAATACAAGAGTACTGCAAGTCTTGTAACATAGAAATAACTTATGGTTGGGACAAAATAATATAATTAGCTTATATAGCTTCATGACTGATTTAGTACCACCAACCCACTTTGCGTAGTTAAAATAAAATGTGTGGACAGCTTTTAAGATATTTCAATAACATTTGAGGAACAGTTCAACATTAAAATCTGAGCTTTAAAAGGCCCTGAACAGTTAACATGACTCTGGTCTTGACTCTGACCTTTCGTCTTCATCTTCCTCCTTGCTGCTGGTGGATGCTTTCATCCAGGAGAGCAGAGAGCTGCTGGGCTGCCTGCTGTATAGCTCCCTTTCTTTTTCCTTTTTTAACCTCTCCTTTCTAGGCAATATACTGCAATTTGTAAATAAAAAGAGACCAACCATATGAATAAGACTGCTTGGTTACATTACAACAAGGCACAAGGCTACTTTTTCTGCAGGCAATTGGGAATTGCCTGTTTGTCATTTAGCAAATAAATTACTGCAAGTGAAGTGTTAATTATATAGCCTAAAGTAAACCTAAACAACACTAAATATTCAGCATACTGATCGATTCACATGCTGTACCAATGACAAACTCCGCCGACATTAGTTGTGTTCATCACGTCATATCTATTTTTTTTGGGCTAGCTTGTTAAGCAGGACAGTCGGCTAATTTATGCTCAGCTGTGTGGCGCTGCATGATGCTACTTTATAACAGAGACAAATAAATGCAAGTTATAGCTTGGCAACTGAGGCTTAGGGGGCAAACAATACACTCTTGACTCCATTCATGTATGTGTTACCTCGCTGGTGGGGCAGGGCAGGCCGGGGAGTAGGTGTGTGTGTGCAGCAGCTGTGAACTGCTGCGGCAACGCGCCTCCGTTTGTGTCCACTCTGCGCGTTCACGTTGACAAAGGAAGTGTGTGTGGAGGAGGAGGAGGGGGGGCATATTTATTGGGGCATTATTGTCAAAGTTTTTAATCGTTGAGCATTTATAGATGATAATGTCGGCATGGGCCACATACACTGTAAAAAAAAAAAAAAAAAAAAAAAACTTTCAGATTTTTTTTCTTTTTTCAAAAGGGCACTTGATTGGGCCAGGGGAAAAGGGCAGGTGCTTCAGCACCACCTCAGGTCTACCTGTGCACGCCACTGTATACAATGTTAGAGCGGTGAAGGTATTTGATTAGCTTTAATGTTTTTCTAGTTGAAGTACCTTCAAAAATTAGTTTTCTGAGTTTGGTTTGCAGCGCCATATCTTAGTAAAGTCACTGATTTTTATCCCTCTTTCCAAAATGTTGTCTTTTGGCATCTATAGCATAATGAGCATAATATATTTGTTTTTGCTCTGACGTGATTCTTTCACCTCTTTGTGTGCGCGCACATGTTGAGTGAGTGTTAAAATTAGATGCCCCGATAACATTGTATATTTTTTACAATCTATGATGAATATGACTCGTATGATCGGTTTTGTGCCTCACATCAGATCATTAAAGGCTTTTATTTTGAAGGTAGTTGTAAAACCGGAAGTTCTGTTTATGCAAGTCGCTGATGGCTTGGCGCCCATGCTTGACAAAGTGACGAACATAAGGAGATAATGTCGGAGTCGTCAGCACCCCAAACCAGGTCTCTGAAAAATAAGAGGGTGAGGTCCTGGAGGATGGCTCTTCTGGTAAGTTTAAGAATGTAATGCTATAGTAACGTTAGCTGGTTCTAGCTAGCTAGTTGTTTGCCTGACTTACATTACTTTCTTTCAGAAGCTTTGGTGAGCTTCCTTTTTGAGCTAAGTTTAGCTTACGCTATCATATAAAACTGAAACCAAACGTATCTGTTCTGCCCCCACAATTTGTTTTTGCTTTAGACAACTGGTGGTTAAAAACGGCATTGCATGTGTGATTTTTTTTTGACCCTCCTGGTTTACCTTATGGCGCTTTTCCACCGCACATGTAGCTCGACTCGACTCAACTCGACTCGACTCAACTTGGTTTGGTAGCAGCACGGGTCGTTTTCCACCGCAAATAGTACCTGCTGAACGTGGGCGGGGTCGTCGTAAGGGGCTGAAAGCCTACTCCGGAGCAAAGTAGCAAAGCAGAAATTACGAGCAGTTGTTGCACTATTAACTGAACCAACCGCCAAAAACACGGATGAAATTTTTTTAAGAAATACCCCCTTGTATCTGTTTGCTAAAAGAAGTAGAAGAATATTGCTACGGGCCATTAAGAGGGATGGTTGTTGTCCCGATGTGTGACTCTGCCACACAGTCAGCTGTAGGGATGCGTCACGTACATCCCTATGCACGTAAACACGGGCATGATAAAGTTGACTGTTTAGTGCTTGTTTCAGGATACGTGTTTTCAAATGCAAGCCGTGTCTCAGCCTGAATATTTTATTGAGGTAATCAGTTCAGTCCGAGGCTTGTAATGTAATCGCTCGCTATCATGTCTGTCCCAGCTGGCTACTATTTAGCCTAGCTGCTAGCTGTCCTACATGTCTCCTCTCGTATGTAAGTAACTTCCCCAACAACCAACACTGGGTGAGCTTAGCGAATATATGGAAAATAAATTCGGATCTGTGATGCAAATCAAATGAAAGAGGGCCAGAGAAGGCTGCACGCGGCGGAAATATACTCAAAAGTCCCGGAGAGTTGGAGAGAATAAACAACAGAATGAAGCCGGTAGTCTCTGGCCACTGTTTGGCCAGACAATAGTCTCTGGCCAATCAGTGGCCGGTCGTCTGCCGACGTCACCTTTTAGCATCGGCTCAGCTCGCTTGGACCCTAGAGCGAGGCGATACCAAAAAAGCAGCCGCTACGTGGTACCAGGTACCATGAAATTGCGGTGGAAAAGCCAAAAATGCGAGTCGAGTCGAGTCGAGCTGATACCATGCGGTGGAAAAGCGCCACTAGTTTAGTTTGATGCAACCAGCAAGAGAGCACAGCATGTCAGTTAATTCTCAGCTTTGTTGTCCTGAGAAAGTCTCAGTCTGTGAGTATTTATGTTTAAAGCTTCTTAATCACTTGTGTGGCATAGCAACTATGTTTGTTTAATTTCTGAGTGTTTAATTTTAACTTAAATTTGGCGATGCTAATCGCGGCAGCATTTTACATTGAGAATGCATTGTAAGTTAGCATTGAAGCTAGTGGGACCTAAAAATGGCTGCTCATTTGTTTTATGCTAGTGTTAAGCTAGTTGTAGCTTTCGTATAGTGTGTGTTCATTTGTATGAATATATTGTAAAGTCAGTTTTTTGTATGTTTTCTACAGTTTTACAAAACATCTGAAGTAATCGGAAACTTATCAAAGGCCTAAACCCTATCTTGTATCCTGGGCTTTATTTCAAGGAACCAACTTCCTGTTAGCTATCTGCTAAGCTAAGCTAACCGAGAGCAAGAGCAGAATAGTATCTATTACTAACAGTTTTGTCATGCTAGCTTGTCAGGAAGGGGCCAAGTAATCCTCCAAAATCGGTCTAGTCCATGATACAGATTCAAAATATTCCTGAATGGTTATTTCTGTGCTGACCTCAGGTGCTGCCCAAATGGCCCCAACTGCCAAACTGGGTCTACATAAATATAAACATGAGCTGGCCAGGTTTAAATTAGAATGCCAGGATGAAAAAATAAAAGACCTGACAACAGAGAGAGATTTCTTTAAGGGACAACTATCTGAATGAAAGAAAATAATTACTTTTTTCAACCATTTTCACCATTACAGACACAATTTACTTTGATACTGCACCCCCTTTTGCAGATTCCATGTCCAAATGGCTTAAATGCTTATTGTAACCTGTCTGCTATCTGTCTAATTGTGATCAATGTTTCTTTGTATTGTCTTTATACAGTAACAAGAAAGACCAGCCTGACTCAACCTTCTCCTGAAGCTACGGAAAAGCCTGACTCGGATTCGTCTGAGTGAAAAAATAGCACTTTTCTGCTTGTCCTATCTGCAACAGTATAATGCTGACTTCTGATACAGCACCGTCTCGCCTAAAGTCTTATAGTGATGATTGCCATCTCCATAAGGTTACAGATTCAATATGCAGAAGCAACTCGTACAACCCCACGTCGTTTTATATTGTTTTCCCTACAACATTTTTTTTTATTATTATTGTTTGATGGAAATTTTTTTTTGCTCTACTTGTTTAATTGTTTTGTTGTTCTTATTAATTTAATATTTTAAATTAATAGTCCAGTCTTAATCATTGGACACTTGAATCGATGTCAGGCAGCATTTTTATTTTACAAAAGTATTTTTTTTTACACTTAGTAAAATGTTGTTTCTGAAAGTTCTGGAAAAAATCTGATTTTTACAAATGCATAGTTATGTGATTTTTTTTTCTTAATTATTGATTTTCAAGAATATTTTTCATTGAAGTTCTGCAGATTTGAAAGGAAAATAAAAATATATTTTTCAAAAGATCTGTCTTAAAGTGTGTTTTTGTGCTTAAGCGCTCTAACATTGTATTCACATGTAGTTTTTCTAATTCTAAGTGTATTGAAGGATTTATTAACCTTAATAAGCATTGCTCTCGCTTTAGATCCAGTACCTTCAAAATGCATTATTACCTGTTTAATAAAGGCCTTATTAACCTTAATAAGCAATGTTCTCGCTTTAGATCCAGTACCTTCAAAATGCATAATTAACTGTTTAATAAAGGCCTTATTAACCTTAATAAGCATTGCTCTCGCTTTAGATCCAGTACCTTCAAAATGCATAATTAACTGTTTAATAAAGGCCTTATTAACCTTACTAAGCAATGTTCTCGCTTTAGATCCAGTACCTTCAAAATGCATAATTAACTGTTTAATAAAGGACTTATTACCTTAATAAGCATTCTTCATAGAGCATAGTTAACTGCTAATAATCAGAGGTGGAAAGAGTACAAAAATATTCTACTCAAGTAAAAGTATGATTACTTGGATGAGATTTTACTGAAGTAAAAGTAAGAGTACTAGTCTAAAACTCTACTGAAGTAAAAGTGAAAAAGTAGCTGATTTAAAATGTACTTAAAGTACAAGTTACATGTATGGATGTATACTGTGTCATTATACTTTAGATAAGCAAATATGGAGCAAATAGTCTGTTAATGGGAGAATGGGAAT
This sequence comes from Hyperoplus immaculatus, assembly GCA_949357725.1. NCBI lineage: Eukaryota > Metazoa > Chordata > Actinopteri > Uranoscopiformes > Ammodytidae > Hyperoplus > Hyperoplus immaculatus. The sequence continues at coordinate 23,616,161 of OX442369.1, forward strand.
GTAACCGGTCTACAGACCTAAACAGACTGCAGCTGTAGTTCTAATAATGTAATTGTGTATAATTGATCAAAACCATGGACATTGCAAGGTTAGGCTGCTCCATTTTGACAAAAATCATAACCATGATTATTTTGATAGACATTGGGTAATCACAATTATTAGACAATTATTCATTGATTTAAGAACTGCAACATGCACTTATTTAACATTTGAAACCATGACTTTTGACTTTAAACATATCCTAACTGAACTGGAAGGAAAATGCAAATAGCCTAAGTAAAACATATTTTTTATAATTAAATAAAATAAGTGTCAAAATCAAAATAAACCGTTGCAAATGTTGTTGATAGGGCACGTCTTTTGCTAGCAGGAATGTGAGGGCATATTTTATTTATATCTTATGGAGCTGGCTGGATAAGCAAGTTGCATTGCAGGCTACAGCGTTCTTAATTGATGACTGTTGTGGTGGCAAGAGTCAAGGAGCTTTAAACTTCCTGTGTTTTTTATTCCTTTATTGCTTGGTCATATACCACTTGGATTTGACTTAAAGGGAGTAAACTAATTGGTCGTGATGTTTTGAGGTGCGGCTGGGTCGCATATGACTTTTTTTCTCTCTGTCTCTCTCTCTCACTGTCGCGCATGTCATCTGACTCGCGTGTCCGCGCATAACATATCTTGCACATTGTTTTAGTCTATTACTTTTACCTTTCTTCTCGAGCAAAGGCTGACTTTCTGCCGTCTTCTGGAAGTTTTTCAAAGCTCCCGGCAACACGCACCGTCTCCATCCTACTCTGCACTGTTAAGCTCAAAGCTAGGTGAGGGAGGGGCCGATCACACGGCTGGATGAAAGGTTTGCTGCATTTAAAAGCCTTCACGTCTTCACGTGCGGTACAATGACAGTTTAACTAGGATTATTTATTTTTAATGATAGAGGGAAGCAATGTTTGTTGTTATCATTTAGTCGCAATGATCCTGTCGATCATTCTCTGTGTTAGTTTCCGGTATTGTGCCGTAAAAATAAAAGCCCCCCGCGGTATTTCTTTTCTTTTCTCTCATTTCCCTATCAATTTTTTTTACTCAGTAACGCAGGTGATATAAAATGTAGCGAAGTACAATACTTCAAAATAAACATACTCAAAGTAAAAGTAAAAGTATAGGTTTTAAAAATCACTTAAAAAATTACAAGTACACGAAAAAACTACTCAATTACAGGAACGCGAGTAAATGTAATTCGCTACTTTACACCCCTGCTAATAATTGATTAATAAAGATATGTTTACCTTCATAAAGCAACAAACAATGCTTAGTAAAGGTTTAACAATGACATAATAGGCAAGTTAGTAAGACTCAATAAATAGGTTTGTAATGCTTTAATTAAGAGCTATCAGAAACTCATAAGACTTTTATTAATGCTATTAAGCAATCAATAAATAGTTAAGAAGTTTCTTATAAGTGCTTATGAAAGTCTTATAATCACTCTGTCAACGTGTTTATTATGTTATTATTAACACTTATATATAGTCTTATTAACACAAATTAATGTTAATAAGCATCTAATAAGGTCCTTATTACCTATTAACTAAGGCTTACTACAAGAACCTTAGTATAAAGCGTTACCTTCAGAACAAGTCTAACTTTTTCATGATGGGTGGCTCCGAGCAAGTCCAGTAGATTATTTTCTAGCTCCCTAAAATAATCATCTACATCTCGGTCAGAATTATCAGAATCAAAGTGTTCCATGTCTCTAGCTAACAGTTCCAGCTCTTCGAGGCGGGGACACTGTCTGGTCTCTTTCACTGAAGGGGAGATTAAGCCAACATCACGATGGCTGGGCACTTCAGAGGTTCTGGCTCTCTCTGTAGGTTCTGACATTGAACAGCTGGAATACCTCTCGCTAGAGGGGGCTGGGCAGTTCTGTAAGATTCTGAGCTTATTTTAAATGGGAGGATCATTTATGAGTGGATGCACTCTCAGAGCCTCAGCAGGACATGTGTCAATAAAGCTCTCAGAAGCTAGACTAAACACCTCATCTGCCTCGCTGGGGGAGGGGGTTACACTGCCACTGAACAAGGATGAATCTGAGAAACCAGAATCACAGCGAGGGACGACCTTAACTGAGGAAAGTTTCTCCACTCTACACTTAAACAATTCTTCCTTGTGCAAATGAAGGGTGGACTCTGCTGTGTGCAGGTCTTCTAAATAGCGTAGGGCCTCCTTTCTAAATCTCTGAACTTCTTGAGATAAGGAGTCATTCTTAGCTCTGAGGGTGTGTACATCTTTCTCTAAAGTTGATTTACTCTGAACTGCAAGGGTGCCTAGTCTATGGAAGATAATGAGTAAACGTTGTAACAATGGGCCTGTAACTTTGGACTTAAGAAGCACGTTTATGTCTTTACCTATCTCACTGAGATCCATTTGGCTTTTAGAATCTGTGTAGGCTGGCTCTAGATCTTCTGTTAAGGAAGCCATGAACTGCAAGACAGAGGGGTCTTCCATTGTTATCTAGAGATAGGTGGGAAGACACACACACTGATTAGCACAACAAAGCAATGCGGCTGGCTGAGGTGTTAGGAGTACTCAGCACTGTGGTTTGTTAAGGGGGTCTATCAGTGGTACACGCCTGGTGGTGTAACTTGGTAGTGCGCTAGCAAAACAAACAAAATGGCCACTGAGCCAATGTAATGACCGCTGACACAAGGGGGAAGTTCACTTCCTGTGGGAAGGTTAACTACAGCGCCACTAGTGTTAGGAAAACGCAAGTTCACTAAAGTAAGTCTGGTTACTTTTGGAATACACTAATGATGTGCGGGGCACAACAGTTAGGGAACTTGAATCCTAAGCTTGTACTAAAACTGAAATACGTGGTATTTACAAGGAGTACAATAATTCATTACAGGCTTTAAGTTTAACTTAGGCTAAAATGCTTGTCATGAATAGCCAGGTTTCAATTCTTTTACAGTGCTGGCGGCAAGCTGTAAAAGTAAGTTTGTACTTACTGTACTCTACAATAACTGATATGCGTGGCAGTAAAAGTTACGTATTGACTCTTAAACAATGTACTTAGGCTGCAATATGTGATATTATCAGTCTGTACAAAATTTCACAGGGCTCTTTTAGCACTGTGGCTCTCTCGTTCTAACTCCAGCTCAAAATGCAGCTCCTAAATAGCCTTTAACTCTATCTTTAAGGAACAGGGGAAGAACTTAATCACAGGACAACACTTGCATTGAATTTGAGATTCAAATGCTGGACCGAGGATGTCTACAAAGTATGTTAAACTTGGATTGCTGGAAGCTAAAAGACGAAATGTATAATACAAAGTTGAAGTTATCAAACTATGTCTTTGACTAAAAATCAATTTACACCATAATGCACTTGTTTGTAAGTACTACTGGAGTTCTACTCTTGTAGCAACCCAGAGGTGATTAAAATCAAGACTTTTGGAAAATTTCAGAGCTAAATCTAAATTTTTTGAATTTGGCAAACAATTATGTGGAATAATTTATCATTGCAAAACAATGAACACTTGCCAACTATACCATTCCTGACACTGGTCGTCAATTATGTGAACAAAACTAGACTAGGCAGTTTCAATATTCACAAAAGATAGCAGAGTTAAAAACTCTAGCTACTCAAAATTGTACACAAAAATAATCCAACAATCATTTGTGAGAATACTCAAGGTAGTCAACAATATCTAGCCTCACACGGGGCACCAATTATGTAGTGGTTACAAGTGGTTCAGATTAATTTAGCTATTAGAAATGATCTGAAAATTAATAATACCTTAATAATGTATTAAAGTTCAAAATCGGGGCACCAACGATCTAGCCTGGTCCAACCAGACCATCGTACTTCATTTCATTTGTACAGAAGGTCTGGAAGTGCTGTAATTGGTAAACGTTCACTCACTTGGAGGCGGGTGTCTGTCGAAGTTTAAAACTATTGGATCTGCCCAGTGCCACTCTGGATTAGCCAACCAATCGCATCACGTTTGGTCGTCACGTGTGTCATGAGCACACGTGACGGTGCGTTTTGACGGTGCGTTCCAGTTGGACAGGGAACTCGGAAATTTCCGACTTCACTACATATTGTAGTCTATGAATCTACCGGTACCTGGCAACAGTAACTTGTTAGAGCCTAACGTTTAGTTTTTTGGACGAGAAAGGTTTTAGGCGTCCATACTTACGCGAGAAGATGCACTAGAACACAGACAGGTCGGAACTCGGAACTACCAAGTCGGAAATCTCCTTCTTCCGAGTATAAAGGAACGCAGCATTCAACTGAAACTGGAGTGCGACTTCGACGTCATCGTTCTCAGCCACTCGCTCTGTTCGCTGATTGGACGACTGTAGATTCTCCGGAGAAAGCTGGGAAATGCACTGTACACCCAGACTGACTACTGAAGGGGAAATTAAATTTGGCCGGAAGTAGGCGGGCGGTCGGAGCCAGGCTACCAACGATCCACTTAGGGAAAGTAAAAATAGCAAGTTGTCTCGTTTTATCAATGATTTATTCTCAAATGTTGATTAGTTTAATGTTAAGTTAAATAAATCAATATTAATAAATCCTAGTCTCAATGATCATTTCCATAAAATAATGTAATCAAATAATTACTATTATAAATTTGGTAATGTGACCATAACACTGAAGGCTGCAGAATTCTTGACTTGTTGGTTGCGGACATCCCAATAATATTCACACAAATGAATGACAGAAACCTCTATTTACAAAAGAAAATGCATGTAATTTATTTAACAGAAAGTAAATAAAATCAACACATTTAAAACCACTAAAACTAAGCACACAGTGTGTGTATGAGTGTGTGTGTGTGTGTGTGTGTGTGTGTGTGTGTAGGTGCAGGTATGTGGATGCAAATTGAGTGTGTGTGTGTGTGTGTGTGTGTGTGTGTGGAAGTGTGAAAAACCTTTGTTATGTTGGGGGAAGAGCTTGAGGCTTCTGTGTCCCCCCTAAGGTTAAGGTCTCAAAGTATGTAACCCAATTACAAAACAACAATGAATAGTTCAAACTAAGTTAATATACATTTCCAAGTTAACAGTCTTTTAAGCCATGTGTTCTGGCTAAGCTAAGCTAACTGCCCAGTAGTTCATACGATACCATATAATGATACACAGCGTTTGTTGCAGTGTGAGAGGTTCTGGATCCTTTGGCATGAAACAGGGGTTTTGCTTGGCAGGGTAGGTCTTGATGCAGTTCGGATGAACTGGTGCTTTCTGGATCTTCAGTAGCCGCGTGCTAACTGGCTTTGTTCTCCTCTTGAGGGTATTGTTGCCAGCTTGGTCTGTTCTTTGGTTCTTCTGGTTCCTCTTTAGTTGCTTGGAGCAGCAGATTGGATTCTTGTTCCTCTTTGGTTGAGAGGGGCTTCACGGCTGTTTGGACAGGCCGTGATGTAGAGCCTGGATCAGGGAGACCAGAGCTTGTCTGGGTCCAGAAGGTTGAGCTATCCCCGGTCTGGGATGGTTAGCAAGGCAGAGCAGGGAGCGTGAGCAGCAGGGCCTTGCAGATAACTTGGACAGAGTCCCCCTTCCAGTGTGGAAGTTGGGAGAGAAGCGAGCGTGCTAGCCTCCTTTTTGGTAGGCCAAGCGTGAGCGTTCCACCACCTCCGATGGTGGTTCAAGAGGAGAGAGAGTGTGCTACGTTCCTTGAGGTGCGTATAGAAGACCGTCCTCCAACCTCTCTTGGTGGAGGCGAGGAGAAGAAGACCGTGACTGTAGCAGCTCACTTGCTATTATCAGAAACAGCATAAGACTTCTTGACCAATGGCAGAAGAGACATCCTGGCTTGGGCTGGCTTGGTGTGAAACCAAGACAATGGCCTAGCTTCGGGCAGGGGAAGGTGTGAAAACACAGACAATGCCTCTGCTCTTGGCCGAGGAATGTGTGGGGTTTTTGGACACCAACATTTTGCTGTAACTAAAGTAATTCACTTCAGAGCTAAAAGTCTTAATGAATGAAATACATGTACACATTCACTACAACAATCTGGCATATATGTGATAGCCAAGCGACTTAATTCCTGTCAGTAAACTTGTCTTGTTTGTTTAGTCAATTCAAATGTTCTATCACACATAGACCTGATTCCAGAAACATTAAACCAGATACACTCTACCACCAGTGTGACCAGTATTGTTTGTCCCTGACTCTGCCCCATTCCCAGGTCCTCCAGTGGGTACAAAACTCCTCTTTTTTACCACCATTACGACATTATTTCTGGTTGCCCGCCATGGAGGCAGCAATATTACATTTCTATTAGGTCACTGTCTCTGTGTTGTGATTAGTAGGTCCATTTTCAGTGTGTGTGTGTTTGTGTGTGTGTGTGTGTTTTATACCATGCTTGTAAAAGTCAGGGCCACTCTAATCACACTCTACTACTTTCAAAGGGGATTGCTTCAATCAGGAATTTCCTAAATGTCTTGGTATCCTTTGAAGGCAACCTTAATCATTATCGGCCTCCCAAATCATATCAGTCAAACCCTAGAAGGTTATTTCTGGATTCTGAGGTTACAACCAGTGTCCTACAGGCATCACTGCTTTCAGCTGCTGATAAAACGTGCTATTACCTTTAAGCCTGCTGGTCCAAGGCAAAGAGACGAGCCATATCCATCTCAATCTCTTCCAGTGTGCTGCCATAATGGCCCCGATTATTAGAGCCCAAATTAAATTCAGACCGGATATTAGCGATACACAACTCTCGTCAACAGTGTCATTTCCCCTTGCACGTGCAGGACATTATCCAGAAAGTATTGCTCTCAGCCCAATTAATCCCTCTCCCCACTGCTAATTCACACGCAAGCACACACACACACACACACACACACACACACAACCACAGAGCACGTAAACACTTACACACTTACTTACATTAAACGCCTGGCACAAGTCCAATGTTATGCCAACTAGGAATAGTAAATGCAAAAGAACACATCTTAGCCAGCCAAACAGCGGGAACAATGCTGTAGTGATTACTTATTTGGGATTGTCTCTTAGGGCGTGTAAATTTAAAAATTTCAGCTGGTAAGCATGCAGAATTGATTCTGTAGAGAGAGGTTGGGCTGATGTGTTGTTTAGCAATTGTCCACACAAGCAAAATAACTCAATCATAATAGAAACGGCAGTTCGAGAGGGAGGGGAAGGAATTGCATGTAAGTGGAAAGAACATTGAGTCAACATTTCAGTTTTTGTTGTCGAAGAGTGGGGTATACACTCTGGCTTTCTGATAATCTATTTTTGCTTTGTGTGTGTGTGTGTGTGTGTGCTTGCTTGCGTGTTTGTGTGTGTGTTTGTGTGTGTGAGAAAGAGAAACACACAGCGAGGGAGAGTGATGCTGCCCAAATACAGATGCACATTGGGTTTTACCACTCAAGGAGTGCTTTTATGATAGAAGAGTAGGGTGAGTTTGTCTAACTGCAGGTCAGTGCTCATATTTTTTAATAGAACAGCTAGCATTGTGTGCCAGCCTTCACTATGATACTGAATACAGTCCTTTTCAAAGTAAGGGGCACCCCACAGTTTTCCTGCAATAGGTCTGCACCCCTCAGCTACGATCAATGGGTTAGGATAACAATGTACTAATTGGTTATTTGCTGATATCGGAAACATGTCAACATCAGTACAAAGTAGTCCAAAATATACATAAGCAGTTCTTTTTAAAAGTACAATCATTTATTATTTGACCACTAGTATTTAACAAACATTATAAACAGACGGTGCTCGGTTGAATAATTTGGGGCAGAAGGATGGTATATGTATGGAACTGTGTCAAAGTATACAACAGTGTGTTCATGGCAATGAAGGAACATGTCACCCAGTGCATTTATGTGGCTAATTGATGTGTTGTTAATAGTTTTTGGATAACAATGGAGCTCTTTGGCAACCAGGAGGACAATATATGACAAATCCTCCTGCATCCACACTATTCATATTTTAGTATCATGTAAACAGTTAGACAATGATTGTGTTCCTTTGTGATTTTTGTATTAGTCTGTTTTGCACATCTATGTCTGTCCATCCTTGGAGGGACATCCCTTCCCCTGTCACTCTCCCTGAGGTTTCTCCATATTTTACTGGGATTTTTTTAAGGGTCTAAGCGCAGAGGGTGTCATACTTTACGGAATGTGAAGCCCACTGAGGCAAATGGCTATTTGTTATATCGGGCTATAAATACAACTGATTTGATTTCATCAACAACTCTGTTTCTTAACCTACCTGAGTTATCTCACACTACACTGTTCATCCGCTCCCTTCACTTATTACCAGCAGCTGCCCGCATCCGCTTCAACACACTAGTTCTAGCAGACCGGATCAGGCCCAGCTTTCATTCAGAACATAGTTCAGGGGTTTCGGCTGGACTGCGATAGCCGCCGCAAGAATATGGCTCAAACTATCGGGCTGTGGAACAACTGTTGTCAGACCAGCTATCTCTCGTTTTTGCTTGGTCAAACCAGCCGCTTCTTTATTTATTCCCCCTGTGTTGTGAGTGTATTACGCCGGTAAATGCACAGAGATGGCTCTGTACAAGCCGATAGAGACAGTGAGCAAACTAGGGATGCACCGATCCACTATTTTTAGTTCCGATCCGATTCCGATATCTGGGTTTTGGATATCGGCCGATACTGATACTGTCCGATACAATATCATAATTGTTATAAAGGTAGGAGTCATGCAAAAAAAAATCCTTCTCAATGATCACTTCTGCCCCACTAGAATATGTGGTGGTCTGTTTGTCTTCCTCTCTCTGGCTGTATTTTACATAGTAGAATTTGTCACAGTGCAGAAGCCTCTCCACTTCCTTGACTTGGATTAGCTTTGGTTAGATCACTGGCTAACAAGCTGATATGTACTGTATGTCAAATTAGAAAGTGGTGTCCTCTCTCCCTCCACCAAACGTCGGCGCATGCTCGCACGGCTCGTTCGCTCTTTCACATATTTTATTTTTATTTATTATTTTAATATCGGAGCTGTCAGTCCGATATCCGATACGCAGATTTCGGCCACATCGGACCCGATACTGGATCGGATCGGCCCATCCCTAGAGCGAACAGCGCTGGCTGGGGCAGCTACGTGACATTGAGCAGTGGGACACAGTGTAGCCCACAGATTAATTTAATGACGAGGAAAAACACCACACAATAAACAGCTCACATTTTTCGCCAAAACACAAGACTCTCTTCACTCCTGCCGAGGTGATTGCACACGGTGGATATTATTCTTTCGACCAATCAATGGACGGCATGTGTAGCTCCACCTTTCCGGCACCCTTTCAGTCAGCTGGTACCCCTTCGGAGGAGTACCGGTAATGGGAGCAGCTTAGAGCGGTTAGGCTCGCTTATGTCCGTACTCTACCCAACTTTTGGCAAATGGAAAGTCAGAATAACCAAAAAAACATTTGCATGTTGCACTTTGTAGTGTGGTTTATTTGTAGCTAATGTACACTCAACAAAAATATAAACGCAACACTTTTGTTTTTGCTCCCATTTTTCATGAGATGGACTTAAAGATCTAAAATTCATTCCAGATAAACAATATTACCATTTCTCTCAAACATTGTTCACAAATCTGTCTAAATGTGTGATAGTGAGCACTTCTGCTTTGCTGAGATAATCCATCCCACCTCACAGGTGTGCCACATCAAGATGCTGATCTGACATCATGATTAGTGCACAGGTGTGCCTTAGACTGTCCACAATAAAAGGCCACCCTGAAATGTGCAGTTTTGTCTCACAGCAAAATGCCACAGATGCCACAAGCATTGAGGGAGCGTGCAATTGGCATGCTGACAGCAGGAATGTCAACCAGATCTGTTGCTCGTGCATTGAATGTTCATTTCTCCACCTTAAGCCGTCTCCAAAGGCGTTTCAGAGAATATGGCAGTACATCCAACCGGCCTCACAACCGCAGACCACGTGTAACCACACCAGCCCAGGACCTCCACATCCAGCAGGTTCACCTCCAAGATCGTCTGAGACCAGCCACTGAGACAGCTGCTGAAACAATTGGTTTGCATAACCAAACAATTTCTGCACAAACAGAAACTGTCTCAGGGAAGCTCAACTGCATGCTCGTCGTCCTCATCGGGGTCTTGACCTGACTCCAGCTTGTCGCCGTAACAGACTTGAGTGGGCAAATGCTCACATTCGATAGCGTCTGGCACGTTGGAGAGGTGTTCTCTTCACGAATGAATCTCGGTTTACATTGTTCAGGGCAGATGGCAGACAGTGTGTGGCGTCGTGTGGGTGAGTGCTTTGCTGATGTCAATGTTGTGGATCGAGTGGCCCATGGTGGTGGTGGGGTTATGGTATGGGCAGGCATCTGTTATGGACGAAGAACACAGGTGCATTTTATTGATGGCATTTTGAATGCACAGAGATACCGTGATGAGATCCTGAGGCCCATTGTTGTGCCATACATCCATGAACATCACCTCACGTTTCAGCAAGATAATGCACGGCCCCATGTTGCAAGGATCTATACACAATTCTTGGAAGCTGAAAATGTCCCAGTTCTTGCATGGCCAGCATACTCACCGGACATGTCACCCATTGAGCATGTTTGGGATGTGCTTGACCGGCGTATACGACAGCGTGCACCACTTCCCACTAATATCCAGCAACTTCACACAGCCATTGAAGAGGAGTGGACCAACATTCCACAGGCCACAATTGACAATCTGATAAACTCTATGCGAAGAAGATGTGTTGCACTGCATGAGGCAAATGGTGGTCACACCAGATACTGACTGGTTCTGAGTCCCCAGACCCCCAATAAAGCAAAAAAAATGCACATTTCAGAGTGGCCTTTTATTGTGGACAGTCTAAGGCACACCTGTGCAATAATCATGATGTCAGATCAGCATCTTGATGTGGCACACCTGTGAGGTGGGATGGATTATCTCAGCAAAGCAGAAGTGCTCACTATCACACATTTAGACAGATTTGTGAACAATGTTTCAGAGAAATGGTAATATTGTGTATCTGGAATTAATTTTAGATCTTTAAGTCCATCTCATGAAAAATGGGAGCAAAAACAAAAGTGTTGCGTTTATATTTTTGTTGAGTATACATATGATTCTTGATGTGCTGGTTTTTTTTTCCTCACGGTTGAATGTACTTATCTGAAGTCAATTACGGTAAAAGCGTCATCTACATAAAATGTTACATTAAAATGTAATATATCAGCCTTTGGTTAGACAACATATATTTAATTAATTGTCTCTATTTGCCATATTATTTGTTGACAAGAAGAGGAATATAGAACATCAGGTATGTCCTTCTAATGGTACAAAATCATAGAAATGTGCACAGTACTGGCTGATTCTCTCTTAACCATTTTTATATAAGCTAATATTGCCTCTATATACTGTATTACTCAGGGATCTTATCTTTTGAGTAGACCTTTGTGCAGACAGGGAGAATACACTGTTTGGCTATATTCACCAGTGGGTGGTCTCTGATTACATTAACAAATAACATTCCCCATTCAAGTCAACAGAAAGGTTTTCAATGACAGCTAGCATGACAAAAGGTCAGCGGCGGGCTCAGCACTGCTAATTAAGTCCAATTGTGAATGTCAGATCCACAAAGGGCAACGCTAATCCCCAGTCTTGACTAAAAAGGGATTTCTGGTGTGTGTGTGTGTGTGCGTGCGTGCGGGCATGCTATAAAATACCTGATACCGGGAGGTGAGATAGGGAGAGGTGTGTCGTGTGTGTATGGTGGAATGCAATGTGCTCTGGCAGTAGTACATTCAGTGTACTATGTCCTTTGCTGCGGAGGTTCGTGATGAAACTGAGTCTCTCATTTTATTCCACGTGTCCTACATACATTAGAGGGAATACTCTGTATCTTGTTATTACACATGGTTTAAATATTGACTGTATATTTGCTCTGCAGAGCTGCCTGTTACTGACCATAATTGTGTTTTGTTCGACCTGTCTTTAAATGTACATTCTTTGTACAATGCTCTCGCACCTTATATCAGCTATAGGTGTTGAAACCCTCCTGGAGCCCTTCTGATAATGGGACTACTTCCATTTTTATAAATGTACTTGGTGGGTTGGCTTGTGGTGTAGTGGTTAGAGCGTCCCCTAGAGGCTCAGTCCTCATCGCAGCAGACCCGGGTTGAATCCGACCCCTGGTTTGTTCTCTGCATGTCCTCCCCTCTTTGCCCCATTTCATCTCTGTCTCTCAAAAATCTGTCTAACAAAAGCTTAAAAAAACTAAAATGCTTCAATTTTAATATAATGCAATTGGTTCTAGTGGTTTTTGCCTAACCAATTTTGTGCCCTAGGCAACATTTTAGGTGGTGAGAAAAGAGGAGTATATGTGACCAGTGGATGTAACATTCTATTACAAAGAGGAAAAATCCCGACAGAAAAAGGAAAGAAATCAGAAATGCATGATACACAGGCCGAAAAATTTAAATTTAATTTGTTTGGATTCAACTTATTGTCATTACAATGCAATGCAGTTTAGTATCTAAGCAAAGTACATAGAAGCATTATACAGTATATACAGTATATACGAGTTTGCATCTACTCTGTGAACTTTAATCAGGAGAGACGCACACTGACTTGTTTTCCGTTAATGAATATTGGTAAATGCCTCGGCCGTCTCCCTCTTTCCTTGTTGCCTTCAGGTCGTGGAACGAACATTTGCGTTGGTGTAATGTTTGATTAGCAAGTCTCTGTGTTTGTGTGTGTTTGACAGCAGGACCACATGTAGCTTCTAATGAGCCCCAGTGGTGGCCCTCCAGTGGTACTGCCTATTGATCATTAGCCTGCTGTCCACACTCTGATGTCCAGCAAGGAAGCACTATTCGCAAAGAGAGGCCAGTCAGATTGCCTGTTACTGGGCGCGTGTGTGTGTGTGTGTGTGTGTGTGTGTGTGTGTGTGTGTGTGTGTGTGTGTGTGTGTGTGTGTGCGTGATTTTACATCTAGCTGGGTGTTCAGAGTGTGTAGTTTGATGTGGAAGGTCAAGGTTTGATGTGTGTGATGCGTGTGGCACGACAGCGAGTTGCCTCTTCTTGTTAGAATGTCCAAACTCAGAAAGCCAGAGGTTAGCAAGTTATGAAGACACCATGCTGGTATGATGGGCTAATGCTGCCTTCTACTAATATAACGGGGTGGAGCCGCTATTATCCAACTCGTGTATAATGGAGCTGGCTTCAGACCACACCTGTTTATTATTGTTAAAGGAATAGTTAATTTTTTTTTGCCTCATTGCAGGCTCAAGAAAAGGTGTCAGATATGGTTTCTGTAACTGTGTGAGCATTTAAAATATAGAAATGGGGATGGGTTGCTCTTACAGGTTAGCATATCTCAAACACTGGTAGTCAAGAGAAATCCATATACCTCAACAAATGGAACTGACTAATTCACCACTTAAAATAATATATACACTAATATATTACATAACGTCAAACTAACTTAAACGCGGTGCCTGACACGTCATGGGCACTTCCTAGTTTCTTATGTATGTATTTACAGTAATTACAGCGGTATATTTGATTCTAAAATTACATAGGGGAGAACAGGGGAATGTGAGCCATCGGGTAATGTGAGACACCCCCGGTATCTAGGCAATGAAACACATTTTTGGTCATGTGAGATATATGTTTTCAAGCCCCTCTCATTTCCCCATGGCCATGAAAGAGATGACCTCATGGTGATGTTGTAAGCATGTTTTTTTCACAAAAATGTATTTTTTTGCATGTAAAAGTAAATTTTCTTGCTGTCAATTTCATCGATTGTTGTGCTAAAGCAAATTGATTCAGGTAGAAAAACTTCTATCATACATGTTGGCGAACTACCAACATATGAAACCATGATGATGATAACCGAAGATTAGCCTGATTTGCTGAGAGAGGTAGTGTTTTCTCAAATTGTGGCAATGGGGTAAAGTGAGACAAATGCTGTGGGGTAAAGTGAGACAGTGTCTGTGCCCTCTTTTAATGAATCCATTATATTTGAGGTAGCAAAATAAGACAAAAGACAATGTGGGCTGGAGGTGGAAGTTAATGGTTGAAGGGGTGTCAGCAAGGGCATGGTTTGGCACGTATGTATGTGGGGGACAGGAGAGTGACCTTTAACATCAATAGACTCTAAGTAATATGTCTTTATTCAATGAATATATTAAGAAATATATTAATGAAAGACTCAAAAGATGGAAAATGACAGCTGGGTCTACTCCTGTGTTCTGAGTTCCAGGCTGTTCTAGCTGGTTCTGATTGTTCTTTGCTCTGACCCCCAGACACTAGCTGGCTCTAAGGGTCCTGTGTTCTGACCCCCAGACTGTGTTTTAATCTAACTGGTTCTATCTGTCATTTGAATGTTAATTATTGAATATGAATTATAATTGTGTATTTGATCAGTTACTTTCAAGTGTTTAGAAAATGTTTTGCTTAATTGACCAGACCACATGACTCTGTTACTAGTCCGACATTAGTTTTGAAATATTTGGTTTTCAATCTATCTGTCAGGGTTCTAACTGTTACAACATGTGTTGTTATGGTAGTTTCAGAGTGGAAAAAGTAAGTGGATCAGATACCCCCTTGATTTCTCTGGTCTGTCAACTTTTTTTAAAACAATCATATTTTCACTGCCCTTTGTCATGAATAAATTATGCTAATGCCCTTTTCTAGAAAACATCCTGCATTAATGGCAAATGTGTAAATTTGACTGATAAATCATTTTAGCACCCATAGGGGAGCAAATATAAAACGTGTCTCACATTACCCCATTCTCCCCTATGATGAAAAATAGAGCGCAACAAAACGTGATAAAAAAAGTTTATCTTACCATCAAATCCCGGCCGATCAGCTCTATGAAGCATCCGCAGCCAGGTCCGCAAAAGGGTAAAAGTGCACTTTGCTGACTGAAATGGTCCCTTCTGAGATCTGATTACTCACATATGCAAAAACCGAGGGCAAATTGCACTCAGCTGCCAAACTTGTCTGCCCTTATCACGTAAATGTCATGCTTGATCACGTTAAAAACTGCAAACGCGATTGGGATTGAATAAAAAAAAAGAAGACTGTCTGAAATCGGGTCGGAATGACCAATTTACACCAAACGACTGAGATTAGGGGCGCGCGCCACAACTCCAGATAGACTCTTGTGATTTCATTCTGACGTTGTGAATTTGTCTGCATCCGTCAAATCGTGAGAAGTTGTTTGGTGTGAGGTCATTACTATAAGCCAACTACATGATAACTGTGAAAATGGGATTTAATATCTCTATGGTACAACCACAAACAAACATTTTAAAATACACACACACACACACACATCATAGGAACAGCATAACAACAATAAAATATGTTTATCACCAAACTTAATTACCATGAAAAATCCACATCCAACATTTGCACAATGTAGACAGCCCAGAACTAGACAGGTGTGCGCATACACACACACACACACACATACACACACACACACACACACACACACATTGAGATGTTGCACAGAGACACACAATACAAACATACAAACAAAAGCATCTGATTTACATGACAATTAAAGTGGCAGCGCTGGATGTGGGAGGGCGTTTTGCACAGCAGGAGGCTAATGTGGCTTCCTACACGCTTGTGCAGGTGGCTACGTCCTCCTCCTCTTCTGCCACCCACGCTCACTCAGGGTCCGCACAGAGACAGGTGTGTGTTTGTGTGTGTGTGTGTGTGTGTGTGTGTGTGTGTGCGATTATATGGTTTTGTGTGTGTGGGGGGGTCTTTAAAAATGGTCGTCTTCCTCTTATTCGAGCAGTGCATTGATGACCAGCACCCATCATTTTACTCAGACATTTTCATTTTAAAAACTGGATCTTACAGTATATTAATACAATATGGGACCGTTGTTTTGTTGAGATCAGATATGATTTGATTGCTTTAAGGTGAGACACTGCAGGTGAATAAGGTTACATTTTAACATAGATAACAACATGAAACTTTACCATTTGATAACTTACATAAAACAATATATTTTTGTATCATGATTTGCTGTGGTCAGATCTAGGTCTATCTATCTATCTATCTATCTATCTATCTATCTATCTATCTATCTATCTATCTATCTATCTATCTATCTATCTATCTATCTATCTATCTATCTATCTATCAGCGTAGAGCAGTGCTTCTCAAATGGTGGGGCGCGCCGTGAGTTGTCGGGGGGGGGGGCGGGCTGCCTTGATTTCCAACTGACCAAAAAAAAATATATATATATATATATATATATATATTTTTTTTTTTTGTGCTAGCAAGCGCGATGTGTGCTTGTGTATGGTCATATCCTCGCGAAAGGCCGCGATTTGCAGTAAATAAATGTCCACATGTGTCTCCAAGTGTCTCTGTAGGCTATTTAAAAAGAAATCAAGCAAGTAGACTAATAATAACATTAATGAATTATTGGTTATCGCATCACAGAAGGCCAATTGGCCAATAATAATTAAAAAACACCACCTTAACTAGGTTTACAGTTTAAAAATGTGTTGAATGAAATGCAAACCTCAGTGAATCATTTGCTCTTGTTTCTCTGTCCTGAGATTCACACAGACTGAGCAGTCTTGTTTAAATGTTACAGCTAATAAACTGAACTTTCAATTTTTTGCTGCAGAAGTTATCTCAGCTAATTTTTGTTATTTAATTTGATAATAAGGTGATTGTATGCAGAATGCTCGTGCCAGAAACTCATACAGTGGTTTTGTACGGATAAATAAATAAATATTAGCAGGTTCTCAAAAGTATTTCAATTTAGGGGGGGGGGGGGGGCGCGAAAAAAATTCTGACAGAAATGACAGAAAATAATTGAGAACCACTGACGTAGAGGATAAAAGTAAAAGAGACAATTGAGCAGAGTGAACAAGCAGAGTGAACAAGATCAAAAGTGTGCGTTAAATAGCAATTTGATTTTGAATGATCTTCTTTAACATCTGGAACAGAACCCAGAGTTTGTATTTTCATTTGGTCAATCTATTATTGTAAATTAAAGCTTGGGTGGAGGATTTGGGGAGAAAATGGCAGTTGGGATAGAGATTCGAATTCAAATATCTCAACCGCTCCACTTGTTCTCTTTGGTTCCTCCCCTATGGTCCCTCCCTGACACGCTCTACACCAGGGGTGTCCAAACTTTTTTCACTGAGGGCCACATACAGAAAAATCTACGAAGGGCCGGGCCACTTTGCAAAAATAACACATTTATCAGGACATGTAGCTGCTCTGATGTTTAGTTTCATAGTGTCTTCGTAAATTGTAATCCTTCTTCACGGCAACACTTTACTTGCACATTAAACAGATACATTCCCCCTCTTGTTAAATGCCATTGATACACCCAGTGTTTTCTGCTTTTGTGTCCAGGTGGTGTGGGGCAGTTAGGGATTCAGATTACTTGACAAATGTCCAGCTGGGTGAAAATAGCCGCCCCTCCAAGTGGGGTCCGGGGATATGCCCCCCCGGGAGATTTTTTTAAGTTTTTAAAGTGAAATGCATGAATCTGGTGCACTTTGAGAGGAAAATTAAGAGGCTAAAGCTGAATAATTTTGTAAGAAAAAAATGGAGACACTGTGTCAGATGAATTAGAAGCTATTGGAGAAGGACAGATGGATTTTCCATAATATTATTAATTTAAAATAAAATATTATGCAGGGTCCTCTGGGATGGGCTTGGTGCTCTTTTTCTTTTATGGGACATATTTCTCTGTGATATAATGAGTGCATTTAAACTATTTAAAAATTAAAAGGGCCATATTACATTATATTTTTTAAATGTGCCACGGGCCAATCAATCAGTTTTGACACCCCTGCACTAGTGGGTTAACTAAGAAATGCAAAAAAATAAATATATATTTTTTTTCAAAGGGCCATATTACATTATATTTTTTAAATCGGCCGCGGGCCAATAAAAAGCTAGGCCGTAGTTTGGACACCCCTGCTCTACACCAACAAAGTCGTGCCAAAGTGAATGGACAGTCCCAACAGCCAATAAGAACAGAGAATCGGAGCCTCGCTCTGGTCAAAGTGTACAGCTTATGTTAACTTTGACCAATCAAAAATCATATACCCCTTACCCATATACACTTCACTGGCTGCCTGTCAGCTTCAGAATCGATTTTAAACTTCTCTTAATTGTCTTTAAAGCCCTGAATGGCCTGGCCCCCCCTTACCTCAGTGAGCTCCTACAGCTGCATACCCCTTCCAGATCCCTACGTTCCTCCGACCAACTGCTGCTCAAGGTTCCGAAAACCAGACTTAAGACCCGAGGTGATAGGGCCTTTGCCGCAGCAGCCCCCAGACTTTGGAACAACCTCCCCATCCACATTAAATCATTACAGTCTGTTGACATTTTCAAATCGTCACTGAAAACACACCTCTTCTCCCTGGCATTCCCCCCTTGATTATGGCATATTTTCTGACTTTCTTATTGATATTTCTATTTAATTTTTTTAATTTAGTTTTTAATGATTTTATGCGTGTTTTTCTTTTTTCCCCCGGTGTGATTTTGTCTCTGTCTTGCCTATGTTTTTTATCTTATTCTGCCTGTACAGCACTTTGGTCGGCTGCTGTCGTTTTGAATGTGCTTTATAAATAAACTTGACTTGACTTGACTTGACTACCCCAGCATTAACTCTTGTGACAAAATTAGCATAATATTCTATTGACTAATCAATGGACAGCAATGTGTAGCTCCACCCTTTTGGGACGGCTTGGTACCCCAACATAAGGGTGACAAAAATAGGCACAGCACGGTTTGCTTATTTTGGTTACTTCTGCCTTCTCCCTTGTTTTTTGTTTTTAAGTAAATAAGTAATAATTACAGTGACAAGCAGCTAGATGTGTTTGTGTTGTGTTTAAAAATAATTACTCAAATAGCCTAATATGGGCCTCTCAAATAGCCTAATATGGACATCTCAGTGTTGTCCAGCGGAGACACAGTTCCATCATGCCGTTTATTTAAATCCCTGTCTTTACTGAGGATCTTTCATTTCATGACTCCCATTTCAAGTTACTAGGCAACATGGCAATTGTTATCAGTATAATGTGTATTATGCTTATAATTGGGGTCAAAGTGATTTTAGGGAGTGATTTCCAGGTGTCCATGCCCCTGTGGTTTGACTCTGTGTCCCTGGGCTTTGGGTGGATCATTCGCTCCTTTAGCTGCTCCATTGCCCTCCCAGCTCATAGAGGACAGTGGAGTGGAAGCCACAGCCCGTCACAACCGACTGATAAACGTCCCTCCATTTCATACCTGCTACACTTCAGCATTCCAGTCCAGACCCATCAGACCCTACTTTATCTGCAGTGTGCCTATAGGCCACAGCCATGGCTACTATCAGCAAAGTGGACCAAATGCACTTTTCACTATCCGTATATGCAATAATATACAATATATAGACCAAACATCCATCTATCATCACCAATTTCAAAATGATCAGCACCACCGACTTTAGGCAGATGTCAGAGTGGCTTCACATGAGCTATTTCTTTCAAACAGTTTCTTTGTTTGTTTTCATTGTGATACAATCACATTGTTTCAATGGTAATATGAACAGTTTGTTCCTCTTTAGTGATACTACAGGGTTCATCGTATGTATCACGTGACTGGACAACAGAAGAATTACAGTGAATTACATGTCTTGCACCACCCACTTAAATATAACGCTCATCTGTTGAAGAATACACTGTTTACACTGTTTACACATGTTGCCGTTGGTGAGGCATAAGTATCCTAGCAACTGAGCGACCTGAATTTTGAAAGCATTTTGTGAGAACATGTCAATTCTAATAAATGAGTTTTTGAATAAAAATGGTTTGAGAAATACCTCCAGACCTGCAAAGTGACCCTCCCCCTCCCCCATCTCAACAGTTAATGTGTGGGTCTGACACTTTCTACAGAAGGTGGAAGCTGTCTCCCTCTGAGAGATGTATTCATGGATACAGTGAAGCCACTCCATAACCCTTATCTGATTCATCTGGCTGCAAAGCCCCGGAGAAGAATTTAATACCCTGAAATGGGACAGAGAACTAGAGATTTTCATGTGAGACTTAACACATATTGTACCAGGACAATGGACTAAATTCTACAATTGCAGTCTCCCTTCTAGATAATGCTGCCAGATCTGTCTATAAAGATTGTGGGGCACTCGTTATTGTTATACAAATTGCATATACAGTATAAATGTATACAGTGCATACGGAAAGTATTCACAGCGCCGCTTCACTTTTTCCACTTTTCGTCATGTTACAGCCTGTAATAACGCTGGATTAATTATTTTTTCTTAAAATTCTACACATAATACCCCATAGTGACAAGTTGGAGATTTTTGCAAATGTATTGAAAATAAAAATCGCTCTTGCAAGATCGACTGCTTTTTGGCACATTTGCTGTATTGATGAGTTTTTGAGAACAGCATTTAACAGAAAGAACAGGTTAACATGTGAAAAAAGTTGCAGAGTATCCTACTAACTGCCTTTGCAAAGGAGAGACTGCGCTCTGTGGACGTGATTGTTGACCACAGAAAAACTGGTGATGGGTGAATTTGGAGGCGGACTGTTGCCGTGCCCACCTAATCAGGAGCTAGGAATGGTCCTGGTATAGTAAATAGACATATTTTAATTGGCTGAAAAAATAAGAAAATAATTTTCTTCACTTTTGATTGGGTGAGCAGGCCCACCCTTGCCCCTTGGCTGCCGCCGGCCCCGCTTGCCATTATGAATCGCCATTCAAAAATAGCTTGATGAAGCTGGGTAGGCTATAATTGGGGGAAACATCTAATTTGCACAAATTGAGTGATAACTAATTTATATATTTTTTGTAAAATAATGAATATCATGAAATTTTTTAAGAAACCTAAATTTTTGGGGGCCCCCCGGATCATCTCTTTTTCCTTTGTAATAATAATAATAATTAAAAAAAATTATAAATTTTTTATTTTTATTTGGGGGGGGGGGGGGGCTGGTACTTGGTGTTCTACGCGCTCTGCGTACCCTGCGTATAGGGAGCAGCGGCCCTAGAACGATATAGGGTCTGGCCACGATCAATGTACCTTCTCAACTCAAGGGGCGGCACCATCGCGTGTATTTCAGATACCACTGCAAGCAATTGGGTAGCTCTAAGACCAATCAGAGCAATGAACAATGTGACAAACTCAGCCCTGTTTGTTTAGTGAAAAACAGGGGGTTAACTGGTAAATACAACTTTTGCCGTGGTCGGTCGGCAAAACCGAAAATTCTTCTTTCTTGCTAATGAAAGATTTGAGTGCCGTCTTCCAAATCGTTCTCGAGTGCAAAGCCATTTCAAACTCAAACAACGTATCTGCATCCATTTTTGTTGTTTACTATCACAGCTTCAACGGCGCATGCACAGCACTGTCGTCATCCGGTTACGTGCGCCCCAGAGCCCCTTACATAGGGCTCTGGCCCGCCCATATCAGAGAGAGAGCGATTTGATCGCGTGACCATCACTGAATCTCAATCCAGGGGTTGCAGCCTAGGAAGGCTGCATTTGAAGCAAAGGCTTGTTCCATTAGCAAGGTTCCTTCATATGCGGCCGAGAAATGCAGCCTTCGTTTCACGGTTTTGAAGGCTGCAACAGATGGATCCTTCGCGGCCCAACATATTCCAAGATTCATTACGTTTTTTTCAGAGATGGCATAAAATAAAATAAAAAATAACAAAACAGCAACGTGGTGCTCCATATTCTTAACTTTTATCTTTCTTTCTTATTTTCAGTAAAATGTCAGAAAATGGTGAAAAATGTTGATACATTTTCCAAAGCCCATATTGTCGTCCTCAAATATATTGTTATGTCCAAAACACACAGATATTTCAGTTTTCTGTCATAATAGGATTTAAGAAACTAGAAAATATTTACATTTTACTAGCTGAAATCAGAGAATTTGGACATTTTTTATTAAAAATTACTCAAAACGATAATTCGATTATCAAAATAGTTGGCGATTATTTTAATAATCGATTAATAATCGATTTGTCGATTAATCGTTGCAGCTCTAGATCCAGATCATAATTCACATCAGTGAGAAAAAGCCTAAAAACTCTGAAAAACTGGTGTGTACAATTATTGTTCTCTCTCTCTCTCTTGGTAGAGAAGTGGAAGGTGGACAGAGAGGGGGAGGGGATTTGAGGTGAGAGGTGGAGAGGAAAGGAAAGGAGAGAATGAAGCCAGGACTTCTCTGTCCCCCCCCTTACCATTTTATAAATAATGCAGAGCGCTGCAACCCCCCCCCCCCCCCCCCCCCCCGGTGTTGTGAAGTGTTTGTTAATGGCCGTGCTAATTGCAATAAACAGGAGTGGTGTTTGAGCCCCCTAACAGGCACAGCACTCCTAATTAGGTTGGCTCGGCCTGATGGGACACTGGGAGGAGAGAGAGGGAGAGAGAGAGAGGGAGAGATGGAATGAGACAAAGAGTAAGAGACAGAAATAAGAGGAGGACAGAGGAGGAAGCAAACATGGAGGTCAGACTGAACAAGGAGCAGAGGTTGGGAAATGGAGGGAGGATGTTGCAAACACTTGACGATGAGAGGGAGACGGGACAATGACAAGAGAAAGAGGAACATGTAGAAAAAGAGAGGAGGAGGACAATGTTGAAGGAGCAATGGGGGGGTGGGGGGGATGATATGGACAAGAGGAAAAGAATGGAAAGAAGGAATCAAAGAGAGGAAGGTTGGAGGGGGGAAAGGTCAGTTCAGATCTGATCAGAGGTCTTTTCATGGATAGGGCGGAGGAGAGGAAGACAAGGAGGCCATCATCCCAATCTTTTACCAGATGGTCAGCCCTGTAACATACAGACGCAAACAGCTAATCAATTCAAAACACTATTGTAGTTATGAATGCAAATGCTGATTTTAGTGTCCAAATAGTGCATTCATCCATCCATCGTCATCCTCTTATGCCTTGGTCGGGTCGCGGGGGCAGCAGATCCAGCAGGGGACCCCAAACTCCTCTTTTCCAGGCCACAAATAACCAGCTGTGACTGGGGGATCCCGAGGTGTTTACCACGCCGGTGTGGAGATATAATCTCTCCACTTAGTCTTGGGTCTTCCCCGGGGCAAAATATGACTTGGCCAATCAGAGCCCATGTTCATGTAGTTGTCAGTCCACCACTTTTCTTTTTGGTAACACTTTACAATAAGGTACACAAAATTGTAGTACCTACTACATAGATATATGTTACTTACTACATAAGTTTTTTTTTTGTGTTACCTACGACATAGGGGTTTTTTTTTGTGCTACCAAACACATAGGTTTTTTTTTGGTGTGTTACCTACTACATGAGTTTATTTTTTTGTGCTACCTAACACATAGGTTTTTTTTTGTGTTACCTATTACATAGGTTTTTTTTTGTGTGTGCTACCTAAGGGGCCACTCACACTAGGACCGCGGCCCCGTGTATTTGCATACTTTATAAAGACACTAAAAAAAACGATCTCTGCCCATACAAAAAGTTCTGACTTGGATTACTTGATGGAGCGATCGATGTGTATAAAACCATCCGGTACGTATGGTGTGATGACGGGCCGTTATATTAATAATAAACAGCGTGCTGCACAAATATGAGACTGTCCACCGCGACCTATTACGTCAAGGTATACATTTAAAAAAAACAATACCTTAAGGATTCTCGTTGCTCTAATGTGGAAATGGAATATATGATGCAAATTTGGCCGGATTAAAACATTCACAAACAGTCGTATAGTCTACAAGTAGACTATGCTCCAAATCCTAAACGCGCACGCTGACGTAGGGAAGGTGCAATCGTGCCCAGGCCACGACCAGTGTGACCACGGGCCAGCGGAGGGAGTGGGGAGGGGGGAATCGTGCTGAATCTTCCTGCACACGGAACAGGCAAACGGCACTAGTGTGAGTGGGCCCTTACACAGATGTTTTTTTGTGTTACCTACTAAATAGGTTTTTTTTTTGGTGTGTTATCTACTACATAAGTTTTTTTTGTGCTACCTAACACAGGTTTTTTTGTGTCACCTACTAAATAGGTTTTTTTTTGTGCTACTTAACACATAGGTTTTATTTGTTTGTGTTACCTACTACATAGTTTTTTTTTGTGTGCTACCTAACATAAGATTCACCATCCTGACTTATCTTAGGCTGCAGTTTAGAGAATGAACCTATGTGTTAGGTAGCACAAAAAAAACTTATGTAGTAGGTAACACCAAAAAAAACCCTATGTGTTTGGTAGCACAAAAAAAAACTATGTGTTAGGTAGCACAAAAGAAAAACGTATGTAGTAGGTAGCACCATAGACATTATAAAGGATAGACGCCGCATTGGGCGTTGAGCGCGAGAAATGCGGGCGCCATCTTGTAACGGTCATACGTTCCACTCAGTGTAGTCTGTTTGGCAGGTGGAATGAACTGTCAGCGCATGTAATTAATCATATCTCATTAAATACCAAACTGATTTTCACGCGGTTTTCTTTGCTGCAAAGATCATACATGTAGCTAAGATACAGGGCACAAGTTTTGACGTGTTTTAATATTCATAGTGGGCTTAACAGTCATAGAAGATTCTGATATGATATAATAACCAGACATCTGAGTCACACACTTCGTCCGGGAGGAGATTGAAACGGAGGATGTGTTTCTGCTTTGGGAACATATTGAGGAGACACAGTTTGGCATCGACAACCACCATTCCGACTTGTTGTCATTGGTTGTGTCTGTCTTTCACAAATTAAGGCTGCACCACATTGCCAAACTCGCCTCGCTTGAATTTCTCTTCGGAGTAAAATGCGATTGTAAGGATGGTTAACTTTATTTTATGCATTTGAGTATTATTGTTTGCTGTTGTTGTTTGATTTTCCCTTAATTTAATACTTTTGATTGCTGTGGTTTTGTATTGAATGTGTTTTTAAATGTACCGCGCTGCAAGGCACGCATTGATTTCCTGTCTGTGTCTGAGGAACCAACTCGAGACTAGACTGAACTTGGTATTCCCCCCTAGTATAGAACATTGGACAACCAAGAAGACTTTGCTTTTAAAAAATCCCGTCCTCTTTTAAGAGGCAATTGCCTAACAAGCTTGTGTTTTAAAATAGAGAAATAAAACATATTTTTACATGAACACTCATGTTGTCCTTCTCTTTTAATGAGATATTATATACACTGGTTTTTATTTATAGGCTATTTAATGCCTTCATGGGAAACATCCACCCTTCATATGTACCTTGCTCGACTACTCCTCCTAAATTGACCCGAGCTAACTCCAGTTTAGGAATAACTGCCTTTTCATGTAGTGCCCCTAATTCATGGAACGCTCTGCAGAGCAATTTAAAAATGACTGCTCTTCCTACTCTTGGTTTATTTGAATCTATGATTTCTGAATTTTACACATCTGACTGTAACTGTTTTAGCTGAATTCATTGTTCATTTAGTATTTTATTTTTGCTCTTGTTTTGTATTTTGTATAGGCCTACTTTATTTAAATTAATATATTTTATCCTATTTTATTTCTGTTCTCTGTTTATGTTATCCCTGTGATTGTCTTTATTGTGTATGCTCGTCACTGTAAATGAATAAATATATTTATATATAGCCTAATCATATATTGTTAACTTATTAAAATAGCTGACTTTACTGCCCCTATCTGTTTCTGCTTCCCTTTTCGGGGGATGTTCCTCGTTTTGATCTCGGACGTCTGGTTACTTATATCATATCAGAATATTCTATGACTGTTAAGCCCACTATGAATATTAAAACACGTGGAAACTTGTGCCCTGTATCTTAGCTACATGTATGATCTTTGCAGCAAAGAAAACCGCGTGAAAATCAGTTTGGTATTTAATGAGATATGATTAATTACATGCGCTGACAGTTCATTCCACCTGCCAAACAGACTACACTGAGTGGAACGTGTGACCGGTTCAAGATGGCGGCCGCATTTCTCGTCAGCGCCAATAGGCAGTCGCGGCGTCTATCCTTTATAATGTCTATGGGTAGCACACCAAAAAAAAAACCCTATGTGTTAGGTAGCACAAAAAAAAACCTATGTGTTATGTAGCACAAAAAAAACTTATGTAGTAGGTAACACACAAAAAAAAAACCCCCTATGTGTTAGGTAGCACAAAAAAAAACCCATGTAGTAGTTATTAAAAAAAAACCTATGTAGTAGGTAACACATATCTATGTAGTAGGTACTACAATTTTGTGTACCTTATTGTAAAGTGTTACCTTCTTTTTTTTACCAGACTCCTCCCAACATGCTCGTATTCTAATCCTAAAAAAATAATCCTAAGAATACACACACCACACTTAAAACGTGTCACAAGAGGCACAAGCATTATAGCGAAACATATGCTTTCATACCAAAACGCGTACACAAAGATAGATTTCACATAAAACAGTCACTGTGTATGAGCACTGTTACACATGCTCATATACACACAAGAATAGCCAAACACCGTGTGGGTTTTTTGACACATCCACACAGGTAGCTAGCACTCCAGACTAATGATGTATGAAGGCTGTTTTCTGTCTTTTGATGAGCGCTCCACTCGGCTGCCAGGGCCCCGTGTTGCATTGAGTCCGAGGCAGGTATAGCGTCACATGGCTTTTTGGCTATGTGTTCCAACCCGACTTTGATGTTTGGAAATCAATGCAGCCTCCAAACTAAAGGCGACAGCGCTAATGTGAGCAGATGAAAAGCTGCGGGGTCCACTCGTCATAATGCATTCATGAATACAAGCAAAAGTTCATAGCGGTTTTTTTGGGCTTTGCAGAGTTTCCACTCATGCACAGAGAGGAACAGAGGGAGGTTGGTGTTTCAAAGGCAGAGTAGAGCGACTGAAGAGGAGACAGTTTTAAACCTGCAGACAAAGTACACACAACATACAGTAGCTTCTCAAATAAAGGCCAGTGTTCAAATAATGGCTCAGACTGAATAAAAAAAAGTATACAAACATGGCTAGCACAAGCAAATAAAAGCTGATTGCTAATAATGGTTAGACACAAAGAAGGGAAAGTGATGTTGCCTGAACTGTGCTGGCTCAAATGGTAACGTCAGTACACTGTCCTCTAAACTATTGCTGACTGAGTTCC
Source organism: Hyperoplus immaculatus (assembly GCA_949357725.1). Classification (NCBI taxonomy): domain Eukaryota; kingdom Metazoa; phylum Chordata; class Actinopteri; order Uranoscopiformes; family Ammodytidae; genus Hyperoplus; species Hyperoplus immaculatus. The sequence continues at coordinate 23,643,237 of OX442369.1, forward strand.
CATGCTTAAGACTAATGAATAGCAATGGTATGTATTGTACAGAGATGAAGTCTTTCCCAGCATGCTTAGGGCAAAATGTGACATCATACAAGAGCTTTGAAAAGGACCCAAAGTCAAAATACACGTTTTAAATGACTGTTTTTAAGGTCAAACTGTTTCCCTGCGTTAAAAAAAATTATCAAATACAAACCAGCGTTTTCCAGCTCTTCATTAAAGCTTAATTATATTTACTGTGAGTGAAATGACCACAGGACATTTTTTATATAAACAACCATACCCTAGCATTAACTTCCACTGCAGCGTCTCTCTAGAAAACCCTACCCAAATATCTGCCTAAACTAGCAACTACTAAATAAATAAAAGAATATATTTGTGGGGTTTGTGTGTGTGTGTGTGTGTGTGTGTGTGTGTGTGTGGTGTGTGTGTGTGTGTGTGTGTGTGTGTGTCTTCTGAAACATTATGGAAATTAAACATGTCTGGATCCCCTGGAGATGGGACTGCAGCACTTTGTTTGCCTGAATAATTAACCAGCACCCTAAACATCACTGCTGTGTGGTTGTGTGTGTGTGTGTGTGTGTGTGTGTGTGTGTGTGTGTGTGTGTGTGCATGCCATAATGAGTCCTTCTGGATGAGGAGGAGACATGGAGAAGGGGAGATAGAAAAAGCAAGAAGGGAGTCACGTGGGTACGTCGAGCAAGATGGCGGCGCAGTGAAAGAGCTCCGCTAGCCCACCAATATATTTACTTAAATATCATATATCATAGTCCACTCATTTTTGTAAAACAGCTTCCAAAGTAACCCTGAGTTCACCTGAACCCCAATGGCTACTTCGAAATATTTTAAAGATCAGGCGACGGGCCGCATGTCGACGAGGAATAGTCCGTCTCCGAATGACGATATGGAAACTGCTAGCTCAACACAACAGAGGGAGAGCGACCAAACTACACCGAACATGGATAATCTTTATGCCGAGATTGTCAAAATGAGCACCATGCTGCAGGGGATTGCTGGAGATATTTTAACCATCAAGCACACAACCTCTGAGCTGAAGAACACGGTTAACGGGATACAGGAGAAGCTGGATGAAGCAGAGGGACGTATCCACCAGCTGGAGGACACAGCCGAGCGGCTAATGAGCAACCGAGAGAACGATGAGAAAAGGATGGACGCTATGTGGAACCGTATGCAGGTGCTTGAAAATCACAGTAAGAGACATACGAAAGAAACCAAAGAAACCTACGGGACAAACGGCACTATGGAGAGTTGTGTAAAGAGAGTTCTGGGCGAGGGACTCGGGATTGAAGTTGACGGTGAATTTGAAATCGAAAGAGCACATCACTCGCTCGCTCCCATGCCCAATGACGGACAGCCGCCCAGACCAGCGCTGATCAGATTCCTGCGACAGTCGGCGAGGGATAAAGTAGTGAGAGCGGCCAGAGAAAAGCGGGGGATCGAATGGGAAGGCATGCGACTGTCCGTGTTTCCTGACATGACACAGGAGCTTGCCGAGAAAAGAAAAACGTTCACAACCGTGAAGAGATCGCTGGCGCATCCAGCGTCCCTGAGATTCACTTGGAAGGGGAAGAACCGGAGTTTCACAAGCGCAAAGGAGGCAGAGCAGTTCATAAAGGCGAACTGCAATACAGATGAGTGAGCTGAAACGCTATGTCTAATAACACTTGTGTTGAAGGATAAGGAAGACTGTCTTGGATAATACAAAGAAAAAATAGGCTGATTTAAAAGTGGACAAAGAGGTGGGTGAGTGAGCGTGATATTGTACTGCCTGAGCAACAAAGCCAGAGAGTGAGTCTCTACTGGTTAGGTGTACATACCCCACGGACCAAAAGGTTAGGTTTCTTTCTTTTTCTTTTTTTCTTTTCTGTTTTGTCTTTTATGGCTGGAGAAAAGCCAAAGGCCCCTCCTCAGTTAAGGTTTTTTTCTCTATATGTTTATGTTCTTAGAAACGTTAAGGTTAACATTGTTACACATAAGATGTTGATTAAGCTGCGCTTGGTGATGACAGATAAAAGTACAAATGAGTCAAATGAGACATAGCAACTGCAAGAAGCACGGGGGACATAATTATAACTTGCCTACAATGAGTTTCAATATACTATTATTCATACTTAAATAAGACTAGGCACCACGTTCAATGCATTAGCTGGAATATAAATGGCTGTGGGAATCCGGTTAAGAGAGGGAAGGTATTGACTTATCTGAAGCATAATAAGACAGACATTGCTTTCCTTCAGGAAACACACTTTAAAGGAGAAGAAGCACTGAAACTAAAACGGAGCTGGGTTGGACAGATTTTTCATAGCTCCATCTCCAGCAAGCAGAATGGAGTAATTATATTGATAAACAAAAATTTAAGTTTTATTTTACTTAAAGAGATCAAGGATAAAGAAGGCAGAATGGTGTGTATACAAGCACTGATTAATGGGTCTAAAATGATACTGTGCAATATTTACGCACCAAATAAAGGTGATCCACACTTTTTTCACAATGTGAATAAGACACTGGGGGAGATGGAGGGTCAAATAATGTTGGCAGGGGACTTTAACCAAGTTTTAGATGCCTACGTAGATAGAAGCAAATTTAGTGCCCATGTAATGCCTAAGGATAGAGCTGCAATACATATGATAAACGAGTATGTTGACCTGGTCGATATATGGCGATTAACAAATCCTACTGAAAGGGAATATACTTTTTATTCACACTGCCAAAAATCTTACTCTCGGATCGATATGTTTTTGATTTCAAACACCATTATAAAACATGTTGTGAAGTGTAACATAAATGCAATGGCCCTCTCTGATCATGCGCCAGTAGAGCTTGGCATTGATATAAATACTGATCAAGAGAGAAAAGGTAGATGGCGTATGAACACGTCGTTATTACAAGATGAGAACTTTAAACAACTGTTGAAGGAGGATATTAAATCTTTTTTCGAAATTAATGCTGGCAGCACTAATACAAGAGCAATGGAATGGGAAGCATCTAAAGCTTATATTAGAGGGGAAATGATAGCACATTCATCTACAAAGAAAAAGAGAATGTAAAAAAGATAAAGGAATTGGAAATTGCAATCAAAAATCAGGAAATGGAACTATCAAAACAATTTTCGGATAAGTTATATCAAGATATATAAGCATAAGTTCCAGCTGCAGGAAATCTACAATAAAAAAGTTGAATATGCTTTATTTAGGCTTGGGACAACGTTCTATGAAGGAGGAGAGAAAACAGGCAAATTACTGGCCAGGCAACTAAAGAAACAAGACTCATATAATGTGATACCAGCTATTAAAAAAGGCAATAGTATAGTCTCCTCAACAAAGGAAATAAATGAGGTTTTACAACAGTTTTATAAAGAATTATACACATCGGACATTAATCCCCAACAGGACGAATTGACAGACTTCTTTAATAACTTAAATATGCCTAAACTGTCAACTGATCAGATTGAAGGGCTGGACAGCCCCATATCAGAGAATGAAATTAGGAAGGCTGTTTCATGCATGAAAGCAGGTAAATCACCTGGCATGGATGGTTTTCCGGTCGAGTACTATAAGCAATATATAGATATCTTTGCCCCAATATTAAAAGAGGTATATAATGAAGCTTTCACTTTAGGTTCTCTCCCTCCAACATTTTATGATGCCTTGATATCTGTTATACCAAAAAAAGACAGAGATCCAACAGACCCTGCTAATTATAGACCTTTGAGTTTGATAAACCTTGATTGTAAAATTTTAACTAAGATCCTGGCCTTACGTCTGGAAAATGCATTACCTAGCATCATACACCCTGACCAAGTGGGATTTATGAAGAATAGGTCGTCCACAGACAACATGAGAAGACTATTACACCTGATATGGTCCAACAGCACAGAGAAAGACCCGGTCGTTGGCCTCTCACTTGATGCTGAGAAGGCATTCGACCGGGTTCAATGGGAATTCTTGTTTGCAGCTTTATCACATTTTGGATTCGGACAAACATTTATTAGTTGGATCAAAACCTTGTATAAAAGCCCGAAGGCAGCTGTGATAACTAACGGGATAATATCACCCCTATTCAACCTTACTAGAGGAACTTGTCAGGGTTGCTCTTTATCCCCATTATTGTTTAATATTGTATTGGAGCCGCTAGCTATTTCTATTTGAGCCAATGCAAATATTAAAGGGGTGGATGGAGGCGGGAAAGAGCACAAATTGTTATTGTACGCGGATGATATTTTTATGCTGGTGAAAGACCCACTGAATTCGACACCCCACTAAATGGACACAATAAAATCATATTCCAAATTATCAGGGTACAAGATTAATTGGTCAAAGTCGGAATCCATGCCTATTACAGGATTACTCAATTCAAATTTAATGACAAACTTTGGGTTTAAATGGGTACCAAAAGGGATGAAATATCTGGGAATAAAACTAAGCCAGGAGGTTGAAGAAATGCCGGCATTAAACTTTGAACCGGTACTACAAAAAATAAAAAATAATCTAGATAAATGGGGGGAAATTAATCTGACATTATGGGGTAAAGTTAATGTTATGAAAATGGTGATTTCACCACAATTCAATTATATACTCATGATGTTACCAGTAACTACATCCCCTCAGATTTTCAAATGATATGATACAATAATTAAAGACTTCTTATGGGAAGGGAAAAGATCCAGAATTAATCTTAGCAAAATGTGTTCACCTAGAGATAAAGGAGGATTGGGATTGCCAGACCCAAGATTATATTGCATCTCTTTCGAAATGGCCAAAATAACCAGACACTGGCATAAAGATAATACATTAGAATGGGTTGCTATTGAAAATAAGATGGCACTCCCTTTTTCACCTATAGATAGACTCTCCCAGTGTTTGCCTAATTTACCCAACCCTATCATGGCACACTCCAAAGAGATATGGACTAAAATACATAAAATGTTTAAACTGTCACATTTTAAGCAATCCTACTCCTCCTTATGGTATAACTCCATGATTAAAATTGGAAAGACATCAGTATTTTGGAAGAAGTGGCATAGTAGTGGTATATGTAACATTGCTGATCTATTTGAAGATGATGTGTTTATATCATACTCAGACTTAGTGAGAAAATATAAGCTAAAGGGAAAAGACCATTTTTGGAAGTATCTTCAAATCAGGAGCTGTATTACCTCCAATATTCAGTACGGAGATGAGAACCACATTATGGATTACTTCAAACTACCTGGGGAGTGCAAACAAGCTTCTTTATTTTACAGGAAAACCAACCAATTGCTTAGCTTTGACTGTCATAACCTAAAAGCAATATGGGAGAAAGATTTAGGATGTATAATGGAGGACAATACATGGTTGAAAATTATATATGACAATGGAAAGTACATAAGGGAAGCCAAAGGGAAATTTACCCAATATAAAATTATACACAGGTACTATTTTACACCACTAAGACTATATAGAATGGGAGTAATGAATAACAACTTATGTTGGAAATGTCAGAAAGAAGCAGGCACTTTATTACACTGTATTTGGCAATGCCCATGTATTCAGCCCTTTTGGAGATTTGTTTTGGAGTACTTAGGAAAATGGGCCGGAAGAAAACTACCAGTATCTCCTAGACTTTGCCTGTTAGGTGACAGAAGTCAACTACATAACATGTCAAGTAAAGAGTTTTCTGTCATCATGGTCGGCATTACAGTGGCTGCAAGGACAATTCTTAAACACTGGAAAACAGTTACAACTCCAGGATTTAAAGAATGGGCTAACGCCATGATAAAAACAGCCTCATATGAACATATGCTTAATAAGCTGAATACTATAAACAAGGATAAAGCACCAGCATGGGAGAGTTTCTGGACATATATCACACTGACCGATAAACCTGTAACATGAACAAAGTTGAGGGAATGTAATGATGCTCTTGAATGTTGTATGGATAACCATTCTAGTCACTCCAATATGAATGTGCCCCTAGAGCTGCTTTTGTTATCTCTTGATTTTACAGATACAAGTATTTATTTTTATTTCTATTTTTTATATGACAAATATTATATTTGTACTGTAATAACAAATGTCTCTGTATGTGTAACTTTGTACTGTCATGCACCAAAGTGAAAATTCAATAAAAAAACTTGAATTACAAAAAAAAAAGAAAAAGAAAAAAGAAAAGAAAAGGATTGATGACTGTTAGACATAGGGAAGAAGGGAGGATACTGAAAAAGGGAGAGGAAAGTACAGTATACAGGGAAGCATGAAAGAGTCATGGATGGATAGAAGCAATAGACAATGAGCAGAAAGGAGGGAGAGGAATGAAGAAAATAATAGTGTTCTACTGTCTCAGGACAGTGGGATCAGGGAAGAGGGCAAAAGAAGAGAGAAAACAGCTCTGTCATGTTAAAGGCCTTGTCTATTTCTGCACTCTTTTCACGTCCTGTTTTTTAATCTCTGATGAACTCCTATTTAAATGTTATGAGGGGCTGCTGCACCTGATGCATCACTCACAATATTGTTCAGATGTGATTATCTTCTGAAGCAATTTCCGCTGTCCATATTCCCTTTTAAAGCTATGGGTCATACAGTATATGCCTATTTTTTTATAGGTAAACTAGACCTGTCTTTATGCCAAGGAACACACTGCATTGAAATGATTGGATGTTCACAGGATTGTCACATTGTATTCCTTTGAGAAAAAATAAGTATTGGCTTGAGTATATATTTTAGAAATGGATGGGCATGTAATCCAAAAAACAATCGTTGTCAAAATCAGTGAATATCATCTCACCATTCGCTCCCTCGCTCTGTGCTTAGCTTAAATATCAACAAGCGTTCTATTGTATACTACACCTTTAATGTGTATTCAGAGTTCGACGAGTAGCAGTCAGCAAATACAAAACATAACATGGTCATGGATTGTAAATTGGTATGTCTTCTTATGAGGCTATACAGCTGTGGTCCTCTTAGTTGTTTACAGTTACCATGGTTACATGCGTCACTCTTGTTCCGAGGTCAGAGGAAAAGCTATTTGATCTCAAACACAGTGTCCCTTTTGCAGTAATACACCTGAGCCACTCTGCTCACTATATTGTCATTCTAAACTCTTGTATGTTTGACCAGACTGCCTCTCTCTCCCTGTGTGGTTCCTGCTCATGTCCATTCTCTCCACTGCAGAATAGAACAGCTGATCCTTTACATGCTGTCACCACAGTACACTGTCTGGCTTGAGCTGGAGAGGAGAATGTAGGGAAATGTCTTTAGTGAACATATATAGGAAGACTCAATGGTTGAATATCCACATTATTCCAGGAACTTACTTACAATCAAATCAGTTTTATTTGTATAGCCCAATATCACAAATAGACATTTGCGTCAGTGGGCTTTACATCCATTAGACCCTTAGCTCGGCTGAGAAAAAACTCCCAGTAAAAACCCTTTATCGGGATTTAAAACATTGAGAAATCTCAGGGAGAGTTGACAGAGGAAGTGATCCCTCTCCCAGGACAGACATCCTGCAATAGATGTCAATGTACAGAAAATAAGAGAAAATCACGAAGGAGTCGGATCATTGACCAGATGTTTATATGGTAATAGTAAAGTAAAATATGAATAGTGAATAGTGTGGATGCAGGAGGACTTCAGATGCTACCAGATGAGGGACCTGATCCACACCGTCTCATCTCCACCATGGAAACCTTGAAGAGGACAGACAGACAACCAATGAGCAGTGTAGTGGTTAGAGCAACCATCAACCTACTTCCAGGAGAAGTTGTGGAGCAGCACAAAGAAGAGCAAGAGCATGACTTTGGGGGTGAATTGATAGCATGAGTTCAGGCCATGGAGATCTGGCCCTGGATTCTCTGGGCCCCATCGGTAAAGATGGGTCTGGATCAAGGGATGGTGAACAGACACAATAGTAAAGTGAAAAAGGAAAACAATCAAGTACAAACAAATCATAAAAAAACAGAATTATAAAACTAGGCACCTAGGAGAAAATAAGGAAAGATAAGAAGTAATCAAAGTAAACAGGGATGTATAGGGAGATATCAAGAAGAAAGGATGGATGAAGACAGAGTATGAAAAGGGAAATAACATGTTTAATATTTGCCATGTTTTGGAATGGAGATATCTTTATTAAATTCACTCATTAAGTTAATTTGAACTCATCATCTTGATTATTGCCATCCATTCATTTGACAGATGGAGAAAAAAAATTAAATCTTTGTCACGCTGTGCCAATTCTTATCAGCCGACACTCGGTGCGTTCATGCAGAACGTTGTTATTAGGATATGTGACGGCGAGAGGTGACGGTGAATCATGGGGATGAATAATTCTCACAGTTGTTAATTATTTCCAGAGGGGATTCAAAACAAGAGGCTTGCAGGTTGGGTAAAAATAAAGAAATCAACAAGCTGACCCGTTGACCCAAGGTTGACCCGTGAGGCGCTATTTCATGCATTGCTCACAGTGTGATGTGTCACTGTGGGCTCTAAATAGAGGACATAGTCCAACAGCTTCTTCAATTACATCAGAATCAAAGAGCCTGCTCAACACTGTCACTAATAAAAAAGATAACCTGGAGAACTGGCCCAGTCATTATCAATTGACCTTTGGTTTCAAGCTTTTCTGGTAAATTACCAGAAACCTTACCAGTCGTAGCTCATGTTATAGCTAATTCATCATGGTATAGATCACAGATTGGCCAGCAATTTGATTTTTAATGGGGAAATGAAAGGTTGAAAAGCCACTGGCCAAAGAAACTTGTGTTTTTTGGGGTTGGCGGTTTGATCCCCGCCCGGCCACCTGTGTCATGGTTGTTGTGTCCTTGGGCAAGACACTTCACCCACCTTGCCTTGTGTGAATGTGTATGATTGCTGTATGTTTGAGGTGGTGGTCGGCGGGGCCGTTGGTCGCTGAATGGCAGCAACGCTTCCGTCAGTCTGCCCCAGGGCAGCTTTGGCTACTATCGTAGTATATATACAGTCATATGAAAAAGTTTGGGAACCCCTCTCAGCCGGCATTATAATTGACTCTGCTTTCACAAAAAAAAAAGATAAAAGTGGTATGTCTTTAATTTACCAGGAACAGCTAACTACTGGGATGTTTTCCAAACAAAGATTTTTTGAAAAGCAGTATTTGGTTGTATGAAATAAAATAAAATGTGAAAAACTGGCTGTGCAAAAATATAGGAACCCTTGTGGTTTTGTTGATTTTAATGCCTGTAACAGCATGTAAAACTGATGACTTTAAACACAAAATTGGTTGGATTATGTTGTTAAGCCTTGAACCTCATAGAAATGTCTGTTTAATCATGAGAAAAGGTATTTTAGGTGCCTAAATGCAAGTTGCACTTCTCTTTGACTCTCTGCTGAAGTGAGACAGAATGGGATCATCAAAGCAGCTCCCAAAAGATCTGAAAAACAAAGATTATTCATTGTCATGGTTTAGAGGAAGGCTACAAGAAGCTTTCCCAAAGGTTTCAATTGTCAATTTCGACTGTAGGGAACGTTGTCAGGAAATGGAAGGACACAGGCAGAGTGGTAGTTAAACCCAGGCATGGCAGACCAAGAAAAAAACAGGAGCGGCATAGGTGGAGGATTGTGAGAATGGTTGCACACAACCCACAGATCATCTCCAAAGACCTGCAAGAACATCTGGCTGCAGATGGTGTATCTGTACATCGTTCAACAATTCAGCGCAATTTGCACCAAAACATCTGTATGGCCGGGTGATGAGAAGGAAGCCCTTTCTGCGCCCACGCCACAGATACAGTTGCTTGGAGTATGCTAAAGCTCATTTAGACAAGCCAGATTCATATTGGAAGAAAATGCTTTGGACTGATGAGACAAAAATTTAGTTATTTGGTCTTTATAAAAAGCGCTTCGCATGGCGAAAGAAGAAAACTGCATTCCAAGAAAAACACCTGCTACCTACTGTCAAATTTGATCATGCTGTGGCCACTTCAGGGACTGGGGCCCTGGTTAAAGTCGATAGTCGGATGAATTCAACCCAGTTTCAACAGATTATTCAGGATAATGTTCAAGCATCAGTCACAAAGTTGAAGTTGCCCAGGGGTTGGATATTCCAACAAGACAATGACCGTTAACACAGTTCAAATTCCTGCAGAGGGAAAAGTACAATGTTCTGATATGGCCGTTGCAGTCAAATCATCATCTCATAGATCATCGAAAATCTATGGGATGATTTGAAGCAGGCTTTCCATGCTCGGCAGCCATCACATTTAACTGAACTGGATCGCTTTAGTATGTAAGAATGTTCAAAATACCTACATCCAGGATCCAGACACTCATCACAGGCTACTGAAGGCGTCTAGAGGCTGTTATTTTTGCAAAAGGAGGCTCAACTAAGTACTGATGACATTTTTCTTTTGGGGTGCCCAAATTTATGCACCAGTCAAATTTTGTTATGATGCCCATTGCATATTTTCTATTATTCCAACAAACAAAATGACACTGCTGAATTGCTTCTGTTTCCCTAAGGTATGTCATATATGAAAAGGAATTTGCTTCTTTGAAATCCCAGCTAATGATTAACAAAAATCCCCAAAATTAGAAGGGGGTCCCAAACTTTTTCATAGGACTGTATACATATATATAGCTATATAAATCCAATCCATTATTAATCCATTATGTCTGATTCCGGGGAATCATCACAACGGCTGGTAAAGGCAGATCAAGACTGCGGCAGAAACTGGTCTCCAGTCCTCTCAACTCCATGCCACTGGACTCTGACCAAGAGTTGTCAAGAGAATGTATGTGCTTCAGTCTCAATATGTTAAACAAAGTCACGCACAGGCATCCTAAATTAAGAGAATCCACCCTAACATCCCATATTTAAGTCCAATGTCAACCACCAAGGTTAGACGGGGGCAGGATTGTGAGACCTGGAAGCCCCATAAGGCGATGGGTGCCAGTTCAAGTCATTGGGCTTTTGGAATGAGGTAGAAGAGCCCTTCCTTAGCAGAACTCATGGCTGAGCAGCCCTCTTTAGGATCTACTCTGCTCACCCCACCTGGGAAAGGGGCTAGAAAAGATCCCCTAAAAAAGAATGCCTCGAACATCCTGCTTGGATTACCACATCCAGAGGGATCACTATATTGCTGTCAAAAACACAGACATTCGGTTTTTGAAATGTGCACACGCTAATGGATAGAGCATCCAGTGGCAGACCACAGAAGACAATCGAGATTATATAGAACTGAGGCGACACCAGTTTGACATAACTGCTCTTTCCTTTTCTTATGAAAAGGAAAGGCTATAGATGAGCCAGGATCCATGGGGTTGGGAACCAGCTCATCACTCACTCTGGTAAATCGGACTGGGTGTGAGACCAGACCAAAGGCACTAATAAAAACTGCTTTCTTTGCACTGATGGTCTTGTTTGCTGTTAAAGGTAATTTATGATTATCCGAGGAAAAATTAGGCCGTTTTAAAAATATTTTAAAGTTCCCCGTAGCCACTTTAAATATCAGTATTAGTCTAAGAAATCCATAATCAGTCTTGCTTTAGTTAAAAACAAGGCCCTTTATGGGATGGGATTAAAATATTCATCTCGCTTACTAACACACAAATGTTCTTGGTAGGTGCTGTCTGCAAAAAGAGGATGTATGTGTATAATTGATGCAACCTTTTCACTGCAAAACACTTTTATGCTGGTCCAGAAACATTTGATATTGAATGAATAAAACATTTCTAATTGTATTGGTCTCCAAAAAGTTTGGTTTGAACATTACAGTTTCAGTAGGCAAGAGACAAATACATGTCTTTGGAGGGAGGTACAGATGGAAAAACTAATAAAGAATAAAGACAAAGAAAGGTACAGGGATAGAGAAAAGACGATTAGGTAGAAAATGATTGATGAAGAAAGACAAGAACAAAAAAATTTCTAGCAAATCTGAGTCTACAAACCACCCAAGACTGGAGGGAATACAATCATATTTGAATTACATTTTAACAAAAAAGAAAAGAAAGAACAAATATTCCAGGTGTACCGAAGAGACAGACAAAGCTTAACAGAGAAAGACAGATGGAGAAAGTGGGTGTTGGGGGGGGGGGGGGGGGGTAAAGAAAGACAATAAATGTTAAGAAAGTAAATGTGATGGGACATAGCTGGATACACAGGTAGCAGGTGGACAAGTGGATTTGCTTTAGAGGCTTTCAAGCCCAGAGCTAATGGAAGGATTGGGGTGGGGATAGTCTCATTAGGGAAACAGTGGTGGAAACACTTCTAATCCCCATGCTGTTGTGTTACTTTATTAATCCCTCCTTTGTGGTTTAAGTGCTCTCTCCCATGTGTTACATGTACAAAAAATAACAAGTGTTTCATTTCACCATCAGGACCTTTAACAGTTGCTTGCTGGTTGATGGTTACTGTGTGTCTCAAATCTGATCTGGCTTCAACCCTTTTTATTCTGAACTGGCCAGTCGCAGACCAAACCAACATCTAGGGCATTTTCAAGTTTAGTGTACCCTGGTTCACTTTCCCCTTCTGGTACAATATGTTTGGTTGCAGACAAAAATACTGTACATGCAGATATAAATTCTGGGGAGGTTTTTTGTTCTTGCTTGTTTAGTTGGTAACCTCAATCTGACCTCACTACAAGACATGTTGTGCAAACACATATTTATGAGTACAGAAGCATTGGGAGAGCCCACAAGAGATGTCATGAATGTCAGGCATTTACAACAATGAATAACAATGGCAATGTAACAACATGTTTACATGCATAACTGCATCCAAACAAGTATCATCTATTGGCCCAATCCAATGCTCTCTTCTCTGGGCAAACTTCAGTTTAAAAAGTTGGCCTGGTTCATATGACCATGGACAAGCTTGAGGGTGGAAAAGAGATAAGTAGTGACTCATACACACCAAATAAAAACATGACCTCTCTATCTTTGTTGGTATTCACATTATGGTGATGATTTTTAAGCTTTTACTTTTTTTAATTAACACTTAATTAAAATGTTAACATCCTTCAAAGGCTGTCCAGAATTTCTAGTCAGGTCAAGAATGTTGGACATGGCAGCCTGGTCTAGCAGGAAGCTGTCCATACTAATAAGCCCCCCTGACACCTCGTTAGGCCACTGCCCGTTCCCAGGTTAAAGGATTAGCAAGGCGAGGTAATGCCTCAGAAGCAACATAGTCTGGGGAGGATGAGGATGATGACCTAATAGCTGTAAGTCATCACTTTCAACCACACCACCATCACAGCCCTTTACAACAGGGATTCCTGATGCGGACCAATACAGTGCATCCATTTACAGTGTAAACTGAATATATATATATATGTGTGTGTGTGTGTGTGTGTGTGTGTGTGTGTGTGTGTGTGTGTGTGTGTGTGTGTGTGTGTGTGTGTGTGTGTGTGTGTGTGTGTGTGTGTGTGTAGTCTATATATTTGTGTCTGTATAACTGCTGGGATAATAGCTATTGTTGGACTATATATGACTATATGGTTTATGGCTATTGAGCACACAGTCAGCAACAAACACAATCTAATGTAATATCAATATAATAAGTTACAGTAATAGCTATACACTAGACTTGTTGCAGTCATAGTTGGCTACAGCCACAGTGGATGCACGCGCAGACACACACACACACACACACACACACACACACACACACACAATGCAGCAGGGAGGTGAGAGAGTAGCTAATGTCTTCTTTTCCATAAGTCTTTAAATCAGAACTTCAGACCTGTATATCGATGCTCTCTCTCTCTTCATTTTAATTTCTCTTATTTATCCCTAATTGATTTGAAATCCCTATTTTTGTTCCTTTCTGCCAAACAAAGTCTCTGAGTTAATTAGATTTACTGGATCACAGGGCAATTCTCTGAGAGATGGCGATGATTAAACCCACGTTTAATTGGTGCATGTCGCCGAAACCGGTTTGAGTTGTAACAGCAGGTTAAGGATTACTATGTTTAGCCACGTTCGTCAGCGTGTGTGTGAGGCAATTGAGTGCATTTTTATATACACCTTACTTCTACCAAACAACACATTTATAATCTTTGAAAAGTTAACTTTTCTAGTTGCCATGCGCAACATTCAACCATGTTGGCAGAATTGACTTTAGGGATATTTTAGGGAGTTTCACTGAAGAAGAAGAAGAAGAAGAAGAAGAATAAAAAAACAAGCATTATGTAGCTTGTACCATCTGTCTCTCCCAACTCTCAAACCACCGCTCCCTTCAAATTAAAATCAGGAGTTATGTACTCTGTATAATGACATGTATTTGCAAAAACACATTTTCCATGTAAATATACTGCTATCACACTATACACGGTATATGTTGGGCGTTTTATGTAAACGACAATTTGACACTGATTTAATGTGTGGTGTTCATATTTTTGTTACCTAGCCAGTGTCCGTGGGTCTGGTGGACCCGCTGCATTTTTTCTGGTTTTAATTCAACTCAATCCAAAAATGTTATGTTAAAATACTCAACAGATCTGTGTTTACTTCCAGTTGCAAGCAATATAAATAGCATGTATGGTTAATATTTGCGCTTTACCTTTGTTAGATCACATTTATGAATTAAACTATACCATGAACTATTACACATCAACCCCATTAAACACATTGCCTTTCCATAACAGCCTACACAACACATGAGGGGCAGAGTTTAACTGTGTGTGTGTGTGTGTGTGTGTGTGTGTGTGTGTGTGTGTGTGTGTGTGTGTGTGTGTGTGTGTGTGTGTTGCAAATGTATGGCTTGCACTTGACACACATAAATTGTATATTTATGTCAATATTGGGTCCACACAGTTGGCAGTGCTTCTTTTTGATGCTGTTGGCTGCAACGTAGAATAATGAAAATATCAGGAATTTTCCTATAACACCTCTTTCTCTCTGACTCTGTCACTCTTTCTCTTTCTCTTTCTGTTTCTCTTTCTCTTTCTCTTTCTCTTTCTTTTTCTCTCTCTCTCTCTCTCTGACAAGGCACCGTGTCAGAAATATACTGCTACAGCATCACACTTCAGGCTCTGAAGATGGCGGTTCTGTAGGTCGGTTTAAAAAGGGGCACCAGCATTCTCCTCCTGAATCCCCATCATGATGGCTACAGAGGCTGGGGTTCTTGGAAAAAAAAATATTCTCAATTTAATCTGAGCAGGGATTCTGGAGTTTTACTGTATTTTTTTAACCTATAGCAGGGATATGAAGGTAATAGCCTCAGGAATCCATGGACATATTGACAAGTGAGTAACATAAAGATGGAGTGGAAAAGAAAAAGAAAAAAAAGTCATAATTTGCCTCAGAAATACGATCTCTTATGACCAAATTAATTAAATTTGTGTAAATGTATTCCAGGCCCCATCTACATTCTAAAATGCAGTAAGTGGGCGGACATACTGGCAGCTCAAGAAAGTCTCTCTGTTGTCTTATGCAGGGGTGTAAAAGTAGCGAATTACATTTACTCGCGTTCCTGTAATTGAGTAGTTTTTGCTAGTACTTGTAATTTTTTAAGTGATTTTTAAAACCTATACTTTTACTTTTACTTTGAGTATGTTTATTGTGAAGTATTGTACTTCGCTACATTTTATATCACCTGCGTTACTGAGTAAAAAAATAGATAGGGAAAGGAGAGAAAAGAAAAGAAATATCGCGGGGGGCTTTTATTTTTACGGCACAATACCGGAAACTGACAGAGTGAATGATCGACAGGAGGAGAGAACACATTGCGACTAAATGATAACAACAAACATTGCTTCCCTCTATCATTAAAACAAAATAATCCTAGTTAAACTATCATTGTACCGCACGTGAAGACGTGAAGGCTTTTAAATGCAGCGATCCTTTCATCCAGCCGTGCAATCGGCCCCTCCCTCACCTGATAGTTTAGCTTTCAGTTTAACAGTGCAAAGTAGGATGGAGACAGTAGGCTATGTGTTGCCGGGAGCTTTGAAAAACTTCCAAAAGACGGCAGAAAGTCAACCATTGCTCGAGAAGAAAGGTAAAAGTAATAGACTAAAATAATGTGCAAGATATGTTACGCGCGGACACGCGAGTCAGATGACATGCACGACCGTGAGAGAGAGAGAAAAAAAGTCATATGTGACCCAGCTGCACCTCAAAACATCACGACCAATTAGTTTACTCCCTTTAAGTCGAATCCAAGTGGTCTATGACCAAGCAATAATGGAATAAAAAACACAGGAAGTTTAAAGCTCCTTGACTCTTGCCACCACAACAGTCATCAATTAAGAACACTGTAGCCTACAATGCAACTTGCTTATCCAGCCAGCTCCATGAGATATAAATAAAATATGCCCTCACATTCCTGCTAGCAAAAGACGTGCCCTATCAACAACATTTGCAACGGTTTATTTAGATTTTGACACTTATTTTATTTAATTATTAAAAATATGTTTTACTTATTTGCATTTTCCTTGTTTTCAGTTCAATTAGGATATGTTTAAAGTCCAAAGTCATGGTTTCAAATGTTAAATAAGTGCATGTTGCAGTTCTTAAATCAATGAATAATTGTCTATAATAATTGTGATAACACAATGTCAATCAAAATAATCATGATTATGATTTTTGTCAAAATCGAGCAGCCTAACCTTGCAATGTCCATGGTTTAGATCAATTATACAGAATTACATTATTGCAGCTGTAGTCTGTTTAGGTCTGTAGACTGGTTAAATTCCCACATTAACAGACTATTTGCTCCATATTTGCTTATCTAAAGTATAATGACACAGTGTACATCCATACATGTGTGGTGACATGATTTGTTTAATTTGTGCACTTTAATTTGTAAAAGTGTAGCATTAATTAAACAAAACTAGTTTGAGATTTATATCCCCTTGTCTATATATATAATGCCCTACACAGAAGAGACCCCCGCCCCCTCCCGTTGTTAAAAAGTAACTAGTAACTTGTACGTTAAGTGCATTTTAAATCAGCTACTTTTTCACTTTTACTTCAGTAGATTTTTAGACTAGTACTTTTACTTTTACTTAAGTAAAATTTCATCCAAGTAATCATACTTTTACTTGAGTAGAATATTTTTGTACTCTTTCCACCTCTGGTCTTATGGATACACTCCTGTCTACTGGGTTGTTTCTCAGAGTCAGAGAGGCAGTATTGCAATATGAAAACAGTGATTCCCAGGCAGATGGGCTCACTGCAGTTTCATTGAAAGGAAACAGAAGAAAAACCACACATGGTAAAGTCAAATAAATTAAATAAACATGGCTAGAAGGCCTTCTGGTGGACAACAGAGGCTGCAATATTAGATGGAACACACAGCGCACAACAGTTTTGCTATTGTAGGGTTTTTATCAGTATAAAGCCAAACATGCTGCAGTAAATGTCATGGGGTCAGAATATGGACAAACACACAGATCAGAATAACATGATTTTTAAAGTGTCCCAAAAGGGAGGAGCTACACATTGAGCTAGCCCATTGATTGGTCGACAGAATCATCATTTTGTGTGTAATCTCTTTGGCAAGAGTGAAGAGTCTTGTGTTAAGAGAACATGTCTGCACAGCTCTTTGATTATTGTGTGTTGTTTTTCCTCTTCATGAATGAATACCATGGCATACTCTTTGTACTTGTGGTCACTATGCTCTCCATAGAAATGCATGGCAGAAACCAGTAACACACAAAACTCTCATTTAAATCTACCGCCCCTAACATGTTTGCACCTGTTGTCATCTACACAGTTATTCTTCAGTTATTTAGCCTATTCACAACGCCCAGAAATCAAACCTGCAATCTGCAAGAATGCTCACGCGATTAAGCACTGTTTATTTGGGATCTTATTAGATCACGCCCTAAGTTTAAATGCATTTAAGAAGCATCCAAAAAAATATGACTGTTCAAAGTAAAGGAGCCACTCACTGTCTAATTTGCAATGAAATGACAATTATACAAAATGTTGTTCTCTTAAAGGAAAGACGCATGATCAAATATAATCCATGATCAGTTCAACCACTGGACCATCTGTGTGGGGCTGAGAAGAGTCCAGTCCTTCATTATATGAGAGTACACAGTCAAAACGCACGAAACAAAAGTGTCAACCATATTTTGTTTCTTTAAATATGTGTACTTTTCTTGACATTTCATTTCAGTATTAAACATAGTGGTTTTACACAGAAGCAAACAAATCACTGTGACAGGATCAAGAAGATGGCTGCCACACCCAAAATCCTTAGTATTTAAAATGTTTTTATTTGTTTTCCTGCATCATGCATGTTCAATAGCATGTCCATCAGAATAAAGAGCGGTCCAACCGAGCGCTCTACACCTGCTGAGAATGAAAAACAAATAGACATCTCTCTATTTAGGCCTATTGTACTAGTCCATTTCAGAATAATCCCCTATTTACCACTGCATTATGCTTCTGGTGGCATGTGAGCAGAGGATGAGAAAACAATGGGATGGGGGGGGGGGGGGGGGTCCAATATGAAACAATGTGTGAGGAGACAAAAAAAGCAGTGCTCTTCTACAGAAAAGCCCCTCCGGCCTGCATGCGGTCCTAATTAGAAGGCAAAGCTTTTTGGCGGTAAATTGATTTTTAATTGTTCGTTCCCTGCATTCAACCAGGTGGCCAAGTTCCCCCAATGTAATCTTTCCTCTCTCTCTCTCTCTTTAAATGGAACATGTTTGGAGCTGCCTGCCTTCTACCGTTAGCAGCAATTTTCCCTTGAACAAGAGCAATTCATTCAGCATTTAGACAGAGCGGGAGAAGAAGACAAACATTAGAAAAAAACTGACACATACAGGAGTTGTGGCATAATTGTGAGTAATGCTTTTCTACTCTAGTCATTTGGGATGGGGTACAGACGGGGGCAAACAGTCTTTTCAGTTTTTTCGCTTTTCCTCTGATCCTCTTCCTCTCCTCCTGTCTTGTGGTGAGAAAGCCACTCAGGCCTGTGTACAGCTAATGGTCGTGACAGTGTGTAAAAGCAGTTTGACAGCCAGTGCTCTACGTAAGCCATGGTTGAAGGGGGGGGGGGGGGGGGGGGGTGATCTGATTACTATGCGTTTGGTGGTGGCTGTGCATGGATCCTGATGCTCATCTTAGTGAGTGGAGAACATGGGTGGACTGTGGTTTAGCAGGCTTACTACCAATCAATCCATGTGTCTATCATTGTGTCTTTTATTAAGAATCAGCTGTGGCCCAATCCACCTCTCATCTGTTGAGGTTTCTCTTAATCATATTGACAGGGAGTCAATGTGTGTATGTCATGTTTATTGTTGGTGTTTTATTTATGTCAATGCATTTTTCTTTCTTTTTTTACTACACACACACACACACACCTGTAATCAAACCTGCCCCACCCTGCCCACACACACCCACACACACCCACCCACACACACACACAAACACGCACGCACGCACGCACGCACACACACACACACACACACACACACAAGAGTATTTGCCCTTCTTGGAGACCCTCAGCGGAGTCCTGCATGGGGCTTCGGTGATTCCATAGTTCTGCTGGTAGACTTAAAGGTGCAGTGTGTAATATGACATCATCAAGAAAGTTCTACAAAGTTCTAGAATGCAACTTGCATCTTTCCAGAAATAAAAAAAATTGCTGTGAAAAGTACACATTTCAGCCGGGGCGATGCAAGGTTTTTGTGCTCAGCAGCCTTTCTTAATGAGCCTCCCCCCCCATTCCCTCCCTCAGAGGGAGCACACAGCATCACCGTGAACCAGAACCAAACCCAACCAGATCGCTATATGATGTCATCCTCACATTTAGGGCGCACTCACACTAGGCCATGCAGTGCTCCATTCCGTACTCAAGCACGGAACACAGTAGGGAGAGGTGTGCTTTGGTCCAAAGTACAGATGCTAATGAGCCGATACGCGCACAAGCAAGCGCAGCGACTGTGATCCTGGCGTCTATTTATATGAGACTGTTCCTCTCCACCCAATACCTCCATGTAGCAAGAGACATTTAAAAAACATATGCCATGGATTCTCGTCGGTCTCATGTTGAAGTGGAATGTTTGCTCCAAATTTGGCCTGATGAAAATATTCCCAAAAAATCAGATACAAGTACGCTCCAAATCCCAAACCCACCTGCATATAGGCATGGTGACTTATTGGCAATCTTACCTAGGTCCGGATCTTTAGGAGCAGTGTGTGAGCACAGGCCAGCCAGGGAGTGTTGACGGGGCATGCGTACATAGGCATGGTACGGGGCAACTTTACCTAGTTTGAGTCCTAAGAGGCAAGGAAATCAGATGTCTTTCCTCTAGAACACTCCCAGAGCTCTGACACACCTTCCACCTCCCCCCTCCCTCCTTTCTTATTGTGAGAGAAAGCAGCCACACACTGAGCCTATTGGAGTGGTGGCTGAAGCTTTATTTTTAAAAATCAATCAGACAGACAAACTGCTATGAAATGGCAGGGAGATAATGCAATGGTGTGGCGTGGTGACCTTTAAACACAGCCTGCCGCTACATCCCAACCACGACAAAAAACCTGACCTTTGTAGAACCATTACAGAGGCCTCTAATCTGAAAGGTGGGGGACGGGGAGACACACACACACACACACACATATAGTTTGCACAAACACGTGCATGTGTTATATTCATATGTATAAGGACATACTGCATGCACCATGTAGATTAATGTAATTAAATGTGCATGCACACATGTGCATGTATGAAAAACAATTAACACAGACCTACAAGGTAAAGATATGCAATCAAATTGAAACGTGCACGCAAACACACACACACACACACACACACACACACACACACACAATCATCAACAGCCTTTCCTGTTGGCTGCAAAGGCCAGATGTGATAATGGTTTCCTGTATGTTAATGCTGCTGGCAGGAGCACACCCCTCTCTCTCCCTCTCTGCTCCTCAGTATTCCGCTCAGGCAGCGCTCACATGGGTTTGAATTGCAGAATGCCAAAAGTGGAACGACACATTGTTTGTAATGCCATTGGCACTGTGCATTTAGAGAAAAAAATACAGAGAGAAAAAAAATATCCTGTGGAGTGCTTAAATAGATAATTATGTGCCGTGTGTGTGTGTGTGTGTGTGTGTGTGTGTGTGTGTGTTTGTGCGCTGTGTGCAGACTGAACAATCTGACCCAAGCAAGTGGAAGCCAGTAATTGTTACTGTAGGGGGAAGAGAATGGATCAATACGTATTGATTATCTCCTGTCCATTAGGAATAATTGGTGATGTTTGAGCGAAGCGAACGTGATGACAAATCGACACGAGTGGGCTGGGAGTAAAGCACCATTGATTCCAGAGGAAAATGCACAATTTGACAGTCAGTTTAGTTGATGCGTCACAACTTGATCATCCACCGCTATGCTTTAGCTGGGATCAATTGATTCAAGTGGAAGGCTCACTGTTTCTGGGAATCTTCCTCTTTTGAACCAAATAACCAAGGAAGTTTCCAAATGTATTAATGGGAGAATACTATGTTTTTCCTGTCTTCCACTAATGTATTCAATACGGATACCATCTGACTAGCAATCGATTCCCATACTGACAAACCAACGATACCATATCTTGACTGTTATGAACTGTGTTGTGGCAACCCCTGCATTGACGGGATTGTTTTTTACTTTATTTTCAAATAATTTTAACAGAAAAACAATATGCCCACAGCCATTATCCACTCCCTCTCAATGTCTATTCTCTTCTTGTCAAACCAACGCCAATGGCCATTGATAAAAAAGACTATTTAAGATAGACACATGGGACAAAGGGCACTTACAAGCACATACCACAATCACATGTCACATTGGCTTGTAATGTTAAATTAAGGGTATGATTGGTGTAAGTTACTGATATGCCAAATCATGCACGGCAAATGTAGAATGTGGAGATGGATTACTCTGCACCGTATTCTACACTTACATTTCTTTGTTTTTGACATACTTTTTATGGAAATATCATTAACAAGGGAATGCCACTTCATTTGTCTATGTATGTATATATATATCTATAAGCATATGGATGTAGTAGTGGGAGGAAATGGGTTTAAGTGTTGTTGATACATCATTGAATATAGCAATGTTAGTAACTATTTATTTAATTCGCTGTTAACTTTTCTTAATTCCTTATAATTTCCTAGATGATTTCTTTCTTTGAAGTTATGGGGAAGGGGTGAGGGCATGGCGGGGGGGTTCAGAAAAAAATTCTCTATAAGAATTGGATCTTGAGAAAAATAAATAAGTAAGTAAAGGCGCTCTCCTCCTACTCCTACACTCTAGAATAGGCTATTTTTATTGTAAGAATATGTTAAGACTAGTCAAATCTAATATTTCAGGAGCATTGTGATAAAGGAATGGATGACTTGTGACTGAACACACAACAGCTTGGCCTGTGCAACAGTGACATCTATTGGTGGGTCCTGCGGTGTGTCTGCCGGCCGGCCACACTTGCAGTAAATGAAGATTATGATCATATTATGCAAACAATAACTGGTCCATCTGTAGACAGTTTCCTGGTGTCAGCCTGCACTCTTTCACTCTCTCTCTCTCTGGCTGTGTGTGTGTGTGTGTGTGTGTGTGTGTGTGTGTGTGTGTGTGTGTGTGTGTGTGTGTGTGTGTGTGTCTCTCTCTCTCTCTCTCTCTCTTTGTGTGGTGACAGTTATTTTGAGTTGTTGAGGTGAAACACAGAGTTTGACATGTGTTGACAAGGCTGAAGCTGATAGGAAAAGTCTAGTGCAGCTGACAATAACGCAGGCATATATTGTGTTGTTTTAGGTGTTTAGGCAGTGGCGGCTCGCCCATAGAGGGCGATAGGGCGCCGCCCTCCTTGAGCCATATCAGCAAAAAACAAAAATATAATAATGAATAATAATGATGTTTTTTTTTTTGTATTAATAATCATAATTTATGATTTCAATACAGTTTTTACCTGCATCTAAGTCTGAATATCATTGTACAATCAGCGTCTGTGCTCTGTACCGTCACTCTGGGGCGATTTCAGGCTGGTTGAAAATCGCCCCCAGCGCTCTCATAGACATCAATGTAAAACTTTTTTTTTTTGAAACTGCAAGCCTCGCAATGCAATCTCTATGGGTTCCGGGGGTGCTCGCCCTAACGTGTTGTCGTCATACGTACAGTAAACAATAAACCAATTACAGTGACTGATACAGTCACATGTCCAGTATGCAGCCCAGAGCGGTCATATTCAAGACCAACACAACTTTATATCAACTCAGGCTAGGCTGGCAAGCTACTTACTTGATCGGACTCGGACTAGGTCTTTCCCAGACAAAATGTAACCATCAAGCAAGTATCTACCAAGATGGATTGGGGGATCTTATAAACGCGGATTTTCACGGGGCTCGTTTGAACGGCTATCGAGGCTAGCAGGATGCTAATGCGCTAACGCTCTGTCCTGCTGCCGCTGCATGATGATATGGACTGTATACTAGCTTTTTATCCATCCTGATGGCAGCACAGAGACCGCATGGATAACTTTGGGTGTCACCCCTATGCATCATCTCCCAGAAAAGGTAAAACAAACATTAAACATCAATCTGCATATACGAGCCAGCGCCGTTCAACAGCTGATCGGCTATTGAACGGCGATCAGCTGTTGATCGTCGTTTAGCTGACAGCTGCTTTCACCGTCCGACATAAACCCGCCTACCAAGTGCTGTAGACAGTAGTAACCCAAACCAATGTGATGATTAGCACTGTTAATGTTGCACATGCTATGCCAGCATCCATTTTTGTCTCCTAACTTTTAAAGGAAGCCTATGAGGAGCACACTGGTAGATGACAAGTTATCGGTGATGGCCACAGCCGGATAATTAAATCATTTTAGAGCTAAAATAATTTTATTCAAGAAATTAACTAACTTAATTTCCAAAAATACTGTACAGTGCAATGCTTGTCTAATGTTGCCAGAGTGGTTATGCCAGATGAACAGGAAAAACAAACAGTTAAATGCAATATGACATTGTCATATGCTATCTGATTTAGGTTAATTTTGGGTCATATTTCCCATCATGGCAACAATTGCCCCCCCTGAGATTATTGTCAGGAGCCGCCACTGTGTTTAGGTGCTGTGTTGAGCATGAAAATGAGCCTGCAGAGGTGAGCTCACACTAGCTTGTACATTTGAGATCCAGTTTCTGCAGAAATGCAAACATTTCAATGCCACACATTCAGATAGCTAGATAGTTTTATTTGTGAAACTTCATAAAACATGTCATGTCGAAAATGCTCAGCTGGTCCTAATTATTGATGATTTTGACATTGGAATCCTTTCATCAGTCACTCTCTGTGGTCATAAGTTTTGGCAGTTTTATGCAGATATCCTTGGTCTATCAAAACAAATCTCCAACTTCTTTCTTTCACATGTATGTATATGTATCAGTCGTTTTTTTTATTGAAGGAGTGACAGAAGGAGTCACAGAGCATCTCCACTTTGCTTTGATTTCCAACGGTTGGAGTCTTGTGGAAAACTAAAGCTCTCCGTACCCAGCCCTGCCCGGTCCCTCCCTACAGAAAGAAGGGAGTGATTTCTGCTCTCATTCTTCCGCATCTGCGCTCTCAAAGTTTCAGCTGCGTCAAGAGGAACTATTTACTGCACTCTACCGGAAAAGCGATGTGTTTTCACTAAAAAGTAAAAGCCTGGTTTATTTTTATTTCACGGGTTTATTTTTTTAAAACTATGAAGTATTGCTAACTTTTACGTGGCTTAATTCCAATCAAATATACAATAGTTTGATAGGCCTAGCCAACATACAGCAATACTAACAACATGTGTTAGAACGTTTTGAATCAATTAATTTAGGCCTAAATGTTAGGTAGGCCTTTAAAGGACACATAGACGGTTCTATATTCTAATGAAAATTAGGATTTTATTTGTATCCTTTAATATACATGTGAAAATATAGGTATTTGGATGACATGTAGAATTATATTAAAGTAAATTTGAACTCGTTGCCCCTGACAGCTCAACACACTGCAACTTGATAAGCTGTGAATGTGTTGTCAAATTGATGTTTTATTAATTTTTCCTTTGTTCTGTCTAGTTGTGTGTATTCTAAAGGTGCTACAGTGTATTATAATGTGGAGTGTGACACAATTAATTAATTTATGTACACTCATGATTTGATGTAGCCTAGGCCTATGGTTGTATGATAATAATAAAACAAGACACTTCAGGCAAAAGACACATTTTTTTCAAGCACTCATCAATTTTGCTTCCATAACATGTCTTCTTTCATACTAGTATAAATGCAAGGTCCAACATGTAAATGTAGCCTATTTGATCAAACCTTGTCTGTTTGCTTTTATATATTTTTCCTACACAACCATCGTTAACGTCCATTATCTCAACATTAGTTTTTTCATGTCATTAGAAAAACGTTCCATTGTCATTCTTAGCACGACTCTGAAAGTTATATCTGAATGATTTGTTTACATGTTGTTAATTGTACATTGCATTCTTAAAAATGTGCCAAACTACATATATTTTTTTCACACCTGTAGACCTACATAGTATTTTGGGATTTTAAAATGAAAAAGAAACTGTGTCCCACATTTGTTCTGTAAAAGGTTTTGAAAAGAAAGTAAAACCAAACTCTCCTCTGAAAATAACGTTGTGCCGCTCATCAGTCCTTCCCGGCACGGGGCTGTCATGTCTGTTGTTACAGAGTGATTGTAGACGCGCGGCTTTTATTTTGAAACGTGTTAACAGGAAGTGCATGCGTGTTGGTGCTGCTGCTGTGAAGCTTTTCTCGACTGTTTCTGAAGTTTGTGCTTGGGTTAGAAGTTTACCTCTGCGCTCTGTCTGATGAACTCAGGTGATTTAAAACAAAGTTTAAGAGAGAGAGAGAGAGCGAGAGAGATGAGCGGACAAACGGAGGACTTCCCGGGACACATGCTGGACCTGGACGAGGACGAAGACCTGGAGGTTTTCAGCAAGGTAAGAGGAAAAACAAACCAGGCGAGAGGTGGGCGACTGTGCGTCAAAACACGGCCACTTGCTTTCTCTTGCTACGTGGATTTGACCCCCGGTACTTGAACACAACTGCTTTAACTCTCTGCTAGACTAGAAGATTGTACTGTTGTGAAGTGTTGCTCTCTTCTGTGTTGAGTGACAGTTTTTTAAGTGACACATTCTGACACATATAGAGAATGAAAGGGAACTGCATATTTCCTGGATCAGCTGATGAGCTGACCTTAGGACCCGGCTGTTCCCTGCTATAACTGTTGCTGTCTGAAGCCAAACTCCTTTTTAGTTTCTGTGTCATTCAAATGTGTATTTGCTAAACTGCAAGCCTTTAGCAGAAACATGTGATTTTAAGCACTTTTACTAAATCTACTCGGCTCACTGTACAATTCGGCCAGTCCAACTAACACAAGTAGCCTGGTTTACCTGATGGCTTCTTGAAATGGTTTAGGCTGTTAGATTATTTGCATTATGTAGCCTATTTGCCTACTTCTGTAGCTGACACCAGACAATGAGTAGGCTTTTGTTTTGTGCCTAGTCTATTGAACAATCATTCAATCCCTTTATATTATGATATTTCCTATGCATTCTGGTGGCACATTCTCTGCTTGAAAGAATGTTAGGCTACAGTGTACAGTCAGTTTAGGCTATAGTGTTGGTGTTGGGTAGCCTGGAAATCCAGACCCTGATATCTTGAACGATAGAGGGTCTGGCCACGATCAATAGTAATTTCCAACTCAAGGGGCGGCTCCTACTCGTGCATTACAAATGCCACTGCACGCAGTTGGATAGCACTACAACCAATCAGAGCGATGCACAAGGCGACGTAAGCCCCGTTCGTTTAGCGAACAGCTGTTAAACTGTTAAATTAAGCGTGTCCAGACCAACACGCGCAGCAAATTTAATTTGCCAGCGCCTAGTGGCAGGTCTGGGAATGCCAGGCTAGGTGTTGGGCTATTTGTCCACTTAAACTCAGAGCGGCCAAGTCTCACGCTTTGGCCGTGAGACACACGCATATCAACCAGTTCACACGCTCACACGCCACACCTCCAATTTCTCACGCAGAGAAATGAATCCCCGTAATATATATATATATTTTTTTGGTACTTTTACTTTGAAAGTCTTATTTTGAAAAGCTAAACGGACTGAGTTCCGTGACATCCTCTTTCTGCCATGCTTTCTGCACGCGCGGTTTCTTTATAGGTCCATGGCCGTGTGCAGCCCGTAGCCGCAGCAGCCACTTGGCAAACCACCACGGCCACGCCCCCCTGCGTTACACTACAAAACTAATAGGCTCGTTCGACCTCCGTTGTAGCTCGTCTGGAAAGTAGACGAGGGTAGCCGAGTGCAGTCGGGGGAGCAGGGGCGCCGTAATGGGGTGAAAAGTTAGGACGATTCTAAGGGCCCGTGACTGGCAGGGGCCCAAAAATATTACAACTTAAGGATTTAAAAAAAAAATCAATACTTAATCTTTAATCAATACTCTCCATTAATAAAACATTGTATCTAACGTGAAACAAATAAAATTAATGGTTCATTTAAAAGTTTTCTGACAAAAAGCAACAATTTCAAAACTCTGTACACCCCCCTGTATTTAGAAGTAATGGTTTGGTCCGCTTTTCAAACAGCTCCGCATCTAGTGTTGCCACCCGTCCCGTTTTTCCCAGAATTGTTCTCTTTTTTCACCAGCACAATTTGTCCAGTTTTTTGGGGGGGAAATGCCAAAATCTCATTTGATTTCCTTCGTTCAGTAGTTAATGCCGTTTCACACGGGCCGAGGCGTTTGTTGCGCCAACTAATTCTCAATGGAGAGGCGAGCGGGCCGGGCAGAGAGAAGGCGCGTTCCGTTGTAAGGCGGTGTAGGTACCAGATCGACTCGGGCTGCAAGATTGACTCGGGGTCCTGCGCCTACTGATGACGTATCAACACTTGACGTTGTCACCATAGATACTGCTACGCAACGGCAAGACGTATCGACACTTGACGTTGTCACCATAGATACTGCTACGCTACTGCTACGCTACTGCAAAGCATTGTGGACATACACAACATTTGAAAAGATCGCGATAGCTGATGGTGCGAAACTCAAACAACATGTAAAAGATCGCGCTAGCTGATAGCTTAGCCAGTAGGCTCCATAGATAGATCGATTTATTTATTGTTCTGCAAGGTTTAAAATTAGTTGTTACGTTTGGCTTATAGTAGTCATCTCTCATTATTAAGGTTAAATTACATTTTATTTTATACGAATTTATAGTTTAGCAAGGTTTAACCCCCGGTTTTAACCCTGTTTGAGTGCTAAATTAAACATTTATTTAATAATACTTTAAACATTGAATGAGTATTTTAGTTTAATGTACTCTAGCATGTATTTTAAGAAATACTATTTTATTAAAAGAACAACTATCCCCTGGGTTCACTGTTATTTTACATCACACTGAAAAACAATGTGTATAATGAGAGTTTCATAATGATATTTATCAGTTAAAAAATGTAAAGGTGTGGCTCAGATGTATAATTTCCAGCCCCTGGAGCATTTGTAGTGTCTTGCATCACTGATAAATAGATTCATTCATTCAACCTTCAAGTGGGATAAACAGAGCGCATGCGCATAACCATAGCGCATGCGCATTTAAAAGACAAAGTTTACAGGAAGTGCGTCATAATCGCGCATCTAGGACCCCGAGTCAATAGAGCTGTTAAGCGGAAGTTCCTTACTTCCGGGATATGGGACCTCTCGGCTCGAAAAATTACAACGGTAGTCAATGGAAAGAAATTTATTATTTTCTGGTCCCAGTCATGAAATGCCTTCGATTACACATATGTTTTGTATGGATTTAGATGGTATTTTTTCGTGCAAAGAATGGAACAATTTAGCGAGTAGAAGCTGGATACGGTCAGGTTTTGTGCAGAGCGCTTTTGTGGACTACAGCTCTTCGCTGCTCTTGACACTTATGATATACGTCACCACCACTCGCACCGCTTAGCTCAGAAACATGGCTGTGTATTTAATGCACTTTACCGCCTTCTTTCAATGACAAGACAAAAGTCTTCAGCGTGGCGAAAACCACAACACAAGTGGACATGTGGAGAGTTTAAATTTCTCGAGTGGGGAGATTGTTGGCGTTGTCCACGCCAGCCATTAGCATTAGCACTGTCCGTCGAGAAGTGGAGGGAATGTGTTGAGGTGACGTCGCAGTGGCGACAAAACTTGTAGTTGTTCTCGTAACATTTTTTCAAAAGCCGTTAGACGAATAATCATACAACATACCGTCAAACTCTTCACATTAAAAATTATCATTTAGACCCATACAAAACATATATGTAATCCAAGGCATTTAATGACTGGGACCAGAAAATAGTAGATTACTTTCCATAGACTCCCATTCATTTTTTTGCAGCCGAGAGGTCCCATGCCCCGTAATTCCGCCACTTCCGCTTAACAGCTCTATCTTGCAGCCCGAGTCGATCTGGTACCTACAGCGGCACGACAAGCGGGCAGGGGCGGTCTCAACGATCTCGGGGCCCGTTTCAAGTTCAAGACCCAGTGTGGGGGGCCCCCACTTTTTTTTTTTTTTTTTTTTTTTAAATAAATAATGCTTGCTCCCTGCGAAAATGAAAAAAAATATTGTGGAAACCATTTGGTTCATAGACGGATTATGAGATAATGTGCCCAGAGGGTGGATAGCTGCTTTTTTATGAACAGTAAAGAATTCACACATAGAAAGCTTATTACTGCATGTGTGAGGGGGCCTTCAAGGCCCCTCATGAAGCCCCTAAGACGTAATGCTTTTGTTTTGCACTTGCTTTTCTATTTTTCACCTATTAGTTGAGGGGCCATGATGATTTATTTCCTTATTTTTGGCGATTCCTTTTTTTTGACCCGGTTATTGACATGAATGACTGAGCTCTTTGACAATGCGACATTTAAAGTTATTATCAGTATTTCTGGCATAGGGCCCCCCTGAGCCCCTGGGACTGGTTGCATGCAATTTTCTTCTCAAAGTGCACCAGATTGATGAATTTTAC
Organism: Hyperoplus immaculatus; assembly: GCA_949357725.1. NCBI lineage: Eukaryota > Metazoa > Chordata > Actinopteri > Uranoscopiformes > Ammodytidae > Hyperoplus > Hyperoplus immaculatus. Next base: position 23,673,205 of record OX442369.1, read on the forward strand.
TTTAAAAGGTTGCATTTTTTCCTTCCGGGGGAATGCTCCCACGGACCCCCCTACAAGGTCCAGGGTTCCCACCTCAGTCTCCTTATATATCCTACTGTAAAAAGCACTGTAGGTGTTTATGGTTATTATAGGTCATTACACTGAACTGGTAGCCTAATAATGGCCGAGCCCTCCGCCCCAAACATCAAGTGTCCCTTTTTTTCCTAAGTCCAAGGTGGCAACCCTATCCGCATCCCGTGCCACTATCGAGAGTGATTAACGGGGGATGATTGAATCATGTCTCAACGACAAAAGTCAGTATATCAAAAGCGAAAAGAGAGGAAAGAAAGAAAGATAGATTAATTAAAGGGCAACAGTATGTCTTTTTGATATTCATGTAGATGACGCAATTTGTCATCAAAGTCATCGGCTACCCGGCACAGCCTGCACTGCGAGTCCATGCTGTTTACAAAATTGCGTACACGAGCTGAGAGCTGGCGTGGGATTTGAGCGTATCCTACGCTCACGTCCATATTGATAAATGCCGAGATTTGCGTGGAAATGTACATACACCCATTTTTCTGGTCTACGCAAGATTGATAAATGAGGGCCACTGTGAAGATGGCTGTAATCTGTGTTTCTTGTGTGTGTGTGTGTGTGTGTGTGTGTGTGTGTGTGTGTGTGTGTGTGTGTGTGTGTGTGTGTGTGTGTGTGTGTGTGTGTGTGTGTGTGTGTGACTGTGTGTAGTAGTTGAGTCTGTCTCCCTGCTCCTTATAGGCTTACACTCATGTTACTACTGTACAACCATAGGGAAACTGTTCATTCTATAACCATATTTTTTGTTTGTTTGATGTTTTCATAAGTGTTTAAATAAAATTTGGCAATATCTAACTAAGTGCGCGTACATTTGCGTCTCCTGAGTCACAAAAAATCTAAAAGTTGGATAAAGCCAGAGTTAAAATCTTCATGTCATTTTACAACAGCATTTTAACAGAAGAGATTGAAGATCATTTTCATTTTATAAATCAAACGATATTATCTGCATGTTTCTTAGAAGAAAATGAATCATAAATCAGACGATCAACAACATATGAAAAAAATCCTTACGTAATAGTGCCAAGAACGATTCTGGGAAGTTTCAGAGAATTGAAAACAAAACTACTTTTAGATAATGGCCGTTAAAGATGGCTGTACAGGAGAAACATATAGACGCATATAAAGACAAGGCTCAGTCAAATAAACATCTACATTTACATTTTGGACTTTTGATTTAGACTGAAAGAAGACATGTTATGGAAGCAAAATTGACAAAAATATATGTTTTTGCCTGCAGTGTCTCGCCTTGCATCTACACATGAACAACTGAACAATATCAGCTTTGTGAATTGATGGCAAGGCTGTTTGTGGCGTAGGCTACCTAATACACTGAGTGGAGCAGGGCCACACATTAGCTATTTGAAAGCTTGAGACAATAGACCACAGTCAGACTTGATGGGACAAGTGTCAGGTCATTATTGTAAGACAATCATCAATAAGTGCTGGGGTGTAACTGAACACATTCAAATGGAAATGAATCACTGTCTCAAGTCAAAGTGTGTTCTGCTCTTTACTGGCAGTATACACACTATCAAGCCCTAAGCAGTCATATAAATGCAGAATATGTTTCACTTACTGAAAAGATGCTCCACTCAAAATGTATAAATCCACTGCATACCATGTACAAAGAGAGAATGAATGGATATAAATATCACAACAAGTAGGCTTACACATGCAAATCTGGTGTACATAAGTTGAGTTAGTAAATTGGTAGAGCTAAAGTTAAAGGGAAGTTGTCAATTATGTAGATCCTATATCACTAGATTAGCTCAGTTCAATTCCACACATTTTAAAAGATAAACATATTGAAGACTTTGCGAGACTATAAGGACAGCAGAGTATAGCACCTTAACTCATGATGAAAGAAATGAAAAATATTCCAAAAGTCAATTGATAGGTCTTAAGTTTGAACACTTAAATTGTCATGTCCCCCCCCCCCCCCTCCCAACGTCATGTCTTTTACATGTCTTGCCCTGCATTGCATCACATAAAAAAAGGAAGAGCAGCTGATAAAGCTTTCTCTGAATAAGTCAGCCTGCCCAGTGTCCTCCGATGCCACTGAGGTTGACTTGACACTGTCTGTCCATTGTCTAGTTACTTATTGATACTATTTAAATAAATGTAGGCCTAGCTAAAGGGCTCCATACTGAAACACATCAACACTGTTACTATAACAACTGAGCTGCTATACTGGCATGCTTCCTAGCTTTTTTTTTCTAATGAACCACTGATTTGAACAGCTGTTATTTTTAGCTGTGTGGGTACATTTGGCTCATAGTCTAACATGTTTTCAAATGTCACATATGTGCAGCAAGGAAAGCCATATGGAGCTATCGGCACTCGCGCTGCACTTCAACGTGACATTTACCGTAAACCTTGAAACGGAGGTAGAAATATCACACTTTCCTTCTTTCCATCAGGCTGTTACCATAACAACAAGTGGATCACAGATACATAGCCTGCTGGCGGTGGCTATAATGTTGGCATATCATTTGCTTTGAATGAGCAAAAAGTTCAAAGTTGACCATAGTGCTGCCTTTCCTTCTTCCCGTTAACGCTCTGCTGGCAGACTGTGCTGCGTTCATGGTCTCTAGGAAAAGTGAAACCTCTTGAAATGTATTGAAAATATTATGTTACATGATGTAAACATCCTCTATTCCAGACAAACACTGAATAACAACCTGAATAAATAATGTACAAACTTGAAAACACAACAGTTTCATAGTTCACATTCAATTTCATCATAACATATTTTTTAACATAGCCTACATTTCATAAATGAATACATTACAAATCAGCTTTATAGTAGTAGCCTATGTACATGAAGTCACTTGATAAACAAAATGTATCCCCCCTAATTCTTGAAAGTGTTTAGTTGCTGCATATTGTCAGGTGATAAGCCCACTATCTGCCACAGGGAGGGCACTGTGTGTGTGTTTGTAGTGTGGGAGCAGTGTGGATCCTGTGCTGACCTCAGCAGCTTAGCTGGTGTTATGGGACAAAGAGCTGCGTGCAACACAAGCATGGTTCACTGCTGTTTGCCTCAACCGGATCCTTTCAATGCAGAAAAAAAACAGCAGTTCATTAAATGAGTCATGCAGACGTTGCCACTAGATAGTATGTACAGTATCCCAGTTATGACCATTTTTATTATGAGTATTGTTGCTAAAGAAAAGATCCGTGGAGAAATCTTCTATCCATGTTCCATCTTTAGTCAATGAAAAAGATGATGACAATAATAACAACACTGTGAATAATTCAATAACACATTTGTAATAAAGCAGTACAGCAGAAGATGGAGATCTGTCAAGCATATACGCTGCATTATGCTCCATCCACATGTTAACAGTCAGACGGTACAGGGTAGAAGGCAGGTGATAACTCCTGACCAGCACGGGAAGAAATGAAGTCCCAACGGAATGGTAGGACTACAAAAGGAAAGCGAACGGATATTTTTTATTGTGTACAAGGGAATTAAAATGTATTAGATTAAATTATTGTGTCTGTTATTTTATAGCATATATGCCTAGACTCCCTGAGGTCTGTAGCTTGAAAAAAAAGCGTTATCTTACTATTATATCAAAAAGCCTGTAAAATGGTATCCGGGACAGCCCAAGTAGGCGTGGTGTGTGGGGGACTAGGTTTCGGATGTTGCAAAGCATTATGTCATTTGGTGGTCTTAGCACAAACTGGATGTGTCATACAGACAGAAGATGTAGTCTTGGTATGGGAGCCAGGATGGGACAGGCTTTTCTGGACAGCTGACAGCATCAGTGAATAAAAACATGACAATGTCCAGACACTGCCAGTGTTAAGGCTTACACAATTAAAATACAAGGGGCACAATGTGTTCATGGCTGGTCTTTGCCCATGTGCTTTATTGCAGTTATATTATTCCATGGATAGACAGTCAGTGGTATTGTAATTTGGTGTGAATTGTGATTCCCTGCACGGTCATTCCCCTGGTAAAATGAGTGCTGTCACTGATAATCTTTGACCTCTTGACTCTCTTTTTTGCTTTGTATGTTAATCTACAATCTTAAAATCAAAACTCATGATCCTGTTGATATCACTGCTATATTTGCTCAGTATTCCGGGGAAGAGATTGGCAACAGATCCAATATGTATTACTGACTGTACACTTAGGGAATAGATGGAAAAATTGGGGATTAATCCATTCCAATTTTTTATGTTTTTTGCTGAGTGTATTTAGCCTCAATCAAGTTCTTACACCACACACCATCTGGATAGGTTTTTGCAAATAGAAAATGCGCCCACTAGGCCCAGATGGCTCAGAGAGTTAGTAGTCAAAGATAAACTTGATTGTATCACTGTTGAAAACCTTCACTTTTGAAAGTCATAGCAGTCACTGACAGGCTTCTACATTGAAAATGATTTGCCCCTTAAAATGTAGGCGTTGTCCCATGGTTTACTTCCATGAAGTCAAAGGAACACTTTACAGGATGCACAATGTCGTTCTGTATAATATATAATATCAGTGAGTGCCCACTGATGGACAAACTTTCTTAATGACCTTTAACTATCTTTGTCATTTTTGTGCTGCAATTTGTTCAGTCATATTAGACATACAGAGGGGCTGCATTGTTTATCAAAATAAAATCTCAGTCGAAGCCTACTACTTTATCAAAACTTTATCAAATTAATTATATATACAGTATATACTCCATTTCTCAGGTAGCTAATGAGACCGTAAGAAGTTATTGTCCCAACCACAAACTCAGCCTCACAAGATAGATAGATGGATGGATAGATAGATGGATGGATGGATGGATGGAAGTAGGAACAGTTACACACCCGAATAGCTGCTGTCGGAGAGAGAGGGGCGGGGGGATCCAGTTAATTGTACAGATGTGGTTAATGGTGCACAACTTAAAGAGAGTCCCCTTCGACTACATTCATGGTCAAGTGTCCAAACTTGTAGAGCTTGTATTTGCTGTAAAACAGTTCTAATATGCTGCTTACTGTGCTGTGTGGTCTCTCATTGGTCCAGAACACTTCCCTGGCAGATGGGAGTCCCATGCCCAACTCTCCAGGCTCCATGGTCAACCAGTACAGACTGGAGGAGGATGAGGAGGGGCCTGTAGCCCACACCAAAGACCTCTTCATCACTGTGGATAACCCAGAGAGCCATGTCACTGCCGTCGAGACCTTCATCATGTACAGAGTCCTCACTAAGGTCAGCATGATGTTTCTTGATTTGTCAATTAACACACAATGCAGATTTGCACATGGTTACTCACCCACACAAGGTTACTGAAATGTGTCCTTTTTGTATCCATAGTACAGCGACCCTGGAGCAGTTTTGGGGTTAAGTTTTTCATTAATGGGTTTTCATTAATTTTGTTACAAAAAGGGTTGGGAATTGATTCTCAAAACAGCAGCCTCAGATTGCTTCTTAGTCAGGATGGGGAAAAGGGATGGATAGGCTATATTTCAAGCTTATTTTGCAATAAGTTAATCGGCGTGTTGACACGTCAACTATTGTTTGTTAGAAAATGTAATCAACTTTTGTTGACTGAATTTATTAAGTAGACTGAATTTATTAAGTAGTTGGGCTTATTAATATGATAGCTTTTCAAATGTTTTCTGGGGGAAACACTGATGTAGGCCCCAGGTAGAGATGGTGAACTTCCAGGTAAACCTTTCTGCTCTGTCTGGTGCTGATGTGTGCCCCCCCTCTCCCCCAGACCACACGCAGTGAGTTTGACTCCAGTGAGTATGAGGTTCAGCGGCGCTACCAGGACTTCCTGTGGCTCCGGGGCCGATTGGAGGAGAACCATCCAACACTCATCGTACATGTAGGTCTCTTCTGCTGCTCTCTCTGGGTCAACGCTAGGACCAGCCCACACTGTCTATGGGTCAACACTAGGACCAGCCCACACTGTCTGGAGCTTTACACTATTTTAACCACAAGTCGCATATCGCTTTCATCACTGCTGACATTTTCCAAAGCACACTGCAGTTTTATAACTATTTATTTTGTTTACCATATGATTCCTTTGGTTTTTCCATTTCATTTTCTTGGAGCACGATACATAAAAATTGAACCTGAAACTGGAATATTGGATTTTTAAATATACTGAATTATTAGCACGTGTGTAATGTATGCACCAGACTGTAAATACATTAAAGCTGTCAGGAGTCAGCGATTCAGGAAACCCTTTTGATTTACATACCCGTTTGCAGAGCCTAGGCTGTGTATTAACACCAGTAAGGACAGGTAGCATATCGTGAGGAGACATTCACTGATTTTCACTGACGAGCATTCCCCAGGATCACTGACTCCACCTTTAACTGTTAATACATAAACTAAAGCCATAAACTGCAGCCATTCATTAAGGCCTGGATTTGTCCCTCAGCCTCTGCCGGAAAAGTTTGTTATGAAGGGCATGGTGGAACGATTCAACGAGGACTTCATCCAGACCAGGAGGAGAGCACTGCAGCTCTTCCTCAACAAGATCTCTGAGCATCCCATACTGTCCTACAGCCAGCACCTCCAGGTCTTCCTTACTGCAGAGGTGAAGCACACACACACACACACACGCACACACACACACACACACACACACACACACACACACACACACACACACACACACAATCTAAAAGAAAAAAAGTTTCACAGGCTTGAAACTGTGTTAGAAAACTTGACAAAAAAAGTCAAAAGATGACAAGTTTTCACAGAGTTTCAAGCCTTTTGAAACTTTTTAGTTTTTTTTCAGATTTGAATTATGTCAGGATTCTAATTGCATAGAAATCGTCTTCTTCCCGTGAAAGCACAGTTGTGTTAATGGCAGCCTTGGTGTGTGTGTGTGTATATGTGAATGTGTCTGTGTCTGTGTCTGTATGTCTGTGTGTGGTTCAGGAGCTCTCCTCTCACAGGAAACAGGGCCCAGGCTTCCTGAGCAGGATGGGGGAGACGGTGCGGGCCGTGGCTGCCTCTGTGCGCGGCGTGAGGAGCCGGCCCGAGGAGTTCACCTCCATACAGCAGTATGTGGAGGACTTCAGCACCAAGATCTGCTCTGTGGACAAGGTCACACACAGGATCATCAAGGAGGAGAGAGGTACTGCAGGAGGCAGCCCCTCGAAGGTGGAGTCCGCCATTCAGGAGAACGTGTGTTGGCAAAATCGCTGTCTGTCAAAATCAGAGAATATCTCCTCGCCGTTTGCTTACCTGTCTGTACTGTGTGTGCACGCTGAAAAAAGAAAACTTGTGTTAATACACAGCCTACCCCTAGGGGAATGTACGAATTGTGAGGACATATTCACTGATGTTGACAGAAAGTGATTTGTCAATAAACATTCTCCAGAATCACTGACTCTGCCTTTAATGAGATGAAGCTCTGTTTGTCACAACATATTAAGAGTCCAGTGTTTTTACTGAAACTGATATTGGATACAGTCTTTTTTTCATTTTATATTAAAAAAAAAATACTATGTATGTAGATTTTTATTATTATTTTCACTCGAAAGAAACTGAGGTTTCCCTTGACGACGAGCATACACAATAAACACAATTACAAGGATAACGTATAATGAACAGAGAAATAAAATAGGATAAAAATGTAATATATATATACCAATTTAAATAAAGTACATAAAATACAATAAAAAGAGCAACAACAAAATAAGATGAAATAATAAATGTATGAACGTGTGCTGTATTTTCATCCAGAGTATGTGGATGAGCTGAAGCAGTACAGCCCTACCTATAGCCAGTGGTCGGCGCTAGAGGCAGAGCTTGGCGAGCCTCTGGCGGGCGTGGCTGGCTGTGTGGAGCGCTGTAGTGCACAGACAGAGGAGCAGATCCAGCATCTGTCTCAAGTCCTGGTCCCCGCCCTGCACCAGTATGTACTGTGTGCCGAGACCCTCAAGGTGACACAACACTCACATTGATTTCTTTTTTTCCACTTTTGTTTATTGATTTCCACATCTGATGGCGTTACAAACATTCATTGAGAAATGTCATTGTAGTTAGGTAGGAACTAAGGGGTGTAACGGTACACAAAAGTCGGTTCTGTACCGTACGGTTCTCAGTTAAGAGGAAAAATGCAAAAAAAAGACAGCATGTGTGTGCAGCTTCAAATACAATTGCAGCCGTTAGGTTTTTTTGCAGTATAAAAAAGAAAATACTGCTGCAAACAACCCAGGTCTCCAATAAATAAAATACTTCTCAAATAAAGGTGCAAGTTTCTTACTGCAATCAAAACAAGCCTGTACTTTTGGCATATTTACGTCATAATTACGTATTGTGGTACGGTGCATTTCGGTACACGTGTACTTGTTACACCCCTAGCAGAAACCATCAAATAAACAAACAAATTTGCTGCAGGAGGGCCTGCAGCAGACCCGGGTTCGAATCCCGCCCGGTTCAGTTTTCTGCATGTCTTCCCATCTTTGCCCTATTTCAACTCTGTCTCTCCAATCTTTCTAATAAAGCAAAAAAGTAAAAAAAAAAATCTTTTAAGAAAAAGTAATTAGATACACAGAGAAAGATAAATAAATATATAAACTAAATAAATAACTGTACGCCAAAGAAATGCATTGCTCAATCCAAGGTAATGTGACATGCTGTGCTCTTTCGTCAGATAAACGTTTAACACTAGAACCGCCACAGGGTCAATTTGACCCGCGGCGGTTTTTCAACTGCTATAACTGCATAACTATACTTTTACGAAATATTGAAGCCCCCAACTCTTTGACTTTTCCTAAAATTGTGTTGTGATGCTCTCCCTATGGTTAAATAAAGTCACAATTAAACTGGATTAAAAAAACAGGCATTTATACCTAGAACCGCCACACTGGGTCAATTTGACCCGCACAGGAAAATTAAATATTTTCGAGCAGGTTGCTAGGCGACGGCATTGTTTGGGGGTACAGATATATATAGAACACTAGATACGTGTTCTATATATATCTATGGTTTGGGGTCCGCGATCTGACAACTGTACGTGCAGTCATTCATAAACACTTACAATAAATTAAAGATGAAGATAAATACCTAACAACATAAGAGTTACTAAGTGAAATGAGTGATGCGAGTCTGATAGCAAGAGATCAGAACTGAGCGCTGTCTTCCACACACCGCGGCTCGTCCAGCTCAACTGACAGCTGAGTGTCAGATGAGCCGGACAGAGAGCGTCGGAGGGATCCTCCGCCTCAAGACATGTCAACGTGGGAAAAAATGATTGAATAATCAATAAGAGCTTACCTAAAAATAAGTGTGCCATGTTACTGTTTATTGTATTTTGGATTTTAGTTCATTTGGACGCTGTTTTGACCGTCTGTTTTCAGTAGGCTACTATACTTGTGATATTATATCTACTTTCAGTTTCATTACTGAGTTGCTACGAAATGTGATCAGTGTTCTTAAAGATACTTAGATTATAAAACAAGAGGTCTAAAACACAGATGATTATTAAACAAACTAATTTATGACTTTATATCACACTAGAAATGCACGGGTCTGGCGGTTATAGGTATAGAATGCTGGTGGTTCTAGTGTTAAACTTCCGCTGTGTCAAGTAGTCAGCACCAGAAAAACTAGTCCATAGCACTTTCACACGGACATAAAATGTGTGAGTATTATAGCCAGTATGAGAATGCACAATTTTCTTTAAGAGCGAGAGAAATTAATAAAGGCAATAGGACTCACTAACTACAAAACACAAACCACTGTCGAGAACATTGTGCCAATCAATCCAATAGTAGACATTTGTGTCAGGAGCAAAGTGGTGTGGACAGATTGACTGGCGGCCTAGAGCTAGGGTGAGATAAGCAGAGTGTTTGATTGAGACACTAATGCCTCGTTTCCACCGAGTAGAGCGGGTCGGTCCGGGTAGTGTGGCTTTTCATTTGCCAAAAGTTGGGTAGGGTACGGTTTAAGCGCACCTAACCGCTCTGAGCCGCTCCTAATCTCAGTACTCCTCTGTTGGGGTACTAGCCGCCTGAAAGGGTGCCTAAAAGGTGGAGCTACACACTGCCGTCATTTGATTGGTCGAAATAATCATTTCCGCCATGTGTAGTCATCTCGGCAAGAGTGAAGAGAGTCTTGTGTTTTGGCGAAAATGTGAGCACAGCACTGTTTATTGTGTGGTGTTTTTCCTCGTCAATAAATTAATCAGTTGGTTACACTGTGTCCCATAGTCACGTAGCTGCTGCAGCCATCACTGTTCGCTCACTGTCTCTATGAGTTGCACCGGGCCGTCTCTGTGTGTTTACGCCATAGATATAGTAAATTCACGCTCACAACAACATGGGGGGAATAAATAAAGAAGCGGCTGGTTTGACCAAGCAAAAACGAGAGACCGCTGGCTTGACCACAGTTGGTCGAAAGAATCATTTCCGGCGTGTGTAGTCACCTCGGCTAGAGTGAAGAGAGTCTTGTGTTTTGGCGAAAATGTGAGCGCAGCACTGTTTATTGTGTGGTGTTTTTCCTCGTCATTAAATGAATCAGTTGGCTACACTGTGTCCCACTGCTAAGATGTCACGTAGCTGCCGCAGCTAGCGCTGTGCGCTCACTGTCTCTATCAGAAGCACCGAGCCGTCTCTGTGCTCACAACACGGGGGGAATAAATAAAGAAGCGGCTGGTTTGACCAAGCAAAAACGAGAGACCGCTGGCTTGACCACAGTTGTTCCACAGCCCGATAGTTTGACCCACATTCTGGCGGCGGCTATCGCAGTCCAGCCTAAACCCCGCCCTACCAGTAAGGGTAGGGTCATAAACCCCGCCCTACCAGTAAGGGTAGGGTCGGCGGTGGAAACACCACGAGATTCTTAAAAGTGAGCTGTCCCGCTCTGAGCCGCTCTATTATGCATTTGTTTTCACTCTCTTTCACAGCTCTGCATGACCTCCCCCTGTCTGCACACACTCACTCCTTATCTTCTGCTAGTAACACTTCCCCCTGTCAGCTGCATTTAGGTTCACACTTTGCCAAACACCTTTTATCTCTGAAATGTTCGGAACATTTCCCAGAAACAGATTTCCTTAAAGAAGTGTCAACGCTGAAGCAGACTTCCAGGCAGTGCAGTTAGTATCATCAGGTGAAGAGCTTGCAGGTGAAGCGGGTAAACTGAACTAACCCACAGATATCGTCATGAAACTTTGCCAGGTGATTACTGACATTAAAACAATACTTTTTTGTATCACACTTATTTCAGATTTTAGTTTTCAAATATAGAAATATGGTAGGGGTGTATGGTATAAACGGTATAGGAAGTACACCGGTATGAAGTTGCGCTACGATATGGATTTTGACTCTACCGTGTAACCGGTAGAGCAGTTATAAAGTAGTGATGATGCGCTACCACACATTGAATGCAGGCGGCCGCTGCGTCATCGTCAGCCTGCTCGTGACAATGCTGCTAGATCCTGTGTCATTCAAAAAGAAATGCATTGCATTGCCATTCAAAAATAGTTTGACATAAAGAGCGATCAGTTTGTGAAACGTGAGCGAGTGTTGATCACTCGTGCAGGCGCGCCTAGAGAGGGCCATGCTCGCGCTCGTCACTCACAGCACGGTGAGAAATGCTCCTCGCGATGAAGCATGTCCGCTCGCGGAAGCTGTTCTGAAAAAAAATTAAAATGTTGTATTCATTTTAACTTCAGTAAGTCTTTTCTGTTGTGTGTCAGGCTGTGCTGAGACGGAGAGACAACATTCAGGCGGAGTTCGAAGCCAAGAACGAGGCCCTGGCATCCAGAAAAGTGGACCAACAAGAAGCAGTAAGTGCAATTCAACACACACACACACACATACACACACCATCCTGTGTTTCCCTCTCCAGTGAGTTTCCCAGAGATTAGGTGTAATAAAGCCTGGATACAGCCTGCCCTCCTGCAGCTCATATAGAGGAGCAGACAGGGATTATCCAGATACCCAGGGCCTGTTGGCTGGAAGTCAGGCCTCAGCTCACTGGGAATAAGAAGCTGTCAATACTATTTGCACTGTGAGCCTAGCAGCTCATCGCTATCTAATGAAAATTCCCATATCCTCTCTAGATTACAACCTGCTTTAAAATGTCAGGAGTAACGTACGTGTGTGTGTGTGTGCGTGTTTGTATGTGCGAAGGACACAACTATTAATAGGAGCCTTGTACTCGAGGGATTGCGTCTGTGTGTGTCATGAATGTGTGTATATAGATTTCCAGGTGTGTGTATCCCCCCCTCACCCAGCTGATACTTAATGAAGAAGTGGGTTAGTGTGAGTCTGTGTGTGGACTTGGTTTACTCATGTTGTGAGGACATACTGTACATCTGTTTACAAAGACAAATTGTTTGGAATCTGTTCTAACTTTTGACGACAAGACGCCCCAAGTCCCCATAACTAAATCAATGTTTGCTGGTGTGTGTGCATGTGTGTGTCTGTGTCTGTCTGTGTGGGGGGTAGGGCTGGCCCGAATACTATTTTACAGGCTTCGAATACTCGTTGGATTTTCTGAGCAAATATTCGAATATTGGTTCTAAAAAAACACACCATCAAAACCAACATTAATAAGCCCATGTACTCACTGAAACAGAGTGTGTGAGCCGAGACAGCAAGCTGTGTAGTTTGTTGATGCTTTAATAACTTTCGAACGGTAATAAAGTCGGAGTTCCTTACTTTTTCCCTGTGGAAGCGAACAGCTGTTGTTCCGTTCCAAATCAGCTGTCCTCTGCGCCATCGTAACCCATACAGGAGCTTATCAATTCATCCAGGAACATGCATCTTTTTCGGCGATTTATAAATCCATACAAAGATCCAATATTGATAGTCTTTTGTGTCCATATTATATCCAATATTGATTGTCTTTTGTGTCCATATTATATCCATTATTGACCGCGTATTCCCATGATGCAAGCAAGTCACTGTTGATGATGGGCAATAGCAATAGCAGCGCTGCATTACGAACATAGCCTACACAAACAGCTAAGCTAAGCTATCATTAGCATTACGCCAAGCATGACTTTTTCTTCCAAAATCGCGCTAATGTTGTGGTATCGTTAAGAGGAACACATCATTTATTCTTCCTCCATCTCTCTCTCCCAACTGCGCTTGGTTCCGCTTTTAGTTTGCCTTACTCTGGTAACATCACGTCGCCTACAGCTGATATGCTTTGAAAGGTCAGCGGCCAACTAGGTCAAAGTTCAAATCATTTGTAAATATATTTTAAATTAACGTCTTATTTGCATTTTACAATTGTTTTATAACTTGTGTATCTAAATATTATTTGCTGAGAAAAATATGTTGCAGTTTGAGCTACTTTTGCAAAAAAAAAAATATAGGCCTATATACCATACTTTTCGGACTATAAGCCGCAACTTTTTCCCAATGTTTCAACCCTGTTATTACACAGCACAGTATATGTTCTGTAGCTACTAGGGATGGGCGTTAGTAATCGAGTACTCCTCGTTTCAAATTAACTCGATTAGTGGATGCGGAAAATCGTTTTTTGTTTTTTTTAGTGTCTGTAGCCTTTAGGCCGGGCAGCGGGCCGCCCCTATTTTAAAATGTTATATACGTGTACAAAACGGCACAAAACGGATAAAATAAAGTTTAACAAAATTAAATATGTTGATGCAAGTGCAATAAACTGAGCGTTGTGTCAAAAAACAACTGCAAATAACTGCCACCTCCGTGCCACCGCAGCGCAGCCTGTGTTCTCCACAGCACCGCGGAGCTGAACACGGTCTCTCCTTTCTCCAGAACATTGTCAGGAATATAACTGTCCAATTATTTCAAAGCAGATGATAAAATTACATTTATAAAAAGGGGAGATGACACCTGTTACTCTCAGTTAGTAATGAGTAGACTCCAGGTGAGCATGCAAGGTGCTCTCCGCTTGGAAAGAAAAGTAAAGAAGAAGCAAGGCTTACTTCAGACACATTCGCTCCGAGCCAACAACAGTTAAGAAGCCTTCAATAGGGAATATGGGGATAAGATTCAAAAACCGACCGGTGTAACGTTAATGAGGAATTAGTCGCGGTAATTATTCACGGACACGGAGTGAGCATTACGCGGTTGGATATACAACTATCTGAGTTATTTATATGTATTTAAATTGTAGGACAATCATCTTATATTATCTGCTGCCCTTCTTATTTTAAATGGTGACTTAGGCTATTTGTTACACCTACAGCCCATGCTTTTTTTCTCTTTTTTTTCTCCCCAACGCAGACCTACTTGATCGGATTAAATTGTGTGCCGTCTATTTAATTACTTTCAGTGAGGAAAATGTGTTTTAAACTTGTGGGAATAAATCCTTAATATCATATGGCAACTGTGACTGTTTGACATAAGCATTGAGCGCTTTATTGCGGTGAACCGTTATTCTGCAGACAGATGCGTTGCGTTCTAAAAATAGAAAAAAGTTTAACGAGGAATCGATTGATCCTCGAGGAATGCAAGCGATCACACGAGTAGTGAAAACACTCGTGTCCATCCCTAGTAGCTATTGCACTAAATGGTAACACATGAATATGTTATGCAAATATGCAACTTGTTTGTTGAAATGTTAATAAATGGGAGCTTCCTCAAGCAGCCATCTCTTTCCCGACAATCCCCTCTGTGCACGAATTCTTACATATGGTAATGTAACATTATAACACCTGCGGCTTATAGTCCAGTGCGGCTTATAGTGCGGAAAATACGTTATATATTCCGAATACTGAATTGAGCTCCGAATACTAATTTAACAAACGAATACTCAGATATTTGAATAATTTGGGCCAGCCTTAGTGGTGGGTGGGGGAGTGTCCCAGGGGATGGAGCATTGATAACTCCATTTATATAGGGAATGGTGAAAATCAAAGATCCTATGTCAGGTCATAGTCTCCGAGACTCCATTGGGGTCTTATAGGGCTTTTTGTGTAAAAGAGATGTTGAGCACAAATGTTCAATGAGAGCCCAGACACCCCAGCTGCTTTCATTTTCCTTTCATATAAAGGAGATCCCTTTGATGTCATTCTTTCATGAGGGATATGGGAAATGTTTTACTTTGTCAGAAGTCATTTATTCACAGAATGAGCAAGCCCACCTGTGGTCCTGAACAAAAAGCTGTATTTCTCATTGACAGTATGTTTGTGACAACGGGTTAATATAAATAGTTTTAACCTCATGACTCATTGGGTTTTAATTTCAATCACAAATCAATCCATGTTCAATACCCTTTAAAAAACATCAAAACTAATTTTCATAAAACAAAAAGTAGACATAATTATCCAATGTAAGCAGTTGAGTGAAATCCCAAACATCCATACAAGAACTGGACCTAAATACACAGCTCAAAAATAAAGGGAGTACTTAATCATACCAATGCAACTCCAAGTCAATCACACTTCTGGGATATCAACCTGTCCTGTTAGGAAGTATACACTGATTCTTAAACAATGTACCCCCTATAACCTCATCTTACAACTAAAAACAGGGCCAACATTTCTCTTTCATTTGGTTCCTATATAGTCTACAAAACCCAACCTGGCGTGAGTAGGTATATATTGAGCTATATGGAGTCTGTCTGTTTATTGGGCAATTCTCTCATCAATCATACTCTGACAGTCCTTTAAGGATAGGTTCACAACATCTGAGCCTTTCTTAACATATAAGTCATCTGCCCATATGTACATTGAATTTTTTTTAAACATTTGAATTTTTTCTTAGGTCAAACGGATCTGTTTGTCTTTTGTCCTGTTTACTCTGGACATGTAGACAAATCCCCTCCTATGGAAGTGATGCACAGTGCTTGTTTTCCAAAATAAAAGCATAAAAAAACAAATCCAAAGGTCAACTGAAGTTATTATAACAACTGAAGTGATTATAATATATAAGTGAAAATGTGTATGTTGGGTGTGGAGAATATTCATGAACTTCAAATAGCACATCATTAAATGCCTCCCTTATGTCCATATTAACATTAGCTTTTATTGTGGAGAAAGTGCTGATCTTTTTATGAGCCTTCCAGAGACAGTCAGACCCTGCCAGGAGGGGGCAGTGTTGCTCTAAACTAGCAGCACACAGTGAGGAACATAGGTGGGTTTCACCAAAGAATAGTCCACTGAGTTTTTCAAATAATTTAAATGTCAGTTCTAACTTTTGTAGCTTTATAAATGAAGCATTTCACATTGTTACAACATGGGTTATTTAACTAAAGGACCTGAATACAAAACAGTTTGTAATCCGTCTATAATGATTGGTTTAAGGGTTTGACTTAAGGGTTAACATTGAGATTGATTTAAGTTGGCGTCAGCGACAAATAAATGCCATTTTATTTTAAGTTGGTCTAATATTAATAGTTTGTTAAAGTCACTGCCACATTTGTTAAGTTGTTAAAAATCGTTGAGATCCTCTGATCTAGCTGAGTAAATAAGCATTCTAACTATGTTGCATGGCATTCATATAGGCCTCAAAAGAATAAAAAGAAACTGTTTCCAGTTCCAACTACTCTTTTTTTGTTCCAACTACTCACCACACACACAGACAGACAGACAGACAGACACAGGGCTTGACAAGGTATCTGGATCGATATCACTGTGTAACAAGCAGGCCACTGAGATTCCCTGTGTGTGAGTGTATGCCCATGTTAAGCATGGTTTGTTTGTTGAGCTTGGGTAAATGCCATTGTCAATCTAAATGTCAGACAGCTAATCCCTACTCAACATGCTAACGTACTGATTATGTGCACTGTGAGCAGAGGTAATATACAAACAAGTTATTTAGGCTCCCCATGCAGCCTCAAGCTAAATGGACTGTTAATGTGTTATGCTTAAACACATATAGGTATTTTACATATAACAACTGTGCTTTGCTGTGAAGCTATCTCATTGTAGCGTGTTAAGCGAGGGCAGCTTGATGCTCAGTGTATCCGGTGATTCTGTTAATGGTTTTGTAATGATCCTCTTGTAATGCTTGGAGGCCACTGACTTCTGAACCATGACAGTGCAGTATAACACATAATGTCCACTTATTTGTATCTCCCTCTTATTCTTCAGCTGTAGTGTAGGCAAGGCAAGGCAAGTTTATTTAAAGTGGTCATTCAAAGTGCTTTACAGGGGCAAGATTAAAATACATAAAAGTGAATGAATAGAAATAGAACATTAAAAAAAAAAAGGTTAAAATGGAAATAGAAAAGTCTTACTGACCTCATGTTTTCTGGGAGTTTGTTCCAGATATTTGGTGCATAACAACTAAAAGCTGCTTCTTCTGTAGTTACTAAACACTGTGAGCAGGGGTAAAAGTAAATTGACATTTAGACATATTTTCCCTCCGCAAAGGGGCTCACAATGAAAACAATTAAAAAAAATAGATGGAGTATAAGTCATTAAACAAGTTTTAGTTCTAAGCTGTTTCTAGTTAAATCGTGTGTAAATAAGATCTCACCATTGACATGGTGTCAAGGAACTAGATATTATACTTTCATAATCATCTCATTAGATTATGTCATAGTATATGTAACCATAAATGACTACACACATTTTTTTAAATCTGTGTATTTCCCCTTTAACTCTGACTTGACTTGGAACTTTATGACTAAGGGGCCACTCACACTAGGGCCGCGGCCCCGTGCCCGAGCTCATTTGCATACTAAAGTCTAGGACGTTTGGCTAGTGTGACCACGCCATCCGTATTCCAGCACGGAACAGCCCCTTGGCCACGGCACACTTGGGAGAGGTGTGCCGTGGCCAAAGTACAGATGCTAATGAGATGACATGCGCACAAGCAAGCGCACAGGCGGCGTTCCTGACGTGAATTTATTAAGGATGCGCATAGTCCTTTAACGCCCGCTGCCTTGCTAGTCGGCACCAGAATTGCCCACCACTTGGACTTGTAGCTACATAAAATGTGTGAGAAGTGTGTGTAGGCCTAGGTGTGGGCTAATAAAAGAGGGAGAGAGCTAAATAGGTGAGCGCAGAAAGCAAAGCAAAAAGGTTTTTGTGTTTACTCACGTTCGTCTTATGATTTTTTTCTTTTTCCTCCCGTCAGCTGTCATACTGCCTTTACGCATGGCAGTGGAGACGGACACAAAACAAAACACAACAGGACTCCGCGGCCCGGTGATAAGGAAACAGGAGCCTACACTAAGGTTTAACAAGGCACTTTATAAAGACACTTAAAAAAAACGATCTCTGCCCATACAAAAAGTTCTGACTTGGATTACTTGATGGAGCGATCGATGTGTATAAAACCATCCGGTACGTATGGTCTGATGACGGGCCGTTATATCAATAATAAACAGCATGCTGCACAAATATGAGACTGTCCATCGCGACCTATTACGTCAAGGCTACATTTTTCGAGCAGTGTGACCACGGGCCAGTGTGGGGAGGGGGGGTGAATCGTGCTGAATCTTCCTGCAGCACGGAACAGGAAAACGGCCCTAGTGTGAGTGGGCCCTAAGAGATTTGTGTGTGATCACCATCCTTACATGAACGACACAGATCTGAAAATCTCAAAAGCACACACATACCGGCACAATACAATAAATAAATAAATCTAATTAAAGTAAAGTAAAGATAAATAAGCCTGGGACTTTTCACTTACAAAACAATAACTTTTGTCATGTACCAAGATCACCTGAAAACTGCCACGTGTTGAGTCCCTGGTTGTGTGTGTGTGTTGTGTGTTCTCCTAGCTGCAGGATGAGGTGGATGCTCTGGGAGACCGTGTTGAACAGGCCAACAATGCCTTAAAGGGAGACTGGAGCCGCTGGCAGGACAGCATGAGGACTGACCTCAGAACAGCCTTTATCTCCACCGCCGACAAGAACGTGGAGTACTACGAGAAGGTGGGTGCAACTAACATGCACACACTGTAGGAAACGCTTTATAGATGGAATCACTATATAAAGCCCAGTTCAGACCAAAGATTCTCCTCGCAACGACTTGCAACAAGACGGTTTCAGAAGGTCGTGGGGGATTAGTCGCAGCAGTGTGAACTGCTCGTTGCAGCGCTTTGCAAGCCGTTGCCAAAGATTGAACATGTCAAATCGCAAGGTCCAGTTTTAGAACGTCCAGCCCAGCTCCTTGCGAGCAGTTGTGTCTTGTTGCGTAGCGAATCTTTGGTCTGAACTGGGCTTAAGGCCACAGACCATCAGAGTCTAATTTAAACAAGAATACTTTTTCTAATTCTAAATTAAGACTACATAATAGTGTGTCTAAAATGGTCTCTTTTTCAGATTAGGGTAACATTTTGAATTCATAGATATCATCATGCAACTTTACCAGTTTATAACTGACATTGAAACAATTATTTTTGGTATTAGTTTTATCAGAAATTACTAAATATGCAAATGTGGCAATATCTTACTCGTTATGCATACATATCCATCTCTATAAAAACATAATGGGCCAGTTTCACAGATGGGGCCTAGATTAAGCCAGGTGTAGGCCTTAATGTGGACTAGTTAAACTGGGATGTCACTTTCATGGATATGGCTTAAATTGGGTTTAGTTAGTCTGAGACTATGAAGTCCTGGAGTAAGGTAAGTAAGCCTGATTGTTAACACCTGCCCATGAGCACATGCTGCTGGTCCAACGGTGATCATAAAATCCCGGAGTGGAGCAGAAACACCATTGCTTGTGAGAAAAAACAATGGCAGAAGCTAAAATAATCCCGTCGATAAACTTTAATGAATTTGAAAAAAATCTCTTAAAAAAAAAATAGTTTGAAACCATCCGGTTATTGAATCTAAAAGCCATACTGCTGAGACTGAGCAAATAAATAGTTGGGCCGCAATTTGAAATAAATTCAATTCTAATGAAAATGTTACTAAGAGAAGAATACACCAACTTCAGGTTATCTTCATTATTATCGGTATTTCACATCTTTCTCATTTATAATTTTGACATTATATTTAATGATATCTGCACTGATAGACTCTGTAGAAAAACCCGAATCTTTAAAGAAGAGCTTGGCACAACCTTTCAACAAAGGACAAAAAAGATGACGTTGCATGAAAGTTAGCCTGATAATTCCATGAACAGAAAATGCAATATCTGAAGGACGTATGACATGAAAATTAAAATTCTACAAGTGGAATTGGACATGAAGTTGGAAGAGAGAGCTATGATTCAAACAAGATACAGTAATGAGACAATTGTGATTACTAATCACAGTGAAGATATAAGTAGAAAATAAAAGGTGTTCATGTGTGTCAGTATTTTAAATCACAACAACCACATTTGAAAACAGAATTGTTTTAGACACTAATTGTATTATGCTGAATACATCTTCAATTTAAATGCATCCATCTAATAAGATCAAGCAAAGTTGTTATTTCCAGTGTATTTTCCATATTGAAAGCGGTCTCGAAATGTAAGTTCATCAAATAAATGTTTTGGATAAGACCTATCCACAAGTACTCTTCTAGCTGGCTTCTGCAGTGGGAGTTGGTCTTCATTTAGATATTCCAAATAGTCCATGCACTCTCACAAACACCACTAAGCTGAAGTTAAACCTGCCTCTTTGGAGGATTACTTTAAGCTCAAATTTAGACCTAGAGTAGCTCTAGTCGTCCGTTTTCCAATTGGCTTTGTTTAATCCAGAATAGCTTTAATCTAGGACTATTTTAAACTGAGTCTGTGCAAGTGGCTTTGAATTAATCCAGCTCAAACAGGCATTTTAGTCTCGGACTAGACTTAAACCTTGTCTGTGAAACCGGCCCAATATATAGATGTTGGATAAAGCCAGAGTTAACATCTATATTTAATTTTTACAACATTTTAGAGAATTTGGATACAGCCTTTTTTCAATGTATAAATCAAAACATACCACATAAGAATGCAAATGCATTTCAGCATGTTTGCAAGAAAGTCTCAATCAGACAATTAACAACATATGAACAGATCCTTCTGTAATAACCCTCAGAATAATGCTAAGAGTGGAAAGTTTAGTTGATATCAGTGCTTTAGAAGTTGATATTTTTGGTTCAGATTAAAATAAACTTCCTAAATGTTCATGTTGGACCTATTATTACACTCAACAAAAATATAAACGCAACACTTTTGTTTTTGCTCCCATTTTTCACGAGATGGACTTAAAGATCTAAAATTCCTTCCAGATACACAATAGATACACAATAAAAGATACACAATTTGCTGAGATAATCCATCCCACCACATAGGTGTGCCACATCAAGATGCTGATCTGACATCATGATTAGTGCACAGGTGTGCCTTAGACTGTCCACAATAAAAGGCCACTCTGAAATGTGCATTGTTTTGCTTTATTGGGGGTCTGGGGACTCAGAACCAGTCAGTATCTGGTGTGACCACCATTTGCCTCATGCAGTGCAACACATCTTCTTCGCATAGAGTTTATCAGATTGTCAATTGTGGCCTGTGGAATGTTGGTCCACTCCTCTTCAATGGCTGTGCGAAGTTGCTGGATATTAGTGGGAAGTGGCAAGCACATCCCAACCATGCTCAATGGGTGACATGTCCGGTGAGTATGCTGGCCATGCAAGAACTGGGACATTTTCAGCTTCCAAGAATTGTGTACAGATCCTTGCAACATGGGGCCGTGCATTATCTTGCTGAAACGTGAGGTGATGTTCATGGATGTATGGCACAACAATGGGCCTCAGGATCTCACCACGGTATCTCTGTGCATTCAAAATGCCATCAATAAAATGCACCTGTGTTCTTCGTCCATAACAGATGCCTGCCCATACCATAACCCCACCACCACCATGGGCCACTCGATCCACAACATTGACATCAGCAAAGCACTCACCCACACAACGCCACACACGCTGTCTGCCATCTGCCCTGAACAATGTAAACCGAGATTCATCCGTGAAGAGAACACCTCTCCAACGTGCCAGACGCCATCGAATGTGAGCATTTGCCCACTCAAGTCTGTTACGGCGACGAGCTGGAGTCAGGTCAAGACACCGATGAGGACGACGAGCATGCAGTTGAGCTTCCCTGAGACGGTTTCTGACAGTTTGTGCAGAAATTGTTTGGTTATGCAAACCAATTGTTTCAGCAGCTGTCTCAGTGGCTGGTCTCAGACGATCTTGGAGGTGAACCTGCTGGATGTGGAGGTCCTGGGCTGGTGTGGTTACACGTGGTCTGGGGTTGTGAGGCCGGTTGGATGTACTGCCATATTCTCTGAAACGCCTTTGGAGACGGCTTATGGTGGAGAAATGAACATTCAATGCACGAGCAACAGATCTGGTTGACATTCCTGCTGTCAGCATGCCAATTGCACGCTCCCTCAATGCTTGTGGCATCTGTGGCATTTTGCTGTGAGACAAAACTGCACATTTCAGGGTGGCCTTTTATTGTGGATAGTCTAAGGCACACCTGTGCACTAATCATGATGTCAGATCAGCATCTTGATGTGGCACACATGTGAGGTGGGATGGATTATCTCAGCAAAGCAGAAGTGCTCACTATCACACATTTAGACAGATTTGTGAACAATGTTTGAGAGAAATGATAATATTGTGTATCTGGAATGAATTTTAGATCTTTAAGTCCATCTCATGAAAAATGGGAGCAAAAACAAAAATGTTGCGTTTATATTTTTGTTGAGTGTATATTAAGTATGAAAGAAGACATGTTGTGGAAGCAAGATAGCCAAACATCTCAAAATTGACCAGTACTTGAAGAATGTTTATGCCTGCAAAAAGAAAAGCAAAATAAATTAAAATGTCATCTAGCTCTAACTTGAAATTATTTAGTAATAATGCCTCATGTGTTTCTGTGTCACGAAAGCTGGAAATGTGTTATATTCTGGATTGGAAGTCTGAGCACCCGATTTCAATATGTATTTGCCATAACCACCAAGTGCATTGTACACAGGGCACATTCAAATGTATCCTTCCCCATATCCCCTCTCAGGTTTTCCCCTTTGAGTGGGTCAGAGCGCAGGGTCAGCCATAATAAAGCTGCTTTTTGGCTTTCAGTGGAGTGGCCCAGCTCTTCTGCTGACTTTACTGTCAGGCTCTGGTTAGGACTTTATATATGTACAGTACTGTATATGGGCATAGACGAGGAGGATCGGGGGGAGAGTTGCCAACTTCAGCTGTCTTAAAAAGCTCCTTTCACACTGACAATCACATCTAGCTGTTCACCACTGCATCTTTGTTAGGGAGAGTGAGACAGACAGAGAGAGAGAGAGGGGAAAGAGACAGAGAGAGGGGGGAGGGAGAGATACATTATTTTATTTATTTTAAACCACTTTCTTTGCTGCTCTTGAACTTTACATTTTTCACGTTAAAGCTTAATAAATTACAACACATTTAGAAAATAAATAAAAAACTACATGAGACAGAGAAAGAGAGTGAAAGAGAGAGAGGTGAGAGAAAGAGGGAGAGAAATGTACACACTGCAATGGAGAAGACACAATCCTAGATCCAGATTAAGGAGACAGCAGCCCAACACAGACAGCAGGGAATTAGACTTCAAAAGAGAACAATGGAGTAGAGCATTACAGCGAGAGGAGAATGAGACCACGAGACTGTTATACGGTAACCATCGGTTGTTCTTTTATAGCTTGTGTTAGTGATGCTGGAGTTTAAAGCATGCAGTTAGGACGGAGATATGCTGTGGATGTATTAGTGGATGTTAGGAGACTGGAGCTCTGCCAGTAGAGGGCAGCGGCCCTCCTCACACAGCTGGCCTATGGATTGGCTGAAAGATCTTATATTAACAGGGACAAGATGTTGTTGCTCCTTCAACAGTTAAAGTACCCTTAAAGTTGGCTGATTATATAAAAAAAAACACTAATTAGAAAATGTTCCCTCTGGAATTGAAGGTCTGCTCTGTTGAAGTGTCCTACTGCAGCCACTCGTAGATTATTCTGCCAGTCGTGATTGGGAGATTGTTGTCATCCATGGAGGCCCGAGAGAGACTTGAAATGATTGGTCTTATATAAAGAACTGAATACTTGATTGTGTTCTCATGCCTAAAGCCAGAAGCAATATGTTTTTTCCCCCCGGTTTTTGTCCGCCATTCTTTTGAGCGTAGTATCTCATGAACGCTTTGAAGGATTTTCTTTAAACTTTGCACACACATGCACTCTAATTCAAGGATGAACTGATTTGATCGAGTTTGGAGGTCAAAGGGTCAAGTTCACTGTAACCTCATGACTCATGCAGGCAATATCTCAAGAACGCTTTGAGGGATATGCGTCAAATGTGGAACAAACCTACACTTTGATTACAGGCTAAACTGATCACATTTTGGAGGTCAGTTCAAGGTCACTGAGATATTGCATATTGTGAATGCAATATCTCAAGAACGCTTTGAGGGATTTTCGTCAAAGTTTTCACAACTCACCAAACTGACTCAAAGACCAACTGGATGGATTTGGGAGGTCAATGTTCACTGGGACCTTACATAGTGTGAGGTTTCAATGACCTTGTACCATATTGTAGCTTCTTAGGAGCTTTACCTTCTTTAAAGCATTGCCTACCACAACTGGACTTTCACCCTTCGGAAATTGTAAGCCTCGCGGACGCATAGAACTGCCAGGCAGTAGTTGGCTAGTTAACCATGTCATCTAAGAGGTATTTGTTTTATATCTGCTTTAATACTGTGAGAGACCAACATAATATAAGTTTACTTTGCTTAAAAAGGCTGCATGTTTGTTCTGTTAGCCTCTCTTGCATCACAGTATCTCGATAGTTCTGGTAATATTGTGGGGTATTTAGTTGGACCTTTTTTAAAGATGTGTGTAATAATTATATGTAAAAAAAGAACCTCAGGGTCACTTCTGAACGTGAGCGTTTTTCTAATACAGCCAGGGAAACGGTTTGTTAGAAACAAAGCTTTTTAAAACATTGATGATTGGTTTAAGGATAAAGCCATGGACATGCACAACAATACAGACAAATGAGGCAGCTCTGCATATTTATGAGTTATGCTGCACATCATTTGAGCTCATACTTTTGAATATTTCAGAGATTAAATATGAATGGTTTTCTAAAATGTTCTTAAATCCAGCACTCAGAAGTTAAGATAGAACTGTGTTTGTTAATGCTGCATGAATGACTCCCTTCTCTGATCTGTGAACATAATTGTAACGTGAAATAAAAAGGAAAATATTTAAGAGCATTCAACCAGAACAGGTTGGAGCTGTTATGTATTAGCCTGGATATCCAGACGATATAGGGTCTGGCCACGATCAATAGACCTTCCCATCTCAAGGGGCAGCTCCTACGTGTGCATTTCAAATACCACTGACTGCACGCAATTGGATAGCACTACAACCAATCAGAGCAATGAACAAGGTGACGTATTAAGCCCTGTTTGTTTAGCGAGCAGTGGGGTTAACTGGTAAATTTAACTTTTGCCGTGGTTGGTCGGCAACAGAAAATTCTTCTTTCTTGCTAATGAAAGATTTCAGTTCTGACTTCCAAATCGTTAACCATACATAGGGCTCTGGCCCACCCAGATCCGAATTTTTCAACATAGTTAATGAGCTTCAATGGATCATGCCCAGACCAAAAGGCTGAGCAAACTTAAATTAGCCAGCGGCAGCTCTGGATTTCCTGGCTAGTTGTTTAGCTCTGACTTTTAAACATTTAGTACAGTTAATCTTTGATGGGAGGACGGCTATTTCCATAAGAGAACACTTTGCTGTGGTATTATTGTTAATAACTTAAAATCAATGCTATTTTGTTCCATCTTTGGTAAAAACCATATTGTCTCTGAGCTGAAATTGCAATCCCTCCTTGGACAGGGTTTAGTTCTGTATGGCTGGTGGATGATTTTAATATTGCATACTTGGTGATTTCAATCCCATCCTGAGCAGCATATGATTTTCTGCCCCTTCCCCCAGTATTAATTACAGACCCAAACACCTGCTGGTTTTTGGCACACTTGCTGGTCCTCTGAGAATGTATTGCATCTGGATAATACCCAGTCTCTCCAAATGTATTTAGAGGTTTAGCATATAATACAACACAGTGCTTCTTGTTGTTGGGTTTGATCAACTTTTTACTTGAATTTCAGTTATATGGCAGTGTTTATTTTCAAGTAAAACAAGGGAAAAATCAATTTTCAACATAGTCCCCCTAAAAGTAGTCCCCCCAAAGATACCATGTGTCAATCATGTGTATATTTATAGAATAACAAACGTATTGAATGCATTTCCCTACTTAAAGGGGAGCGAAGCCAGTGTATCCTGCTCCTGCATTTGCACACAGTATCATGTAACCAAAACAGGGACCACTTATACAAGCATTGCTCCATAGCAGATGGTGTGTTTACATTAGCTACATGTAAGGACTGTATCTAGGTTAGGGGTTGTGAGGCTTGCCTCCCCAGTAGGGGTGCAGGGAGGGCGTGGAGGGAGAGATGTGTTTGTCTACAAACAACAGCAAATTGGTTATGCTATTTTAGACCACTAGTCTGGCCCACATACAAATACTAAATATAGTTGGAGATGCAAACAGTGGCTTAGTCAAACTTGGAGACCCAGACGTTGCTTGAAAAAAAACTTGTGATTTTTTACTTATTTTATTCTTAGAACTTTCAAGCGCACAATTTGAGGAAAGATGTCTTCTTTACTGAGAGTGTTAATAACAAAGGATGAGATCAATGGTTTGCTACGTGTGGATATTGATATTCAGGTACAGATGTGGGCTAGTGTAGCCACGGGCCGGGCTGGTGAATGATTTATTGGATTTGAGCGTAGAGAGATGCTGTATAAGAATCTAATAAGACACCCAACACCTGCAAGGGTTTTTTTTTCTACCACCAAGGTGGGGTTTAGGGGAACAGGAGGGAAGGGAGGAGGATGGATGAGGGAGGATGGAGAGATCAAGGATAAGAGAGATGTGAGGAGAAACTATGACAAAGAACACAACCAAGGCAGAATGGGTGTGTTTGAGGAAGACGGATAAAAGAAGGGGTTTGATTGAACATCCTCAAACAAGGATGTTTGTGTTTTTAGGTATGAAAATAAGTTGGTGACCAGTGTCAAGTAGTGCTGAAATGTGATGATTTGGGAATTTTTTCCTATTTCTTTTCATTTTAACACTAGAACCGCCAGCGTTCTATTTATACCTATAACCAACACGCGGGTCAAATTGACCCCTGCATTTCTAGTGTGATATAAATTCATAAATTAGTTTGTTTAATCATCATCTGTGTTTTAGACCTCTTGTTTTATAATCTAAGTATCTTTAAGAACACTGATCACATTTTGTGGCGACTCAGTAATGAAACTGAAAGTAGATATAATATCACCAATATATCAATGAAAACAGATGGTCAAAATAGCGTCCATATGAGCTAAAATCCTAAATATAATAAGCAGTAACATGGCACACTTATTTTTAGGTAAGCTCTTATTGATTATTCATTCATTTTTTCACACGTTTACATGTTTTGAGGCGGAGGATCTCTCCGACGCTCTCTGTCCGACTCATCAGACAGCACTCAGCTGTCTGTGAGTTGAGCTGGACGAGCCGCGGTGTGTGGAACAGCGATCTGTTCTGATCTCGCTCCACTATCAGACTCACATCACTCATTTCACTTAGTAACTCTAATGTTGTTTGGTATTTATCTTCATCTCTAATTTATTGTAGGCAAAAGTGTTTATGAATGACTGCACGTACAGTTGTCAGATCGCGGACCACAAACAATGCCGTTGCCTAGCAGCTGCTCGAAAATATTTCATTTTTCTGTGCGGGTCAAATTGACCCAGTGTGGCGGTTCTAGGTATAAAGGCCTGTTTTTTTTATCCAGATTAATTGTGACTTTATTTAACCATTGGGAGAGCATCACAACACAATTTTAGGAAAAGTCAAAGAGTGGGGGGCTTCAATATTTTATAAAAGTATAGTTATGGGCAATTGAAAAACCGCCACGGGGTCAATTTGACCCGTGGTGGTTCTAGTGTCAAATTTAAACTATCAATATTTGTCAACAAAAATATTTATAAATCACAGGATAATTAAAACAATGTATGTACAGCAATTATGCTGAGTCATGAGGGATTTGGATATTGTTCAATGTTTGAACCCACCGAGTCTTCACTAACTGTCAAGTCCTTATGACAGTTATCCCCAAATGATGTGCATTCACCATTAACACATACTGACAGAGGGACAAGCATGGGAGTACTGGTGCTAACTGGACGGCAGGACAAACCTTAGCTTATAATTTAATCAGATCACCATGACAATAGCCCGTTTTACACAGAGATTGTGGCATATTGACGGAACAACATCACTCCAATATGCCGGCTTTGCTTGCTTCTGTGTTATTTACACAGAACCAAGCAACGCCGGCCTGCTGGCGCATCAGTAGCCCCTTTTACACAGCGTTCCGGAATGAAAGAGGTGCTTGTAAACAGCGTCAGGTGTGACGTAAACATTAAGCGCTGCATCGGTCAGCTGCTTTACAACAACAACAATGGCCGGTGAATTGAGAGCAGAAGTGCTGGAGCTTGCAGTAAGAGGGCTGTATTTGACTGCCCCCACGATGTGCCGGTTGATCTTGCGACGCGCTGAGTCCAACATCTCTGGGACTGTTAACCAAACTGACAAAAATCACTCCGCTGCTCACTGCTTCACCTCTGTGTCTGTGTCTGTAAGGGCAGCGATCTGCCAATCAGACACACAGATACACACAGTGTGTGAAGTCACGTTACTGTAGACAGAAATAAAGTGTGGATATACGCTCAGACTTAGGATAGTAATAGCGGTGGCGATCCGGTCGCAGCCTAGCTTAGCATAGCCTAGCTTAGCCTAGCTTCCCCTGGGCAGAAATAGACTCATACACTCTGCAAAATGAAGCGTGGGGTTTGGATTGAGCAGTGGACCTTATGACCAGCTAGATTATACGCTGTGTAAAAGGGGCTATTGACTTCCACTCTGGTACCAGTAGGCCTACATAGAAGATGCTCTATTCAAACCACATTGTTTCAGTATTAACTACTTCAAAAAAAGCAATTACATCAACCCATACTTTGAGATGAATAGTGAACGATAAGTATGCTGTAGTTTTCCGGCACTTGTGTTCATGTGAAGGTTGAAGAGAGCCTAGAGACCAATATCTCTATGTAAAATCTAAGTCCCTCTTACACCAGTGTGTAAAAAGCTTAACATCTTATCAATGAGGGGTTGGGTAAAGAAGGAGGTTCAGGGTTCTGTCAGAGCCTATGTATGGCTACTTGGAGTGGGTGATGATAATTCCACCCAGATTTAAGACCAGCATCGACACTTCTTACTCAACAGGAATCCCGCAAGGTTCTGAATGAGCAGTAGAAAAAGACAACATTAGCTGTCTTTAAGCAGCCGGTCCTGACCAGCCTGATCTGGTGCGAGCTTCACATTTGTTTCCCTTACCGAAGTTCAGTTCAGCATTTCTGCAATCACCGTAGGGAGGGGCCTCTTAAGAAATTACGTCCGACTTGGTGGAAGCCAACTTCTGATTGGTTCTTGTAGTCATCAATCTAGCCTCCAGTCAGACCATGCCCTCCCCATTTTCGGTCCCTTGAATTTATGCCTTTTGATTTTGGACTATTGTTCATATACACTGGACATTTTAAGATTACGGTCGGACTCTGGTGATTGACAAGTTTTTATAATATCTTCTGGTATTTTTTTTTTATAGACAAAGAAATCCCATTATTGTCTATTATTAACAAATAACTAGAATGATCAACTTGTTGATACAATAACACAGAGGAGAAGTGAGACTCATTCAGTGGAACGCTCCATACTGCAGAAATGATTCCCCTTCATATCCTGTATAGATGTGATGCACCCCTCTGCTTACTGTTTCATACCTTTTTATCCATCACAAATAATAACGACGTGCTGCTGGTATGTATCAATATACAGTACTGGACTAGCTTGGAGAAGTGGCACAGTTCTATTAGGTGTTAACCATGCTCCGATCATATTCATGTGCGTGTGTGGGTGGAGCAGAATGAACCTATTTGCAATTCTATTAGCATGTCTACAGACATGCAGCTCTCTTTACAGTAGTTCAGTACGCAGATCTTTTAGTAGCAAGAAGGTAGAAAAATTAACAGTCCATATTTAGCATTATACATATCCAGCCTGTATGTCTAAACATTATAACAATAGCCTGTCATGTCAGAGGTTTAACCCACTCGGTTAAAAATATACTTTTATTGAATTCATGAAGCTGGTTTTATGATCATGGCTGGTGAGCATAGCTTGTCAGGTTCTTGAACATGTAAGGTACTGGTACAAAGTCAGTTAAACACAGAACTAGTACCACTTCACTTTGTTTCCCTGAAACCCCAAACCCAGCAGTTCTAGATGATACAGTGTTCAGGTTTGTTAAAGGTGAGTGTTCTGTTTGTCACCATTACATGGATGGCAAATGCAGTGGCTTGTCAGCATTGCCATGGTTCCCTCATAGCAACAGGGACTCTGCTGGAGAATGGGACTGCATTTTAAGGATGTTGCTTCTATTTCAGTTCCACACGTATTTCCGATTATTTGTATGGCTTGGACTAGCTGTTTAGGGCAAGACACTGCAGGTGAATAGGGTAAAATTTAACGTATAGATATCATCAAGACACTTTGCCAGTTGATTACTTACATCTAAACTACTGGGTTTTTTTTTATTACAATTTCATGAGAAACGTTTGAACAAATGCAAATGTGGCAATGACTCATGTGTACATTTGCATCTCTTTAAAAACACAAACATACAGATGTTGGATAAAGCCAAATCTTTAACATAAATTGACAATATATTAAAATCAGAATCAGCTTTATTGGCCAGGTTTGCGTAAACAAACAATGAGTCCAAAGTTTTTACGGAACAGATTTTGGATACAGCCTTTTTTTTTCTAAATCCAAAAATACTATGTACAGGCCTTAAAATTTATTTTCAGTGGTTTTTAAGAAGATCATGTATCATAAATCAGACAAAAATCAACATATGAACAAATCCTTTTGTAATAACCCTTAGAACAGTGCTAAGAATGATTACGGAAAGTTGAGATAATGGCCATTAAAGATGATTTTATAGGATAAATATACAGACACAAGCAGACAAGGTTTAGTCAAATAAACAGCCAAATGTACAATGTGGACCTCTATATTATGAAAGAAGACATGTTATGGAAACAAAATAGACAAACATCTATAAATTGACCAGTACTTGATAAAGCAATATTATTGCCTGCAGTGTCTCACCTTAAGAGCAATATAAATATTACGGAAGTTGCCAACCGCTGTGCCAGTATATCACAGAATGAGCTTTTTGACTTTGACCAAAATCAATTTGTAGGCTTATGACATGGAGAATCCCCTAATGCATCAGTTGATAGATAGATGGACAATAATAGAAACCAAATACCGCTAGACTAAACTTGAAACTCCGGTAGCTTTTGGTCTTACTTGCTGCCATCCCAGGTGCTGCCAAAAACGGTTGAGTATATAGTTCTCACTCCAATGCATGAATTTCTCCTTTGGGGATAAATCAAGTTAGTCTGAATCTGAAGCCTATGTATAGTTGATGTATTTCATTAAATTGCCACAAACCATTGGTGCTGTCTGTAGTTTGCGTTCTGAATGTATTGACTGATTGTTTTTGGCAATTGAAATCCATGAACAACATGTTTTGACATAACACAACCACACAAAATCCAACAACCAATCCAATTTCCGCAACATACAGTGTGACAATCACGGCAATGTAGTGAATGTGTACATGTATTTCATTCACTGGCCTTGTGATTTTAAATACGGAGAGTGTTTGTCAAAACCCCCAACATTCCTCTGCCTTGAGCCAAGGCTTTTATCTGTGTTTTCACACCTATCAGTTCCTCTGTTCTAGCATCAAGACTCTGGCCCCACATGACTCCTTTCTCTTCTGCCATTGGTCAAGAAGTCTTATGCTGTTTTTGATAATAGCAAGTGAGCTGGCACAGCTCAGCCTCTTCTTCAAGCACCATCCGAGGTGCTCAGTGCTCTTCTTCTCCTCGCCTCCGCCAGAGAGGTTGGAAGACTCTTTTTCTCCTCGCGACCTCAAGGAAGGAGGTCCGCTCTCTTCTCTACGCACCTCAAGGAAGGTAGCACGCTCTTTCTTCTTCTCCTCGCCTCCACCGAGACAGGTTGGAGGACGCTCTTCTCCTGCCTTGCTAACCACCCCCGACCGGGGGTAGCTCAACCTTCTGGACCCAGACAAGCTCTGGTCTCCCTGATCCAGGCTCTACAACACGGCCTGTCCAAACAGCCGTGAAGCCCCTCTCAACCAAAGAGGAACCAGGATCCAACCGGCTGCTCCAAGCAACTAAAGAGGAACCAGAAGAACCAAAGAACAGACCAAGCTGGCAGCAAGGCCCTCAAGAGGAGGACAACGCCAGTTAGCCCGCGGCTACTGAAGATCCAGAAAACACCAGTTCATTCGAACTGAATCAAGACCGACCCTGCGAAGCAATACCCCTGTCTCAGGCCATAAGGACCAGTCTCCAACACTGCTATGAGCGCTGTGTAAACATCTGGTATTTTATGAACTTCTGGGCAGTTAGCTTAGCTTAGCAAGAACACATGGCTTAAAAGACTGTTAACTTGGAAATGTATGTGTACTGATTTGAACTATTCATTGTCGTTTTGGTAATCGGGTTTACATACTTTGAGATCTTAACCTTGGGGGGGACACCGAAGCCTCAAGCTCTCCCCCACAGACAAAGGTTTTTCGCACCCCCACACACACCCAATTTGCATCCACATACCTGCACCCCTCCTCCCCCCACACACACACACACACACACACACTGTGTGCTTTAGTTTAGTGGTTAGAAAATGTGTTAGATTTTATTTACTTTATGTAAATAAATCACATGCATTTTCTTTTGTAACTAGAAGTTTCTGTCATTCATTTGTGTGAATATTATTGGGAAGTCCGCAACCAACAAGTACAAGGATTCTGTAGCCTTCAGTGTTAAGATCATATTACCAAATTTATAATAGTAATTATTTGATTACATTATTTTATGGAAATGATCATTGAAACTAGGATTTATTAATATTGATTTATTTAACTGAACATTAAACTAAACAACATTTGAGAATAAATCATTGATTAAACGAGACAATTTGCTATTATTTTTCCATTCTTAAATGAATGGTGGTGCCCCTTTGAACTTTAATAAATTATTAAGGTATTATTAATCTTCAGATTAATTTCTAATAGCAGAATTAATCTGAACCACCTGTAACCGCTACAGCAACTTTAACCAACAGTGATTGTCCAGGGATGCAGAGGTGTGAAACTGTAGCCTACCGTACCATACTCTTAATGACTTCCTAGGGGTTGAGGAGAGCTTCTGAAAAAGTGCTCAGCTGCCTCCATTTTTATGATTTATTGCTTCTACTAGAAGGACTTCAGAGACACAGACAGAGACTAAGAGATGTTGGAGAGAGTTGGGAAAGGCAGTGAGGTGCAGCCAGGAGGGCATGATGGAAGGCTTCCAAGATGGCCATTAATAACAGCTAGAAACACTCAGAGTTCAAACCAAGATGGCTGGAACAAATGTCAAACTTTAAACCATGTTGAAACCTTATAGGAGTAGTGGCTTTGTCTGGCTGACGAATTTTGCCACAAAAGTTTGTGTGTGTGTGTGTGTGTGTGTGTGTGTGTGTGTGTGTGTGTGTGTGTGTGTGTGTGTGTATATCTAACAATGACATAGTCAATCACTGGCACCTGATTGACTATGTCATTGTTAGACGATGTGACATCAGTGATGTAATCATCACCCGTGCCATGAGGGGTGCAGACTGCTGGACAGATCATCGTATGATTGTGGCTAAGATACGCATGACAGTTCGCCCTCCCATGCGGCGAAAAGGAAGTAACAGGAGGCAGCTGAATTGCACCCGCCTTCAGAACGAGCATGTCAGAAATGACTTCCGTAGCTCTGTTGCTGAAAAGCTGAAGGACATGGAGTTGTCAGTAAAGTAGGAAACTTTGGAGCAGAATTGGACCTCCATTAGCTCTGCTCTCTATGACGCAGCAGCCCAAACAGTCGGCTTTAATAGTAAGAATCACCAAGATTGGTTTGATGAAAACTCTGACACCATCCATGACATGCTTGAGAATATGCATAGATTGAATCGTAAAGCCCTCAGAAATCCATCCTGCAGTATTGCAAGGGAGCAATGGAAGAAAGCAAGGCAGGAAGTTCAGAGGACCACTCGGATCGCAAAGAACGAGTGGTGGGTGAAAAAGGCTGAAGAAATTCAATATTATGCCAATATAAATGACATGCATAATTATTGCTTTAAAAACTGTATATGGCCCAACAAATCACTCTGTTACTCCTTTGAAGTCAGCAGACGGTCTGACACTTTTGAAAGATCAAAATGACATTCTGTTGAGGTGGGCCGATCATTTTGATTGTCTCCTTAATCAGGAGGCTGATGTGGACCTCACTGTTTTAGAAGAATTGCCTGATTGCCCCCAATTTGACACTCTTAATCAGCCACCAAGCTTTTCGGAGGTTCGGTCAGCTATCTGTTCCCTCAGGAACAACAAGTCTCCTGGAAATGACAATATCCCAGCAGAGCTCCCTAAGCAGGGAGGATTCCAATGTACGAAAACTCTTTATCAATATATCACTGAAGCCTGGAATGAAGAGAAAATTCCTCAACAATGGAAAGATGCTAACATTGTCACAATTTATAAGAACACGGGTGATAAGGCTATCTGTGGCAATAGTAGGGGTATTTCATCACTGGCTGTTGCTGGTAAGGTCCTGGCTAAGGTGATGTTGAACAGATTGGTCAGTAACATCACAGAGTCAATGCTGCCTGAATCACAATGTGGCTTCAGAAAAAGCAGGAGTACGGTCGACATGATCTTTACAGCACGGCAAATTCAGGAACAACATCGGGATATTTTTATAGCTTTTGTCGACCTCCCCAAAGCATTTGACTCTGTTTGGAGAGAAAAATGTGTTAACATCCTCTGTGAGTTCCATGATGATATGACTGCTAGAGTGTCCATGGGAGGTCCCTGTTCGTACAGGCGTCAAGCAGGGCTGTGTGCTGGCACCTGTGCTCTTTAACATATTCCTTCTCTGTGTTACTCAGCTTCTCCACAAGGAGATTGAGAATAGCAGTTGTGTGCATGTAGACTTCAGACTGGATGGAAACCTTTTTAATATCAGGAGATTCCAAGCTACCACCAAACTGCTTGATGAAAGGGTCCTTGAACTGCAATATGCAGATGATTGCGCATTTGTTGCTAACTCTCCAGAAGAGCTCCAGTCTGTCCTTAATGCTGCAGCCAGAGCTTACAGCAGGATGGGTTTAACCATCAACACCACCAAAACAGAGGTCATTTGTCAATGGAGTGGCAGCCCCCCTTCCACTATACCTGTCTTTACTGTTGCTGATGAACAGCTATCAGTGGTACCGTCATTTAAATACCTGGGGAGTATGCTTTCAGATGACTGCAGCATTGATGAAGAGGTCCAGAACCGCATCAGGCAAGCGTCTGCTGCCTTTGGTAGATTGCGACACCGGGTCTTTCAAAACAAGGACTTAAACCTCCACACAAAGGTGTCTGTGTACCATGCTGTCTGTATCAGCACTCTGCTATACGGCTGTGGGGCTGGGGTCACTTACAGCCGCCACCCCAGGTCCCTGGAGAACTTTCACATGCGCTGTCTGCAGCGTATCCTTGGCATCACTTGGCGTGATCATATTCCTCATTCTGAAATCTTCGCGAAGACCAACTGTAGAAGTATTGAGGCTCTGGTCACCCAGCACCAGCTGAGATGGCTTGGACATGTGGTGAGAATGCCCCAGGACCGACTGCCCCGCAGAGTGTTGTACAGCCAGTTAAGTCATGGCCAACGCTCGGCTGGGGGGGCAGAAAAAGCGCTACAAGGACCAGATGAAGACCACATTGAAGAAATGTAACATCAGCCCTGAGGACCTTGAAGTTACTGCTGCTGACCGCACCACATGGCGGCAGGTGTGTAAGGAGGGGACCTGTAGGCTGGAGGAGGACAGGACAGCCAGGAGACAGCAGAAGAGGGACAGGAGGAAAACTCCTGTGGAGCCCAGTGTCTACTGACACATTTACATGTCCAACTTGTCAGAGGTTATGTAGGTCTAGGATTGGGTTGTATAGCCACATTAAATCTCATAGATAGATGTGGAACAATGGGGATGGGTAGTATGGGCATTGTCACTACCTGGAGCTTACTAGTACGGAGCCTGGGTCTGTTGAAGGTGGCTATGCTGTTTTTAGGCTGTGTTAGCCATATCATAGGATAGGTACAATCGGCATTGACACTACCTGGAGCTTGTTTGTACAGAGCCTGGGTCTGTTGAGGGTGGCTGTGGTAGCCATATGATAGGATAGGGAAAGTAAAGTAAGTAAGTGAAGAAGTATGTTTTTGTTTATTTAAAATGTTTTTTACGAAAAGGTTAAAAGTGGACGTCATCATCGAAATCGATGGACAACCAAGAGAGAGAGAGAGTGTGTGTGTGTGTGTGTGTGTGTGTGTGTGTGTGTGCTATACACAGTACATGCATGTGTTTATTTAAACCAAAGCGTACATCTGCTCAATTGAAATGATGCTGTCAATAACTTTTGTCTATTATTTATTTTCATGCATCCAGTTAACTAATATGGCCAACTGAATTTTTCAATATTTCCTACTAAGACGCTAAAAAAACATGTGACATATGCGATGGATAAATGACTGAAGGAACACATGATGAGAATGAGAAACGTGTCTTATTTATTCATTGTATGTGTCAAAAAAGAAAGAAATCCAGATTCCATCAAGTCAGACGCTTCAGTACACCACCATGAACTGTAAAAAGTGTGTAAAGTGGAAAAGAATCAATCTTGGTCCCTTTTCTAGCTGCACTTTTAGTTATCAGATGGATGTGCTACAATGTTCTGTTCCCTTGGCTTTCTCTGTAGTTTATCCAAAACAAAGTGTGTGCTGAGTTGACAGCCTATTGAAGCCAGTATGTTCTTCGGACAGATTTAGAGTTCTACTGGAAAACCTCAATCATTCTTAGAAACTCTCTTTCTTAATGTGATGTATGCCTCAGGAGCCGAGAGCATCAGTTCTTTCAATACTACTCTGCCAAAACAAAAAAGCATTACCAACTAATTAGATTGCTTTGTAGACGAACAGCTTTGAGCCTTTAGGACAAGAAGTGAATTGAAAATTAAATTCCTGTGTATGGTGTTGTTGCGTTCCAGTTGTACAGGGAAGTCAGAGTTTTCAAGTTCCCAGTCGGACATTTCAACCTGAAACGCCCCCTGAGGTCTGACTTCCTACTTGTAAATTGGGAGAAACCACTCCAACCCAGAGTTCAACATTCATCATGGCTAGTCAGCACACGAACATCAGTGAACCCTTTGATAATAGAAGCCTTAAGCTATTCTGTATTATTTGTGTCACATTAAATCACCTGTACACATGGCACTGCTCACTTTCTATCTTTAGATATGTTGCAACCATATATTTTTTTTAAAGATTATTTTTGGGCATTTTCAAATGGGGAGACAGAGAGAGAGAAGGATAACATGCAGTAAAGGTACACGGGTCAGACCCGAACCCGCGACCACCGCAACGAAGGCCGAAGCCCGAAGCCAACATGGCACGCGCCCATCCACCACGCCACCGGAGCACCCCCGTTACAACCATATTTGTATCCAATGAATAAAACACAGAGCGTTGTTAGCATTAGCAATACCAGTTGGTAACAAAGGCTAACCTCGAGGTGACTCCTAAAAATTAACCTAATTTTGGTGGCCATTTTTTCCAAGATGGCCGTCAAATTGCCCAATTCCACCTAAAAACCTTCATATATCTGGGTCTGTTAGTCTCATAAACCTAATTGTGGTGTATAGCTGTAGGTTTAGTAGACTTCCAATGGAAATGGAATATGCCATGAGTATCACACTTTTGAGGGACCAGGGCCTGCTGCATCACCACTGACAGCTATAGATTTGCTGGAGGAGAAGCTTAGTTTCACCTCCCACTAAAGGCCCTTTTCATTGCACTAATTGGTTCCTACTTGTTGACCAATGGCATTGCTGCATCCTGAAATCCTTTTCTATGGACCAACACTCCTGCCCGCTCTGCCACAGTGCTACCAATCTGCTCTTGGGTGCGAAATTGACTTTTAAACTGGAGCTTGCAGGCCTATGCTCTGACTTATCGCCTCCTCTAAACAACTGCTATTACCTTGGTAAAACAGGACTGCTCTTTATTGACGTGTGCTCACAGAGTGCAAACCAAGTTCACAGATTGGCCTTTGAGTAGGTCTGACCGTGCCTGTGTTGGTGTGTGCATGTCGTTTTCACTTGCTGGTCGCGTGAACGTATTTTAGGCCATAGGAGTGTGATTGGCTTTGTCAAGTCCTCTGCAGCGTCACATTTACAATGTCTCTCGCTCTCTCTCTCTCTGTCTGTCTGGCTCTCTCTCTCCCGCTCTCTCTATCTGTCTGTGCCTCTTTCGGTGCAGTAATACGCCTCCACTGATGAGATGGCAAGGGAGTTAGAGAATAGAGCGATCAAAAGAGAAAAGCAAGAAATAGACATTTGGGAAAGCTCAGGCAGAACTGTTTTTCAATCTAGAATGTGATGTCAAGTAAAGGCAAGCAAACAAAAGATAAATATATAAAAGTCGGCATCAGTGAATACGCCTTAGGGTGGTGAATGGAATGCAGAGTATTCAAGTGTGTTGTGAAGTAGTATCAGTATCTCAGTTCTCAGTGGAAAGTATTGTGTAATCAGGTGGTAAAATGTCACCCATACACTTGTAATGGGTTGTATTAAAGCTACTACGAGTAAGTCGGCACGTTGGCGACACCTTTGAACAAAAGCGGTAGTATTATTACGACGCCAGCTGTCGTGAAGCTGTTTTGTAGCTCGTGCAGGGAGAGCAAGATTCAGATAATCAGGAAGCAATATGGTGCGTGGCGTGTCCGTGTGTTGAAAGTGTGAGGGCACCGGACTCTTTTCGGCTCCGTGAGTCTATGGGTGACACAGCATCAACTAATGCCAGTAAGTGCTAAACACACCTGATTGCAATGAGTTGATGCATTGTCACCTCTCACGGAGCTGAACGAGTCCCCGTGTCCTCACACAAAGCGAATGAACGAGCGATGGCAGTTAGTTAGTATGGATCACGATGAGGTAATGTGTTTATGTATGTTTATGTAAATAATGACTATTTCCGATGAATAATGGTCATCTGATGATGCTGGTGAGGCAAAGTAAACTTTGTTTTAGTAGGCTACCGCTCATTCATTTAGGAGTAAACACTGCAGTCTAGTTTCGCTGCGTGAAATTGTGTATACGTTGCTTGGCAACGCCCTCCCGCCCGACTATCACTCTCCCTTTTAGCTTTTCTTCTTTGCATTTTCTTTTTTTTCTTTTATGGTTCAGCCCCGTTATCAGTCATTATGACGACAAACAACTGTCTCAAACAAGGCTCCCGCTCCCCTTCCCTCACCTGGAGGGATAGGCTTCTCAATTCACGTTCCTGCGCCACGCTGAAATCTGTGACCAATACGGATATGTGACCATAGAGCCTGCACGCGTGAACCGAAAATCGGACTAGGTGTACGACCAGATCAAATGCAGTAATAAAAACTATTTAAAAACGTCTTTCTTTGCACTGATGGTCTGGTTTGCTGTTAAAGGTAATTTATGATTATGAGAGGAAACATGAGGCTGTTTAAAAGATATTTAAATGTTACTCGTAGCCGCTTTAAGGTGCTGGTTTGGTTGTATAGCTTGGTGCTACCTTGACAGTTACTGCAGATAGAAGAAAATGCAAATAAAGGGGAGTGCTTTGCTCTGAGAGAGATCTAGCAAGTAGCAAATGACTGGACTTCGGAGTTTAATTTGATTGTACCGTAACATATCTTCTTTCATAATGGTATAAATTAAAGATCCATAATGTACATTTAGGTTTTTTTTTTGGACTAAAGCTTGTCCGTTTGCGTCTGTATATTTTTCCTTCGATACAACCAACTTCAACGCCTATTATCTCAACATGAGTTTTTCCCAATACTCTGAACCAAAAATATCCCGCGCTTGCATCAACTAAACTTTCCATAATCATTCTTAGCACTATCCTTATTGTTATTAAAGAAGTATTTGGTCATATGTTGTCAACCATCTCATTTATTTTACATCATCTTCTTTAAAACATGGCAAAAATGCATCTTCTAAAAACCTGTACATAGTCATTGTTGGTTTATACAATTTAAAAAGGCTGTATCCAATATCTGTTCTGTAAACGTCTAGATTTTTGTTTCTTTAAAGAGATGCAAATGTACACATACATAGTTTGATATTGCCAAATGTGTTTACTTATTCAAACATTTCTGAGAAAAAAAAATTGTAATACAAAGAAAATATTGTTTTATTCTCAGTAATCAAATGGCAAGGTTTCATGATGATATATATTGGTTAAACATGTAAGCCTATTCCCCTGAAGTGTCTACCCACAAGCTTATAATGCCTATTATGTTCGATGTACAGTATCTCACAAAAGTGAGTACACCCCTCACATTTCTTCACATTTTTCTTTATATCTTTCCATGGGCCAACACTGAATAAATGACACTTTAATACAATGTAAAGTAGTCAGTGTACAGCTTGTATAACAGTGAAAATTTACTGTCCCCTCAAAATAACTCGACACACAACCATTAATGTCTAAACTGCTGGCAACAAAAGTGAGTACACCCCTTAGAAAAAATTTACAAATTGGGCCCAAAGTGTAAATATTTTGTGTGGCCACCATTATTTTCCAGCACTGCCTTAACCTTCTTGGGCATGTAGTTCACTAGAGCTTCACAGGTTGCAACTGGAACCCTCTTCCACCCATTTATGACAGCATCACAGAGCTGGTGGATATTAAAGACCTTGCGTTCCTCCACCTTCCATTTGAGGATGCCCCAAAGATGCTCAATAGGGTTTAGGTCTGGAGACATGCTTGGCCAGGCCATAACCTTTACCCTCAGCTTTTTTAGCAAGCCACTGGTCGTCTTGGAGGTGTGTTTGGGGTCGTTATCATGTTGCAATACCACCCTGCGGCCCAGTTTACGAAGGTTGAGTGCACATGGTCAGCGTCGTACACAGAGGTTGGCTTTGGAAAATAGACGTATGAGTGCTGCCAGCATTGCTGAAGGGCTTGAAGGGGTGGGGGGTCAACCTGTCAGTGCTCAGACCATACGCCGCACTCTGCATCATACTGGTCTGCATGGTTGTCATCCCAGAAGGAAGCCTATTCTAAAGATGATGCACAAGAAACCCCACAAAAAGTTTGCTGAAGACAAACAGACTACGGACATGGATTACTGCAACCATGTCCTGTGGTCTGATGAGACCAAAATACATTTATTTGGTTCAGATGGTGTTAAGAGTGTGGAGCGGCAACCAGGTGAGGAGTACAAAGACAAGTGTGTCTTGCCTAGAGTCAAGCATGGTGGTTGGAGTGTCATGGTCTGGGGCTGCATGAGTGCTGCCAGCACTGGGGATCTACAGTTCATTGAATTCTAACATGTACTGTGACATACTGAAGCAGAGCATGATCCCCTCCCTTCATAAACTGGGCCGCAGGGCAGTACTGCAACATGATAACGACCCCAAACACCCCTCCGAACGACCACTGGCTTGTTAAAGAAGCTGAGGGTAAAGGTTATGGACTGGCCAAGCATGTCTCCAGTCTTAAACCCTATTGAGCATCTTTGGGGCATCCTAAAACGGGAGATGGAGGAGCGCAAGGACTCTAATATCCACCAGCTCCTTGATGTCGTCATGAATGGGTAGAAGAGGGTTCCAGTTGCAACCTGTGAAGCTCTAGTGAACTACATGCCCAAGAGGGTTAAGGCAGTGCTAGAAAATAATGATGGCAAAACAAAATATTGACACTTTGGGCCCAATTTGGACATTTTTTCTTAGGGGTGTACTCACTTTTGTTGCCAGCAGTTTAGACATTAATGGCTGTGTGTCGAGTTATTTTGAGGGGACAGTAAATTTACACTGTTATACAAGCTGTACACTGACTACTTGACATTGTATCAAAGTGTCATTTATTCAGTGTTGTCGCATGGAAAGATATAATGAAATATTTGAAGAAATGTTAGGGGTGTACTCACTTTTGTGAGATACTGTATATGCTGACAATGGTGTGTGTTGTGTTGCAGTGCCTGGCTGTGTGGGAATCCTTCCTGCTGTCTCAGAGGGTGGAGCCCAGCGAGGAGAACGACAGAGAGGAAGACGCTTCTTAAAGTGTGGAGACACATCCAAACTCTTTTCTGTCCTACACATCACATTATAGACTTTAAACACCAGTGTCCTCTTATGCAAAGAATCATCGTGTACCAAACCAGCACAGTCTGTCTGTCTGTCTGTCTGTCTGTCTGTCTCTCTGTTCTTATCGTCTGGCCAAAGCCGTTATTCCCGTCTCACCATTCCAGTGATGTGTGCATCACTCAACACCAAATCTCCACATCATGTCAGTGTTTACAAAGCTCTGTGCGCATTGCTTAAAGTTTATCTTTGGACCTGCTCCCCTTGACTACCAGTGTTTGAGCTAAGCTAACCTGTTTAAGCGACCTTTGCCCATTTTCTATATCCAAAACGCACACACGCAGACCGAGGCAAAAAGCTTACAAATGTTGAACTATTCCTCTAAAAGAAACCCCTGTCACGCTCAACTAAGGTGCAATATCCATTATACAGGATGTCTAAGAGTTGCCAAGTGATGTGACGAAGCGGATGGGTTTGACATCCTAGAAAGACTTGCAGCCATTTCTAAAATGCTGCTGACTCACGATAGTGTTACCACGACAACAACACATCTGAAGTTACTTGATTATTACCTTTCCATTTAAGTGAAGCAGCAGAGGATGTAGTTACTGCAATGTCATTTGAGATGGATTTTTTCATGAGGTTCTTTCATTTTTAGAGCGCAGACTTTCTCTACGGAACCAGCTATGGGAAACAATGTACTGCACCATGTGACTCATCATACTCCTTCCCGCCCCCTAACCATATTTGAACCTTGACCAAATGTTTTTATTTTTATTTTACCAAGATCTTAAGCAAACTACTTTCTACTAGGAGCAGAGTTAGTGACTTGGCTTCCAGGGACTTGACTGTGTTCAATGTGAATGTTCTAACTTGATTATGGAAACCTTAAGTTTGACAAACCCATCTTGTTCCCTCGCGGTCCACTAACTAGCTCGTTCCATATTGAGATATGGAAAAGAGCAAGTGGTAATAAGTGGACTGTGGGTGAGGATGTTTTGTTTCTTTGTTTTGTTTTGTTGAACAGCCTCAAAAGACTTGAAATCTGCACAGCTTAAAGACTTGTTTTGAGTTAAATGGTAAATGGACTTGACTTATATAGCGCTTTCTAGCCGATTTTCTCAGCCCCAAAGCGCTTTACATATCTTACCACATTCACCCATTCATACACACACTCATACACCGATGGTAGAAGCTGCCATGCAAGGCACTCTCTGAACCATCGGGAGCAATTTGGGGTTCAGTGTCTTGCTCAGGGACACTTTGACATGTGGCGGGGAGACGGGGGATCGAACCTCCGACCCTGCACTCCAGAGGCGATCTCCCTACCGACTTCGCCACTGCCGCCCAGAAGTTAAGGGCATGGCCACAGTCATAGACTGATAATTGTCACATTTAAATTAGA
The DNA here is from genome assembly GCA_949357725.1 of Hyperoplus immaculatus. Classification (NCBI taxonomy): domain Eukaryota; kingdom Metazoa; phylum Chordata; class Actinopteri; order Uranoscopiformes; family Ammodytidae; genus Hyperoplus; species Hyperoplus immaculatus. The sequence goes on from OX442369.1 coordinate 23,716,936, forward strand.
TTACTTTATTTTTTATTTATTTTTTGTCCCGTGGAAGAAAAATTTTAGCATGTCAAGATGTTATTCCTTTCACGATTATTTGACAAATTCCATGACATCTTCCTCCATATTGACCAATTAACGCACACAACATTTCTACACTGGCTGCCATCATACACGTATGCTATCACGTTTGTCGGCACCTATGTCCATGTGGACACCTTATCTGACACATGACCATCTTTTACCAATATTGTGTAATCTCTTCCCTTACACATATACAGTCATATGAAAAAGTTTGGGAACCCCTCTCAGCCGGCATTATAATTGACTCTGCTTTCAGACAAAAAAGATAAAAGTGGTATGTCTTTAATTTACCAGGAACAGCTAACTACTGGGATGTTTTCCAAACAAAGATTTTTTGAAAAGCAGTATTTAGTTTTATGAAATTAAATAAAATGTGAAAAACTGGCTGTGCAAAAATATGGGAACCCTTGTGGTGTTGCTGATTTTAATGCATGTAACAGCATGTAAAACTGAGGACTTTAAACACAAAATTGGTTGGATTATGTTGTTAAGCCTTGAACCTCATATAAAGGTCTGTTTAATCATGAGAAAAGGTATTTTAGGTGCCTAAATGCAAGTTCCACTTCTCTTTGACTCTCTGCAGAAGTGAGACAGAATGGGATCATCAAAACAGCTCCCACAAGATCTTAAAAACAAAGATTATTCATTGTCATGGTTTAGGGGAAGGCTACAAGAAGCTTTCCCAAAGGTTTCAATTGTCAATTTCTACTGTAAGGAACGTTGTCAGGGAATGGAAGGACACAGGCACAGTTGCAGTTAAACCCAGGTCTAGCAGACCAAGAAAAGTACAAGAGCGGCATATGCGGCAGATTGTGAGAATGGTTGCACACAAACCAAAGATCACCTCCAAAGACCTGCAAGAACATCTGGCTGCAGATTGTGTATCTGTACATGGTTCTACAATTCAGTGCAATTTGCACCAAAACATCTGTATGGCCGGGTGATGAGAAGGAAGCCCTTTCTGCGCCCACGCCACAGATACAGTTGCATGGAGTATGCAAAAGCTCATTTAGACAAGCCAGATTCATATTGGAAGAAAATGCTTTGCACTGATGAGACAAAAATTAAGTTATTTGGTCTTTATAAAAAGCAGATGCTTTGGTGCAAATTGCGCTGAATTGTTGAACGATGTACAGATACACAATCTGCAGCCAGATGTTCTTGCAGGTCTTTGGAGGTGATCTGTGGGTTGTTTGCAACCATTCTCACAATCCTCCACCTGTGCCACTCCTGTTTTTTTCTTGGTCTGCCATGCCTGGGTTTAACTGCCACTATGCCTGTGTCCTTCCATTTCCTGACAACGTTCCCTACAGTCGAAATTGACAATTGAAACCTTTGGGAAAGCTTCTTGTAGCCTTCCCCTAAACCATGACAATGAACAATCTTTGTTTTTCAGATCTTTTGGGAGCTGTTTTGATGATCCCATTCTGTCTCACTTCAGCAGAGAGTCAAAGAGAAGTGCAACTTGCATTTAGGCACCTAAATACCTTTTCTCATGATTAAACAGACATTTCTATGAGGTTCAAGGCTTAACAACATAATCCAACCAACTTTGTGTTTAAAGTCATCAGTTTTACATGCTGTTACAGGCATTAAAATCAACAAAACCACAAGGGTTCCTATATTTTTGCACAGCCAGTATTTCACATTTTATTTAATTCCATTAAACTAAATACTGCTTTTCAAAAAATCTTTGTTTGGAAAACATCCCAGTACTTAGCTGTTCCTGGTAAATTAAAGACATACCACTTTTATATTTTTTTTGTGAAAGCAGAGTCAATTATAATGCCGGCTGAGAGGGGTTCCCAAACTTTTTCATATGACTGTATAATCAAACATTCACCTGATATGCCATGCCCTTGACTGAGAGCAAGTTCAGCTCATGTAAATGTAATATATTTCCGTTATAATGAACTGGCCTGGTCCCCTTTAGATGTCCGCAAAGACGTGTACACCAAATAGTCAAATTCTAACATTTCATCAAAATGAAGCACAAGAAAGGCATGGAGAGAGAGCGCGCACACACACTCACACAGATGATATCTTCATCCATATCAAGATCAAACTAGAATGAATAACACACAGTTGCTTTATGAAATTCTAGAAATGCTAGATTGTGTTTTGTATGTGTCGATAGAGATTTCACGTTTACATGTCTGATGAAGATTAGCTACAGTATCGGACACAACACAATGCTTTAATAATCTTTTTATACTGATAAGATCTTTTTTCTCTCTTGTTTGCTTTTATCATTATTGAATAATGTAAATTGATTTTTGAAATGTTGACCTAATAATAATAAAGACGGCTATCACACTATAAACTGTTTTTGTGGCTTCTGTGTGTAGACTGTTAGACATTCCAAAGACACCAGAAGTGACGTATTAAGCAACGTATAGTTCAATGTCCCTCCAAATTATTCAGTGACTCGCACACACAGTATCGGCTTGAGAAGTATTTAATTTATTTTGAAGGCTGTTTATGAAAGCATATATGTATTCCCCCCCAGTGCAACTTTAGCAGGGCTAATCTTTTACCGTCATTTACTTTAGTCATTATTCTTCTTCCCGACAGCATATAGATTCAAATGAAAATGTTTTTGGAGCACACAAAATGATTTTGCGCTCCAGGGCCTGAAAGGGAAAAGTCTCTTCACATTTTAAAAAGGTTTAAGCTGTTTATACAACTCACTGTAGCTGAGTTATGCTTCACAAACAAATGTACGGTTTATTTGTATTAGTTTCCATGTGCAGAACTAATCCCCCTCCATAATGAAGGACAGTGTTATGGAAAATGTATGCTCAAACTATATCCGCTGTCAGACAAAAGAGACTAGTGGAGTTTGTGTCACCTGCTATCTCTAAGTTTGGAAGGTTTCTATCTCAGTCTTCATAAACCATGTTCAGATTGAAGGTTTAATAAGTTTACTTTTTAAATTGCTGGCATGAAAATAAAATGCCTCAAGAGTTGGAATAGACTTTGATTAACCATAAATTCAAAGATTTGTTTTTTTTTCCCCTCACAGTGGGAAAGGTGTTTTAGACTTTTGACTATTTTAGAATTTTTAGGTAGCGTAACATTGTAACATGATTTTTAAAACATGCATGATGAACATATAATTGTTAACGTTTGCAGTAACTTACAACCATTTACTAACTATTTACCTTTGATACTGCTTGTTTAGGCTCAGTTCACGTATACAGTAACTGCAAGATTAAGGATAACCAAAGAGTTTAAAGGTAAAACACAGCACAATAATAATTTTGGGGAGTTAGCATTATCAAATAGCCATGGCCATAAGGAAGTGTTTTAAAGGTAAAGTAAGCGGTTTATTTATGTTAATATAAGTGTTAAATCGCTCTTTATTCATACAGTGATCACTTACATAATGTGCGCGTTTCATAAAGCCGATCTCAGTCAGCTGCTCTGCATGTAATCGGAAAATACACTTATTGGAGGATCCCGAAATGTTTATCCAATCACAAGAGAGAACGCTACAAACCGACACCCGTCTCACTCATGGTCTCACTGCCGGTGCACGTCAGAGCAACATATGGGTGAATGTGTATGCGCCTACAATGGCGGAACAGGTAAAAATCCTTCCCAATGTCTGTTTTGATGGTTTTTATCATGTTTTATCACACTTATGGATCTGAGATGATGCTAGATAACTCGCTGCTTGAAGACCGCAGTGCATTAATGTGGTGACGTAGGGACGAGCGAGGGGACTAAGTTAGCTAAAAGAACCATTCCGCTTACAGCATCTTTAATGTTTACGGAAATTCCACTGACAAAATTCAATAGACGTTCAACTTGTAATTTAAAGAAGAACTGGTTGCTGGTGGATGAGGGGATGATCACCTGTCCATACATAACCTTTTTTCTTTTGCCATGTTTTTTTATGTTTTAATTTTCCTCCTGAACCGGAAATACAAATTGCTCACGCTATGAATAAACACTTGCGTGAATAAAATGTCATATGTCAAATCCATATAGTAAAGACTAAATAATAGCCTTTCCTTTTGATGTCATGAACAAAGTGGAGTGTATAGGGGACATCAGTGTGTGTGTGTGTGTGTGTGTGTAAAATCATGGCTTTATAATTTATTTTTTACCCTGACCACAATCTTTCCCTATAATTCTAACCCCGCCAAAGTGGTTTACAGCATGTGCCTAAACCTAAACCCTATGTTAACATGCATGCATGCAACATTTCATTCATTTGGAAGGCCTTCTAGTCACTACAAAGTTCTGTGTTTCAGGAATTAGCCATTATGAGTGTCCGCCTACACATTTCCCATATTCCTTTAAAGCACGCCTAGTGCATTAAGCAAAAAAGGGACATCTATTGTCTATTCCTGTCTCCCTACAACATGGTGAGAACTGTACAATGCCACATGCTACTACTAAGTAGGTTATTCTACACACTTAATCACATTAAATATTAAAGAGGCTTCTTTAAATAAAGCGTTGCCTTGAAGATAAGCGCTCCCCTCCTAATGCAGAGGGGAATACAAGCCAGCGAAAAGAAGCTGGAGCAAGTGGGGAAGGAGAGAACATGTGTTAAACAGCAGAGTTCTACTAGTGTCAGTGTGTTCTCTATTCACTGTGTATGCAGGTCTCTGTGGACACACTATATTTCATTGTTTGCACAGCTGGGTTTTATGTGCACACGTCTACTGAAGCCATTTGTTTCTAAATGTCAACAAAGCCTATTGAAAGATCCAAACCATCAAGCATTGTCTGTGTTGTCCCAAACTATTAAATAATCAATTAATGGGCCCATTGCTACAGTGGGTGACATTTTCCTCGGCTACCATGGATTGGACCCAGTCCCACTCACACTGTCCTGCTGCTACCACACATACTCATAGTTGTTGATTTAAGGACTCAATGGTAGAGATGGTGGGCACCGCAGATGTAATACTAACCACCACTAGTTTTACTACTAACACCCTCCTGTCCAGTGCCGGGTATCGAACCAACGACTTCGTGGTCTGGTATGGTAACCATTTACTGCAATCTGTAGGACAAGCAGCTACATCATGAATCTTGTCTATAAAAGGTTGGTCATTCTACACAAAATATGACTGGAATGTCTCTATCTTGCCTCAGTTATTGGAGTCTTTGGACAGCACATAATACATATTAATGCAGTGTTCACAAGTGGGGGACATTCTTCATAGCTGCATGGTTGGCCTGGCAGAGAATGAATGTTCTAGCTGAACTAAACCCATTAGGATACTGGTACTGTATAATGCATGATACATCACACTAAGACATGCTGATTGTGATGGAGGCAATCCAAGTATGGCAGCATTGAGGGGCCCTGGCATTGTTCTCTCTGTGCAAATGTCTGTATGTGTATGTCTCTCACACACACACACACACACACACACACAGACACAAACACACACGCACGCAAGTAAGCACACACAAGCATTATTAATGTATTTGCATGCCCTACTTCTTCTCTGTATGCTTCCTACACGCACAAGGCGTACTGAATGTTATAATATCGTTTTGTAATTTACAAAAGCAATTCATTTTGAAAAACATGAATTGTTGTGACATGTTGTGTTCAGAATGTTATTATGATTATCAACATAATGAGAACACATTTTAAGAACATAGATATGAGAATTAATCATGTTCAACCCTCCAGTGGTGGATAGAAAAAGGAAACACACACAAACTACTACTAGTATTATTTTTCTAATATTCAATATCTTGGTGTTGATCTACTTTAAAACTAAAATTAGTGTGCTACTCAGTCTCTTTCCAACTATTCTTCTTTGAAAAAATGAATAATTGTCTGCACCACTTGCCCAGAACTCTAGGAACCACCATACCACTAAAGTTCCTTATCGACTGACACGATATGGTGGGTCATGCTCATCTTCAGGCTTTGTCTTAACGAGGCAAAATGTTTCTCAGTTTTGTGCTTGTTGTTTTATAGGAGGGATAGTAAAAAAAAGATGGAGTTTGTGTAAAACTTAATATGTCGACCCAATGTGTCTACATCATGCAAATCTGAGTATCATTCCCTCACATTGGTTTCTCCTCTGGTTAAGTGTAGTTCACAGTTTGATTCCATTTGTTTTGGCCATAGTGAAAGCTGTCAATCAAACGCTCTGCAGCTTAGGCTTTGTGAATTCAAAGCCCAAGCTTTCATTAAGTCCCTTTGTACAGCCAGTTAAGTGATAGCCTAGTGTCTGGTATGCCAGGCTGGCTTTTTTATTTATTTTTTTATGCTAAGATCTATATAATGTCAGATACTATGTCAAATCTCAAAAAATAATAATGTGATTGACATGTGTGTAAACCTATCACTATTCAGAATGAGTCACACGGGTACGAACGGCCTACGTTAGCCCAGTAGCCGACAAATTCAAATTAGTAGCCTAGCCTGCCCTGTTTTTTTAAGACAGAAAATGGATATCAGACGTTGATTAAATACTAATACTAATCCTGAAAAGAAACCTGCAGTAGTAGGAGAATGTCGCGATTCTGCGACTTCCTCTACAGTAAGTCAAGTTAGCTTAAAGTATGCTGCATTCGCGCAAAGCCCACCTAATTCTGAGTTTTGAAAAGGACTTGACTAAAAAATGCAGGGAGCAGTGGAAGGAGCGTTTGCTGAGGAGATTCATTCCACAGAGAAAAGGTGTCTTCAACTTTACTAGCATCAATCGGTGAGTTAAATATTTTCATTGATCTCACGCTGTTCAGTCGGTGTTGCAGAGAATAGGGTTTGCGTATAGTGATTTTGCTGTGGTCAGCTTGCTTGGACAAGTGTAACGTTGAGGCCTAAGCAAAGCTGTTTGCTGTGATTTTTTGTTTGTGGTGATGCTGTTACTGGTATTTGTTTGATAATTTGTTGTGATGCAATGTTGCGAATGTTTTGTCTGTTTATGTTTATTTGCTCGATTGCGTGGCGCGGCAGTCATGCCATATTTAATGTGCCGCCGTGCACACAATGCAAATGTGTTTTGTATTTGGCTGATTGTCTGTGTTAATGTGTATTATTTGCGAGCTGCATGCGTCTTAAGGCAATGCTGTTGGCCATGCTGATGTGTTTGCACTGCTGTTGTCGTGATCAGCTGGTTGCTGTGTGTTCCCCCTCCTGTGCCTGCCACTCCCCCTGTCTGTCTCCGCTCACCTGGGGCCTCATTTATAAAGCTTTCTACGCACAAAAACCTTGCGTAGACGGCAGAAATGTGCGGTGAAATGTGCGGTGGCAAAACGGTGGTATTTATAAAAGAATTCTTTGCGGAGAAGTGTGCGTATTCCCACGCAAACTTTTGACCATGCGTAGAGCTACCGCAAGGTTTTCCTGACTCGGGGAATCAGCAACACTCACTGGCAACACCACGAAATAAAGCTCAGTCATCAGAAAAAAATCAAACATATGACCTACTATAAAAAACTTGGCACCAATACATTTCACAATGGAGTTTACCTTTAGTTGCTGATATACTTTACTATAATCTTTGTGGTTGGCATGCAGTTGATGTTGGTTGAATAACATATCATGTAGGCCTAAATGTGTTTTGATTATATTTCTTATTTAATTGTACAGCGCTAGGTCGGGAGGTGTGTCCGTGAGTGTCCGCACGGCCAGCGCGAGAGCAAATATGTTTCAGACGGTGTGAAAAAAGTATTTTTTGTAAAAAGTGAAGGCCAATTTTGAATTCAAACTGTATATTTCGTTACATATAATTATGTCAGACATTTTGGAAATTATAACATTTAAATCTTTTTATTAACATTTGACATATTTGATATAATCTCATGTGTATCTTCATACTATTACATCTTGTATATGGACCATAGATATTATTTTTATGTTATTCTGCAATATAAATATTTCATATGTATATGACTGTGGGCTAAACTGCTTTAGAAAATAATAAAAATAACCTTGCCAATCACGATATTGTAGTCAGCTTGTCTGTGTGCCAATTACGGTGACGCACGGGCTATAAATGGAGCTTACGGTATAGGAACAATTATGCTACGAAATGGCTGCATTGGCATTATTGGATGATTTGGCAAACAGAAGATTAAGACGTGAGCGACGGTTCCGAGACCACCTCGATTTCTTTGCCCATGAAGACTCATGGCTCTTAAGCCGTTTTCGACTACCACGACCCACCCTGCTGGAGCTGTGTGCCACACTTGGCCCAGCACTGGAACGTCCGACTAGACGGAACCGGTCCATCCCCATTCAGGTGCAGGTAATGACCACTCTGGGCTTCCTGGCGACTGGGACCTTCCAGCGGGAACTGGCCGACAGGTCGGGGATATCCCAGCCCACACTAAGCGCAATAATGCCAGCCGTGTGGGATGCTATTATTGGCATGAGTCCTCATTATGTAAGGTTTCCTTTTACAGTGGTTGAGCAGGCCAACATAAAAATGCAATTTGCAGCAATGACCGGTTTCCCTAATGTAATCGGAGCCATTGACTGCACTCATGTTGCAATAAAGGCACCAAGTGAGAATGAGTTTGCGTATATCAATCGTAAGCATTACCATTCTATTAATGTGCAAATAATTTGCAGTGCCGATATGGAAATAACAAATGTCGTGGCTCAGTGGCCTGGCTCAACCCATGACTCCTTTATTTTGAGGCAAAGTATAGTGGGAAGACGGCTCCAAGATGGTGCTGTACCTGATGGCTGGCTGCTTGGTGAGTTCATTATTTTCGGTAATCTTAAATTAAGGAACACCATCTATTTTCAATGACATATTATAAACACATTCTCAAAATGCAGGTGATAGTGGGTACCCTTTGGCCACATGGCTCCTGACCCCCTTTGGGAACGTGCAGGACGCAGCCCAGCAGCGTTTTAATGACGCACACAGCAGAGCCCGAGCTGTGGTCGAGCGTTGCATTGGACTGCTGAAATCCAGATGGAGATGCCTGGATAAATCTGGTGGCATTCTCCTATACAACCCAGAAAAGGTGAGCGAGCTCATATTTGAGACTAATTCACCGTCATGTCTATAGCTAATTTAGCGTTGTTGTTTTCACTTTTTCAACTAGCCATTAAACATTTTCATTTTGTAAAACACCTTAGATTTAATTTTGTTTTCACAGGTCTGCCGGATTGTCAGGGCAGCGTTGTGCTACACAACATGGCACTGCGCAATGGTGTCCCTGCACCACCCGACTTGGTCCTGCAGGATCAACATGAAGACGTGTATGCTCACCATCCAGCCGTTGCACGGGCAATTGATATTCGACAACGATTAATGCACCGTTTATGAATGACAAAATCAGACAAATTAGGTACTTTTTAAACATTTCTTTTTAATACAGTGCATATTTCTGAGAGCACATCCCTCACATTGCCCATTACTTCGGTCAATTGATTAATGGATGTTATAATCTCTCTTTGTGACTGTAGGACAGCGTCTGTGAGGACACGTCCACTGCCACGTGCGTCGAAGGGGACTCTGCTGGGGCCTGGCTGCGCGGACTCCGGGACCGACCCTTGTGCACTGGGAAGCAGCACTGTGGCTGACCTTTGGGCAACACCACTGGGGCCTGGCGCTTCCTCCTTGGTCTGCCCTCCATCCACTGCACTTGCTACTAAATAAAATGAAAGAAACAAAACTTAATGCTTGTCTAGTTTTTTTATTAAATAATTGTAATTTAAATGTATATTTACCGGTTTCTGCGTTGGCGACTGTGGTTGCTGCTTCGCTGTCCCCCTCTGCCTCTGGCACAACTCCCGACAGGACGGTATCTCCAATTATCTCCGCTATTCTGGTTTGCAGGGGTGAGGGCTCAGCAGCTGTCCCCCTACCCCCACCAGTTGCCACCGTGCTCCGCCGATGTTCGGCAACACATTTCTTGGCTTCAACCTTTAGGTCAGACCATTTTTTTTTTAATTCGGCGACTGTCCTCGGAGTCGAGCTGACCTTGTTCACGGACTGAGCCACCATCTGCCACTCAAACTGCTTTTTTTTATTTGAGATGCCACTGCTGAGGCCCCCAAACAGAGTATGTTTCCGGTGGTTAACCTCTGTTACCAGCATCTCGATTTCATTTTCAGAATATCTTGCCTTCTTGGCGGACGCTTTCTTAGGATTCTCCATTCTTTCCTCATGTGAGTCAAATGTGCCGAGCTCATTATAAGCGTCACCATATTCAGAAGCTATTTAGCATATACCTTTTAAGGTAGATTGTGGGAGGAGAAGTGGGATGACACGGGGCGGAGATCCTGTGCGCACAATTCACCGCAGGTGGGGATTTATAAAGGGAATATTGCGTGCAGCTGTGCGCCGCATGGTTTTATAAATCTCAACTTTTCTTGGCCTACGCACATTCTGAGTTTTGGGAGTAAGCAATGTTTTGGGAAGGTTTCTACGCACACCTTTATAAATGAGGGCCCTGGTCTGTATCAGCAATCAACCACCTACTTCACCTCTGGCTTCCCTGCTGTTGTCGCCAGATCGTACTATGCGCTACAGTGGTAACTATACGTGACTGGCTCCAGTATACCTCGCTCTTTTTCTCGTCTCTTGTAGTTTTTGTGCTCTTATCCTAACGTTATTCTCCTCTGCCTGTAGTTACCCGGACCACTACCTCCAGCCTGCCTACCTGCCTCACTACACCCCGGCTTCCCCACTCACTACCTGCTTCCCCTCCTCATGAAATAAACCTTGTTTATCAATCCAACAACTGTCTCTGCCTGCTCTTGGGTCTAGTACTGTTTAACCTAACAGAACGATCTGGCCAAGATGGACCCAGCCGATATGGCCAGTATCCGCGGAGCTCTCGCCGCCCAAGGCTCTCAGGTTGCGGAGCACAACAAAGCCCTCCGTGACGCTATGGAAGCATTTAAGAACCTTGCTACTCGAGTCACACAGATGGGTGCGCAATTGGACTTACTGGCCCCCCACACCAGAGCACCTCCACTGCCAGCGGCACCTCCGCCTGCCCCCACTCTCCCGATACACCTGCCATGAGCTTGTGAGCCTCTCATTCCTGCGCCGGAGCGCTACGCTGGGGACATGGGTACGTGCAGAGCCTTTTTGATCCAATGTTCCCTAGTTTTCAGTCAGCAGCCCCTCACCTACCCCACTGAAAAGGCTTAGATCGCTTACATTATGGGGTCACTTAAGGGTAATGCACTAGCGTGGGCTTCAGCATTATGGGACAGTGATTCCCCAGTTAATGACAATTTTGACCTTTTTGTAGCTGAGATGAGGAAAGTTTTTGATCACCCAGTAGAGGGAGGGGACGCCGCCAAGCGGCTTATTTCATTACGTCAGGGCTTCCGCAGTGTAGCTGAGTTCTCCGTCGAGTTCAGGACCTTTGCAGCCAGTTTGGGCTGGAACGACAAGTCACTACCTGGGCTTTTTCTTTCTGGTCTCAGTGAGTCAATCAAGGATGACCTGGCTACTCGGGAGGAGGCTGACACTCTCTTTCTTTCAAAGGTTTTTTTATTAAATGTTAGTAACAACGGAATTGTAGCACAGCGAGTACAAACTTTTTCCCCTTTTTCTCCCGAACATACCCCACCCACATCCCACCCTCACACCCAACAACACGAAACACACACTACAAGAAACAAAAACAAACAATCAATATGAAAAAACAAAAAAAAAAAAAAAAAACACATAAAGAAATAAAATTAAATCAAATAAAAGAGGGGAGGGGGTAGCTACTCTTCTATAAGTATTGTTGGTTTTTAAAAATAATTTAAGAAGGGGCGCCAAATTCTGTCAAATTTATTCTCGGATCCCTGGGTAGTGTAACGTATTTTCTCTGAATTCATACATGCCATAATGTCTCTAATCCAATGTGAGTGGGAAGGAGGAGCAGGATCTTTCCACTTGAGTAAGATAACCCTACGAGCAAGTAATGAAGTAAAGGCCAGTACCTTCAGCTTCACTTTAGGCAAGCCCGGATTTGGAGCAATGCCAAAAATTGCAGTGAAAGGGTTCGGCTCAATTTGATGCTGAATTACTTCAGAAATTGTTTGAAAAACTAATGTCCAGAACTCAGTCAAGGTGGGACACAACCAATACATGTGAAAGAGTGATGCCGGTGCGCTCTTACAGCTATCACAGGTCGGGTCTACATCGGGGAACATACGAGCTAATTTAGTTTTAGATATGTGGATACGATGTACTACTTTAAATTGCACAAGAGCATGTCGGGCGCACATGGAGGTAGAGTGTATCCGATCCAGGACTGAATCCCACATGTGATCTGTGAAGGCAGAGCCTAGGTCCTGCTCCCACAGGGTTCTTATAGCTGCTAAAGAGGGGCTATGCAACTTTGAAATAAGGTTGAAAAACACAGAAATTGAGCCTTTTAATGTGGGGTTTACAGAAAGAAACAGATCGACATGATAGGAAAAAATTTGTCTTTTCGATACCAAAATGTTTTGTCAATTGGGAAAAACTAGCAAATAGATCATTAATAAATAAATCACCGATGCATTTTAAGCCTTTTTTATGCCAGATCTTGAATGCTCCATCCACCGTCGAGGGAATAAATAAATGATTAGCTGCAATTGGGCTGAAAAGTGAAAAATTCTGCATTCCAAAATTCTTCTTAAATTGGGTCCAGATTCGAAGGGAGTGCTTAATCATGGGATTACTGTTGGGAATAGCCGAAGAGAGTGGAAGTGTGGCGCTTAAGAGGGCAGATAGAGACAATGGGCTAACAGCGCTGGACTCCATTGTTACCCAGACTGAGGCTGAGTCGTCAAGGTGAAAATGCACCCAATACACTAAAGAACGGATATTAGCAGCCCAGTAATAGTATTGGAAATTAGGGAGGGCCATTCCGCCTGTTTGTTTTGGTCTTTGAAGAAATGCTTTCCTTAACCGAGGGTGTTTACCATTCCAAATATAATTTATCATTAAAGAGTCAAGGGCCTGAAAAAAGGATTTGGGGAGAAAGATGGGGAGACATTGGAATAGATACAGGAACTTTGGGAGTAATGTCATTTTAATTTAATTTATTCTACCTATGAGAGAGAAAGCCAGAGGAGACCACTTCGATAATATTTGCTTCGCCTGATCCAATAATTTGAGGAAGTTCGATTTAAATAGGTTTTTAAAATTTCTGGTAAAACATACCCCAAGGTAACTCAGATGATCTGTCACCACTTTGAGTGGGAGAGCTGTATAATCAAGTTTAAGAGCTTCTTTATTAATCGGAAAGAGTTCGCTCTTGCTCAAGTTAAGTTTATAGCCAGAAAACTGACTAAAGACCTCCAACACAGAAAGTGCCTCCGGTAAAGAGGTGGCTGGCTTGGCGACAAACAAAAGTAAGTCATCAGCGTATAATGATACCTTATGTTCAATTCCTCCTCTCCATATCCCCTGAATCTGTTTGTTACCTCTGATGGCAATCGCAATTGGTTCGATTGCAATAGCAAAAAGGTGCGGGCTCAAAGGACAACCCTGCCGGGTCCCACGGTGCAGATCAAAACTACTTGAGTAACGGCTGTTTGTTAATACTGAGGCAGAAGGGCATGCATATAATAATTTAACCCAAGAAGTGAAAACAGGACCCAAACCGAATTTCTCAAGGGTGAAAAACAAATAATTCCGTTCTACTCTATCAAATGCTTTTTCAGCATCCATAGAAGCGAGGCATTCTGATTCAATATTTCTGGGGGAATATAAAATGTTCATTAGCCGGCGGATATTATAAAATGATTGGCGTCCCTTTATAAACCCAGTTTGGTCGGGGGATATGATAGAGGGGAGAACATCCTCCAATCTGTGGGCGAGAATTTTAGCAAGTATCTTCACGTCCGTATTTAATAGTGAAATTGGTCGGTATGATGCACAATCTAGAGGATCTTTATCCTTTTTTAACAACAGGGAAATACAGGCCTGGTAGAACGAAGGCGGGAGTTTACCTGAGTCAAATGAGTCTGAGAATACTGAACATAAAAAAGGCGATAATTCGGCTGAAAATTTCTTAAAAGAGTCAGACGGAAGTCCGTCTGGACCAGGAGATTTGCCTGATTACATAGATGTTATTGCTGCAATAATTTCCCTCTGACTAATAGGTGCCTCAAGGCTATGTCTCAGGTCTTGAGAAAGGGAAGACATGTTTAGGTTACTGAAAAAGGTTTCCATCACCGCTGCGTCTACTGTACAATCAGAACTATACAAATCTGAATAGAATGTTTTGAACTTTTCGTTTATCAATTTCTGATCTGATGTTGTACACCCACGGTCTGTCCGAATTCCAGGGATGAGTTGCTTCGCTCTAAATCTGCGCAGTTGATTGGCCAGGAGTTTGCCAATCTTGTCACCATGCACGTAAAAAGTACTTCTGCTCCTAAGCAACTGGTCAGCAACCTGACGAGAGGAAAGAAGGTTGAATTCTGTCTGAAGTTTTAAACGTTCTTTGTAAAGTTCAGATGAAGGTGAATTAGCATATTGTCTGTCTATGTTCAGAATCTGATCAGCTATTTCAGTTTGTTTCTGTTTTGTACACTTATTTTTGTATGCCGCAAATGATATAATTTCACCTCTCAAATAGGCTTTCAGGGCTTCCCAAATTGTTGCATTGGACACATCTGGTGTTTTATTTATACTCAAAAAAGTTTTAATATGTGTAGAGATGTGTGAAAGAAAACTCTCATCTGCGAGCAACAATGGATCCAGTCTCCACTGTCTTCTTGTATACTCAACGTCAGAGAAAGCCAGTTGAAGGAGCAGAGGAGCATGATCTGAGATCACAATACTTTCATAACTGCATGACTTTAGGTCTGACATCAATGAATTATCAACAAAAAACTAATCAATTCGGGTGTAAGTGTGGTGGACATGTGAAAAGAATGAATATTCTCTTCCTGTGGGGTATAAAAACCTGTATGGATCAGAGAGGCTATAATCAGCAAGGAATGATTTGATATAACCTGCAGATCTGCTAAGAGTGGCAAGTTTGGGGGAAGAGCGATCTAAGACTGGATCTAGATAACAATTAAAATCCCCACCAAGAATAAGAGAATGGGAATTGAGATCGGGGAGTTGAGAAAAAAATCTCTTAAAGAATTCTACATCATCGACGTTAGGCGCGTAGACGTTGGCCAAGATGACTGACTTATTGTAAAGTTTGCCGGAAACAATAATAAAACGTCCATTTTTGTCTGATAAAATGTTTGAGGACTCAAAAGGAATATTACTATCAATAAGGATAGCTGTGCCCCTGGCCTTAGCCCTGAAATTAGAATGAAAAAATTGTCCACGCCAGCATTTACTTAGTCGCCCATGGTCAGAGTCATGTAAGTGGGTTTCTTGAAGGAAAACTATTCCAGCCCTGAGCCGTTTTAGGTGGGTTAAGACCTTACCCCTTTTCACTTGGTGATTTAGCCCCTTGACATTCCAACTAATTAAATTAAGATTGCCCTTCATCTAGCTCAGTTATAGTGAGAGTAAAAAGAGTTGCTCCGATAACAAAAAGAGTAGCAAAATACAGAGGAATAAAAAACACACAAAAAAAAGGAAAACACAGATAACTGAAAACACAGCAGGTGATAACCCATCAGCTAAACCCCCAGTTAACACCACCCCATCCCACCCAGAACCCACCCCATATATTGCTCTAAACAGCAAACCCCAAAAGACCCTTACTAGTCTCACAACAAACATTCCAAGCCTTAACTTTCTAACCTGTGCTAGCTTCCCACATAAGTCTTGTACAATTCACCCCATAACAGCTAGTAACACTATGAACAATTCAGCAAACTGTCAAAATGACAACACACTAAACAGACATACCGTGCTCAACCAACAAATTCGAAATACAAAAAAAAGAACAAGGCGTGAGTTAGACAATCTGTCCAAATGGCAAAATAAATAAATAAATAAATAAAAAATAAAGAACAGACACGCTTATCTAGCCGTTTTAAAATAGAGATACAAATAAAAAAGCGAGTGAGCTAGACAATACGTCAAAATGACAAGCAACAAAAATGTCTCGTTCACCTAGCTAATTTACTCATTTAAAAAAAAAAAAAAAAAAAAAAAAGAGAACAAATTCGTATAGTACCATCAGTCTGAGAGTTTGACTGGGGATATGAAAAGAGCATTTGTCCACATTGTATACTCACAGCAGGCAATCGTATTTACTACGGACTCACACCCAATGTAGATATGCAGTTAGATGCTTCAGAGACAGACCGCAGCCACTTTCTCTCGCCGCTCTGGAGAGTAATACGAAGCCTCGCAGGATGAAGAAGAGAAGGACGGAGACCGCGCTGATAAAGCTCAGCCATGACCCGCTTGTATTCAGCCCGCTGCTTCACGACCTACGCGCTGTAGTCCTCGTAGAACCGGAGCTTGTGGTCGTAGTCAGGGGCGTAGCACCAAATTCTGGGCCCCTATACAAAAAGTCCTGATGGGCCCCCTGAAAAGCGGTCTTACAATACACGTCTCTCTGAGCCAGACAACTCCACAATATTTCATGTGATGAATGACCCAATCATTACTTTTACCGGTGTTTCCCCCATAATATGTCTTAGTCAAGGTGGTCACTGGGCAGGGTCACAGGAGGCGCGGCGCTCTTTTGGGGGTGTTTTGCTCAAAGATGCCAATGCGCACTATAGAAATAAATAACTGTTTATTTGAATACAGTTGTGCAATTTTGTTTGCTATGTGCAAGTATAATTTTACAGACAGTACAAAACACAATTAAAGAAAACTTCTACTGTTTTTGTGCAATACTATGCAGACACACTAAATACAAATAATAGACCATACACTTGTGTAGGCACATCAAGTGCAAATTAAACTTTTTAAAGTTCCTTTATGGATGGGGGGCTGTGATTATTGTGGACAATAGGCCTACTGTGATGCGATAGCCTATAATTCATTAATGGTTATTATTAGCCTACTTGCTTGATTTCTTTTTAAATACAGGTTGTTTTGAACATGTCTTTCCCAATTTAAAACATAAAAATAAAGCAGCATTGAAAATTCAGAAAATCAATCTTGTTGGCCTACACTAGCATGCTGTTCTACAAATAACTCAATAGTTGAAATAATAAATACAATGTGTTTTCCCCTTAAAATGTCGAAATGCATTTCAAAGGCAGTAACAGTGTGGCACTTCTTTAAACTTACTGAAACTTGCAGGGGCCATCACTCTCATGTATTCATCAGACTTTTCTTTGCGCTGTCTGAGCTGATAGATAGGTTGTGTTGCCACAGTGATGTTGAGTCTTAAACTGTCCTAGCTTTGCCAGCACTTATTTCTGTACAGCTAAATATCCCCATAGAAACATCGCTGCGTTTATTTTCGCCACCAGTTCAATTCAATGTTGGCTTGCTCCTGCTTACTCTCCCGCATACATGGCTTAGTCATGCGCAGGCCCCTGATCTCCTTGCAAGGGTCAGGGGCCTATCACGAGCCAGTCAATTATTTCTTTTTTTGGAATGGCATTGTTCAGGGCCTTCGAAGATCGGGGCCCCACATTTAGCTTGTTAAAAAAAAAAAAAACATTTTTTTTTTTTATAGTCCCCCCTCTGCCTTGGGCCCCCCCACGACTGTATCACTTTTCTACCCAGTCCGTCGGCCCTGGTCGTGGTACTCCAGCTCGCCCTGTTTACGTGCCTCTTTCATGATCAGGTCTTTAGTCTGGTATCGGTGAAAGCGGATAACGACGGATCGCGGCCTCTCATACGGGCCCGGTTTGGGTGCCAGAGTGCGGTGAGCCCTGTCCAGCTCCGGGGGAGAAGGGAGAACTCGACCACCAAACACCTCGACGAGGAGCTCGGAGAAAAAGGCGGCGGGGCGCGCACCCTCAAGTGACTCTGGTAAGCCCACAATACGAACGTTCTGTCTCCTGCTTCTCCCTTCCAAATCTGATAGTTTAGCTTTCAACAGCTTGTTATCTTCCTGCAGTGAGGAGCACGTAGCCTCAAGTTGCTCCAGGCGTCCGCAAACAGTTTCTGCATTCTCCTCGAGATCAGTTATACGTTTCCCCTGGCTTGAGACCACGGCCTGGATGTTTTCCTGCTTAGTGTTCATGCTGGCGAAAGATGAATTAAACTCAGTGGCTATGGCTGCTCTATGCTGTTCAAGCAGATCCGAAATGGAAGCCACTGAGTTAACACCAACGTCCATGCTAACCACGCTGTCCGAGGACATATCTGACTCTGCCGAATCTCTTTTTGCGTTTTTCTTGCTTCTAGGCATTTCTCCAAAACAGTATCAGTGTTACCGGCAACACAAGCACAAAAAAAATCGACGAAAATAGGGTTTAATCAGTTAGGTCTGAAATATTTTGTGGGAGCTATAGAGCGATCGTACCTACCCCATGCTCTGTAACCCGGATCTCGATGAAATGATCTCCCTTTCTATCCAGCTGGATAATCGCCTACGCGAGTGGCGTAGGGAAAAGACAGGCAGCTCCGTGCCCCCGGCATTCGCTGCTTCCTGTTCCCCACACTTCCCTAAAGCTGACTGAAGAGGAGCCCATGCAGCTGGGGCGCACACATCTCACCCAGGCAGAGCGGCTTCATCGGATTAAGACCGGAGTGTGTCTGTACTTTGCGCTGCCCGGGCATCTCATCTCCACCTGTCCGTCGCTGCCAAAAGACAGGGCTCAGCAGTGAGGCTCGGGGCCCCGCTTTTGGAGCGACCATCTTGCGTGGATAGAGTACGCCCACAACTCAATGTCCTGTGCAGCCACCGGCATGTCCCCGTTCGAGTGTTCCCTGGGCTACCAGCCACCCTTATTCCCCACTCAGAAGGAGGAAATCCATTCCCTCAGTCCAGCACCATCTCCGCCATTGCCGCAGGGTGTGGCAGGGCGCACGCACCGCACTGCTGCGTTCCAGAGAACAGAACCGCCGCATTGCGGATCATCACCGGGCTTCTGCCCCGGCCTATCAAGTGGGGCAACAGGTGTGGCTGTCCTCAAGAGACCAACCCCTTCAAACCAGCTCCAAAAAACTCACCCCCCGTTTTGTTGGTCCATTCCCCATAGTTGCCATAATCAACCCCTCTGCTGTCAAACTCAAACTACCCCCGTCTCTACGTGTCCATCCCACTTTCCATGTCTCGCAGTTAAAACCAGTCTCCAGCTGCCCTCTCTCTCCCCCGGCTGTTCCCCTCCTCCTCCCCGTCTGATTAACGACCATCCTGCCTTTACAGTCCGGCGACTGCTGGACATACGTCACCAGTACCTCGCAGATTGGGAGGGGTATGGGCCAGAGGAGAGGACCTGGATTTCACAGGGTCTTATCCTCGACTCCTCCCTCATCCAGGAGTTTCACCGGGCCCATCCAGGTAAGCCTAGGCCGCCAAGAGGCGTCCATTGAGGGGAGGGTCCTGTCGTGATCAGCTGGTTGCTGTGTGTTCCCCCTCCTGTGCCTGCCACTCCCCCTGTCTGTCTCCGCTCACCTGGTCTGCATCAGCAATCAACCACCTACTTCACCTCTGGCTTCCCTGCTGTTGTCGCCAGATCGTACTATGCACTACAGTGGTAACTATACGTGACTGGCTCCAGTATATATTCTACCTCGCTCTTTTTCTCGTATCTTGTAGTTTTTGTGCTCATATCCTAATGTTGTTCTCCTCTGCCTGCAGTTACCCGGACCACTACCTCCAGCCTGCCTACCTGCCTCACTACACCCCGGCTTCCCCACTCACTACCTGCTTCCCCCCCTCCATTATGTCTGCACCTCTTTGTTATTTTCCATGATAAGACGTCATGTCGCAGTCTCGGGCTAATAATCTTGATATTCACGCATTTCTATGTGGGCTTTTCAGTGAGACCAGATCAAATCATTATGATTTATTTTTTAAACATAATAAACAGTAATGTTAGCTTGTTATATGTGTTGTTGTGAAATCATATGAAAAAGACCCAAGCTGTCATCAAGTAGAATTATCTTCCTCTCATCGTTGTTCTTCATCTTCATATTTTCATCATCCAGACTTGTAAATATTGAAATATGCTTATTTTAATAGTTCTCATTATACTGAGTCTTTGGATGAAGAATACAGCTGCCCCCAGGCTAGCTCACATCAATGGAAGGAGCTTATGTATGATGCTTTTTTTTACACCATCTTGGACCACAGAATTATTATTATTTTTCTATAAATGAATCACCACATTTTTTTTCTACAATATCTCTTCTTGCAAACACTCATGACCCAGCCTGCTCTTTTCTATTTCTGCTATCATGTGAGGAGCGGTGCATCCTACGCAGTGAGCCCCCAAGGCCCACCACACAGAGACAGACTCACAGTCAGTGTGACATAATACCACTTAATGACCGCCAAGCAGGCACCACTGCTTCACCACGCTATTGTCTTATTTTAATTTCATCAGCCTGACCCTGTATAGGAGGAATATACTGTTCATGTTTTAGAGCAGTTTGATATGTAGAATAAGTCCCTATGTTACAGGGATTCAGAAAATAAAATAAAAATCCCGCCTCCACTCTTTAGTTTTGTCTGTCGTTGCTCTGCTTAAATGCACAAGCCTGTCCGAAAGACTTGCCAGTTATAGGTGCACTATGCAGTTTAAAGGGAGAGGGATTAGTTAGTTCACACAACTTATTTTATCTCAATGGGCAAATTTCGACATTCGCAAACATGTCGTAAGTGCCATTCAGTGTGATTGCAAGTGACAATTGTCGTCAATTTGCATATTTTCTAAAAAAAAATTTGTCTACAACTTGACCCCAACTAGTCTCAGCCCAGTGAGATAGGGCTTTTAGTATTTAACAATATCATCATACATCAAAACAAAATTATTTTGATTTACCTGCCATGTATTTGCGTTGAGTCTAATGTGCAAAGGCCATAACTCAGATATTCACACGTGTGCACTAGATGAGAAGCCTCCGGATGTGTGCAGTAACACAGAGATACTTGGGTTTTTAGTTCAGTACTCAGACTCAGTGAATACTCAGTATTCAGAGTAGAGTAAAGTCTGACTGATGTTCCACAGGTGTTATTCTTGTGACCAATTAATGACCACTTCACTGTCACGGTATAAACATTTTTTATTGTTTCGATTAGTTCAGGTAGACAATTAAAATACAATATTCTGTGGTTTAAAGCGGAATTTATAGTTGTCTTATATGTTTAGGGTTACCATTTAAGTTAAGAATACAGATATTTTTTGTAACAATAAACAGACAGGATGTTGGCTTTGCTAAAAGCCCTAGCAGGAGGTAAAATTACTCAGCTAGAGGAAGTGTCCAACCCTCATGCTCAACATTTTCTCCCGAGGGGCCATGCCCCTGGACCTCCCTAGATTACTTTTTTGCCCTGGGCTAAGCCCCAATGTTTCAAGATCCTAACAGCGCCTTTGCATATAACACACAGATATGACACTGATTTCGTCCCATCTCACTCTTGAAGCAGGCACATAAATGCAGCGTATTTCTTAAATTTTTAAGAATTGATTTATTTCTTTATTGGGTTTGGCAATGACCAAAAAATAGCCAGAGAAAAGGCTGGGTGAATCTTTGTTTATACTTCTTTACAACCATAGTTGAATCCGGACAGAAAAATAAATATATTTTTAGAAAATTCCCTTTGCCCATGGATTGCGTTCGCTAGACTGCTGTTCATTTTAGGAAGTGAACAATGAATGATTTAAAGAGGATTTTGCCAGCTTTGTAAGTGTTCTTGGATAATGCCACAGAGTGTATTGTATAACACTTATCTGTGTCCTCTGAGACGGGCCTGATAATTATAACTCATTCTCTGTGTATCCTGCTACGATTCATTCCGTCGTCGTCTGACAAGAGCAATGCAACACTTGCCTCATTAAAGAATTCCCTATTGGCTGATAGTCATCTCCACCTGTTACATGCCCTAACCCCCTGTAGAGTGCACACTGCTTTCAGTAGAATTTACAGTGTAAGGGATTTACCTTTGTATAGTAATGAGAGAACACTAAACAGTACCTATGTATCCACTACCTCTCTCTGTCTCTTTCCCTCTCCTTATTCTTGTAGAGTCATGTGGAGGGAAAAAAGCAACAGGTCTAGTACACTGAAAATAACCGGATAGAGCAGGTCTTTCAATGTACAAAAAGGAAGCAAGTATATTCAACACGATTGACTTATATTCTTTTGGATTATTAGTAAGGAAATCAAGTTGGAGTTGCAATTTAAAATCAGTTACCCTGTACATGATGGAATCACTTTAATATTATGCAATACTTAAGTATTAATGTAACTTATAGCCTACATACTGCGTTGAATCAACACAATTCTTTCAAACAGTCTAATGTGAATGAAATATTTCCATTTAACAAGCAATAATTGACTGAGAAGTAGAGGAAACGTATGTCAGTTGGCCGAATTCTTTGTCACCGATGTGCACATTTAAATCAAGTAAATTGAAATAACTTTTACTTTCAGTATATAGGAGCGGTGGAAGTCTCAGGGGGCAGATGAATGACACAGCAGCCAGTAATCAGCCTCCTATTCAGCCTGGCAGCCTTTCATTCATGTACACTGTGTGAATGTCTGCCAAATTTGGCTCAACCCTCTGAAAACCAAGCAATGATTAGATAGATGGAGTATTGTCTTCTTCCTTTTTTAAACTGTTGTTTTGAAAAACTGCTGAAGAAGCATATCATTAGTTTTTCATTTGTGGATGATTTTGGAAATGCTGCAAAATTCCAATGCCTGGTCCAGTGGTTACAAATATCACATTTTATTATTTTAACATCTATCTGGTAGAAATAGATCATTCGACATTAGCAAAATATGAATCTAAAAATTAACATTATTATGTTGTCATAAACTGTTTGATACAAAAAAATGACTTAATTGTATTCCAGCTATAATGCATTTCCCAACGGTAAAATACATTTTGGAAAATTACCTATTTCTTCATACTAAAATATTTGTAGTGGTGGATCCAGAGAGCTTCCATTATGTGAGTTTGGAGGACAAAGCCTATACAGACTGAGCACTCACAGACAGACAGACACAGCTGCTGCTATGTCTAGGCTTCTGTTTTGATAATGCAAGAATCCAAAATCCAATTGGTTCCAAATCCATCTGAATGTATGGATTCAGATTTTTGGTTGGCATCTCCCCAAACTACTAGATTGCCATGCCATTGATAGTGGATATTCATTTTCACAAGAACAATTACAAAGCAGGATTAAAGACTACTAAACCACAAACTGAACATGTCTGAGCACTGACTTGCTTTAAATGAATGAATTGATGCTTTATTGTGATATGTTCTATGGTGCTTTCGTGTGTCTTTAATTTTAGTTTTTAAATGTGAAATGGTGTTTTTAAAAACTAAAAAATTTGCACAATATCCAAAACAAGCTATGAGAAGCCTAAAATCAATTAAATTTAATTATTTAATTTACCTAGAAATGAATCCTCGGGTCCCTACATTTTGAAATTAAACTCAATATTGTACATACAGTAGTTGTCGTGTAAGCAATACTTTAAGATAGGAGAAGAAATATATAATATGGCATTTTAGGACGTTTGCATATAAGAATACAGGTAGTTTGTCAGCGGTTGTGCCATTTGGGCTATTTTTTGGACCAAGCTTCCCTACAAGATTAGCGATGTGATATTTAAAAGGGAAAATGGTTCATCAAGCCAAATGCCAAGATATTCACAAACAGCTCTCGATAAACACAACATTCACAGCGGTTATCTCAATATTGATAAGGTCAGGATCCCTGGCTCTGGAGAACATGAAATTTGATTTGCTTTCATTAAGAACATGTTTACTTAGAAACTGTACAACAGAGAGTCGGCTATAGGCGGCCAAAAGAGAGAACACCTGGGCTACATCTGCGCTCATCAGTGCTCTCATCAATGGCCATGCAGGGAAAAGTAATTGGCAATGAGATGTTAGGCCTAAAACACGGCAATAACTACATGGTCAGTCCATGTGTGGCGTGATGTGTTCTTTCAAAACAAACCAGCCTGTCATTTTCAAAATTAAAATGACCAACAATAATTAATGAGTTATTATCTGCAGACTTTCGCAAATTCCATATCAATTCCTTGAATTATAGTCTTTGATAATGTTCTGGCCTGATATATGGTGATGAATTAGCCCGAGGCCAAGCTTATTTGCCTAGCCCTGCTGTACAAGCTCAAGGCTTTCTAACTATGGTGTATAAACATTCCAGTTAGCGCTCTTTCAGTCATTACCTTCATAATGGCGGCATTTTCTCAAAGTAAATGATCCACTTCATCATCCGTGCTGTTACGATTGGCAATGAGGCAATTTCATCTGCAGTGATTCAGCGTTCACACACAACCACCAATCCTGTAAGTAGCAGGACCGGATTAAAGGCATTCAGTTTACTCTATAAACCAATACAGTCTTCTCCATTCTCCATGGCTCTCTCATTGAAGAGAATGGATTTCACACACATGCCACAGGCTGGGATCTAAACATCTAAAATGTAGATGTGAATTTGAGGTGAAACTGTTACAGTGTTGGCCATGCCCCAGCTGCTAAACTGGTCAGGCTGTATTTGACTGTACAACACCCATCCTATCATTGCTCTGCTTCAGGGCGGACTCACACTACTAGGCCATCTTTACCGTGCCCAAGTACGTTTCCCCCCTTAAGTCTAGTTGGTTGAAAATAAATAAACACATGGTATGTAACCAAAACCCTCCACTTTTAAAACAGCTTGTAATGTTTTATAGTACCATAAGACCAAAATGGGAAATTGATTAATTAAAACATTTCTAATGTAACATCCACAGGTAACATTGCTTTCTTTTCAACGAGGAGAATGAGACAATTTCTGGAGACACATCTTTGATCCCTTTTTGATGTTTTTTTTATTGAAAGGCTGTACATTTTATTATTTTTCTACAGTGTAAAAGGTCACAATTTTGAACTGAAGTTAGAAAGTAAATATGAGATATGAATGATAGAAATGGAATAGAAGAAGAGCAACAACATCCATACAAAATGGTCCACTACAGAAGCAATGCACGTCACGTGACAGTGTGTGTGTGTGTGTGTGTGTGTGTGTGTGTGTGTGTGTGTGTGTGGGGAAACAAAGATTAAAAACCACACATTTAGAAATGTTTGTAACTTAAGTCTCAGAACAAGCTCAATTAAAGAAAAATGTTGAAGGTAAGGAACATACCCGTTAACACACATTTAACATGGATGTCGCTATTCACAAAACAGTATAAAAATGCAACTGTAATTCTGAACAATAACATGAAGTATACCTCATCTTAGTCAAATGATATGAAGTACAGATATCTCAGGAATAAAATAAACATTTATTGTGAACACTCACACAGTGCACAGTCATAAGAAAATAGACAGCAGTACGGTAGAATATGACACCAAAAGGATATACATAATATATATATATAGTATACATATATCTCTCTTTTTCTTATTTAGATATACTAGTAGGATAGTGTAAAAGCTCTTGCACATTTGAGCAAAATTTTATTTGAGAGTCCTGAATATTGGGTATGAGGTTTGTTTTTTCAAGCAGCAGCGACATGAGCCATGGCCATTTCATTAGAGGAGTTACAGCTTGATAGAAAGTGCTGTTGTTTTGCATGTTCCTGCCTGGAGTCTTTATTCATAAGTGCTTCAGTGATATTTTTTTTTACAAAAATAGAGATTTGAAGGGGCAACAGAATTCGACCTTCAATACGTTTTCTTCTTATCCTCAGCTCTCACACGATGGGAAAGAAAGTCTGAAATGTTTATTATTGTATTAATTAATACAACTGAGGGATGGCACTTTGACTTAGACACAAATGAAAATTTAGAATATAGTAGGTGCCTATTTATCTCTAACAATAATGTTAGTTACTGCGTAAAACAAGGACTAAGTTAATCAATTCATGGACCACTTAAAGGTGCATTAATCATATTTTGGCCACAAGGAGGCAAGAAAACCAGAACAAACACCAAAACAACCAAGAGACATTTGATAATACTGGCTCATTGTTTTCTGGTTAACCTTCTTTCACAATCAGCAAACACAGAGCAACATTATCTTTCATATAGACCACCAAATCCAGTTGTTTAAAGAGTTTGTATCATACACAGAATGACTTGTGGCTGTTTAATCGCTGTCAAAAATGCTTTGGCTAAGAACTGGGAGGCACCTCAACTAAATTTCAAGTGTCAAAGGGTGAAGTTGAGATTTTTTTCCCATTTATTTCCATTCTGGTAATTTCTAAAATCCTGTATTCACCTATTCAGTGAAGTTTGTTGATGGAAGAGAGAAAATGTTTTATAATTTAAGAATGAGGCTGCAACATGAACAAAGGAAGGCCTATAAAATATAATTAATGCCGATTTAAAGTCACTTATGGAAATCGACAAGCTAAACATTGAGCTGGTTGTAACTTGTCCATTGTAAGTATTGTTGCTTTTCTGTCTTTCATAAATGTGTGCCCCTATATATTTTGGGAAAATAAATCTGTCTGCTGGTTATCATCTCCGTGTGCCCAGCCTCGTTACATCAAAAGGGGAAAGAAAAAAAATCTAGACTTCAATTTCTTTCAATTATACAGAATATTTATACATAAAAAGAAACTGCCTTGAGCCGACTAGGAGGGTTAGTCATTAATGTACCAACGTAAATTAAAAGCCAAGCAGATTCCACGAAAATGATTCTTTCATGGTGGAACTTTTAGAAGAAAAAGAAGTGCAACAACAACATTTGTAGCCTCGCCAAAGATCAAAGACGTTCAGGTCCTCATTGGAACTACATACATTTCTTTCCCCTAGTGTGAAGCTAAGCTCCATGTCTCTTTGATACTGAAGACACAGGCCATGAATAAACACTCTCTCTCTGAGATGAATAAGGAGGAACAACCTGACTCTAACCTGATATAGCCATAGCAGAAAAACCTCAGATGGGTAGACAAGGAGAGAACTTATTCTAACCGACTTATAAATGCATACCGTAGCAATCTCAGATTTGGCCTGTGAGTCAGACTGACCTTTGTAGTTTTTTTTTTTGTTTTAGCTTTCACGTAAAAAAAATAAGCTAATTGCTAATTCTTTAAAAAAAACATGTGTTGCAGAAACTGTCCTCCTTGTGTACATATTTGTATTAATTGTATTGTATTTGTACTAATCATGCCCCTGATACCACGCTTCCAATAGCTATTAACAACAAGGAAAAGACAAAGGAGAGACAAAAAGCAAAGAGAGGGAGGTGGTGATTGTCTGGTAAGGCTAACAAACCCTTGAACATTTTTTTTTGTGGCGTTTTCATTGGTTGCATTTGACTGTATTTATACACACACACACATACACAACCTTTTGCACACACCCTATCTGTCATAGTTTTATCAGAACAAAATGACACATTAGAAAGACACAAAGTGTTGTCGTTTTCCTTAATTGCTACTTTGACCTGATCCCATATTTCTTATCTATCACTGTGTCAAGACACTTTTAAGTGGTCCTCAGTTCTTTAAAGTATATTGCACCAAAATGTGTGGGAGAATTGGTTATTCTCCTCAAACTCCTCCAAAGCGGCATCATCACACAGAAGTTTAATACTGGCATGAACACACCTGTTTTTACATATCATGATTATAATTTACAAAGACACAAACGGACTGATACTGGAATTAAAGTTCTCCAAAAATACATGTAGACGTCTCTGAGGGTCCGTGTAAAGAAGATTGTTATACCACTATGTATTTTCACTCACACAGCATAACAACAAGCAGGGAGGACATTTTGAAAAAAGATGGGAATCAAAAGGTGTATTTAAACACACTTAAAATCTAATTATTTTCAGCCTGGCTATACAGGAAGAAACAGTCAAATTCATCTGCGTGCCCTTTTAAATTGTTTGGTGAATGGGACTTGGTGGGTAACTAACAGGGGTGATTTGGTGAACTACTGTAGCTAGTGAACCAACTGATAAATGCTTGATAACTCAGGGGTCTGTGCTAACCAGCCTAAACCTTTATATATTCATGAGCAGCTGTTTAATGACTGACTGCAACGCATTCTTCTTTGTGGAGCTTTTTATACTAAAGTTTCAAGTCAAGCATGGTCACTTTGTAGGGTTGGACCTCCTGGGCACTGCTGATTTGTCCTTAAGCAAGGCACTGAAGCACTTACCATGCCCCCATCACACTGGAATCCATACATTTTATGCAATAACAATGGAGTGCAAAAAAAAATTCTTCTGCTTCCAACATACTGCCAAAATGTCAGCAGCTACAATAGGTGAGGCTACCTATTTCTGGATTGCACCTATAGTTTTACTCTTTATGTCCTGTTCATCTTGACCAGGGGCCGGTTTCCCGAAGCCTTCTTAGAGCCTTCTTAACGCTACGTCATTCGTAACCCCTACGTAGAGTTCCTACTTAACATTTCGCCTGTTTGGTGTGTGCCGTGAAATCGGTCATAGTAGATGTCGTCGGGCTTCTTTTGAGCCAGTCATCAATGGGACACAGCGATCTGTCTTTCAGTTGGAGCAATTTGATTGGTGGAGGGCTAGTGAATCAGTGAAGCCCGGAAGTGAGGCGGGTAGCACAAACAGCTAACAACAGTTAGCCATTGTTTTAATGTGTTTGTTTGTTCCGTTCAGCGAGTACTCACATGCATCAACCCTTGTTGACTGCTCGACACCATGCTCGACACTCTCTGCTAAAAATGGTGCTCTTTATGGTCCATAAATATAAATACGTATTTCTATCTATTGTTGCGTTCCGAATCGCGTACTATTTATTTTTTCTCTTTTACATACTACATCCGACGATAAAAAGAATCTACTTAGGATGCAGTAGGCATACTTTTGGGACATACTTTTACTCTCTTATTTCATCATAACATTGCGCCTTGATCTTGCCTCTTGCTTTTATATCCGTCGCATCCCCGTTTGTTTTCATATGGAGGCTTCGTCGATGTGACGTCACTTCACGTGCACACTGGATTGTGGGTCAGAATCGCCCAAATAGAACGCGGTTTTCAACACTAACAATCTTGGCCGCATGAAGTAGGACATCCGGGTACTTCTAACCATCCTAAATCTGGCCACAAGAATCGGGACTGGGAGATTGGAAATCTTTTTTCTACATACTATATAGTAGAAAGTATGCGATTCGGAACGCAACCTTAGTTTATGGTCTAGAGAGCCGTCCCATCATTTCCGGCTTCCGTATTTTTTCGGGCCACAATACAGATTAGCGCCGCCTGCTGTTATGGAGACATTACGTCCCGCGCAAGCGCAGAGCGTACGGAAAGTCAGCAGTCGGCTTGGTGTGTTCTTTGCACTTTTTTGGCCGCAACGGGAAGACTGGAGCTGCCTGAATCGGCAAACTCCATTTTAGTCAGACTGGTGTGTCCTGGCCTTTAGCTCTACCGTAGGGATGTTTCAGCTCTCACTTGTGTCATTGAACTAATAAATCTGACTGTGTTTCATGTCAAACGGACACAGCGATGACTGTATTTAATAACAAACTGTTAAAAACGATCCAACTGCATTGTATATCACGTATATTTAAAGTAGGCTATTTGATATATTAGCAGAATACCATTCACTCTGATTCACAAAGTGTTCAAACTATATGAACAAGTACTTTTTAGTCATCTAACTGACTTGCATTAACTGAATGGATGCGATGTCAATATGAAAATACTTTATATGTGATACACTATTGCCTGCAGTCGGATCGTTTTTATCAGTTTGATATTAAATACAGTCATCGCTGTGTCCCTTTGATATGAAATACAGTCAGATTTATAAGTTTAATAACACAAGTGAAAGTCCCTGCGATCGCTGTGGCATCGCCAGAGAGACAGACCCCAACATATCCTTCCGTTAAAGCACCATGCGTAAAACGGACACAAGTGACATCCCTGTTGCGCATGGAACTGCCACACCAGGAAGAAAATAATTGCTGGAAACAATCTTAATCTCAATCTCCTCCGCTGTTTCTATATTTTCTATATATTTTTTTAAAATCAATATAGGCTATGGTAGTATGTTCGACCATGGTTAACACTAGAACCTCCCCACTGTGTTCCACACGGCTCGCCTGGCTCAGCTGAAAGCAGCCGGGCAGAGTGCGTCGGATCCTCCGCCTCAAAACATGTAAACGTGTGAAAAAAAATATTAATAATCAATAAAGCTTACCTTAAAATAAGTGTGCCATGTTACTGTTTATTGTATTTAGGATTTTAGCTCATTTGGACGCTGTTTGGGCCGTCTGTTTTTATTGGCTATTGGCGATATTATATCTACTTTCAGTTTCATTACTGACCCACCACGAAACGTGATTAGTGTTCTTTTTTTTGTTTTTTTTTGGGCATTTTTATGCTTTATTTGATAGTGCAGAGAGACAGAGGTGAAATGGGGCAGAGAGGGGAGTGACATGCAGAGAACGACCGCGGGTGGGAATCGAACCCGGGTCTGCTGCTGGGCCCGGCCCGGGAGGGGGACGCCTTACCAACACGGGTAGATTTGATTACGCAGCATATAAAGAGAACGCTGGCGCTTCTAGTGTTAAATAAATGTTTCGGCCTAGAAGGATTTCTAGCAATCTTTTATCCGCAAAGACTGCAATATGTTTTACAATAAAGCCTAGTGTTGTCATGCAAAATGAGCAGGAAATGGAAAATCAAACTCTGAGCAATCGATTTCAGCAGTGTACGAACGACGTAAGGAGTGTTTATCCTAAGAGACCGTTCGGGAACCACGACTACAGAGGTAAACAACTTTGGTAAGTCATAACGTAGGAGTCTTCGCAGCTCGCTAAGAGAGGACGTTATCGGGAAACCGGCCCCAGGTCTCTCTACCACATCCAATCATCTTGATGTTTCTCCTAAG
Organism: Hyperoplus immaculatus; assembly: GCA_949357725.1. Taxonomy (NCBI): domain Eukaryota; kingdom Metazoa; phylum Chordata; class Actinopteri; order Uranoscopiformes; family Ammodytidae; genus Hyperoplus; species Hyperoplus immaculatus. The sequence continues at coordinate 23,747,810 of OX442369.1, forward strand.
AGATCTCAAATCTAATAGCATTTCAAGTCGAATGAAATTGAATGCATGGCTTTTGATTCTCAAGTTTATGATTAAAATTGTTTTAGTTGTAGCCTATCATAAAAATGAATTTGATAAAAATGGGCCCAGCAGTCAATGTCACATTCTGATATCCACAACACTCCTCTGAATGATAAGAAGGTGGTAACAGCAATCACACACTCTTATTGTAAAGTTGGAAATGAACTTTACTAAAAGTAGTTTTTTTTGCCTCTATTTGGACAGTCTCATTTAACTTGCTGATTGGACAGTCCTCCCTAAAACAATAAGATACATTTTCACACAACGAAACCCAAACCATGAGAACATTCTTTTGACGTACAGGCAAGAGTTGAGCTGATGCAATCCAGTCCTTCACTTGTCCTTCTAGTGTGTCCCACAGTGTGCAACATGTCTGTGCCAGGCTTTGTTTTAGTTTTGCCCCAGAAGAAGCGTAATTTGGGAGGCAAGAGTCTAATAAGAATTCACTATAAGTGCATAGATGGAGAAAGCAGAAGCAACCTGCCCCACTGAGTTACTGACTCTTCTTTCTTTTTTTTTACCCTTAAATACAAGAAGCTGCAAATGACAACAGGGTCTGGTATAGACAACATATAAACAACATACCGCAGACCGGACACACACACATTGAATGGTTTTTAGCGCTGCGTTCCAGTTAATCTGACTGGACGGTGAAGAGTGTGGACGTCCAATGGGTCTGCCACACGGCTGACTCCACGTCATGTGACCTCAGCGAAGGAGATGTGATTCTGTAGGGAGGAAGGAAAACAACAGAAACAAATCAGGACAGAGGAAAAAGAATGAATGGCTCTTTTTTGGGGAGTTTTTCTGAAAATTCAATCCATCACAGAAAAACCTCTGATTGTAGAGATTTAGGGAAATATAAGTCACACAGGTTGACCAAATGTGGCATCCCAAACAGTTAGCCACAATGGCTTGTTCCAGGCAATCATTTCTGTGATTACACAGACTCAAATTTGAGCATTAGAAAGTATTAGTGTACTTGGAACGCTTTGGGCGACCAAATATACTTAGGGTTCCCTGAAACTGTACGTTGTTGTTGGATGTCCAAAACCCACCATCATGAAACTCTTCTCATGAGGTCCCATACCCTTAACCCTTACACCTAAACTTAAACATGTTTTAAGAAGAAAGAGACCAAAGATGGATTAGCACCCATCACAGCATTTGAAAATAGCAATGAGCAGCAGAAGCTTGGGATGGTTGTTCATGTAGACTAAAAGCTTTGATTTTATAAACCTGACCTGAGAGCGTTTGTTCACATCCCAACTCCTATCAACAGTCAATGTTGGTTTCACCATCATTTTTCTAACCTTAACCAAACTACACCTCAACCATGGGCAGATCAGTCATTATGGACAATGCCATTTCAGCCAGTGTGCCAACATCCAGCGGATGTCTGAACACAGTATCTCACTCACTGGCTCAGACTGGCTCACTGGCAACACATCTATCTTTGGAGTGATGTGGGGGTGTTAAGGTGTCTGATTGTCGGGGACTTTCATTCGTGGAATGTCACAACAGTCCTTATGTCTGACATATGCCTTCCCTCTGGCATAGACAGACAGTGGAACTCTTTTGTTAGTGTTATATGCTAATTCTAGCTGATTATCCACTTTGATCCACTTGTGGCATGTCAGTGTCACTGTATGTCGAATGGCACATACATCATTACAGTGTGTTGGCTGGTTTTTATAAAGTACATATATACCGGTGAGATTGCTGTGCCAGGGACATTCTGTCTTCATGCACCAATAGAAACAGGGTCGCTACCATCCACGTGGTCTTCAATGGCAAACATTAGCATTGGCAAAAAAAAATGGCATGGCAGTAATAAATGGTTATTAGAAAATGTTTATGTTAATGTTTTTACAATTTTACAAGTATAATAGTTAATTGATTTCACTCTTTCTATGTGTTTATATAGTGTATCTTTAGTTGGTTTACTAAGTAAAAATAGTTTGTTTTCCTCTCGTTATCTTATTGCTACAATAATGTCGAGGAGGAATAACCAAGAGTGACATATCACTTACAATCAGCACATGACATTTGGCATACCGTCCTTCCTCTTTCCATCTCGGCAATGCTTATTTTTGACCTGACCAGCACAATTCCCTACTTTAGGAATGGTGATCATTTGTACATTTTAACTATGTAATGAAGTTAATTATCATTTATCTCTCAGGGTAAATCATACATATCTAATATGTATTTAAGATATTGCTATGGTGTCTTCCATGTGGTAGTAAAATCCTTCCACCCTGCCAAAAAACAGCAAAAGAAAACCTTAAGATAAAAGCGTGGGATTTTTTTTTTTCACTGCTCAAAGGTTCCTACCCTGGCATTTTGTTCACTAAGGCTTGTTTAGCTTGCAGGCATCTTCAGGGCTGGGTTATTTTTAGAACAGGCAATCTACCGGCGAGCCTGTCGGTGCTGAGGTGAGAGTGTGAGATGCCTCCGCTCTTTGTCAGACTACTGAGTGCAGGAAGCTGTGAATTGAGTCATCAGATAACATTCTCTATTTCTCAACCTGCCTCTGCTTAATGTGGATCTTGGTCATGGAAGTAAAACATACAACAGTAGGTGAGAGTAAAAACTGTAGTTACAGGTCTAGCATTAAGTAATTCTGAAGATGAAAAAAAAAGATGGGTATTTTTTAAAGCTCCCATATTATACACTTTTCGGTTCTATTATACACCATATTATATGGTCTTAGTGGTCCCTAATACGTTTTTCTTTAATTGTTTGCTGAAAAAAAATTTCAGATAATTTATTGTACTATGCTGATGTTCAGCTAATCTCACAATGGCCTATTTTTTAAAAAGAGCTGCAGCTCCCCTCGTAAATATACAATCTTTGAGCTCCCCCCGCCCCCTGTCCGGAAGCGAAGCCAGATACGCCTCGCCCTCTGTCTGTCAGGGCCGTGGACCAATAAGAAATGGGGTGTGGGCTGCACAGTGGAAGCTTCTGGCTTTCCAGTTTTTGAGGTCAGAAAAGGGGAGAATTCTGACTGGAGTATATTGGGGGGGAGGGGTAGGGGTTTCAGAAAGGGGGAGAGTGAGAAAAGGAGAGATTATTATTTTTTAAAATATTTTGGCAGTCTCTAGGCACACCTTGGACCCATAGATATGTTAGAACACATTTAAAAAGTGCATTTAGCATAATATGTGACCTTTAAGCATGCTCATTCGGACCACAAGATTCGGGACATCCTAATCTTTTTTCTACCATACAAAATAGCAGAAAGTATGGGTATTGGAACGCAGGGTCAGACATTCTACCCTAGAAAGAAAAGCTGATTTCAGGTCAGTTATTACACCGATGCATCAATATTTCTGTAAAGGAAATGACATCGATGGCTGGTGTCAGGGAGCAAACGTAAATTGGAAAGAGACTTCTGGAATTCCCGGGATAGGTGGGATGTCTGAAGAGTTCACTCAGGTATAGAAAAAGACTGAAGAAAAGCACTCCCAACCACACATGCCAAATACTCTGGACATTGTTCTATTTGGCTCAATCAGCCTCATCTTTCATTGGCTGGTTTGAGTGACTGTGGAGCAAGCATGGCTACTAGTCTAACAGATGGGTAGGTAGTGGGCAAATGTATGATTGTATCCTCCAGCCCTCTAGATTCTATCCACTGGACCACATCTGCACACCAATATGAGCCATGAGTCACAACAATCCAATTCAAATGTGGAATACAAAGAAAGGTAGAGAGTGGTGATTTGTCTATCCAGAGATTTGGCAGAGCTCAAGTTTTTAAAAGCACTCGATAGTGTGTTGCCTTTTGTTTGTGAGACGCTGAATCCAGTCCAGACCCTTGAGCCAGCGCAGGAAGGCCAGCAGCCGCTCCTTAATGTAGCCATACTCTTCATCATCTTCATCATCAGTCTCCTACAGTAACAGTGTGTGTGTGTGTGTGTGTGTGTCAAGGCACTGAATTAACATTGAGATATGTTATAATTAGGGCTGTCAAACGATTAAAATTTTTAATCAGATTAATCACAGGATTCTGTGGATTAATCACGATTAGTCACAATTAATTTTACCATTCGAAATACGCCCGAAAAATTCGAATTTTCTCTGTATATTGTTGTATGAAGGGATAAGATAAATGACAGAAGGTGGATATGTACATTTAAAATTTGTATGTTTATTAATTGAAAATCCAAATGATGGTTTTAATACTGAAAATGAATTTAAATCAAACTAAAATATATAGGCCTACCTACCAAACCATAATTCAATTGGTCTGTCTCTTTACTATGTCTTTGGGCAAATATAGGATAGGCTATAGAATGGCATTTATTTGGTGAATCTATAGGTTGTGCATTCTTGAATACAACTTGATTACAGTCCGCGGTGTGTGTGCGTGTGCGTGCGCGTGCGTGGGTGGGTGCGTGTGTGCGTGCGTTTGTACGCGCGACCACGTCCTAGGGGACTGTTCATGTGTACCTGGAAGCCGACGTTATGTTGATGTCTGATCACACACCTCTGAAAACTGCAGACGTTTGTGTCCTCGCGGGCTCTGAACAGAGCAGACAATGTTTCTCCTCCTGTTGCTCCCGACATCAACTGTCACCCGCGGCAGTTGATTTTATATACTATCTATGCCCCCGACACAGAGTTGACCGTTAGCAGTTTAAAACCTTAAAACATGACATGGGCTAACGTGCTGCTATGTTTGGCTGCGCTCAGCTACTGATCCTGGGTCAGCCACAACGATAGAGTGACTGTAGGACAGAGCCGGTGGGATGTACAGGGCGGATCATTCTGCACATGCATTAAATGCGTAAAAAAATTAACGCCGATAATTCCAGAAATTAATCACCCTGCGTTAACGCGATAATTTTGACAGCCCTAGTTATAATGGGTAGTACTGTCGAACAAGAAAAACTGTAAAGATGATAGCGTTCGGAAACACATTGTATATATTATCGACACCAGAGGCCTGTTTCAGGTAGCTGGTTTTTTGGCAACCCAGAGTTTGTTCGCTCTGAGTTAGTGGAAACTGTCGGTTTTCCGTTTCAGGTAGCAAGTTCAGCGCAACCAAGAGTCAGTTAGTGCGGCAACATATCCCGTGGGTCTAACCTGCTCGGGAGGTGGTTAGATCTACCTTGAGTTTGTTACGCTGCAGCTCCGACTGAAGAAAGAGTCACTGAAACAACGTGTCCCTGTACAGTTTAAAGCAAAATCACTCCATAGAAATCTCCATAGGGATGTTTTTATCATGAACTGATGATTTTACGTTTGATCGATCATTTATCTGATCAGTAGCCTTCTTCTCAGCCCTCGGTCCGTTCATATGGCGGCCACCTTACACATCGTGAACATACTCTACATTCAGATTAATAAACCTATTTGTATTGTATGTAGGCCTATATCATTCTTCTTTTTATCAATAGGGATTTTTTAATGTTTGTGCCACTGAACAGATTTATGTCAGGTTGAAATGTAATTCTGCGGCTGAGGCTGCACGCGATCGTTACTGTTCACTTGTGTAATCCCAAAGTCACAGACGAGCCTCGTAATAGCCGTAAGGCCTATGTGAATATAGAAATAACAATATAATTTAAACTGTGATCAATAGAGGACAAGGAATCTGGTAATACATCAATCAGGCTCTACAATGGAAACTGTCATCTAATGTGTCTGACATTAATGTCTTTCACTCCTCATTTAAAAGAAGCGACAGTCTGTTTACTGCACAGTAGGCTATTATAGCTTGCCTACATAATACAGCGATATAAAACACTGTCAGCAATGCTATGCGGCGCCAGCTTTTTTGCTGCTGCTGATATGCGTAACTTAATTCTTAAGATAGACTTGCTTCTCATATGGAAGCGTAATGATTCTATTGACATAAAAATTTCCCCCCGTTGTTTTTCTGAATGGCCGAGGTGATTAGATCAGTTATGAGATAATATCCCGTTCATTCTTCTCCATAAACTCATTCGTTATATTTCTAACTCTAGTGGGATGAGCGGAGAAGTTTTATTTCTATTTTTTGAGAAGTGGAGAAGTGGGTGGATCAAGCATTTGTTTCTTCTGTTTCCATGATGAATCATGTTATCAGCGATCCATTGAGGATGGCTTTTACGCACATGCTCCACCCAGAGTGAACACGCTCAGAGCTCATTGACCCAACGCTGATCCACTGTTCTGAAACCGAAAACCCAGAGTTGCTCAGCTCTGAGTTGAGCAACTCAGAGCGCAGGATTAAACCCAGAGTTTGTAAAACCTGTTACCTGAAACAGGGCTCTGAGGTTAATGCAAACAGTGGGATCCCTGTATAAGATAAATTGTCAGTTGGTTTCCACTTTCACTCAATTTGTCAGTGTGGCATTATGCACATTTTGGTGTCTTCTGTTTTGCAGGGGGGGGGGGGGGGGGTTGTTATACTGTAACTGATAATGAGTGACTGACATATGTCTGCTCTGTCTGGGGCTAGTAGCTGTTTACTGAACAAGGTTCACAACAATCAAATAAGTTAGCTTGTGTATTAAATTATAGCAATGTTTCACCTTTTGTCATTTTCATAGCTTTGACCAATCTGTGTGATTATTTGCAGTGTTGTGGATTAGTAATGAAACTAGTAGGTTAACTCCACTTTGCAGTAACTTGCTGCTAGTTCAGAACTGTGAAGACATATTTGTGTCAGTGATTCAATAGTTAAATTACTTTTTTTGCCATTGTCTGTGTAGTTAACTAGTGGAACTACAAACTTCTTTTTTGGGCCATAAAAAGAAAGGATTTTGTATTTTTATTTGAATGTGACCATTGCTTCTCTAGTTGAACCCCACATTGACGAGCACCAGATAATAGAAAATCCAAATTTGTTTCCAACCAAACTGTGAAATTCCTTAATTGAGTTGCCTAATTGTTTTATTATGGGCAGGTTTAGATCTCAGGGCTATTCATCGTCCAAGAAGCTCACCTGTGAAAATATTTGGTTTGCGTATGAGCTGTGAAGATGTATTTGGTAATTTTTTACGATTCTGCAATAAACTCAGTGGCATTTTTGCTGTCATGTGACTTTCTTGTATTGTATTCTGTGTATATTCAGATGCAGCTGTGTGTTGAGCTGTGTTGGACAGACCTGTGAAGCGATGTACTTCTCCAGAGGGCTCTCCATCCGGCCCATGTTCAGCATGGCTGTGTTGGGCTGCGGCTCCTCGGACGAGTCCTCACTTAACAGTAACTTGCCTTTGAAGTTATGGACTACACACACCACCTGCAACACACACGCACGCACGCACACGCACAGAATATTTCATAAACAAATTGAGAATTAACATAAACATAGAGCCACCCCCCCCCCCACACACACACACGCAGAGACTGGATTAAGAGAGTAACTCAAGCATATAGGTCACATATGTGTGTGTTGCCCTTTTTCATGGGGCTAGTATACTGTGGCTGGATGGATGTGGATGTGTTGCATAAGCCTCTAAAATGAGGCACATTCTGGCTTTGAGGTTCAAAATTAAATAACCAATTCAGGTTGGCTGAGCACAGAAGAGATACCAATAAACTGTTGAGGGCTGAGGCTGAGCAGTGCAACCTGGGTAGTGTATATATTACTGTTTTGTAGTGAGCATCATTATCGAAGGACCTATATCACTTATGAGTCACTTATAAATGAACATTATAAGAAGGGTTTCCAATACTTGGTTAGGCATGAACTATGCTTGGCTAACTATAATAATAATAATAATAATACATTTTATTTGTAAAGCACTTTTCATAAAGTAATCTCAAAGTGCTACAGAAACCAGAAACAAAATAAACAGAAGACTAAGAGAGAAAAAAATAAAAAATAAAAAATAAATCAGACACGTTAAAATCAGCAGTAGATAAAACAGCTAAAAGAGAAAAAAATTGCAGAGAGAGAATAAAAACAACTAGGGAACTAATGCTTAGTTTAGCATAACAGTTAGTTGGTAATAATTCTTAATACTCATTACGTAAGCATTTATTAACGGTTAGTAAATGATGAGTTAATGTTTAGTATGTTTAGGCATTAACTAACAGTTAATTAATGTACCCTCATTGTCAAGTGTTTTTTTAATTATGTGAATCAATTCAGAGTAATTTCATATAAATCTGTTGATACCTATTGTGATGGCCAAAATACAATTTATCCTCGTGTTAAAAATTAACCAAACTCAACAGAGTTAAAGTATTTAATTCAAGAAGATAAAACAAACAAAGTAAAGCAATCTTTTCTGCAGAGGGTCAAACCTCTCATACCAACGAATGGATTGAAGAGTGACAAGGTTCACGTTGTGTGTGTGTGTGTGTGTGTGTGTGTGTCTGTGTGTGTGTGAGAGAGCCTCACCAGGAAAGTGGCGATGGCTGTTCCAATGATGAACCCTGCGATGACGTCCGACCAGTGGTTGCGGTACTCTGCCACACGGTTGAGGCCGGTGAGGAAGGCCAGACACATGAGACCCAGAGACAGCACTGGTTTGGCCAGACGTGTGCCCTTGGCCTGCACCGTGCACGTCACATAACTCTGCCAAGGGGGAGGGACATACTTTTACTTATTTATTTCATCATAACATTGCGCCTTGATCTTGCCTCTTGCTTTTATATCCGTCGCATCCCTGTTTGTTTTCATATAGAGGCTCCGTCGATGTGATGTCACTTCAGGTGCACACTGGATTATGGGTCAGAATCGGCTAAATAGGATGCTGTTTTCAACACTAAAAATCTCGGACGGATGTAGTAGACATCTGGGTATTTCTAACCATCCTAAATCTGGCCACAAGAATCGGGACATCCTAAATCTTTTTTTCTACCATACTAAAAAGTAGAAAGTATGGGTGGAATGCAGGGCATTTCTCAGAGATGTCTATGAGGATATACACTTTTTTCCAGACTCCAAATGTCCTGCTGCATAGCTGGCTGAAACTGTACAATATTTGAGTCAGAAATGTCTTTTTTTCTGTGCTCCTAATGTTTAATTAAAAAAGTGAAATGCCACCAGACAGCTGTGTGACTGTGTGTAAATATGAGCTGATATGTTATGTATATCCTCTAGGCATCTTTTTTCTATTTCCTCCTACGTGTGTTAGAGAAGTGCTGGCAGATCTGCCACTGGAACTAAACGCTGAAGTAAACCCTTGGTTTATTTCTTATTTAAATCTGTCTGATCACACAGTAGTTTCTGTTTAAAATAAAATCTGATCTACATTGGTAGGACCCATTCATAAGATGAATTCCCAAGACCTAAAGCCCAGGTTGCTCTGCACCACAGCCCATATGCAGGCCCTTTTAAAGTCTTCATGGTTCCCAGTATATCAGCATTGTCTAGTAGATGAATATTTCCACGTATAAAACAAGGCCCTGCAAAAGCCAGGAACGGGACAATCTTCTCCTCGCTTCACTGCGATAATGAGAGCTGTTTGTTTAAGCAGAGGGCATTGAGAGAGAGGGTGCTCAGTTTTGAATCAACATAACATTGTTAATTAACTAACATGTGAAAAATATTAAAGGTCAGCCTGGATGTCTGAAATACAACTCCTTTGATTTGTTAAACCTATATTATCAGTTTGTGATAATGAGTTTAGTTCAATTTATTATAAACATGACATGACATCAAAAATGGTTTTGTGTTCTCGCCACATTCAGGAAAGACATTGGAAAAGCAAACAGTGATAGGAGAAAATAACAAACACATCTTGAAACATTTTCTATACAACTCAGGCTAAAGCCAAAGCAGTCAGACTCAAAGTGAACACAAGGCTTGTCTGTGTGGATGGACATGTGAAACAGAGAGAGAGAGAGAGCCTGCAGCATCTTCTCCTCTCTGGACCATCTGGGCCTGGGATGAACTGCACTGAATAAAACATCATTATCATAAGGCCTGCTCACTACAGTTAGAACAGAATGGGGAATTACTTCATTATTCATCATGCTTGCTTTAGTGTGCGCCTTTAGACCATGGTTGTTTTTTTCTCCTTTCACTGTTGGCTTTTTCAATATGAACCCATTGCTGTGAGTTCCCTAATAATTTGATGATGAAGATTAGTGCTCATACACTGTCCTGATACCCCACATACTAGAACACCAAATGTGGATTAATCAGTCCTTGAAAAGAGCCCCAAACAAAAATGAAAAAAATTATATGCCTTTACATGAACCTATATGTTGAATTTGATCTGTTTTTTTCTTTTTCAAGATTGTAGTCTTCTTAGTAATCCTCCATTTAAATTATTAACAAGCACAACATTTACAGAGCCTAGGATGTGTAAAGCTAGATTATTTTTCACACACACACACACACACACACACACACACACACACACACACACACACACACACACACACACACACACAGTACAAGTAGCAGAGACAGACATACAGACAGACAGACAGACAGACAGACAGACAGACAGACAGACAGACAGAGAGATAGACAGATAGATAGACAGATAGATAGACAGATAGATAGACAGATAGATAGATAGATAGATAGATAGATAGATAGATAGATAGATAGATAGATAGATAGATAGATAGATAGATAGATAGATGACTCATCTATGATAGCATTCATTCATTGTTTTCTAATAGTTGAAATGACAAATAAAGCTTTCCATCATCATCCCTGTCACACCCACAACAACAACAACAACAGGACTTTTAAATCTGAAGTCAAGGTCCCAAACTTTTTCAAAGGTTGATTTGTATTTGGAAGTTGAAAGTGCCGTGGTCTTCATACTTGTTATTAATTAACAATGAGAATAAAACCAGGGATTATCAAACTGTCTTAATTTACAACCTTTAAGACCTTTGGATAGTCCATGAGTAATCTGACATTTGTGAGGATGGAGGAGGCGGTAGAATATGTAATGTAGATTTTTTGTCAAACAGCTGTAGACCTGTGAGTCATCATGACTGGGCTGATTTCCCAACAGGAAGTGCACTCCGACTGTGCGTAGATGCTACGCTATGTTTGGCTCTCGTTAGTAATGTGTTGTGTTGCCGCAGCAGACGAACCCGCTAAAGGCCTATAATTGTATTTTTCCATTAGAGTGCACAAAGACCAATATGTTTTCCATTTCTGTCTCTGCAATTAATTTATTTCTTCAGCTATTTTGGTTACTTAGCCATTAATATCCTGTTTGTACATTTGCAGGCTTAATGGCTGCGGAGCCCAATTGGTTTTGCTCAGTTTTCATTCTCATAATCAGCACATTGTGTTTCACAGTCTCCTCAAACACAGCCTGCAAGATCTAAGGGTAACACACTGCATACGGGTACATTAATGAACTGTTAATTAATGCCTAGTTAATCCTAATACGCAGTTTTTCTTAGTTAATGATAAACTAAGCATTAGTCAAGTAAGCACAGTTTATGCTTAACCAACCGTTAACTTTCCGTTAATTACTAAACATTTACAGTTAGGTAGTGCTTAATGAGCTTTACATATGCATACTTTAACTTTTTAAAGCGTTAAGTAAGCATTAACTGTCAGTTAATTAATGTACACTTATTTTAAAGTGCTACTGATCTAAGATCCATGTCCTTGTTCCATGTTATTTTCTTCCTGTGCTGTTTGAGTGTTACACCAAGTAGACAGAATGGAGTCACTGTTTATGAATCAATGAGTGGAGTTCAGACCGCAGTGAAGTGCTTACGCGGGCTCCACCAATCAGAGACGTCGCTGTGACACTATAGGATCATGGGTAGTGGAGTTTTTCTCTGTGAGATCGCAAATAAGCTGTTTTCAATAAAACAAGGTTGATATCAAACAAACTTGTGTCATCTACCGGAGCATATACCATTGTTTCACGCTCGGGTAGCTAGCGGTAAGTCTGCCTGTTTGATGGTTATGACATTGTGGCTTATAACCAAATCCCCTATGGAGAAAAAATTTATGGGATTTTTACTTCCGGAACCGCACTGTTGAGCCCTACTGTGTAAGGCTAATACCAATGCACTTTTGATTTATTTGGTGGCCTGGATTCGCATGTTACACCTGTGGTACTCTTGGATTTGGGGAGGGATCAGAGAAAATACATTATAACACATGATAGGATATGTCAATCACTTTCACTCATTTCCTCTCCTTTAAACACAGGGCTTTGGGCCCATCGTGACGCGTGACGAAGTGGGGAATCCGGCAAATAGTTTTTTCTAAGATGAAGATAGTTGTTGTGTGGGATTTACTGAAAATAACAACAGCAACTTGAATCTCCTCCCAAGAGCTGATGATAACTGAAATGATAAGATTAGAATGTGTAAGTTTTATTTGCATTTTGTATTTATTTATTTTTTATTTCTTAAATTATTCTTTTTGGGAAGGCCTAGGTCTTTTCAAATGTGTGTGAACTGGTTTCAATGCATCTGTGCCTGTTGATGTGCAGTAGAAACACAACATTTACCACAGGATGTTAAATATGTACAGTAACTGTGGCATGACGATGCATAACAGCTTCCACTTAGAGACTGCAAATGGGACGGATACCTGCTAAAGCTAGTTATCTGGGGAAAATAATATCCTATTTTCACCTGCACCAAATTAGAGCCAAATAAATTATTCTAAATACAGTATACTCCCAGTTATTGCTCTTACTGTTGCTTTTGCCATTTTGCCTGTTATTCTTGTCAGCGAGTGTCATTAAGAGTGACATCAATACTATTTTTCAGTGACTGAGTTTAGGAAGAATTCTGCTCTGTGTGTGTGTGTGTACTTTCAGATTTCTGAAAAGCCAATAAGATCTTACAAAGGAGACAATAATTTCGATATGCAATGGAAATGATGTGGGGGAAAGTACAATAATATTAGCCTATTTAAAACAGTTGCAGGTAGAGCTTGGCAGATTTAAAATAACATGTCTAAATTTGTTAAAGGGTATGAAGGTATTTTTTTTAATTTGTTCCTGTAATTTGCTCAAGGAGTCAGGGGCACTGAAGCAATACGCTTTTATTCTGTATTGATTTTAATTAATCAGTTCATTAAAGTACAGTGCACTGTGGTTGTGTTAGCTTATGTGGCCTGCACCTCGTTTTAACAAAGCCACTGCCTGCCCTGCAGTCATGAGTCATGTTAATTTGACAGCTGTAAGTCTGACCATTCGCTGTACTGTGTGAGTGTGTGTGTGTGTGTGTGTGTGTATGTATGTGTGTCCTTCACCAGGTCAAGGGGAGTGCTCGCTGTGAATCGTTGTGGCTCGTATGAGCTGTCACATAAAATCAGTTTTATACTGAGTTTTTTATGTTGACCCCTCCAAAACACACACACCACACCACACCACACCATACACACACACACACACACACACCATATTAATAGATAGTATATTTTATGGTTCTACTTCTGACCCGAGAGTCCTTAGTTCAATTGGATTTGTCTTAACAGCGTTCACGAGCGTGTCATTGCCGGCTGTACGCTCTAACCTATATTTCCCGTTTAATGTCAGACATTAGCAGCTGTTGGCGTGCACTATATCAGAGGCTTGTCAGTTAAATGGAGAGAGCGCCACCTGAGAGATTCTAGACAGGGAGACCGGGCTTAGCTTCAGACATCCATCTCTCCTCCTGCCAACTTCAAATGCACACACGCGCACACACACACACACACACACACATTGGGCTGAGGAGCCAGCACAGGCTGCTTTGGAAATATACTGTATTGGTTTGATTTAAAGGGAGAGTTCAAGGAGATATTTTACTTGTAGACTTTTCTCACTCAAGCTTCAGCTCCAGTTCGAGTTGGCAACTCTAATATCATAGATACAATTACCTTTCTGATAATCTATTTATTGTAGTTAAATCAACCTTTATTTATACTGGAAGGACACTGAGGTTTCCCTCATTTGCAGTGACAACGAGTTAAAAGTACATAGGCTACAAAAATCATATCCAAAAAGTAAAAAGACAAGATGCAACAAAAACCCAGGGAAAAAGAAAAAGAGAAAAAAGAAAAGTCAAGGGTAAGGGCTGCTAGCAAACTAATCTGTTAACCTGTCCAGCCTGCTTAACAGTTATTCATTCATTCATCAGATATCAGTATCTCCACTGGCCTTCCATCCGTTCTTGGCCAGATCCTTGTTTCAACCCGGTGGTAGTGAGTGCTTGTGAGCGCTCAGTTTACCCAACATGTTTGCGGAGAGTCGTTTCCTCCTGATATTTGTGACAAATCTTATCCATGTTCTCCCTGTGCCATGGGATCATCATGTGACGCATGCCTTCTATTGCCTCTGCCCAATCCACCACCAGAATCCTGTCTGCTCTGTGTTTCCTGCCTACCCTGACATTACCCCTACTTTGCTGTAGCCAACACGTCATTACTCACCTCCCTTCCTTTTGTCTTTCTATATTGTACTTTCACCAATTTATTTTTTTCGCAGCCATTCCACATCTCTGTCTAAATGTTTAATTGTTCGGCATTGTCCCTGATATAATAAATAAATAAAAATAAATAAAAAAGGGGCATAGAAATGCCTCATTGTACAATCAACACCTGACTTTGGGCATTGACATGCACACCCCGTTCTCAGAGAGAAAGTCAATAAGTGGAAGCCAAGTGACGTCGTAACAAGGGTTCCATTTAAAATCAAGCAGGAAAATTGCAGGGAGGAACGCTCTGATTTCTGTTGTTCTTTGTGTGTGTGCTTCCTGTGGGTGGAGTGGCAGCAGAACATGAATGTTCATGAAGTGAATGTAAATGTATTAAAGAGCACCTGTTGTGCTTTTTCAACCTTAATGACCTATTAACGTTGTAATAATGATTTATAGTCATGTTTAACCATACTAAAGTGTTAAATAATGTCTTACATGCATTTAGACGTATTCCCTGCTGACCGTCTGGGGTGGCTGTGCAGAGCGCTAGGAACGCCGGTCATGATTCACTTGTTCAAATTTCCGGGATTTATCTATGTAGATCAATCCGGATTTTCCATGTATGGTAATGCTGCAACGTGCTCAGGCACGCTCCGGCCATGCTCAAAACTGCCCACGTGCCGCTGAAACTGTTCCAGAAGGTAACCAATCACAACAGAGTTGGGTTTGCAGGAGGTGGGCGAGGGGACGGAGAAGGGCAAAGACAGATAATTCCGAAAGCCCCAGATGAAAGGAAGCATTTCACGAAAATCTACATAGTTTTTTGTGCTGTGATTCGTGTCAGATTGCTCTATAGGAGTCATTAATGAGAAATTAGGACCAGAAAAGTAGTATAATAGGAGATCTTTAAGTAAAAGAAAAATAAATAAAAATGTAAAAAAAGAAACTTGTGGAACTTCCGGGTTACAGAGCATGGGGTAGGTACGATCGCTCTATAGCTCCCACAAAATATTTCAGACCTAACTGATTAAACCCTATTTTCGTCGATTTTTTTTGTGCTTGTGTTGCCGGTAACACTGATACTGTTTTGGAGAAATGCCTAGAAGCAAGAAAAACGCAAAAAAGAGATTCGGCAGAGTCAGATATGTCCTCGGACAGCGTGGTTAGCATGGACGTTGGTGTTAACTCAGTGGCTTCCATTTCGGATCTGCTTGAACAGCATAGAGCAGCCATAGCCGCCGAGTTTAAATCATCTTTCGCCAGCATGAACACTAAGCTGGACAACATCCAGGCCGTGGTCTCAAGCCAGGGGAAACGTATAACCGATCTCGAGGAGAATGCAGAAACTGTTTGCGGACGCCTGGAGCAACTTGAGGCTACGTGCTCCTCACTGCAGGAAGATAACAAGCTGTTGAAAGCTAAACTATCGGATTTGGAAGGGAGTAGCAGGAGACAGAACGTTCGTATTGTGGGCTTACCAGAGTCACTTGAGGGTGCGCGCCCCGCCGCCTTTTTCTCCGAGCTCCTCGTCGAGGTGTTTGGTGGTCGAGTTCTCCCTTCTCCCCCGGAGCTGGACAGGGCTCACCGCACTCTGGCACCCAAACCGGGCCCGCATGAGAGGCCGCGATCCGTCGTT
Organism: Hyperoplus immaculatus; assembly: GCA_949357725.1. Lineage (NCBI taxonomy): Eukaryota > Metazoa > Chordata > Actinopteri > Uranoscopiformes > Ammodytidae > Hyperoplus > Hyperoplus immaculatus. The sequence continues at coordinate 23,763,804 of OX442369.1, forward strand.
ATCCGCTTTCACCGATACCAGACTAAAGACCTGATCATGAAAGAGGCACGTAAACAGGGCGAGCTGGAGTACCACGGCCACAAGCTCCAGTTCTACGAGGACTACAGCGCGGAGGTCGTGAAGCAGCAGGCTGAATCCAAGCGGGTCATGGCTGAGCTTTATCAGCGCGGTCTCCGTCCTTTTCTTCTTCATCCTGCGAGGCTTCGTATTACTCTCCAGAGCGGCGAGAGAAAGTGGCTGCGGTCTGTCTCTGAAGCATCTAACTACATATCTACACTGGGTGTGAGTCCGTAGTAAATACGATTGCCTGCTGTGAGTATACAATGTGGACAAATGCTCTTTTCATATCCTCAGTCAAACTCTCAGACTGATGGTACTAAACGCATTTTTTCTCCCTTTTTTTTTTTTTTTTTTAAATGATTAAATTAGCTGGGTGAACATGACATTTTTGTTGCTTGTCATTTTGACGTACTGTCTAGCTCACTCGCTTTTTTTATTTGTATCTCTATTTTAAAACGGCCAGATAAGCGTGTCTGTTCTTTATTTTTTTTATTTTTTATTTTTTTTTGCCATTTGGACAGATTGTCTAACTCACGCCTTGTTCTTTTTTTTTGTATTTCGAATTTGTTGGTTGAGCACAGTATGTTTGTTTAGTGTGTTGTCATTTTGACAGTTTGCTGGATTGTTCATAGTGTTACTAGCTGTTATGGGGTGAATTGTACAAGACTTATGTGGGAAGCTAGCACAGGTTAGAAAGTTAAGGCTTGGAATGTTTGTTGTGAGACTAGTAAGGGTCTTTTGGGGTTTGCTGTTTAGAGCAATATATGGGGTGGGATGGGGTGGTGTTAACAGGGGGTTTAGCTGATGGGTTATCACCTGCTGTGTTTTCAGTTATCTGTAGCCCCTTTTACACAGAGATTGCGGCATATTGACGGAACAACATCACTCCAAAATGCCGGCTTTGCTTGCTTCTGTGTTATTTACACAGAAGCAAGCAACGCCGGCCTGCTGGCGCATCAGTAGCTCCTTTTACACAGCGTTGCGGAATGAAAGAGGTGCTTGTAAACAGCGTCAGGTGTGACGTAAACATTTAGCGCCGCGCCGGTCAGCTGCTTTACAACAACAACACTGGCTGGTGAATTGAGAGCAGAAGTGCTGGAGCTTGCAGTAAGAGGGCCGTATTGACAGACCGCTGTCAAGGGTATAATGACCGTTGCTAAGGATCTACGTCATAGTTTTGATGGATAGACGTCTACAAACAGGGCTACTACTCGTTCAGAAAACAATGGAATACTTTTTCAACATGACTTTGCATGTATCAGGAGAGCAGGGAACACAGGAGTTATGGTTAATGTCTGACAGGAATCCAGTCAAGACGACGTGAGTATGTTTGGCTGCATATTGGCAGTTAGACAGTAACTTCAGGCTGCAGCCCGCAATGTAAATGTTCCGCAGTAATTTTCTCCGTGAATTGTGTTATTTATGTTGGGGGGTTAATGCTTTGTTAGCTAGATGGAGCTCTTGTTAAACATATTGACCGATTAGAATTATTATTTGTAGAGTGTGCGAGTCTTGAGTTGTGTTAGCAAAACAGTAGCTCTGTGGCCCGTTCGCTATACTTTATCCCTTACTTAGCCTAGCCTAGCTTTCCCATTGTACAACTTCTCCTGGGCAGAAATAGACTCATACACTCTGCAAAATGAAGCGCGGGGGTTTGGATTGAGCAACGGACCTTATGATCAGCTAGATTATACGCTGTTCCTTTTATTTGGTGATTTTTACGGGACATCAGGCCGCCGTGATTAATGTTAAACACACGTCCTTCAACTGCTAACATGGTCGCATGTTTAGAACGTAGACTACAATTGTGTTTATGGCACGAGGAGGATACTGTGCCCCTATTGTGTTAACTAGTGCAGAGTTTTCAATTCTCAAGTCATTTTTACCACAAGAAATGGACAACTTTTTTATTTCTCATTAACTACTTACTACTGGGAACATTTGCATATAACTTCAAAAACTGTAATGCTGTTTAATTTTTAAAACAAATACATAGAACTGCAGCATTTTTAATTCCTATTTGTGTTTCTTGACGATGCAGGACTTCCTTTACATTTTCTTGTTTTTTCTATCTTTATGTGAAAACTAACTTGGCATACACCTGATTTTGATTGTTATCGCATTCCTATATTGCTGTATCGCAAAACTGTGTAAGTACAACCAAGGCAAGCAATGAATATTCCAATGAACACTTTGCCTAAAACGGTTTGCTTTCCTTTTTACTTCCAAATCACTGGCTTAGACAATTAGTTTAAGCTGGACTCAAACCTGTATAATGGTTTGTGGTGTGATCTCATTATTTGGCGATGGCACTAGTGCATAAAATGGTTTTTGAAACCAATAGGAATGAGTCACAAAAATAGAATGATAGTTTTCTAAAACGTTATTGTTTTTTTTACCAAATGAGTCCTACTTGTCTATGGTGGAAGCTGAAACTGACACAACCTCAGAGTGTAGATACAGGCCTTAAACGTTACATTAATTCAGACTCTCCACATTGCTGTACATTACCATCTGAATAGGGTAATTAGTAATTACAGCCTCATTTCAATAAATCCCGCGGTTGAGCGGATGCTGGATGTCTGTTTGGTCCTGGCATTGCTTGCAATGATGGAGACAATGAGCATTTGAGGAATCATTATCTTCTCAATGCTGTAGGGTTGTGTGTGTGTGTGTGGGTGTTTGTCCTTGTGTAATATGTACAAGTGTCTATGTGCAAAATGCATTTATGCCCTAAACAACAAGCTGTACACACACACACATACACACAATGGCCTTTTGCTAAATGACCTCGATAACAGAGGCAATCTGCTCTCCCTCATCGTACCACTGATGGTCCAAAGCCCTGCATCCACGGCTCATGGGCACTGGGGCAAACGCTGGCTCTCTCACACAGAAAATCAAAGTAATCAGACCAAGAATGCCAGCCTATAGAAATGTTCCAGAATGTCAGATGGTGGATCAGTTAGCCAGGGCTCTTCAACCTTATTCAGCCCAGGGACCCCAAGAAGTGTTGCATTTAACTTTTTTAAAAGCTCACTATCATTAAATCTCCCCAAAATGAGATACACCGTTTGTTTGCGATTTACTCTTTGTCACTCGCGTGTACTCCTACCTTGTCATAGACACACCCCTTATTGTTAAGAGTAACCACTAAATCATCAAAGTTGGAGCTACTCTTAGCATTAAGATGTTTTGTGAACACGGAGCCCAATACTACTTACTACTAGTAGGGGAGAATGGGGGAATCTGAGGCATCGGGTAATGTGAGCCACCCCCTGTATCTAGGCAACGGAAAACATTTTTGGTCATGTGAGATATGTTTTCAAGCCCCTCTCATTTCCCCATGGCCCTGAAAAAGAGGACCTCATGGTGCTGTGGTAAGCCAAATAGGTATTTTGTATGTAAAAGTAAATTTTCTTGCTGCAAATGTATTCACGTAGAAAAACTTATATCATACGTGTTGATGAACTACCAACATATAAAAACCATGTGATGCTATTAGCTAAGGATTAGCCTGAAATGCTAAGAGAGGTAGTTTTTTCTCAAATTGTGGTGGTGGGGGAAAGTGAGCCAAATGCTGTGGGGGAAAATGAGACACTGTCTCACTTTCCCCCACCATGAGGCACAAGTTAAGTCTTAAACATATTTTAATGCAATATAATATTACATAACATATGTTTTATTTTAATGTCATACACATTGTAGAAAAGCCATCATGCCAAGGAAATACACCAGGAAGACGACCTGGGGCAACCACTCGGAAAGAGCACCTTCTCATATTTCCCTATAACCTTCAGGGCTGGAATGTAGAGTAGGCCTAGTTGTAGAGTATGACAGGCTGATGTTATAATCCAGTTGGGTCTTCTCCTGTGTTCTGAGTCCCAGGCTGTTCTCGCTGGTTCTGATTTTCCTATGCTTTGACCCCCAGACACAAGCTGGTTCCAAGGGTCCTGTGTTCTGACCCCCAGACTGTGTTCTAATCTAACTGGTTCTATCTGTCATTTGAATCTTATTAAAACCTTTTGAATTATAATATGTTGTATTTGATTTTGTTCAGAGTGTTTAGAACATTTGCTTTGCTTAATTGACCAAACCCCATCATTCTTTTACTAGTCTGACATTAGTTCTGGAATGTGTGGCTAGCTTTCAGGATTCTAACTGTTACAATTTGTGTTGTTATGGTAGTTTAGTGTAGAGTGTACAAAGTAGGTGGTTCAGTTTACCCCCTTGATTTTTCTGGTCTGCCTCAGTTTACCCCACAGCTGGGGTAAAGTGAGCCACATGACAACTTGTTTTAAAACAATCATATTTTCACTGCCCTTTGTCTTGAAAAAATTCTGCTAATGCCCATTTCTAGGAAACATCCTGAATTAATGGGAAATGTGTAAATTTGAGCGATAGATCATTTTAGCTCGCTTAGAGGGGAGCAAATGTAAAAAGTGGCTCTGATTACCCCGTTCTCCCCTACTACAGTCTATGCAGTAGAATACAGGCTGTAGGCCCACTGTATGTTCCTGACAGTCTGGTGCCCTTCTTTAATCCCAGATTAAAACACATATGTACCCCATATTTATTCAGTAAGTACAGTCCAAACATATAAACATGAACTTTGTAGTAAGCTTGTCCTTTTTTTGTGGTTATAATGGATGCCCTCCAGTCTGGATATGCTAATTTTGTAAAAACCAAAAAAAAAATTACCGATCTTCCCCTGAGCATCTAGCTTTCTTGTTTAGCACAACACAATACTCTACACACCTGTATGGTACGTACATAATGGTACACTGTAAGTCCAAAAGCATTACACTGTAATGGGGAAGAAAGACCATGTACATTACAGGCCATAACCCAAAGTGTAGCATAGCAAGAAGCTTAGCTTTTGTTTCAAAATGATGTCATTGTGAGTCTATTGCTGCATTTATGAACATTTATTTCATTATAATAAAAATAATGAAATTGATGTCTTTGGCTTGTCCAACAAACAGAATGGGACATTCTGTGACAATTATATTTATCCAAACATAAAATCACTCAATTAGTTTGATGGGGAGTGTGTTTGCGTTATGCTTGATAGAGCACTGTCCCCTAATGCCTTTGTCTTTGATTGTTCTCCCGGGACAGAAGAGTCCACTTGCTGCTGCTCATTATGCTAACGCTAATATTTGCAGTGGAGCCAGATGAATGCCACAGTAGTTATGCAAGGTAAAAGAGCAGAAATTACACAGGAAGAAACTAAAGCCGTAGAGTTTGTGCCACATTGTGTGTATGTGCTGTGTTGCTAGAACCCTCTGTTGATGTACGTGGGTAAACTCTGCATGCTTTGTTGAAGGCTGAAGGCTTCTGCTGTGTGCCAGTTAAAGGTCGGAGGAGAGTTTAAAAGTATTTCTGAGTTCAGCTGTAGTATAAAACTGGAGGCTGCTTGTTTATAGCATAAGGGAATAGGCGAGCCCTTGCTAAGCTGTTCCAGTTCAAATTCTGTAGAAAGCTGTGTCGGGAGAGTGAGGGTTATATCAGAGCACATGTGAGAAGATGTAAGTTTGTAATAGCTGTCATTAACTCCTGTATGCATATGATTATGATATTATATGTTACTAGTCAGTTGGTAGCTATTCATTCTGATCATTGAGCCACTGATAAAATATAGTCTATTTTCAGTAACACTTTATAATAACTATCCGTTGTAACTCGTTAATAGATCATTAGTAAACTCTTAATTAATGATTATTAATGATTTGTTAAGTGTTTGTTAGCAGTTTGTTAAGGATTTATAACAATGGTAGATAGTTAATAGCTTAATAATTTAATCAATTCATCTGGGAGGTAATCCGAGATTAACTGATCACGTCACGTTCAAGTCCATGGCATGCACAGTGTGTATTGAGTTTATTTAAAAATATTTGAAAATGGGGCTGCCCTCAGTTTCCCATGCACTGTGTATAGTCTATAGCCTATTTCAGCCTCGTCGGTATCTCGGATTACCTCCCAGATGAACTGATTCAATTATTAAGCTATTAACTATCTACCATTGTTATAAATCCTTAACAAACTGCTAACAAACACTTAACAAATCATTAATAATCATTAATTAAGAGTTTACTAATGATCTATTAACGAGTTACAACGGATAGTTATTATAAAGTGTTACCCTATTTTCTATATTAACAGGAATCCAAGCACCCAACCCAATTTCACAGTGGTCCAAAGCACAGAACAAAGTAGTTGGCACTGAAATTGTGGGATACTTTTTTTGTACCCCTATTCATTCTAATGGACGGCGTACATGCCACGTGACTTTCATGTTCCTCTCTGAAAACAAAAACCTTGGCCGACACACCTTGGTGTCCATGTTAAATGATATATTACAGGATAGATTCCCCCTTAAATGTGTTTATGGTAACATATCTAGCTAGAAATGTGCGTTTTACTTTCATGGTCTTCAATCGGTGAACATGTACAATCTTTGGTATGATAGTAATTACGAAGGTAATTCCAGATACGTCGGCCAGAACAACGTTTCAATGCAACGTTTGTTGTGGTTGCTATGGTGGTTTGTATCATTTCACAGCCGTTCATTTTATTTATCTTAGGTTGATTTTTTATTTTTTTTTTAGATTTTTTTAGGGCATTTTTATGCTTTATTGATAGTGTAGATACAGAGTTGAAATGGGGCAGAGAGGGGAGTGACATGCAGAGGACGACCGCGGGCTGCAATCGAAACCCGGGTCCGCTGCTGGCCGAGGCCCATGGGGGGACGCCCTACCAACTGAGCTAAGGGCGCCCCCATAGGTTGAATTTTAAGACTATCCCAAACACAGAGATGATAAAAAATTATTTTGCATGATGGTGCGTTACCTCAACATTACATGACTTTGCAGAACCATGAGATACTTAGGCGATTAAAAAAAAATGCTAATTTTTATCCACTTGGTGGCTTGTTTTTTTTCACCGCTTCAGTAGCCCTCATTCACTCAATTCATTGTCCATGCTTCATTTATGGTTGCATTTATTAATTGCATCTGTTTTTTCCCCCACAATAAACCTTGGAAACACTTTGATTAACTGGTTTGTGTGAGTAAAGTATTATGGTCACTGTTTACGAGTAAAAGGAAATACAACCTATTAAAACTGAATGAATTAGTATGCTATCATTTTCCCTTGTCTAAGGGTCAGGCCTGGAGGTGAATGTGATGCGAATACACTGATGTTATAAAAGGATGAGTTCTGATTCTTTTTGATAGCCTGAAGTCACTCTTAACGTGTTGTACAATTTGGAGTATTTAGGCTTCATATCACGGTGTGGTATTAATGAATTGACTCAACACAACACAATTTAGCCAGTTGTGTGTCTGCATTTGCACATACATTGTAGCCATTATGCATGTGTGCTTGTTTGCGTGGGTCTACTCTGTAGAAGTGTGGATAGGAGTTATGCAGCATTTTGTCTGAAGGAACACATGAAAAACATCAGCAAGGACAATTTTCTACAGACACAAATTTATATTGGATCAATTTCTTAGCTAACTAATACAGTAATTTATCAAATGTAACTTAATCAGATTCCTCCAGACATGGCCGAATACCATTTCTATGAGGGGTGATAGCTACCCACTCTAATTAAAGCTGGGAGGCGTCCCTGTCTCTCTGACTCTACCTGTAATCTACATCTGCCCTTACTTCAGACAATTGAGTGAGAAATTAATCTGGGAGTTAAATGTGATCATCCTAACAGCCCAATGAGATGCAAAGTGACATGAACTAAGACTTTCAGTGGACCAGTACAGTTCAGCAAACAATATGTATACAGTATATAACACTTTGACAATAAAGGTAGGGGATGCTGGTTTAAATCTGTGAAGGCTGAATCCGAATCACTGATTGGAAAACATATCACACATAGGTATGTTGGTGCCTTATTTATTGTATGCAGTGATACGTACAACGATTAGTTATTATATTTGCTTATTAACCCTCCAGGGGCCTCATTTATAAAGCTTGCTGCGCACAAAAACCTTGCGTAGACAGGCAGAATGTGCGGTCAAATGTGCGGTGGCAAAACGGTGGTATTTATAAAAGAATTCTTTGCGGAGAAGTGTGCGTATTCCCACGCCAACTTTTGACCATACGTAGAGCTCCCGCAAGGTTTTCCTGACTCGGGGAATCAGCGACACTCAATGGCAACACCACAAAATAAAGCTCTGTCATCGGAAAAACACACATATCCTTGTGAAATGCATGGCACCCAATAGCCTATATTTAATTAAGTATATGTGCGTACCTATTGTTGCGAATATAGGCTACTGTTGTCTATGGCATGCAGTAATGATGTAGGTTGATTTACTTATCAATTAGGTCTATACATGTTTTGGTTATATTTTTAAATTGAATCTTATAGTTCTACTCTATAATAATATCATATACGTCGGGAGGTGTGTCCGTGAGTGGCCAGCGGGAGAGCAAATAGTCTATATTTTAGGCTGTGTGTAAAAAGTAGTTTTGTACAAAGTTAAGGCCAAACATATTAATTAAAACAATATATTTCGTTAGATAAAATCATGTTATGAATTTAGCAAATTATTTTATGCATCTCTTTCCCATAACAACTAACCCTGGAAGTTTAAACTATAATCTGACGTTGTTGGAAATGTGTTGATCTCACGGAAGGGAAACAATACTTTGGAATAGACTACAGGCTAATGCATTATTTCACTTCTCACAACACATTTTATATAGGCCTACATATAGTCCTACAGTTAGGCTAATACGTGATATTTCATACAGTACAAAGTTGGGCAAAACAGCTTACCAAAGACTATAACGACTGTGCCAATCATGATATGTGATCAGCGCGCGCGTGTGTGTTTGTGTGGCAGTTACAGCGATGCATGGCACGGGCTTTCTTCCTTCCCAGTCGCTTTCTTTGCGGAAAGTGATTGCGTGCAACAGTGTGCCGCACAGTTTTATAAATCTCAACTTTTATTTTGCGCAGCACATTCTTGGCTTTGTGCGAACGCAATGTTTTGGGAAGGTTTCTACGCACACCTTTATAAATGAGGCCCCTGGTATGTTCCGGGTCAAATTGACCAGTTTTGAAATTTGAAGATCTAGGAAAAATAGTTAAAAGTATTTTTTCAGTATGAAAATTATTCTGCTTGCCTTAATTAGTGTAATCAACATATAATATGAAAATAGTTCATCTCACATATTTGCAACCACCCCCTGCATGTTTATATCACATAGATACTGTTTGGGTCAATTTGACCCGGCAGTAAAACTGGAGGTAAAAGTGTGTCAGAAATGTAAGATTATTTCTTTCTTTACAACTGTGAGACATACGTATTTCACCCAAATCACACACACACACACACACACACACACACACACACACACACACACACACACACACACACGCAGACACAGGTGCAAGTGTTACGACTTTTGACAGGAACCATTACGTTCTCGCGGGAAAACTCCACCCACATTCAGTGGACACTCAACAGGTGAAAGGCAAAACATATAAAAGATTATCTGCATGGGAGTCCTACCAACAATACACTCTGTCAGGCAGACCTTTACAAAATGAGTAGCAGAAGCAAAATGATGACAGTCCAGGAGGCTGTGGAAGTCATCATTGATCATGCTAGTGAAATAGAGGAGGATGTATCTTGAGCTAAATTCTGAACCAGATGAGGGATTGCAATTCCTATTCTTCCAAGCAAGACATTCATGTCAAAAAATGGTGAAATACAGTGAATACTTCATCCCCAAATATGCGTCAGGCAAAACTCGCTGCAGAAAACATAATAAAGACAGTGCCAGGGCCCACTAGGATGGCAGTGACTTGTGTGACTGACATCAAGTCAGCTTTTGAGCTGGTCATGCCAGATTCAATACAGAAAATCATTCTGGAAATGCCTAATGTAGAAGGGAGCTGTGTTTTAATGGGAGAAGTGGAAGGAGCTGGACAAAACACATTTAGATGCGTATTTGGGGCTCCTTATCCTGGATGGGGTCTATAAGTCGAATGATGAATCGACAGCCAGTCTGTGGGATGCAGAGACAGGCAGGGCTATATTTCAAGCCACAATGTCTCTTGAAACTTTTCACATTTTCTCCAGAGTAATCAGATTTGATAATCGAGAGACAAGGGCTGGTATATGTGAGAGAGACAAGCTGGCAGCTGTTGGGACAGTGTGGGACAAGTGGGTAGAGCAACTTCCACTACTCTATAACCCAGGCACATTATGCATTATTATTCTTCTATGGGGCTCCTCCAACCGGCTTTTCAGTGTAAACCTGCATGTTCAATGCATAGCTGGTGTCTGCATCACATGCTGCCCGGATTTTTATCTCATATTTAGCTGGTTTGGAAGGCATGTATTGCCTTAGTGGGCAGCGACCTCTGAATGCCACCAGCATTTCATACACTGTGATATTAGGGCCTGGGTTATAGAGTAATGTTGGTCTTTCAAAAGTAATAAAGTGGTGAAAAAAAGTTTGAACATGTATTTTTCTTAATGAAAAACTAGTGAATTATCCTAATTGAACCATTCCTCGTTAGAGGTAAGGAACACCATTGCACTAAATATTGATAGAATCGTTAGTAATGGAGTTAGTAATGAAATGTTCACACTGCTTGTTAGGATTTATTTTGGTTTCGGACATCTTTTGGATAATAAACATGCACCGGGTCAAATTGATCCGGGAACTCCATTGCTGTTCCTGACAAATGAACAAACAGGAGGGTTAAACATAAATGACTGGAATTTAACATAACAATTGTTTTAAATGTGAATTGTGTCGATGCTACCTAGTTATTACATTTTATTCATAATAATTAATTTTCTCTGGTTTTCCATGTAGACGCTAACATTTTCCTCATTGCACAAGAAAACTGTGTGAGCACAACTACAGTTAATTAAGCAGAACCTAAGCATTTGTCAACACTATGTTGAGATGAATTAATGTCTAGTATGCATTTACTAACCATTAACTTAAAGTCAATATTGTAAAGTAATACCGATTTAATTCACAAACCACACTTAAATTGGGCATCCACAGTGAGAGCGGAACATAAGGGAGAGAGAGAGTGACTCACGGCCAGGTAGAGGGCAGCGTAGACACTGAGCGCGGCCTCTTTGGAGGGGAAGGTTTTGCGTGCGCGCAGGATGTCGTCCTGGTTTCCTGTGCACGCCTCCTGGTGGCTGATGTAGCGTAGCGCCTGCTGGCAGCCCAGGGCCGTGTAGTTGGGCTTACACACCGTCAGGAAGTAGGGCGCCAGGTTCCCCGTCACCACCTGGCCCGCGTTAACAAAGATGTCCACCGTGAACAAGCCAAAGGTGTAGACTCCTGCAGACACACAAAAGAGCTGTCGTGATAAACCATCTCATCTACTGATCGCACCAACCTCGCGAGCAGGTGTCTATGTGGGGGCTGTGGTGAAGTGGATAGGGTGGTGGACCCGCAACTATAGGGTCGGTGGTTCGATCCGCCCTACCAAGTGTATAGTTAGCTTGCACCCTGCGTGGTAGCTGCTGCTAGCGGCGGAGTTACTATTTCAAGGAGTAACTAGTAATCAGTAATCGGATTACTTTTTCAAAGTAACTGTGGCAACACTGAACATAATACAGAATAGTATTTTGCTGTGTGTCACTCCTATTCTAACCCCTCTCCCTGTCCCCTTACCCTAACCACCCAGCTGTGATGCCTGTGAACATAGGGCTGTGGGAACATAGAGATGACCCCCCCCCCCAACATCAATACTATATTAATTTTATTTTCATTTCCATGTAGGGGAGAGTGGCCTAAGTTGTGCAACTTTTCACTCAAAGTGACTTTAAAGTGAGGCCTTGACAGTAAAGTCTCCAACTCAAATATGTACATATATTTCAGGGTGTTGTGCATCCCTGGCAATAAAAACTTTGGATCTGGAATAAACTGTTGAAGAAATATAGCTTTCAGAAAAAAAGTTGTCTTGATGCACAACTTGCCCCCGGTGTGGTGTAAGTTGTGCGGTTGGAGAGAATACCATGGGGTGAATTGTGCCATTGCTATATATCTCATAAACTGTAATGCAAGACAAATCCATTAGACAATCACTTATTTAAGGTGTATTTAAAGTAAATAAAGTAAATAGTTGACAAAGATTGAAGGACAATTTTCTTAAACAAGGCCTAGCAGATCTAATGGTTTTACCTGCAAAGCTCACAATGACAAAGTCACCATCATCATCTTTCTGGCCATCTGAACTCTCATCAGTGGTGTCGTTAAGTGGAATTGAGATGTCACTTCTGAGCTACTGTAGACAATCACTTTCTTTTGGTGACCAGCGTATACAGCCATGCCACTGGCACAACTCTCAGAAATGTACTTTGCACTAGTTGCTCCGTGCTTGTGGAACCAACTGCCACCTGACAAATGTGATTCCCCTACATTTCTGCCTTTAAATCAAGGCTCAAAACCCATATGTACACCCCGGTGTTTCCTCCCCATTAACTATCTTACCTCTGCACTACTATCTGTGTTTATGTGGATGTTTGGGCTTTACGTCTTTTATTTTGGTTATTGTTATTTTAACTCCATTGTTTACCTACTGAATGCACTTTGGACAGTGCAAACTGTCATACATGTGCTTTTATAAATACATTTTACTTACTTACTTACTTATAACTCACCCAGGCCCTTTGGCACAAATCACCCCAATCCCAGAAATTTGGATAATAAGCATGATGCAGCAATTTAGGGCTGACATCGTGCTAACTGTATAGACTCAAAATGTAGCATACCAAAGCACTAAAACATGTGTCAAATGTTTTCAAACTTGTCTATAATTGTTCAGACACAATAATCAAAAAAACTTGATCATGGAAATTTTACTTTGAAAGGCAAAACACAGTTTTCTGAGCTTAAATGTGCTTATATCTTATTCCTTGTGTCTCCCTTCTTTACAGAATGAGTCAAATGGATGGCTCTTCTTAAATATGTGGTCACATTTCCAATTTCTTCCACGGTTTTCTAGAAACAAGGGGTGGCACAACTTCCAAAATGCACAACTTAGGCCACTCTCCCCTCCAATATTCTAATTTGTTTAGATTGAATTTAATTTGAATTTAATTTACATTTGCGTTCTAAATTTACTTTATGTATATAGTGCACCTTATCTCTACACTTTTCTTTTTATCTGCACTGTGTCCTTGCACTACGTTTGTGTTTATTTTTGTCTCAGGTGTTGCTCTATTCACTTGTTTTTCTACTTCTATATTGCATTGATGAGAGGAGCCTGAGGACTTAAGACCTTCATTGCCATTGACCGCTGCTGTAATTGTTATATGATAAAATAAACCTCTTGAACCTTGTACATACCTGTGGGTACATTTGGTTTGCAGCTAAAGCAGAGTCAGCCAAACAAACAAAAATACAATAAAAAAACAAAACAATTCAAGCCTGAATATTAAAAACAATTACTCACAATATACTATCTCATGAAGCCAGCAGCATGTTTAAATAGTCAACAGTACTGCACAAAGAAAATGAAAGCGGATGAAGAAATTCTACAAACCAGTTCCAAACACGGAAAATAACAGCAACATTTACAAATGTCTAGTTTTACAAAAGTAACCTATCCCTACAACGACTCACATACGGCTTTGTGACTTACCAGTGAGTGTAATATAATATTTATTTGCATAGTAGCCAAATTATCTAATGTTATTATAATTTTTTTTTATATATTCCTATGACATTGTTATCATCTGTTTTTTATTCACAGAATCAGTGATAACCATCTAAATCTTCCTGTACATTTTCACTTACGAAATATATTTAAATCTTATCTTCTCCTCTTAAGCTAAACCCAGACAGTGAACAGTGTACTGTGGCTAACGTGTAGTGTCGAGAGAACAGCTAGCTGTGGTGATGCTAGGGGCCTATCCGAATAGTCCAATCTCCTAACCTATAGAGCTGTTAAGCGGAAGTGGTTTACTTCCGGGATATGGGACCTCTCGGCTCGAAAAATTACAACGGTAGTCAATGGAAAGAAATGTATTATTTTCTGGTCCCAGTCATGAAATGCCTTCTATTACACATATGTTTTGTATGGATTTAGATGGTATTTTTTCGTGCAAAGAATGGAACAATTTAGCGAGTAGAAGCTGGATACGGTCAGGTTTTGTGCAGAGCGCTTTTGTGGACTACAGCTCTTCGCTGCTCTTGACACTTATGATATACGTCACCACCACTCGCACCCGCTTAGCTCGGAAACATGGCTGTGTCTTTACTGCACTTTACCGACTTCTTTCAATGACAAGACAAAAGTCTTCAGCGTGGCGAAAACCACTACACAAGTGGACATGTGGAGAGTTTCAATTTCTCGAGTGGGGAGATTGTTGGCGTTGTCCACGCCAGCCATTAGCATTAGCACTGTCAGTCGAGAAGTGGAGGGAATGTGTTGAGGTGACGTCACAGAGGCGACAAGACTTGTTGTTCTCGTAAAAAATTTTCAAAAGCCGTTTGACGAATAATCATACAACATACCGTCAAACTCTTCACATGAAAAATGATCATTTAGACCCATACAAAACATATATGTAATCCAAGGCATTTAATGACTGGGACCAGAAAATAGTAGATTACTTTCCATAGACTCCCATTCATTTTTTTTCAGCCGAGAGGTCCCATGCCCCGTAATTCCGCCACTTCCGCTTAACAGCTCTATAAGCCTCCTTTCCTATACCTTAACCCCTAAACGTCATCGGGGTTAAGGAGAGATGAAAGGTGCTTCCTATCGAACATAGGAAAAGACAGCACTGTTTCAAAATAATTCGACTCCACTTTTCCTAACCGACGTCATTGCGCGACGGCGAGTATTGCTGACGTGAGTCGCGTGAAACTACACTATTCTCCGAAAATTGACTACAACAAGCGCTCGTTTGATCCATGCGTTCTTTTCATATTGATTTTAATCAGGTTGTCGCCAACAGAGTGAGAATCACTCCCATATATCCCAATTCACATGTGGAATAAAAAGAGGCTACACTTGTGTTGATGTTGAAATGAACTGCCCCCAGTAACTTTATTAAATGTGAAGTTGGTATTTTATTTTCTTATGGTGTAAATTATGTGCTACGAAAATAACTATTATGATGTTGGTCTTTTATGAGTTATTTATTATCTTTAGCCTGTGTGTGTGTGTGTGTATGGGGGGGGGGTATTTTGTTTTAGCCGAGTTAAATCTTCCTCTCTTCTCCTCTCCTCTCTTCTGTTTTACCTCTCGTTCGTATTCGTGTAGAGTCGGTAAACTCCGGCGGTGGCCTGTTGCTTTAAATCTTGCCGCCGTAAAGGATTATGGGATACCACTATCTCCTTTCCTTTAGCATAGGTTGGTCCGGAGTAACCTATGCTAAAGGAGGGTTAAAGGATGAATCGAGGCTCCTTTCCTATGCCTTTCCTAAGCATTTTGAGAATTCGGATCACCTATCTGCCGAGTACTTCCGGGTCATCTCGATAGGAAAGGAAATTTCCTATGCTAAAAATACTATTCGGATAGGCCCTGGGTGTTGACCTCTTTATATCTATGCTGTGTGGACACGGTGAGCCATAATGGGCTCAGACAGCGCTGTCACACTGCTGTTCATGAGAGCCTTCCTCTCTCTCCTCCTTGCTGCTTCCAACAACTTCAGTGCCATCCCTGCTGTTAAGTTAACATTGGGGGGAACTGTCTGACATACCTTTATAGAGACTGTTTTATGTGCATTCAAGAACATCTATATGTAACCAAGAACAGTATTCACAACATTTCCGCATTAAGGATCGCCATGCCCATCTCTGTTCTGTGCGTCCGTCCATTATCGGCACTTTACTCTGATGCCATTTAGTTTATGTGTCTCGTTTGGCAAAGTTGTTTATGCTAATTGACGACATGCCGGAGCAGCCATCGTTGGATGACATATAATATAATGTATGTACATAACACCAGTTCCTTAGTCAGTGTATCCTCTCATAGCTCTGCTGTCCCTTCTACAAATAATTATTTAAACGACAGCAGGGAGCGTCATAAAAAAATTAACATTACCATTATACTCCTTATTTATCCTATCCTACATAAACACAAACAAAAATAGTGTGTGTATAAAAAAAAATATTTAAAAAAAGGAAAACAAGGGAAACAGAGAATAAAAAGCCCCTACATATAAGTAGATATGATGAACATTTACATCACTTGCTCACAAACCCCATACCAACCAACAACTCCTAACAGCAGATGAAGCCTAGAGTAGACTAGTCATTGTACAGCAGAGTGGCTGCTCCTCACTCAGTGACTGTGCATAAAACAGCTCCTCTGTCTACAGGTGTACACACACTGTGTAACAAACAGCCCCCCAGGGTCCACCATGCGCCATTCATACTGCTCCTTACCAAAGCAGCCAGGCTCTACGTCTCACTGACTGCAGAGGGGTTTTGACAGACATAATTACTTCCCTTCTACACTAAATTGACACTCGTTCTCAAACACACACACACACACACTCGGATTTTTTGATACTCAAAATGAAATTGAAAATAAACATTAAGACAGCATGATTGAACCTCCACCAAATTTCTTCCGGGTTACAGAGCATGGGGTAGGGCCGACCGCTCTATAGCTCCCACCGACTATTTCAGACCTAACTGATTAAACCCTATTTTCATAGTTTTTTTTGTGCTTGTGTTGCTGGTAACACTGATACTGTTTCGGAGAAATGCCTAGAAGCAGGAGACGCGCAAAAAAAGATTCGGCAGACACAGATATGTCACCGGACAGCGTGGTTAGCATGGACGTTGGTGCTAACTCAGTGGCTTCCATTCCGGATCTGCTCGAGCGGAATAGAGCAGCCATAGCTGCTGAGATTAAATCCATTGCCGCTGAGTTTAGATCATCGTTTGCCAGCATGGACACTAAACTGGAAAACATCCAGGCCGTGGTCTCAAGCCAGGGGAAACGTATAACTGATCTCGAGGAGAATGCGGAAGCTGTTTGCGGACGCCTGGAGCAACTTGAGGCTACGTGCTCCTCACTGCAGGAAGATAACAAGTTGCTGAAAGCTAAACTATCAGATTTGGAGGGGAGGAGCAGGAGACAGAACGTTCTTTTTGTGGGCTTGCCGGAGTCGCTTGAGGGTGCGCGCCCCACCGCCTTTTTCTCCGAGCTCCTCTTCGAGGTTTTCGGTGATAAAAATCTCCCTTCTCCCCCGGAACTGGACAGAGCTCACCGCACTTTGGCACCCAAACTTGTCCCGGGTGAGAGATTGCGGCCCGTCATCATACGCCTCCACAGATACCAGATTAAACACCTAATCATGAGAGAGGCACGTAAACAGGGCGAGCTGGAATATCACGGCCACAAGCTCCGGTTCTACGAGGACTCAACGCGGAGGTCGTGAAGCAGCGGGCTGAATACAGGGGGGTTTTGGCTGAGCTTTATCAGCGCGGTCTCCATCCCTCTCTTCTTCACCCTGCAAGGCTTCGTATTACTCTCCAGAGCGGCGAGAGAAAGTGGTTGAGGTCTGTCTCTGAAGCATCTAACTACATCTCTACATTGGGTGTGAGTCCGTAGTGAATACGATTGCCTGCCGTGAGTATACAATTTGGACAAATGCTCTTTTCATATCCCCAGCCAAACTCTCAGACTGACGGTACAACATGCATTTTTTCTCCCTTTTTTAAAATTAGTAAATTGGCTGCGTGAACGTGATATTTTTGTTGCTTGTCATTTTGACGTATTGTCTAGCTCACTCACTTTTTTTTTTATTTGTATCTCTATTTTAAAACGGCTAGATAAGCGTGTCTGTTCTTTATTTTTTTTTATTTTTTTTTGCCATTTGGACAGCTTGCCTAACTCACGCTTTGTTCTCTTTTTTTTGTATTTCGAATTTGTTGGGTGAGCACGGTTTGTTTGTTTGTTTAGTGTGTTGTCATTTTGACAGTGTGCTGGATTGTTCATAGTGTTACTAGCTGTTATGGGGTGAATTGTACAAGACGTATGTGGGAAGCTTGCACAAGTCAGAAAGTTAAGGCTTGGAATGTTTGTTGTGAGACTAGTAAGGGTCTTTTGGGGTTTGCTGTTTAGAGCAATATATGGGGTGGGTTCTGGGTGGGATGGGGTGGTGTTAACTGGGGGTTTAGCTGATAAGTTATCTGCTGTGTTTTCAGTTATTTGTGTTTTTCTTTTTTTGTGTGTGTTTTCTTTTCCTCTGTATTTTGCTACTCTTTTTCTTATCGGAGCAACTCTTTCTATTCTCATTATAACTGAGCTAGATGAAGGGTAATCTTAATTTAATTAGCTGGAATGTCAAGGGTCTAAATCACCAAGTGAAAAGGGGTAAGGTCTTAACCCACCTAAAACGGCTCAGGGCTGGAATAGTTTTCCTTCAAGAAACCCACTTACATGACTCTGACCATGGGCGATTAAGTAAATGCTGGCGTGGACAATTTTTTCATTCTAATTTCAGGGGTAAGGCTAGGGGCACAGCTATCCTTATTGATAGTAATATTCCTTTTGAGTCCTCAAACGTTATATCAGATAAAAATGGACGTTTTATTATTGTTTCAGGCAAACTTTACAATAAGTCAGTCATCTTGGCCAACGTCTACGCGCCTAACGTCGATGATGTAGAATTCTTTAAGAGATTTTTTTCTCAACTCCCCGATCTCAATTCCCATTCTCTTATTCTTGGTGGGGATTTTAATTGTTATCTAGATCCAGTCTTAGATCGCTCTTCCCCCAAACCTGCCACTCTTAGCAGATCTGCAGGTTATATCAAATAATTTCTTGCTGATTATAGCCTCTCTGATCCATACAGGTTTTTATACCCCACAGGAAGAGAATATTCATTCTTTTCACATGTCCATCACACTTACACCCGAATTGATTATTTTTTTGTTGATAATTCATTGATGTCAGACCTAAAGTCATGTAGTTATGAAAGTATTGTGATCTCAGATCACGCTCCTCTGCTCCTTCAACTGGCTTTCTCTGACGTTGAGTATACAAGAAGGCAGTGGAGACTGGATCCATTGTTGCTCACAGATGAGTTTTCTTTCACACATCTCTACACATTTTAAAACGTTTTTGAGTATAAATAAAACACCAGATGTGTCCAATGCAACAATTTGGAAAGCTCTGAAAGCCTATTTGAGAGGTGAAATTATATCATTTGCAGCATACAAAAATAAGTGTACAAAACAGAAACAAACTGAAATAGCTGATCAGATTCTGAACATAGACAGACAATATGCTAATTCACCTTCATCTGAACTTTACAAAGAACGTTTAAAACTTCAGACAGAATTCAACCTTCTTTCCTCTCGTCAAGTTGCTGACCAGTTGCTTAGGAGCAGAAGTACTTTTTACAAACACGGTGACAAGATTGGCAAACTCCTGGCCAATCAACTGCGCGGATTTAGAGCGAAGCAACTCATCCCTGGAATTCGGACAGACAGTGGGTGTACAACATCAGATCAGAAATTGATAAATGAAAAGTTCAAAACATTCTATTCAAATTTGTATAGTTCTGATTGTACAGTAGACGCAACGGTGATGGAAACCTTTTTCAGTGGCCTGAACATGCCTTCCCTTTCTCAGGACCTGAGATATAGCCTTGAGTGTTTTGATAGCTTGAGGTTGGACCCAAAAGCAGAACAGATACCAGGTAGTCAGTTTAGAACAATGTTTATTAGGCAGGCAGGCAGGACATTGGACGGCTGAATGGCGTGGCAATCAGAGGCAAGTGGATATCCGGAAACCCGCAGACAGGCGAGCAGGAAAAGTGAACAGCGGAGGCAACTGGCACGGAAGTTAAACAAGGAGCAGAGTTAGAACTCACTCCAACTGGAGACATGAAGAAAACAATTACAAAAGATATTCCTGATCTCGGGTAAGTTACCGCTCTGGTACGTAGTAGACTCTGGTGCTGAATGACTGGAGTCCACAGGTTTAAATAGGGAGCCCTGATTAGCCCAACGATCCACACCTGGAAACAGCCTGCCCAGATTAGCCCAACGATCCACACCTGGAACAGCCTGCCCACATGCCAACAGGGAAGCCGACACATGGAACCACAAAACAAAGGAGAGACAAACGAGGGAAAACACACATAGGAGAAAGAGAGATTGCCGAGCCGTGAGTCATGACAGTACCCCCCCCTCAACGACCGCCTCTAGGCGGTCTACCAGGCTTCTCTGGGTACCTGGCATAGAACTCCCGGAGGAGTGCGGGGTCCAAGATGAGGCCCCTGGCGATCCAGCTCCTCTCCTCTGGCCCATAACCCTCCCAGTCCACCAAGTACTGGTAGCCCCTCCCTCTGCGCCGAACGTCCATCACCCGGTTGACCGTGAAGGCCGGGTGACCATCAATGAGACGGGGGGGTGGTGGGGCGACGGTAGGCGGGCACAACTCACTGGCAGTCACTGGCTTAAGCTGGGAGACGTGAAACGTAGGGTGTATCCTGAGACTGGGGAAGCTTAAGGTGAATGGCAGCAGGATTAATGACCCTATCGACCTCAAATGGTCCAATATACCGGGGAAACAGCTTCTTGGACTCGACACAAAGGGGAATGTCCCTGGAGCTAAGCCAAACCCTTTGGCCAGGTACGTACACGGGAGCAGGGATCCGCCGCCGATCAGCCAACCTCTGATTCTGTTCCCTAGTACGCAGGAGGGCCGCTCTGGAATCCCTCCAGATCCTGCGGATCCTACGCACGTTGTGCTGAACAGAGGGCACGGCGATCTTGATCTCCTGAGTGGGAAAGAGAGGTGGTATGTAGCCCAGAGATGCTTCTAACGGTGTCATACCTGTAGCAGCCGACGTCAGGGAGTTGTGAGAGTATTCAACCCAGGTGAGATGTGAGCTCCACAATGCTGGGTTGTGAGCGCAGATGCATCTTAGAACCGTCTCCAGGTCCTGATTTTCCCTCTCGGTCTGGCCATTGGACTGGGGATGATGACCGGAGGAAAGACTGACGGAGGCCCCCAACGCCTGGCAAAACGCCTTCCACACTTGAGAGTTGAACTGAGGCCCTCGATCCGAGACAATGTCCAAGGGAATCCCATGGATCCGGAACACATGGTTAACCACCAGCTCAGCAGTCTCTGCAGCCGAGGGCAGTTTTTGAAGGGCCACGAAATGCACCGCCTTGGAGAAACGATCCACAATAGTTAGAATTGTGTCATTACCTTCAGACGGTGGTAATCCAGTAACAAAGTCCAGAGCTATGTGCGACCATGGGCGACCAGGCACAGGGAGCCGATGCAGGAGCCCGGCTGGGGGGCGATGAGTCGACTTGCCACGAGCGCAGATGGTACACGCCTTCACATACTCGCGCGTGTCGGCAGCGATGGACGGCCACCAGAAATGGCGTTGGATCAGGGCCAGGGTACGGGAAACTCCAGGATGACAGGCGAAACGTGAAGTGTGACCCCACTTCAGCACCTGAGGACGAACAGAAACGGGTACAAACAGACAACCCACCCCCAGGACCGGGTTCCCCTTGGAGAGCCCCCTTAACCACGGACTCAATCTCCCACGTCAGAGAGCCCACCTGGCAGGACTGGGGAAGAATAGTATCCGAAACTGAGGAACTAACGTTATCGGGGTTAAACTGTCTGGAGAGGGCATCAGGTTTTACATTCTTGCTACCAGGTCTAAACATGAGGTTAAAGTTAAACCGACCAAAAAACAGAGCCCAACGTGCTTGGCGGGAGTTTAACCGTTTAGCAGTCTGAACGTAAGCCAGGTTCTTGTGATCCGTCCATACCGTAAACGGAGACGCCGCACCCTCCAGCCAGTGACGCCACTCCAGCTTAACGGCTAGCAACTCTCTGTTGCCGACGTCGTAGTTCCTCTCCGCAGGAGACAGCTTCTTGGAGAAGAAGGCACAGGGATGAAGCTTGTTGTCTCCTTCGGCTCTCTGCGACAACACAGCTCCTACTCCAAGATCCGAAGCGTCCACCTTGACGACGAACTGACGAGCTGGGTCGGGCTGCACCAGAATGGGAGCTGAGGAGAAGCGTCTCTTCAGCTCGCAGAATGCATCCTCGGCTGCAGGCGACCAGACAAATGGAACAGACGGAGAGGTCAGTTTAGTGAGTGGTGCTACTACCTGGCAGTAGTTTCTCACAAACCGTCTGTAGAAGTTGGCGAAGCCCAAGAATCTCTGGAGCTGCTTCCGTGAGCCAGGCTGCGGCCATTCCGTAACTGCCTGGACCTTGGCTGGGTCGGCCCGCACCTGTCCGCACTCCAGGATGTACCCCAGAAACGACACTGAGGAAACATGGAACTCACACTTCTCTTGTTTAACAAACAGTTTATTCTCCAACAACCTCTGGAGGACCTGGCGCACGTGTACCACGTGCTCCTCAATGTTGTGGGAAAAAATCAGGATATCATCAAGGTAGACAAACACAGAGTGGTTCAAGTAGTCCCTAAGCACGTCATTTATCAGGGCTTGGAAAACTGCTGAGGCATTGGTAAGACCAAACGGCATGACTAGGTACTCAAAGTGACCTAAAGGGGTGTTAAACGCAGTCTTCCACTCATCCCCCTCCCTGATGCGGATCAAATGGTAGGCGTTGCGTAAATGCAACTTAGAAAAAACAGTAGCCCCATGGAGTGGTTCAAAAGCAGAGTTAATCAGTGGCAGGGGATATCTGTTCTTTACCGTAATATTGTTCAAACCCCGAAAGTCAATACATGGTCTCAGAGTCTTATCCTTCTTAGCCACAAAGAAAAAACCAGCTCCTAATGGAGAGGAAGAGAAGCGGATAATACCTGAGTCCAGTGAATCCGTGATGTATTTCTCCATGGACTCACATTCCAGAGCTGAGATATTGTAGAGCCGGCTGGTGGGAAAGGAGGCGCCAGGCAGCAGGTCGATGGCGCAGTCGTAAGGTCTGTGAGGAGGTAAGGATAAGGCCCGGTGCTTGCTGAACACCTCGGCCAGGTCGTGATACTCCCGAGGAACAGAGGACAAGTCAGGAGGTTCTGATGAGGCAACACACTCCTTAACGGAACATGGGGGCTGAGCTGATCTGAGACATGTAGCATGGCAGAAAGAGCTCCAACTAGCTATCTTCCCAGTGGCCCAGTCAATCACACGGTTATGTACCTGTAGCCACGGAAGCCCGAGCACTAAGGGAGCATGTGTGGAGGGCATAACATGGAACGTTATCTTTTCTCTGTGGTTGCCAGCCAACAGGAGAGGCAACTGCTGCGTTTGTTCGGAAATAAGGGCCAAAACATCACCATTGAGTGCAATAACTTTGAGCGGTGGGTCAATGGGATTGGTGACTATCTGACAGTGCTTCACAAAATTCGAGTCAAGAATATTAGAGTCAGAACCTGAATCGACTAGGGCCATAAGTGGATAAGTATTCCCGTTAAGGAAAATACTAGCTTCAATGTTAATGCGTCTTCGGGGCAAACAGGGCAATACTGTGCTACTCACCAGAACCCCGTCTGCGACTGGTGAGGGCTTGGGTTTAACCGGTGGGGACACCTAGCCCGTTGATGTCCAGGTTCTCCACAGTAGAGGCATAATCCACCCTCGACTCTCTTATTCCGTTCGGAAGGCGCGAGTTGGTTCCGACCCAACTGCATGGGCTCCTCTGTAGACGACAGAGGAAGAGCAGGAAACCCAGGCGACTCACTGGTGCGATGGCTGGAGGCATATCCAGCGTCAGCTGAAGAGGAATGAAAAGGTCCAAGAGAGCGACCGGTCCTTTCCCTACGACGCTCTCGGAGGCGATTGTCCAGTCTAATAGCTAGAGCTATGAGTTCATCTAAATCAGCTGACTCATCTCGCACAGCTAACTCGTCCTTAACGGAATCAACTAATCCGTTGAGAAAAACCCCCTGTAACGCCTCGTCATTCCACCCCGTCTCCACTGCTAATGCCCTGAACTCCACCGAATATTCTGCAACACTGCAAACCCCCTGTCGTAGTTGGAGTAGGCGCTTAGTAGCGTCCCTACCCCGGACCGGGTGGTCAAAAACCTTCTTCATTTCAGCTACAAAGCTAGGAAATGAAAAACATACGGCGGACTGCCTGTCTGTATCCGCTGGGTCCATGTTGGCCAGAGTCTTCTGTTGTGATAGCTTGAGGTTGGACCCAAAAGCAGAACAGATACCAGGTAGTCAGGACACTGGACGGCTGAATGGCGTGGCGATCAGAGGCAAGTGGATATCCGGAAACCCGCAGGCAGGCGAGCAGGAAAAGTGAACAGCGGAGGCAACTGGCACGGAAGGAAAACAAGGAGCAGAGTTAGAACTCACTCTAACTGGAGACATGAAGAAAACAATAACAAAAGATATTCCTGATCTCGGGTAAGTTACCGCTCTGGTACGTAGTATACTCTGGCGCTGAATGACTGGAGTCAACAGGTTTAAATAGGGAGCCCTGATTAGCCCAACGATCCACACCTGGAAACAGCCTGCCCAGATTAGCCCAACGATTCACACCTGGAACAGCCTGCCCTGGAGTGCCACCACACCCACATGCCAACAGGGAAGCCGACACATGGAACCACAAAACAAAGGAGAGACAGACGAGGGAAAACACATAGGAGAAAGAGGTTGCGTTCCGCATCGCATACTTTCTACTATATAGTATGTAGAAAGAAGATTTAGGATGTCCCGATTCCTGTGGCCAGATTTAGGATGGTTAGAAGTACCCGGATGTCCTACTTCATGCGGCCAAGATTGTTAGTGTTGAAAAGTGCATCCTATTTGGGCAATTCTGACCCACAATCCAGTGCGCACGTGAAGTGACGTCACATCGACGAAGCCTCCATATGAAAACAAACGGGGATGCGACGGATATAAAAGCAAGAGACAAGATCAAGGCGCAATGTTATGATGAAATAAGAGAGTAAAGTATGTCCCAATAGTATGCCTACTGCATCCTAACTAGATTCTTTTTATCGTCGGATGTAGTATGTAGAATAGAAAAAAGAAAGAGTATGCGATTCGGAACGCAACCAGAGAGACTGCCGAGCCGTGAGTCATGACATTGAGGCACCTATTACTCAGAAATACATTTTTGCAGCAATAACATCTATGCAATCAGGCAAATCTCCTGGTCCAGACGGACTTCTATCTGACTTTTTTAAGAAATTTTCAGCCGAATTATCGCCTTTTTTTATATACTTTAGTTTTTATTGAGTTTTTAGCACATCTCATCTTCACATAGTAGATCAACTTACAGATGTTAATTCAGTGCAGATAAAACAAAACATTCAACAGTATACATACAATTAAAACAAAAACAAACAAAAACAGAGCCTGTGGGAAAACGTGATGTAGACAAAAAGCTGAAATACATACCTATGTAAAGATAAGCGCAGCTCAAGTAGCTGCATTACACTTAAATGCAAACACACTGTGAGCCAGTGTCCTTACTGTTCGTCTAAGTAAAGTATCTACTTCTGCCATCTCTTAGCATACAATTCTAACCTCAAACCTAACACACAAGTCAGTCGTTCCATTGTCCTTATTTCTTGAATGACATCAAACCATTGTTGCTGTTTAGGTGAATCAGGCTTATACCAGCTTCTAGTCATGGTTTTCCTTGCTGCTGTAAGGAGTACTTTTACCAAGTATCCGTCCCTCTGTAGAGTAACCAGTGAAATGTGACCAAAGTACAAGACAGTGCATGACAAAGGAATCTTATATCCAAGCACATTAATTAAGACTAAATGAACATCTTTCCAAAATGACCTCAGTTTTTCACAACTCCAAAAAATATGTGTGTGGTGTGCTTCTAAGCAGCCACACTGTCTCCAACATGGCTGGGGTGTTGAAGATGCTTTACTACTGATTTTAGGTGTAATAAAAAACCGCATCAAATTTTTCCAGTTGAAAACCCTCAGTTGCTGTGAACTTGTGGAAGTATGTTGAGTTTCACACATATCGTACCATACATCTGATGAAATTTCTACATTTAATTCTTTTTCCCACCTTAATTTTAGATACAATGTTGAGTTGCCCTTACATTCCATAATACTGTCATAAAACATGGAGATTACTTTTACACTTTTACTATTTGGTTTATATGCATTGATCATATTCTTTATAACTGGGTTTATTTCGTGAGAAATTTCCATCTTCATTTCTTTATTATAATAATCTCTAAATTGTATATACCTAAATAAATCCCGATTATGAAGAGAAAATGTTTCTTTTAGTTTTTGGAAAGTCTGTAATTCTTTGTTTTTTCCCATCAGTGTACACACTGCCTTAACCCATTGATGACTATGGCAATCTAGGATGCATGTCCTTAATGCCTGAGGGTTTTCTGAAAAAATAGTAGGAATTGTCAAGTCTACCAAAACCTTAATATCTAAGCCTGTGTAGCACAAAGAAACATGAAATAAAATACATTTAAAAGTTAAGGTTCACAGGTTTTATTTAAACATGCTCGCTTAGCGCTTACAAACCAACAAATATTTCTAAAAATCGTCAAAATGAGATGAATTACAAAATTATTAAATATTGTTAATAAATAGATGCAATGTGTTGTGTGATTTTCGTCAGTAGTCTATAGTAGACCTTGATTCTGCGCACCAAACGCCACTAACTGTTCTGTCGCCGACATAGCTGGCGTATTTTTTTAATGATTTTGTTTTATTTTTTTATTTTTTATTTTTTTGATTGACATGATTTTTGGCAAACCACACAACTTTTGGGTGGTCACGTGGTCTTAAAAAAATCAACAAAACCCACCTCATGTGTATTTGAACCAATGACAGTGCATTCTATGCTGGGAATGCCATGAAAATTAGATAAAGTAATAATGCTGCGCGACGCAGCATCAGGCAGGAGAGCCAATGTGGCATCGCGCAGCAGCCGTCATCAATGGGTTAATACCTTTTACTGCCCATTGCTTAAATATGGCATCATTTCCTCCTGGTTTAAATTGAGTGTCAAAGGCTGTCCATCTAAGTGCTTTCTGGTCTTTCCTTAGTTTAAATTGCCTTACAAAATCAAACCAGAACTCCAGTGAGCCAGAGGTTATTGAATCTATTTGACTTTTGACTAATAGGGGGATTTCTTTTTCTCCTAAAACCGACTGGATCTGATAACCCTCAACATATGTCTCAATTTCCTTCCATCAAGCAAAATAGTTATCATAACACTACAGAAAAAGGGGACGGAACTGAGCTGCATAAAAGTAATCTTTGAGATTTGGGAGTGCCAGTCCTCCTTTATGCTTGGCCAACTGCAGTGTTGTGTATCTTATTTTAGGCTTCTTTCCATCCCAAATAAACCGAGAAATAAGTTTATCCCAGGTTAAGAATTGGTGTTTAGGAACCCCTACTGGCAAAGCTTGAAACAGGTATAGCAATCTAGGCAACATGTTCATCTTAATTACATTTATCTTACTGCCGAAATCTAATGGATAGGTGGACCATCGTTCAATATCCTTTTTAATATTCTGATTAATCAAATTATAGTTTGCCTCGTATAGTCTGTTAAAAATTTTTGTAATGATTACCCCTAAATATTTTATTTCTTCCATATCCCATCTTAAATCATGCCTATGTTTTATTTCCTCTGAAGGCTTGTAATTAAAAGACGGAAGTTGTGTCTTTGTAATATTTAGTTTGTAACCAGCATAATAATTAAATTCATCGAGGATGTCCATCAATATGGGGAAGGAGTTCTCAGGGTCCACTAAATGAACCAAAATATCGTCCGCAAATAAACTAATTAAATGGTCTCTATGTCCAATTGTAATGCCTTGTATTTGTTCATGTTGACGGATTGTCTGGGCCAGGGGTTCAATATAAAAAGCAAATAATGTGGGGCTGATACAACAGCCTTGTCTAGTTCCTCTTTGTAATATAAATGATGGAGATAATGACCCGTTAGTTTTAATTTTTGCTGTTGGTTGTTGGTAAAGTGTTCTTATTAAATCTACAGATTGCTTATTGTAGCCAAATCTATCTAAAGTTTGATACAGGAATTGCCAATTGACCCGATCAAAAGCCTTTTCGGCGTCGAGGCTTAGTACCACTGCCTTTTTATTTTCCCTTTCTATTCTATCCATCAAATGTAGAGTCCTTCTAATATTGTCATGTGTTTGTCGGCTTTTTACAAATCCTGTTTGGTCCTCATCTATTATTTCTGGGAGAATATTCTCAAGTCTTTTTGCGATTATTGCTGTGTACATTTTATAATCTACGTTGAGAATTGAAATAGGCCTATAATTACTATATTATAACTACTATATTCCCTATCTTTACCCTCCTTTGGGAGTACTGTAATGACTGCCTCATTCCATGATGGCGGAAGTTTACATTCTCTTTTAACCCAATTAAATGTTTTTAGCAGGAGTGGAGCTAGTTCTTCTTTAAAGGTTTTATACCACTCCGCAGGGAAGCCATCACTACCTGGAGTTTTACTTGATTTTAAGTTGCCAATTGCATTATTTATTTCTTCTAGTGTAAAATCTGCTATAATGAAATCATTTTGTACTTTCCCAATACAAGGCAAATCCAGTTCATTAAGAAACATTTGCATGGCTTCCACCTTGGTATCAGAGGTCTCTGTATAAAGTTGTTTATAATAATTTAGAAGAATTGCCTCTATTTCCTGTGGCTGATATTTCAAATGATTTGTTTCTGGGTCCCGTATCTTATGAATCAAACTATCCACTTGCTGTTTACGCAAGCGTCGGGCAAGTAATTTGGCTGCTTTGGGACCTGATTCATAATAGGTCTGCTTATAGAATTGGGCTGTCTTCTCAACTTCTTGTTCTAATAGATCATTCATCTGTTTCCTTAATCGTTGTATATGCACCAGCATTTCTGGGTCTCTGTTTTTTTTATGTTGTTGCTCCACATTTGATAAATCTAATACCAGGTTATTCCATGATTTTTTATTTTTTTTTTATTTAATGCTGTTAAAGCAATCAAATTCCCACGCATCACCGCCTTCAATGAGTCCCACAGTATAGATGGGTCCACTTCTCCATTGTCATTTATCTTCAGGTAATCTTTAATTTCCAGTTTTATCTGTTCTACAGCTGCTTTGTTATTTAACATACCTACATTTAACCTCCAACCCGTCTTCCTCTTCCTTCCTTCTATTTGAACCGTCAAGTACAGAGCACTGTGGTCAGATACATCAGCTACCCCAATTCTACATTCTTTCACCCTATAACAGTCACTTTTTGGCATAAAAAAATAATCTATCCTGGAGTAAGTACAATGTGGAGCTGAGCAGTGAGTGTAGTTTGTGTCAAATGGATTAATATGTCTCCAGACATCACAAAACCCGATATCATCCCAGGCTGAGTTAATCAATTTTGATAATTTGTTTCTATTTCTCGTTAAGCTAGTTGTGTCTAAATGTTGATTTAATATTACATTAAAATCTACACCACATATACAGACACCCTCAGCTTCCAGTGCAATCCCATCCATTAATGATTTGAAAAACAGTTTGTTAGTATCAGGTGGCGCATATACATTTACCAAGGTTACTATATCCTGTTCAATCCTACCCTTAACAATGAGATATCTGCCCTCCTTTTCTTTTATTTCTTTAAATGATTCAAATTTGAATTTATTGGCGACAAGAATAGCAATCCCTCTTCTATGACTTTGCACAAATTAATTATAGTAAGTATTCTTAAAACCAAATCGTTTCAATTTCTCATGCTCTTGTCGGGAAAGATGAGTTTCTTGCATAAAAATAATATCTGCCTTCTCTTTCTTCAATTTTGCCATTACCTTAGACCTTTTAATCGGGTTTCCCAAACCGTTCACATTTAAGGACATTAGCTTTACCTCATCAGGCTGCATCACAACTAAACTGGGTTATTATGTTTCCACAGGCTTAACTTTGAAACCATTGATAACTGGAACACAATAACAAGCCCAGAACGGCTTAGAACAAGCATTATAACAGTAAAGTGAAAGGACTTCCAAAGTCTGAAGAGCATTCTCCAGTTTTCAGCTGAGGGGGAAAAAACCTCTCACAAGGAAAGGGCCCCCTCCCCAATTAGTCCGCTACAATTAGGCCGCTTCTCCAAGCTATTTTTGGGCCAATTTTGGCCAATTTTATTTTAAAAGTGATTTTTTGTGGACCTTTGGTCTCTTCTTGGTTCCCTGTGTGCTACACCAACATCGAAAAGCAGGCTTGTGGACTATCTTTGGTTGTTCCGGTTTTGTTGTGGAGGAGCCGTGTAGCTCACTTGCTATTTTGGCGTCCCGAGCAACGGCTAAAAACAAGTAGTAGTAGTGACATTTTCCTGGTCACTACTGGCGTTTTCTTCGGTGATCCTGGTGAGGAATATGCCCCGGTCAACCTGCAAAGCTGTCTCTACAGTCTCATCGTGGATTTTTCTACACTGCCTCTCAGCTCTTCTCCAACTGCTTCGGGTCCGTGCTTAACTGCTAACAGGCTAACATCACTCTGGCTGGTTCGATGTTGACCTACTTCGCCTCACAGCTGCTGAAGTACAACAATCGCTCAATCCCACCCTGTATTTCCATCATAAAGCAGCTAGGACTATTGCGTAGACCTCGATATATCCACAGAGGCTCAGGGAGAAACTTTATTTATGGTCAGCCTGCCGGCTCCATCCCATCCGTCTTGTCCACTGAGACGGCTGAGGGCAAAGGACACAACATCGCGAGATCCCCGCAGTCCCGGCTAGATGGATTTCATGGAGTGGATTACAACCTGCGCGAAGTGGATTTTAAGGCTGTCGGCTTCATCCCATCCGTCTTGTCCACTGAGACGGCTGAGGGCAAAGGATACAACATCAGCATCTCCTTCCCATTCGTCCGGTTACCTCTGTCACGTCATCAGGACTCACCCGCTACTGAACCATTCACCGCTTCTGTCAAGCAGCAGCTCACCAGGCAGGACAGAAAACATGGACTGGGTTTCAATCCTTCATCGCCAGTGACCCATACTGCGGTTTGTGTGACTAGCTCCCCCAGCTACTGTTCACCTCCGGCATCACCATGTAGATTACTGGCTACTTCACCTCCCCATACTGTTGCTGTTTATGTGACTAACCCGACAATACGTACAAGAAACACTTGTCACTTTAATACTGCAAACCTGTCAAACTTGGTATCCATTCCCCTTCAGCCACAGTCTGCTGTAGTAAATAGGGCTGACAATGCTTCACACTCAAACACACTAAGTTTGGCCTTGTTAAACATCAGATCTTTGTCAGGTAAAACATTTTTAATTAATGATTTTATTACCAAGCACAATCTTGATTTTATGTTTTTAACTGAAACGTGGTTGGACCCAGACAACAGCTCAGCTGTTCTTATCGAGTCAACCCCCCCCCCCAACTACACTTTCGAGAGTGAGGCCAGAGCTCATAGGAAAGGTGGTGGAGTTGCTATTTTATTTAATGAATCTTTAACATGCAAAAAGATGTTTTATGGAAACTTTGTTTCATTTGAATATGTGGCTCTCAAGTTAAATTCAGCCTCTCAAGCTATTTTTATTAATATCTACAGGCCACCTAAATACTGTGCAAACTTTTTTGATGACCTTACTGGACTACTGTCTGTAATCTGTATGGAGTTTGACTGTTTATTGATTGTTGGGGATTTTAATATACATGTGGACAAACCCGAGGACAGAAGTGCTAAAGAGCTATGCTATGTACTGGAAAATGTTGGACTCTCTCAACACGTAAACCAGCCTACACATAACAAAGGTCACACCCTGGACTTATTCATTTCAAAGGGCCTGGACATTTCAAACCTTTTAGTGTCTGATGTGGGTCTCTCCGACCATTCCTGTTTGTTTTTTGGGAGTACAATATCTTTACACACAACTGCAAAAACAAAGGTTATCAAAAAACGGTATATTACTGAAAACACGAGTGAACAATTTATCCAGGCATTTTCTCTGTCCCCGCTCCTCCCCTGTATCTCAGTTAATGAGCTTGTCTGTAACTTCAACTCAAAAATTACAAATGTTATCGATGCTATTGCACCCACCAAGGTGAAAATCATCTCTGGTAAAAAAAGGTCTCCCTGGAGAAATACCCCTCAGGTCAGAATTGAAAAAAGAGAGTGCCGTAAAGCAGAACGCAGGTGGCGAAAAACAAATCTAAATGTTCACTATAACATCTTCAAAGAGAAATTACGCACGTTTAACCTAGAACTAAGAAATGCAAGACAGTCTTTCTTCTCTGACATCATCACCAAAAACAGCAACAATGCACATGCCCTGTTTGCTGCTGTTGACAGGCTAACAAACCCTCCTGTGTCAGTAGCGTCTGAGCACCTTTCCACGAGGGCCTGCAATGAATTTGCCTCCTTCTTTACTGAGAAAATTCATAAAATAAGACAAGCTGTCACTGCATCAATACCAGGTTCAAGATATGTTTTATCTCTGTACCCATTTAAAACGAATTCAGATGCCATGACAGAGTTTTTTCTGATAAACAAGAAAAACCTGGATGACATTATACAACACCTGAACTCCTCCTCCTGCCCACAGGCTTCTTTAAAACTGTTTTTAGCTGTATGGCCTCAGATGTCCTAGAAATTGTCAATATGTCCCTTCGCACTGGTGTATTCCCACAGGCCCTGAAAACAGCTGTCATCAAGCCACTCCTAAAAAAGAAAAATCTAGATACATCACTCATGAACAATTATAGGCCGATATCCAACCTACCATTTTTAAGCAAGATCATTGAAAAAGCTGTTCATCATCAGCTAAATAACTACTTAGCAATGAATAACTGCTTTGATGTCTTTCAGTCAGGTTTTCGACAACACCACAGCACTGAGACTGCTCTGGTTAAGGTCCTCAATGACATCCACTTAAACACAGACAGTGGCAAAAGCTCTGTATTAGTTTTATTGGATCTCAGTGCTGCGTTCGACACAGTTGACCACAGCATATTGCTAGATCGACTTGCAAACTGGGTTGGACTCTCTGGAACTGTGCTAAACTGGTTTGAATCATACTTAAAGGAAAGAGACTACTATGTGTCAATAGGCAATTTCACATCCGAGCGAACAAATATTACATGCGGGGTCCCCCAGGGTTCCATTCTTGGGCCTCTTCTGTTTAACATATACATGCTACCGCTAGCTCAGATTATGAAGAAAAACAAATTATGCTACCATAATTATGCAGACGACACACAAATTTACATAACCATATCACCAGGAGACTATAGTCCGATTCAAGCACTAAGTAAATGCATTGAACAAATCAATGACTGGATGTGCCAAAACTTTCTTCAATTAAACAGCGACAAAACTGAAGTAATTGACTTTGGTGCCAGGGATGAACAATCAAAAGTCAGCGCACAGCTTAAATCTGTTATGTTAGAAAGCACACACCAAGCTAGAAATCTTGGAGTAGTGATAGATTCCGACTTGAATTTCAAAAAACACATTAAATCAATTACTAAGTCAGCCTACTACCACCTTAAAAATATATCGAGAATTAAAGGGCTAATATCTCAGCAGGACTTAGAAAAACTTGTCCATGCATTTATTTTTAGTAGACTTGACTACTGTAATAGTGTCTTTGCAGGCCTTCCTAAAAAATCAATCAGACAGCTTCAGCTAATTCAGAACGCTGCTGCGAGAGTCCTCACTAGGACCAAAAAAGTAGATCATATTACCCCAGTTCTTAAGTCTTTGCACTGGCTTCCTGTCACTCAAAGAATTGATTTTAAAATATTGATGATGGTCTACAAAGCCTTAAATGGTTTAGGGCCAAAATACATAACTGATCTGCTGATACGTTATTTATTTATTTATTTATTTATTTGTTTATTGAACAGGGACAATGTACAGCACATAAGCAGTACCAGATTTAGCTATAAGCTAATTTTCATCTGCAGTCCCTGGGCAGGAAACAGAGTATTACATCTCTGTCAAGATGGGAAACCTCACACTGAAGTATAAAAACAATAACACACAATTTCACAACAGTAAAACACAACAACACAATACGAACAATAAAATCACAACATTTAGGACACCACAACAACAACAACATCACAACAGTAAAACACCAAGAAAACAGGACATCACAACATTAAGAAAACAATCTGCATGATGGGTACATGCTTGGGTTGATTTCAGCCATGACTTCATCTTACATTTAAAACCAGCAAAGGTGTTCCACTCTGTTATCTCGCTTGGTACTAAGTTCCAAGACTTGGTGGCTCTAACTGAAAATACAGACATGCCAAACTCAGTGGATCTGTGCTGTACTACACAGTCCCCTCTATTAGACATTCTAGTTCTCCTTCCATTGTCTGTGCGCAGTGACACAAACTCATTTAATGGAAGAGCGGCCAAATCATTCATGATTTTATAAACTAAACATACATCCGCAAGAAACACAAAACTATCAAAAGTCATGAGATTATGTTTTTGAATTATGTTACAGTGGTGACATCGTAATGGCTTTTTGTCCAGTACCATGAGTGTTTGTTTGTAAAGTGTTTGCAGTGGAGCAAGTGTTGTTTTTCCAGTTTGTGACCAGCTTGTAATACAGTATGAGATGTGTGAAAAGATCATGGAGTGCATGTGAAGTTTTGCTGCATCTAGAGGGAGCTGGTTCCTGATGTACCTAAAATTCCTTAAATTGAATTTGACTCTATTACACACCTGCTTCACATGTTTCTTAAATAAGAGCTGTGAGTCCACAGTTATTCCTAAATATTTAAAATGTGAAACAGTCTGGATCCTTTCTCCATTAACAATGATATCAGGCTGATTTCCATTTTTCCTATTATAAAAGTACATGCATGCTGTTTTACTCCATGTTGAGTGTCAGGCAGGACTTTGAGAGCCAATCAGAAATTTTGGCCATTGCTTCTGTTAATTTGGCGGCCACCTCACATCTGTTCTTTCCATGTGCGAGGATGACTGTGTCATCTGCATACATTTGTACGTCCACTTCTGGACATACAAGTGGCAGATCATTTAGATATAAGCTAAACAACAAAGGTCCTAAAATTGAGCCCTGCGGGACACCAACAGAGCAGCCAATGAAAGATGAAGTCCTATCCCCAACTCTGGTGCCTTGTTTTCTTCCAGTGAGATAGGACTCCATCCATTTCATTGTTTCCACAGACAAATTAAAATTGGACACTTTTGAGAGCAGAACGCTATGATTAACAGTATCAAATGCTTTGCTCAGATCCAAAAATACCGCACCTACAGCACTCCCACTGTCAATATTTGTTTTGATTTTTTCAATGAGATAGCAGGTTGCCATCTCAGTTGAATGATTTTTCCTGAATCCGAATTGCATGGGATGAAGTGAGTCTTGTCCTGAGTTTCAAAAAGCAGTTAGTTGTTCAGCTACCACTTTTTCAGCGATCTTTGATACAACAGGCAAGATACTGATAGGTCTATAATTTTTCACTTCAGTTGGTTCCCCTGTTTTAAAAATTGGAACTACAACTGCAGACTTCCATGCATTTGGGAAGGTTGACTGTTTAAATGACATATTAACCAAATGTGCAATTGGGGTGCTGAAGGATTGATTATTGCTTTTATTAAAAGTTGAGTCCCACTCAAACACATCTTTTGCCTTAGAGGACTTTAAAGTGCTTAGGATTTTTAAAATCTTTGCTTGAGGAACTTCAGTTATGTTAAAAACCGGTTTGGTGTGATTGGGCACTGAGATTTGTTTAAATCTTGCACCAAAGCTGTGTGACAAATTCTGTACTGAGTCAATAAAATATTTGTTAAATGTGAGGGCAATTTCAATAAAGTCATTTGTAATAATTCCCTGTACTTTCAGTTCACGTCCGTGTCTTTGATTTTGCTTACTGTCAGTCTTTGTTAACTTATTAATATTCGTCCATATTAATTTGCTATTTCCTTTCCCTTCTTTATGAGCCGCCCAGAGCCCTTAGGTCGTCTGGGACAGGTCTTTTAAAAGTCCCCAGAGCTAGGACTAAACAAGGAGAGGCGGCATTCAGCGTTTATGCGCCCAATGTCTGGAACGGACTGCTAGAGAGTGTGAGGTCCGCTGAGACTCTCAGCTCTTTTAAATCGGGTCTCAAAACGTTCTTGTTTCCCTTTTAACCTGTAATTTTTTTTTTTTTTGTAAAATGTTTTAATTCTTTTATTTAAATGTTGTATTTTTATCCATGTTTTAAATTTGTTCCTTTTTTTGTATTTGTATTCTTTATTTGATTTTAACCCTGTGAAGCACCTTGAGTGGCCCTGTGCCTGAAATGTGCTCTATAAATAAAATTGCCTTGCCTTGCCTACAAACTGTCTCTTGAACTTACGTGTGAGTCCGTTGGAAGAGCCGAACTCCCGCTGCCCCGCCAGCCAGCGCGTAAATACTATGTTTATCTTTATGTTGAGGGTCGCTGGTTTACCATCAGTTTTTGAACACTACTGTTCTTCCTGGCGTCTGTGCTGAAATTTCCGTAGGCGCTCTTTAGCGCGTCTGGCAGTGCCTACATCTGCGTTTGATCCCACTCGCTGCCACGGTGTAGCCCGCTGGTGAAGCTCCAACAGGTGACTCCTGCCGGGTGGTCTCTCTGGTACCTCCACGCTGTATCCCCGCTGCCGGAGCTCCTGCGCTGCCTCCCAGGCACTGCCGTGCACCTGCACACCGCTCTCCCAGTGAATGCGCATCCGAGTGAAGGGCGTCTGGAAAAGGATGCCCTTTTCTTTGAGAGCCTTTTTGATATTGGTGAACGCCTTGCGCTGTTGTAGGACGGTAGTTGTATAGTCATGGTCGAAATACAGCGGTTTCTCTCCCATTGTGATTTTCTGTTGCCATGCTTTTTGGATAATCATCTCCTTGGTGCTGTATTGCTGGAAATTGATTATAATAGACCTCGGAGGTGAGTTTGGGCCCGGTTTGGGCGCCAGGGCTCTGTGTGCGCGTTGTATTTGTAAATCCACATCGTCGTTCAGCTTGAGTTCTGACCGGAGCATTTTTTCGACAAACTCCATCACCGAGCCTTGTTCTGCGTCCTCCGGCACACCGTGGATCCTCAGGTTGTTTCGTCTTGCCCTCGACTCTATGTCATTCAGCTTGTCTTCTAGCTTCTGCTGATCCTGTATGGTTTGCTGAAGGGCTGCGTTAGCCTCCGCACTCCACGTTTCGGTGTCGTCGATCCGCGTAGCCATCTCATTGATTTTCTCGTTGTGCTCCTGCATGGCTAGCATGTTTGTAGCTAGCTGCCGGTTAACATCTTGCTTGAATTCGATGAGTTCTTCTCTCATGTCACGTTTAATTTCATCTTTGAACGTTTTTAAGTCTTCCTTTAGTTCAGACTTGAGTTCGCTGATCTGCTTACTTATAGCTTCAAGCCCTGTGCGCACCGCTCCCGGTGTTGAGTCGCCGCCATGTTGGCCCTCATCTCGCCGCATGTCGTCATGTTCGTCAATTTTTGGCATTGCTCCCAATCCGGGCTTCCCTAAAGTGAAGTTGAAGTTACTGGCCTTCACCTCATTACTTGCTTGTAGGGCTATCTTACTCAAGTGGAAAGATCCTGCTCCTCCTTCCCACTCACATTGGATTAGAGACATTATGTCAGGTATGAATTTAGAGAAAATACGTTTTACTACCCAGGGATCCGAGAATAAATTTGACAGAATTTGGCGCCCCTTCCTAAATTATTTTAAAAAACCAACAACAACAATACAAGAGTAGCTACCCCCTCCCCTCTCTTATCTGATTTAATTTTATTTCTTTATGGGTTTTTTTCTTTTTCATATCGATTGTTTATTTGTTTCTTGTAGCGTGTATTTCGTTTATGTAATTTTTTAATATTGTGTATTGTTTTTTTTTCTGTTTTTTTTGTGCTGTTTTTTTTTGTTTTTTGATGCAGGATTGTTTGTAGTTGGGTGGGGTGGGGGGGGTGGGATATGGGCGGGGTGTGATCGGGGGAAGAAAAAAGGGGAAAAACTCAATCATTGTACTGTATTTGCTTCGCAAATCTTTTGATGAATAAAAAAACCTTTGAAAGAAAATAAACATTAAGCCCCACATACACACACACACACACACACACACACACACACTTCCACAAGAACAATAACAGCATTTATAATAGCTTTTCCAATCATAGTCACAAGCGTTTGTAATACTGCAACCTATTTATTTCAATGTACATAATCGAGGCGCATTACTGGAAGCTGGAAGGCATTGACAATAGATGGATGGCTGTTCAGCAGGGCTCTTGTTTCGCACACTAGTTCTTGTTTTAAAGGCTGCTGCTGTCTTACTCCTTGTCTTGCCTTTCTCTCCCTCCCCATCAGCTACACAGAGCAGTTGAGGCAGTGTAAGTGTGAGGCTCCACATGCTGACAGTTCCATTTCTCAACAAGCATCAAATACGTTGTCAACTTGTCATGTGACTCATTCGGCCAGTCCTTGCCTCCACAGTCAGCGCTCCGTTGCTGCCCCACTTTCTTCCATAATAACCAAGGAAGAAATTGTGGATGCTCTTTTTTTTTCTTTTTTTTTTTTACGGATGACTTACACCCACTAGCTAACCCCTCCTTTAATCCTCTCTGGCTTTTAGGCACACAGAGAGGAGGAAGGACCAAATACATTGCTTATTAGGGCGTATATCTGATTGAGTTTGGCCTGCTTCAGTGCCATGATCAGCTGCAGAGCCTCTGTGTAACCAACCATACATGTCAATGTTAGGAGGACTCGTGCTTTATTGGGTGTATGTGATCCTCCTGTTGTGTTGTGTATATTTGTGTCACTGAGTGTGTGTGTGTGTGTGTGTGTGCTTGTACAGACATCTTTGTGAGGAACAGTTTTAGCTTTTAACCATCGGGGCTAGGACATTTTTGGAAACTGAGGGAATTTTGCCTGGTCCTGTTTGAGGGTTCAGACTAGAATTATGTTTAGGTTAGGGTTAGTGTAATGGTTGGGTTAGAAAAGTAGTTTTGAAGTTTAGGGAGGGCTAGGGAATGCATTATGTCAATGAGGGTCCTCACAAAGATAGAAGTACAATAAAGAGTGTGTGTGTGTGTTGTCGGATTAGCGGGGTTGAAGCAATGCACCTCTTCTTTGATCAAGAGCCAGCGTCTCCACAATGCTGCAGTGTGAGATGCACAACCCAGAGTTATCGTCATTTCCCAGACTCCCCTCTGTGCTCATGAACACTCTGAAACACACAAGTATGGTAGAGCTCTTGAAGGCTAATTATCAAGATGTGACCAAGCACAGTGTCACAGAACTACATGGCTGTGTTAAAGCGTGTAGACACATTTCAGTGACATGTATTCATCCGAGAAAGATTGAATTGGGAAAATATTTCGCTCTGAGCAGTAGAATGATTAGAATAATTTAGAATGATTTAGTAAAACAGTGCAACAAGGGGCGGTCGCCATGGGTGCCACATGTCAAAGGGGCTCCGCGAGACGTTTTTTTCTGAAGGGCACCCTATCATTTAGGCCCACAGTAAATGATTTATGTCGTCCAAGCACGGAGCTTGTTTTTCTGAGTTGACCTGAACGCACCATTAGTGGACGGGTACGCGAGTTATCCGGCTGCGTCTTTTCACCAGTACTCGGGTACACTCATGCTGTGAGGCTCAGAAAGGTACCTAGACCTTACTGTGAATTAACAAGTTAAGCCGTCTTTCTTCAGACATATATTCAGTAGACCAGACGGAAAGAGGCATAATACCTTTGACTTGTTCTTCACACCAAAACCGAGTCAGTTGAAATGCTGTTTTTAATAACTTTAGCTTTGTAGAGTGTGTCTGTAATGATAACGAGACCAGTTCAGTGACGAAGAATTCCTGACGCTCAGAAATAGATTGTGTAGCGCGAGCTGTGGCTGGGGAAAACAATGGGAGTGTTTGGCTCACATTTATAATTCCAAGTATCCATGATCTTAGTATTTTGCTCTAAATGTCTCAATGTCTAGGCACATTTTTAGAGTGGTCTTTTTTTGTGGCCAGCCTAAGGGGCCATGTCCACCAAACATGCTTTTTCAAGGCAGAGCGCCTGTCTGCAATGCATTCTCTATGGTAGGACGCGCTTGCATTACAAAAACACGCCGGCGGCGTTTAAACGCTCCGTGCGCCTCCCGTTTTTAGACGGAGCGCTCCGAGCGCTTTTTGTTAAAAACAGTTTAACTTTTGAATAAAAGCGCTGCTCATCAACGTCTCTTTTTTTGGAACGACCAGCCGTTGGTGCGCACACAGCGCGCAGCGAGAAGAGCGGAAGGAGCGCTCCGCCTCTAAAAAGCGCATTTGATGGACACAGGCCCTAAGGCTAAGGCACACCTGTGCAATAATCATGCTGTCTAATCAGCATCTTGATAGGTCACAAACAGATGATCAACTCTACAGTATTGTTGTGCCTACAGCAGTGCTAAAAAGTACAATAGAAACCTATGAGGAAAAGTGAGGCCTACTTCCCCTTTTCAAAGCCTGATAAGGAACTCTTGGGGCCTACATGGGTAAAATAAAGCCTGGATTTGAGTTTTCTGGAGGCAAAACCCCCCAGAACAAGGGGTCATAAAACGAAGGAACCCAGCCCTAGTTTGATCACTCCTGATAAGGTTTTGGACCCCCATTGGCTGAGATCTTCCAGTCAACCATGTGACCATGCTATGATAAAACCAGCAAGCACCCCAAAATCCAAGCCTTTCGCAGTGGATTCATCCACGAAGCGGGTGTTTGCAAACTTAAATTGAGCTCACAGACTGCTGGCCTGCAGTCTCTACCTTCCCGGATCTGAAGGAAGTCTCACCAAAGAAACTTCATCCTACCACGGCTGCAGAAACTCAGCCGTGCCTTCCTCCCTACCAGTCGGAGAACAAGCCGAGCGTCCCTGAACGCAACAGACAGTAAACTGCCTTACCGCCTCCGCAAAAGACGCACGCCATCACCGGAGCAAGCCAGCTGACCGTGACGGGCCCGTCTTTCCCCAAGAAGCAAGATCGTTTTCCCCGGCATAAAAAGCAGGACCCTCCTCTAACCTGCCGTGTGGACCACAGGATTCTATCCTACCCATCGCTTCTCATCACCATTGGAGACTATTCACAGTAGGCATTTGTCTGGGCTATAAAGTAGGCTATAGATATATATTTTAGGTATACATTAACTTAAGGTTAAGGTACCGACTGACAAGTCGTTTTTCCCTGTTTTAAATGTGATTCTGACAGCATTATTTTCATAATAATTGCCTAACTGCTCACAGTGTTTTTCTCCCGTTAACCGGGAATGCATTGATGTGTTTTTGTTGCGGTCACTCTTAAAGCCAGTGAGTTCTTTCCTCTTTATCAATTCAACTCAGTATTCGCAAATGCGCATTTGCGGCCACTGTGTGATTGGAGGAAACAGTTCACTACGCGCTGGAGCTGCGGCTACTGTCTTATGTTTCTCTCTCCTTCTCATTTCTAACTACGCAAATCACACACACACACACTGACACTCATGATTTTCCCCTCAAGTATTCTTAATGAATACATGAGTGTTGAGTTCTGTAATTTTAAAGTTAAGATCGCGTGAAGACAACCAAAGTCTCCCCGCATCATCCTTTTATAATTCCTATGTGTTTGATTGAAGTAGTGGGTTACATACGTGCTTTGCATGCTACTTCCCCTACTGATTAAAGGTAGAATAATCAACTTTTAGAAGTTGTCCACATTGCTCTTAGCAATTGATCTATCCGTGGCTTAAAACTCAAACTTGTCTTCCATCTAAATTCTAAAGTGACGTTCCTCTGTCACACACACACACACACACACACACACACACACACACACACACACACACCCGCACATAAATAGAAATACATGGGTTTGTTTTAAACTGTTCTTATTATTGCTTGTGCTATGTCTGCTTTCTTAAATTAGATCAGTTCATGGTTATTGACTTATGTGTATCGTTTTAATCAACTTGCCTAAGTAAATAAACCCGTACATTTTGATTTTAAGAAGCAGTGTCTGTGATATTTGTGTCTTGTATTCCACTAATTGCTGGTAAATAAGGTTTATGCTCGAATATTCACTCCTTCATTATCTTAAATGTACATTGTAACCAACTTTGACATTTTCAAGGTACATCCCTTTAACATTATGAGACTGTTTTCTGATTTGGTACAGAGTTCCCTTTTTCAAAGAGTGGTGCTCCGTAGGTATTAATAAGTCATTTGATTAGCTGGACTAATTTAATTGATCATTAATTAACAATTTTTCTTAATATTATAATTTCCTTGAAATTAATAATATTCTTGACTTTGACCAAATCTACCCCTTATGAATTCCCAACAGTATGTGAAGGAGATGTGTTGCACTGCGTGAGGCAAATGGTGGTCACACCAGGAACAGGTCTCCCTTGAAAAAGAGTCTCCGGTCTCAATGGGATTTACCTGTAGCTATAAATAAAGGTTTTTTAAAAAAAAATACTGGTTTTCTGCCCTCCCTTATAAAGCACATTTCAGAGCGGCCTTTTATTGTGGCTTTAAAGATCTCCTATTATACTACTTTTCTGGTCTTAATGTCTCATTAATGACTCCTATGGAGCAACCTGACACGAATCACAGCACAAAAAAAACGTGTAGATTTTCGGGAAACTCTTCCTCTCATCTGAGCGCGAACCCCACTCTGTTGTGATTGGTTACCTTCCTTCCGGAACACTTTCAGTAGCACGCGGGCAGATTTGAGAGCAGGAAGGTGGGGGCATGGCCGGAGCGCGCGTTGCAGCATTACCATACATGGAAAAATCCGCATTTGTGACGACACGAATGCAGGAAATTTTAAACAAATTGAAAACGTGATTTCTCGACCGGCTGCCCTAGTGTTTAGCGCTCTGCACAGCCACCCCAGACGGTCAGCAGGGAATACGTCTAAATGCATGTAAGTCATTATTTGATACTTTAGTATGGTTAAATATGACTATAAATCATTATAACAACGTTTATTGGTCATAAAAGTCGAAAAAGTATAATAGGTCCACTTTAAGGCAATATTCATGCTGTCTGATCAGCATCTTGATATGCCACAACTGTGAGGTGGGATGTATTCTCGGCATAGGAGAAGTGCTTACTTACACAATATGTGAGATAAATGGTTCTTTTGTGTATAGATTTGGATCTTTGAGTTCAGCTCATGAAAAATTGGAGCAAAAACAAAAGTGTTGGGTTTATATTTTTGTTCAGTGTAGTAACTTCAGGTTTTGTGGTCTGAAAAGCCTTTGACCTGTAGTGCAGACACAGCAAGCTGGGTTAATTGCAACATACAGCCAAGCC
Organism: Hyperoplus immaculatus; assembly: GCA_949357725.1. Taxonomy (NCBI): domain Eukaryota; kingdom Metazoa; phylum Chordata; class Actinopteri; order Uranoscopiformes; family Ammodytidae; genus Hyperoplus; species Hyperoplus immaculatus. The sequence continues at coordinate 23,807,106 of OX442369.1, forward strand.
CAGTATGTTGTTCCTAGGAGTTGAACCCCAGGGGCCGTATTCACAAAACGTTTTAAGGCTAAGAGTAGGTCCTAACGTGCTGATTTAGGAGTAACTCTCAAAAATAAGGGGCATTTCACTTCTAATTTTAGGACTCCTAACTTTTTAAGATAAGTGTAATTCACAAAACATTTTAGTGCTAAAACTAGCTCCTAAATCTATGAAAAGCTAGGAATCCTCGCGAACGGACACAGACAACCATTTGATGGCATTTTGGAGAGATTTAATGCTAGTGAGCTTTACAAAAGTTACCTTAATAGCTGTAAGGGTTTAATGATCTTAGTAAAGCTATGTTTTAGAAAGTATAGACACATTTATATTTATTATATTTATATAACAAATTATTTATTAAGTTCCTTTTCCTGCAGTAGCTTTGGGTTTACGATGCACTTGTAGCGGGTACAGGTGGTTCAGATTAATTCAGCTATTAGAAATTAATCTGATGATTAATAATACTTTAATAATTTATTAAAGTTCAAAAGGGGCACCACCATTCATTCAAGAATGGAAAAGTAATCAATGATTTATTCTCAAATGTTGATTAGTTTAATGTTCAGTTAAATAAATCAATATTAATAAATCCTAGTCTCAATAATCATTTCCATAAAATAATGTAATCAAGTAATTACTATTATGAATTTGGTAATATGATCTTAACACTGAAGGCTACAGAATCTTTCACTTGTTGATTGTTGACACTCCAATAATATCCACACAAATAAATCACAAACACTTCTGGTTACAATATAAGAACATTTATTTTAACCACAATGAAACTTAAGGTAACATCCGTTTTATACACGCATAAAGCAAATACACTTAGCAAACTTAATCAAAGAAAACGTCTAGAACATTGCATAGCCATGTACCTGTGTGTGTGTGTGTGTGTGTGTGTGTGTGTGTGTGTGTGTGTGTGTGTGTGTGTGTGTGTGTGTGTGTGTGTGTGTGTGTGTGTGGTGTGTGTGTGTGGTGTGTGTGTGTGTGTGAAGCGAAGTAGGAAAAAGGGACGGGGGAGTTCCCACGTGACTTATGACTCGAGGGGTGAGTCAGACCGCACGGGGGAGCTAGGGAGTCGGTCAGTGACACAAGGGGGCGTGTAGACTAACCCTTACCAAAGGTACAGGGAGGGGCGAAAGGCCCAAAATGGTGGCGGGCTAGGCTAAGCAAGGCTATTAAGGCACAAAATGGCGGTGGGCTAGGCTAGGCTATTTGGGGAGGGGGAAAAAGAAAAGTGTGAGGTTTTTAAAAGACACAGCAGAATTAAACCACACTGCAGCGCTGAATGAAATGATCAAACTTTCCCGGTTCTGGTTCTCCGTGGGGGAGGACAAACAGAGATAAATCACACAGCTTGTTCAAAATAGCAAACATAAATTAGAAAATAAACAGTATTGTTCAACACTTTAAAAAGTAATAATAATTATAAAGCCAAAATCTCACTTGGGGGGACGCATAATGTCCACTGCTCGTCGTCGTTGAGGCGGGCAGGCCAGCCAATCCTTTCCGGGGCTGGCGGGGGGGGGGGGGGCTCGCAAGATGGCGATCCAAGGCTCCGAACCTTTGGCGGTCGGGGAGCGGGTGAGTCGATCTCTGCGGTCTTCAGATCAGGAAAGAGGCAAAGGGCACAGCTGATTCTGTGCGGAGGATGGCGGTCGGAGACAAATCGATCGGCTTACGGTCCGCTGTCCAAGAGGCTGGTTTCTAGGTAAACCTCCTGTGTCCTAGTTCTTCTTCTGGTCGTTCCAACGGAACAGTTACAACTCACTTTGTTGTTTTGGAGATCGCCGCAGGCGATAGCTTTAGTAAAACACGTGGTGGTTGGTTCAGGGGTTGAAGAGGGCCTTGTAGGTTTGTACAGATTGTTGTCTCTATATGTATCCGCTAAGAGCCGATGTTCAGAGAGGCCGAAACACGCCGCGCGGGTGTCCTTTTAAAGTCCCCGGCTATCATCCGGGGTGGGGTTTCAGGCTAGCGTTTGGATACGCCCACCTGAAGAGGTAAGGGTGTACTGCAGTGTTTTGGCCGCACGGTGGCGGCACAGAGTTGTCCATAGGTTTGACCCCCTACACACTGAAAGTTACTGTTGGTGTCACGTTTGGGTTTAATTTGTTAGTAGAGTAGGCCTATATGTGGCGCTTCCATCCAGGTCCGCTACTGTATAGTTGCGCGTATCGCCTTTTTCCTTCCGCATGCACTTTACGATTTCGCCGGCTGTTGTTTCTAAATTGTGAATTTCCTGGTTTTTATCGCTGTCTGACTATTGCTGCATAGTCCGCCGTTGAGAGAAATACAGTGAGAGTGCATGGCGTGCAGCTGTTCAATGAGGATATTTTTTCCTATTCAAATCATTGTAAAATTTTAAATTAATAGGCCTATGTGGCGCTATTGTAGGTTAATTGTGAACGAATGTGTGGGAAACCCTGCAGTATCTTGGTTTCATGTTAAATCAGTGTCACTTGTCATTAAATGTATATAAAAACTCTTTACTTTAATACAGCGACACGATTTGGATATCTCCCACAGTTTTCCAACATAAATTCACTCTTAGCTCTCATTCCCTTTCAGCCAATCACTGTGGGCATAGAAGGTATGAACATGACATCATCCATAGCAACTGGGTCAACACCGCACTCTAGTCTTAGCTTAGGAGTCCCTCCCATTCCTTAGTAAAAGTTGGTCTTATCAGCTTTGTGAATAGGTTTTAAGAAATTACTCCTTACTAAGAACTTTTAGTGCTCCTTAGGAGTACTCTTAGCGCCAAGATCAAATGTTTTGTGAATACAGCCCCTGGTCTACAGTGGTAAGTAGGACTTATATTTTATTCAGGATACAAATTGGATGTGTGCAGCCTTTCCCTCAACAGATACTCTTTCTTAGCTCTCGAAAATAGCTTTAACTCAACCGGAAATGAAAGATAGGCAATTGAACACTGCTTATTTAACCCATCCAATGAGTCATAGTTAAGTCAACCAACGCAGCATTAATGATGTCCATACAAACAAACAGCATCACAGACTTATTTTTGCGTTCTTTCACTGAGTTTGACAATGTCTATGAAAGGAACGGCCACCATTTATATCTCGCTTTACAATAATAATCCCACCTTGGCGGTCCAACCCAATCACCAGATAAGAATGTTGATATTAATCAATTTCTTTCAAATACCTAGATTGTGTAAAGCTATACAAGATTTAGTTTAAATGATTAATGTCTATTTTTTAACAAGTTACACTTCTACAAAATCTGCTCAAGGTTTACATTACTGACCTGTTTATACATACCTTTTCAATGTGGATGTCATGCCTATGGACCCTGAGCTTACATGTCACCCTTTGCACTCCATGCCTGACACTCCAACACACTCACACTCATTCTAATGACTGGAGAGAGGCTCAGACAGCAACTGATCCATTGTGTGTGCTGTCAGATGAAACAGTCAAGATGCTCCATGGCACCTACTACATCTAACAAGAAATATTTTAACTTCTGAAGGCTTGGGGCATGACATGTGTGACAACTAATACAGAGGGGACCAGTGCTGAAAATAAAGAGTATTTATCAATGGTACCGGTTCACTTTAAAATAACATAGAACAGCGTTTTGTGTTCCCTAAGGGGTTGGCCTCACATAATTTTAAACATTTTAAGTTATGTGGAATCTTTCACATTATCGTCATTTCAAGAAGGAAAGCCTTAGAACATAGGCATGTAAAAGCACAGTGCAGAAGTTTGCATGAAAGAGACAGACAGAGTGCCATGACCCTGGGCTGTGTTCTAATTTTAATCTCTCCCAAACAGAGCGTCCCTGTGAGTCAGAAGAGGGGAGGCTCACATGATGCGCCGCTGCTCTCCAGCAGATGTACATTCTGGCAACAGGCATGATGTGCAAGCAGCAGACATACTGATGCACATGAATACACACAGACACGCACACACACACACACACACACACACACTCTGTTTTAACATTGTATTTAAGAAAATGAGGCAGTATGATGTACATACCCAAACAGGTACAGTAGGAGGCATTTTCAGTTTTTCCAAATTATTATGACTTCTTAACCCCTCTAACCCCCTTCCCCTTGCAGGCTTCCTCGACAAAACAAAAAAACCATAAGAGCCAACAGACAAGGACAGGATAAAACTAAATATATATAAATAATAAAGCAAATAAATGAATAGGAATAAAACAAAGATAAAACATTATATTAGAAAATTGTCTCAATTTTGTGTTATGCAAATAATGGAATTGTTGCAGTACTTCACAGCTGGATTAAACAGTTATAAAAGGCAGGGAAGTCAAAACATGTTTCACACACACACACACTCACACACACAGACACACTGGGGCAGACACACACACAGAAATACATATGCACAGCCCAAGCACGCACAGGAGACGTGTCACGTGTCACCACTGGAACACTGACTTTAGCAAAAGACACACGAAAAAGCCCAATAGAGAGGATATGTGAGCAGCTGGGCTGTAAGAAGTCAGCTTGTACATGAGTCAGCTGCAGGACGCAGCAAAGCATTGTGGGTGGAAGAGTAGCAGCTTCTAACTCAACCTGATGCTACTTTATAAGCCTCCTGAATTACATTTGTATTTGTTGCTACCATATTTGTAGGGCTGCAACTAACGATTATTTTGATAATCGATTAAGCTGTCGATTATTTTCTCGATTAATCGATTATTAATCGATAGTGTTTTGGTCCGTAAAATGTCAGAAAATGGTGAAAAATTTTGATCAATTTTCCAAAGCCCATGTTGACGTCCTCAAATGTATTGTGATGTCCAAAACACACAGATACTTCAGTTTACTGTCATAATAGGATGAAAGAAACCAGAAAATATTCACATTTGAGAAGCTGAAATCAGAGAATTTGGACATTTTTTGTTAAAAAAATTACTCAAAACGATTAATCGATTATCAAAATAGTTGGCGATTATTTTAGTAATCGATTAATAATCGATTCGTCGATTAATCGTTGCAGCTCTACATATTTGTATCCACAAAATATAACATAGTGTTGAACTTATTACCCACTGGTATTGCTAACAACGGCTAACCCGAGGTTGGCCTCCACCTCTGTTGCGAGGTAATTTCATTGTTTGTCACTCAAATAAGCACACATATAAAGCATCTTATGAAGAATTCTAAAACGCAATTCATTTTTCTTCAGACCGTTGTTTCTCCGTAAATGCTGTGTCTACTTCCTTCAACTATGAATCACTTAAGAAGATACAATAGGTAATGGTGTGTGTTCTCAGTTGTTCCTGATGATCAGTTCATCAATTTCAAATCAAGATCCCAATTCGAAACAACATCCTCAGCACATGTCTGCGATTAAGATCCACACTTTGCAATGTGTCAGACCCAGTGTCTAAACTATCATGTCCACGGTTTTACAAAGGGAGAAGCTCACCTTGAGACTTTCAGGACAGGCCACTTATATTGGCCAGCCTTCTAACTCTCACACACATATCCCTGCACATACAAGTGCTTCTTAAAATTATACAAAATTAAATATGTCAGTTCTCCATTTGTTTTAATTTTAATGAATATGGCTTACAGCATCTCAGAATATATGAGTATGTCATGGACCACATAAAAAAGGGATTAATAATACAGAAATGTCATAATTGAATTTTATGGTTAATAAATCTAGAAAATATGAAAGTTAAATATTTTGAATAAATTAAGACAAATGTATATTACGGTAACACTTTACAATAATACGGGTACAGTAATGAACTGTTAGTTAATGCTAAGTTAAAGCGGCTACGAGTACCATTTAAATATCTTTTAAACAGCCTCATGTTTCCTCTCATAATCATAAATTACCTTTAACAGCAAACCAGACCATCAGTGCAAAGAAAGACGTTTTTAAATAGTTTTTATTACTGCATTTGATCTGGTCATACACCTAGTCCGATTTTCGGTTCACGCGTGCATGCTCTATGGTCACATATCCGTATTGGTCACAGATTTCAGCGTGGCGCAGGAACGTGAATTGAGAAGCCTATCCCTCCAGGTGAGGGAAGGGGAGCGGGAGCCTTGTTTGAGACAGTTGTTTGTCATCATAATGACTGATAACGGGGCTGAACCATAAAAGAAAAAAAAGAAAATGCAATGAAGAAAAGCTAAAAGGGAGAGTGATAGTCGGGCGGGAGGGCGTTGCCAAGCAACGTATACACAATTTCACGCAGCGAAACTAGACTGCAGTGTTTACTCCTAAATGAATGAGCGGTAGCCTACTAAAACAAAGTTTACTTTGCCTCACCAGCATCATCAGATGACCATTAGTCATTATTTACAACATAAACACATTACCTCATCGTGATCCATACTAACTAACTGCCATCTCTCGTTCATTCGCTTTGTGTGAGGACACGGGGACTCGTTCAGCTCCGTGAGAGGTGACAATGCATCAACTCATTGCAATCAGGTGTGTTTAGCACTTACTGGCATTAGTTGATGCTGTGTCACCCATAGACTCACGGAGCCGAAAAGAGTCCGGTGCCCTCACACTTTCAACACACGGACACGCCACGCACCATATTGCTTCCTGATTATTTGAATCTTGCACTCCCTGCACGAGCTAGAAAACAGCTTCACGACAGCTGGCGTCGTAATAATACTACCGCTTTTGTTCAAAGGTGTCGCCAACGTGCCGACTTACTCGTAGTAGCTTTAATGCTATTAATGGTTGGTGGTGTAGTTAATGCCTATTAAGCATTACGTAAGTGTTAATACTAAGTTATTAACAGTTAGATTATGCTTAGTTTATCTGTATTAAGAATTTGCTAAGCATTTATTAACAGTAAGTTCATCTTAATAATTGCTTATTAAGCCTTATTTAAGCATTAATTAACAGTTAATCAATGTACCCTTATTGTAAAGTGTTACCGATATTAACATTTTTTAGATGCACCTGTATACCTAGCCTTTGGCTTCTTCCGTCTCCCTTCGGACAACACAAAGTATGATGTATGAATATTTGCAAGAGAAAATTGTGTATTGTGTGGAATTGTCCGAAAGAATAATAAATAAATAAATAAATAAATACCACATAGGTCAAATCCACTCAGGTTTCAAGTCTCAGAGAGAGGCAGGCCAGAGACACCCAGCCTCACAAAGAAACAGTAAGACAGCACAGCACAGCAGAGTCCCAACTAGATCATTCTTATGTTCCCTCTGTCTGTACCAACAAGCACTTAGCAATAGCCACAGATTAAATGCACCATGAAACACGCAGGTAGACACACTGTATGGAATGGGATTTCCAGATTGCCTCAGCCTGGTCAGTTTGGACACACTCTGCTACTAATGTTGCTGTATAGAGGCACCGATTGCCCACCACAGACCCATTAGATGATGTTGGCAAACAGAGGCATTGGCAAGTACTGAACCTTCCATTTAGTTAAAGGGCAGGAGCACTTAAACTCCCCCCCAACACACACACACACATGCACACACACACACACACACACACATGCACACACACACACGCTGTATAAAAGACACAAACCAAGTATTTATTATCAACATTACCTTAACCGCTTGATTTGGAGGTCAACTGGAAAGTAAGCACCGCTGAAATGCTGCTAATCATCTCTAATTGCACAAGAGAATGGTGTGCATCTAGTTACTGTATAGGCTGAGCCTTGGGAGGCCAAGGGTCTGAAGACAGAAGCATTGTTATTAACTGGGCTGCAGTATGATTTACATAACCTTCCTCTGCCACAGTATAAACAGCTCCACAAAAGGACCATGGGCAGTAAATAGACATGAGTCGATTGCATAAATATGTCTCCAGAATAAAGCTGTTATTAAGATAACAGCTACCGAGAGCTATTGTGACTATGCTCCTGGCTGACTGAACGTGAGACACTGCACAGGTGAAAAGGGTAAAATGTTCAACTTATGAAATCATGAAGCGTTTCTAGTTGATTACTTACATCGGAACTCTTATTGTTGTATAACCAGTTTTTCAGAAATGTCAGAATACGTATTAAAATTTGGCTATATCTAAATAATTATGCATAGGCGTCTCTTAAACTCAGTGAGTAGTTTTTACATCACAAAGCTTCTCTACCCAAAGCTCATTACTATAAGGGTGAGTTGGAGGGTAAAATTGTGACAATAGTGGAACCTTTCATACACTTTAGTCTAAATCGGCACAGTTCATATTGTCATAAACACAGTCACCTCATGTGATTGTGAAGCTAATGAAATGCCCAGCAGTTATTGGTCTTGATTGAACATGCAGATCATTATAGAGTAACATCAGGAGGTCAAATTTCTTCAGACTTAGTGGTGTCAGTTGTTCACTTTTTTTCCTTCTCTTTTTCAATCCGATTAAGGCTCTGGTAAAATTGCTATTTAACTTTGCTCTGTTCCTGTTGGAGTGTAAAGCAATATTAGTTAAGCACAAATGTATTTAATGACTGTTGCTCTACACCAGTGGTTTTCAAACTGGAGTTATGGCAGGGGGAAAAAAACAACAACAAAAGGAATACAATGTTTTGGTCTAGATAGTTAATAGCCTAATAATTGAATCAAATCATCTAGGAGGTAATCCGAGGTTAACTGATCACGTGACATCACGTTCACGTCCTAGCACAATGTGTATTGAGTTTATTTAAAAACATTTGGAAATGGGGCTGCCCTCAGTTTCCCATGCACTGTGTATAGTCTATAGGCTATTTCAGCCTTGTCTGTGGAAATAAAGATAGCAGGACAAGAGTTCTTCTGCTTCGTTCCTCTCACTGCATTTAAATGCATTCACTATATTACAGATACATATGTCTTGTTAAAGAAAAAGCCCATCCCAGAGGACCCTCTATAATATTTTATTTTAAATTAATATTTTTATGGAAAATCCATGTGTCTTTCTTCAATAGCTTCTAATTCATCCGACCCAGTGTCACCAAATTATTTGTTCACACAAAATTCCTCATATTTAGTCTCTTAATTTTCCTCTCAAAGTGCACCAGATGCATGCATTTCACTTCACGGGGGCATACCCACGGATCCCCCTAGGAGGGTCTGGTTCTCCGCTGGCTACTATTTTCACCCAGCAGGACATTGGAGGTACTAGCGAAAAAAACACGGGTGTGTAATAAGGACATTTAACAATAGTCAATTATTTGGGCAAGTCTGTCTGCCTATCTTTCTCACTCCGCTGCACACTCAGTCACTACTATCCATGCTTAAAGGAAGCAGGATTAAACCACTGGGTTATAATGTTCAAATGTATTTAAAAAAAGCAAAACAAAAACATACTTAGATAAAGATGTTAAAATGTTTAAACATTTGTGTTTAAAAAAGCACAAAGATGTTTAGAATGTGTAAAATAATTAAAAGATCTTTCAAAACACACAGGGATTTAGAACTTTTTTTTGTTGGGGGGGGGGGCTCATCTGAAATTTGTTCTCTGAGGGGGGGCTCACTCTCTCACACTTTGAAAACCCCTGCTCTACACGGTGCGCTATCACTGCTGAAGAAATACACATACTCAACAGCCAAAGTGGTTTATCCCCCCTTCCTTTGCCTTGCAGGGATGAGACGAGAAGTCAGCGCACAATGCTCTTTAAAAAATCTGACATCAATTAGCACTAAGACATAAGCCTTATTCAGATTACAACACTGGAGCAGTGTATAATACATGATAACCAATTCCATTGGGTCTCTCAGGGATGGAAAGAGCTTTAGCTCGGAATGAGAGCCCTATTAACATTAACTGGCATATGTGTAAATGCGAGGGTAAAGCCGGGCCACCAAGTGGATTTGCCCCTCAGGGATCTAGGTAATAATCCTCTTCTGCAGCCTTATCTCCTGCTGCCACTTAAGCACCAGAGAGGACGAGGAGAGGCCAACACAGGCTACATGTGCGCAAACTCAGACAGTGTGTGTATCTCTCTTTTGCTATTTTACCAATGTGTGTTACAATTCATAGAGGGTCGAGGTTTATCGACAAAGGTAATATATCTTTATATTTAGTTTTCTGTTTCAATTTCCTACTCCAAAAATGCATATATTGGAGGTGAAAAAAATCATGCTTTAAACAGTTTATGAACATCAACCTCCGCTCCTGTAGATATTGCAGTAATGCTATTTGCCGGTGTATTGGCATAGTGCAGTGGTTCTCAATTATTTTCTGTCATGCCCAAGGGGACAGAAATTTTTTCGCGCCCCCCCTAAATTGAAATACTGTTGAGAACCTGCTAATATTGATTTATTTATCTGTACAAAACCACTGAATGAATTTCTGACATGAGCATTCTGCATACAATCACCTTATTATCAAATTAGATGTTAGATTATAAAATTAGCTGAGATAACTTCTGCAGCAACTTAAAAAAATTGAAGTTCAGTTTATTAGCTCAATTTGTAACATTTAAACAAGATTGCTCAGTCTGTGTGAATCTCAGGACAGAGAAACAAGAGCAAATGATTCACTGAGGTTTGCATTGCATTTTTTTTTGCAAAAAAGTAAACTCTAAACATAGTTAAGGTGGTGTTATTTTATTAGCATAGGCCAATATGCCTTCTGTGATGCGATAACCTATAATTCATTAATGTTATTATTAGTCTACTTGCTTGATTTCTTTTTAAATAGCATACAGAGACACTTGGAGACACATGTGGACGTTTATGTCCTGCAAATCGTGGCCTTTCGCGCGGTTATGACCATACACAAGCACACATCGCCTGGCTAGCAAAAAAAAAGTCAGTGGTCAGTTAAAAATCAAGGCCTCCCGCGCCCTTATAACTCACGGCGCCCCATCATTTGAGAAGCACTGGCATAGTGAAAGCTGGAAGCAGAATGGATAACGGATAACAAAATTTGAGCGGCCCTTTTTTCAAATACAAAGCCAAATAGTGCAATCTATCGCAATTTGAGTTGTATCGCACTGTATAGTGATATCAAATCGTGACCTACGTGATTGTTATGCATACTGTATCGTGACGTATTTGCCAATACCCAGCACTTGTCCACGCATCTGTAGGAAGACTTTGCATGAAACAGGTAGATCTGTGTGTAGCTAGACATGCCTACTTAGTCAGATCAAATATTGTATGAACTCTACATACAGTACATGAGACAGACATTTTGAACAATACTAAAAGAAGTCTAAGGACATTCAGTTATGAAACCTGGATTTTAGATGTCTTTATCTTAAACCTTCTTTTATTGCTCCATTAGGTTTAGGATCCTACATATTTCATTCAGCAAAGTCTCTTAACTGCACAAACTTGCCATAACTGTGTAACGAGTGCGCTGGGGCATGCAGGCTGTTGCAGTCGGCTGAGGACATCTACCAGACTATGCTGAGAATGTTGTACATGTCTTGGGCCGCCAGTGCTATCCTGTTTGCTGTGGTGTGCTGGGGCAGCAGGCTGAGGGTAGTGATCCACCCAACCCTGGCAGAGGAGGATGTTGTCAAAATTACCTGTCATCCTCCTAGATACTCCATGTTATGCTTGTCAATCACTAGAGTATATGGACTGTAAGGGCGTTTTCACACCTGCCTTGTTTGGTTTCTAATGAAACAAAAGCAGCAATCACACTCGGGTGTTCACCAAAAGCGGACCAAAGAAGCGTACCAAGACCCTGTTGAAACGGTGGTCTCTGGATGCTTCCACACCAACTCTGGTACGGGTGAGAACGTGAGCCGACCTAGTCTGACCCAACTGCAGGAAACACTGTGTATCAAGCTCCTGTAGCCAGCATTATGGGATGAGGGAAATGATCTACTTCCTGTGGTTTCTTTCTGTAGGTTTCCCTCATGGAAATTCTGACCAATTGTAGAGCAGTTCAGGAACGATGTTATTGCTCCCGCCCCGTCCACATCTGACCAATGAGTAAAGAGAACCGTCTCAAGTGGCTTATGCCTCTGCATTTTGGTTCACTTCAGCAACTGATTCAGACCAGAGATGATAGGTGAGAAAGAAAACTGAACGGACTATCAGGTTTGAAAGCAACCTTCCTGAACCACAAAGCGATACAGGAAGTAATTCCTTCATTCGGCCATCAAGCTTTCAAATGTTTGCCTCAATGTGACACACAATCTAAGTCAATAGACCGGCCATTGGAATAATTCATTCTTACATTTTAATATTTTCTTATTCTTTCTCTATAGATACATTGCTGTTCTAAAAATCTGTGCAACTGTGATGTTACTCAATTTCCCCCTAGGTATCAAAACAGTTTAACCAATCTAACCTTGATGAATACCACCCGTACATGAATAGTCATGAATTCAACATGTCTAACATTAGCATAATGGAGTAAAAAAGAAGAAGTAGAATCAATCAGTTCCGTTGTTTAAGCCCAGCTCTTTCAGTGTTGAATGTACATTCTGAAAAAAGAAACTGATGAATGTGACTGGCTGTCTTGAATCCTCTGTTTGTGTTAGGGATTGAAGCATATCCATGTTAAGCAATACCTCAAAGAAAATATTGAAATAAAATTGAGAGACAACAAATAAATGTGTTCGCAACAAGTCAATGTAATGAATAGTGGTGCATTTGAGGATTGTTGAACAGTTAACTGAAGCAGACCGGAGGCCTCTACAATACACTTGGTGGAAATTAATTTTCCCCCACTGAATATGGGATTCAGTTCAAGTCAAGTCAATTTTATTGTCAATTTCTGCAATATGTACGTGCCAGACATAAAGAGGAATCGAAAATAAGGTGCACTCTGACCCACTGTGCAATAAGTGCAAAAGGATAAAATAAGACAAGTAATATATACAATAAATACCTTCTACCTCACCTCAAACGTTTTCAGTTTTGAGAAGTTGAAAATGTGCAATGGTTGTTGCACTGTTGTGCTGAATAGTCACTCCTGAGCTACAGACATGGTTTGTGGCCTCCATGAAACCCAAGGACATGCCATCACACGGTCCACTTCCTGGCAGCAGTGCAAGAGTCTTGTGGGAAATGTAGGAAGCCATGTCTTAACATCCACTCATGCATTTTGCTACACCAGCTTATTCAGGGTACACGGGAGGCTGGAGCCTAGCCAGCATGCGCTGAGCAAGAAGCAAGGCATTGACCTTATGAGACTCACCCATTATTTTTTCCTTTTTTTTTCCTGCGATGGCTATTGCTGGCTATGGTTACCTCAGGTCAAATGTTGCAGTCACAGAGCATGCTTTTAAAATAGGTGTTTTACATTGTGGTGATTTCAGTGAATTGATGTGTAGGGAAATTATGTGTAGAGTGTCTATCATGAATGTATTCATTAATTACGTGTATCAGGCAAATATAGACATGGATGTGGTTTTTGGTTAGTCTACAAAAAGCTTAACTGAATAGGGAATAACAGCAACAATCTTAAAGATAAGCTTAAAAATAGAAAATAGTCACAAGAGTTCTCACATGCACTAATGTGATTGCATAAGAAACTATGTAACTTTTGATGTGGTTGTGCAGGTGTGCTGGTTTCAGACTAATGTATGAATGCCGTGCAAGACATAATTATGGCAAGTCACACCATTCAGTTATATTACTCCTGCCCTGACTGACATCATGGATAATATGTTGGGACTCACTAAAAGCTAACTGTACAATGGCTTCTCCATGATACGGCTGAATACACTGACACCATTGTACAACTAATGGGTAGGGAAACCGCATAACACACCTGACAGTCATTGGCTGAGCAACCTCGCTGCTTAAAGTACATTTTTTTTTGCGCTCCGATTCTATCAATGGGCTTTGAATGACTGCAAATGACTGCCAAATTCCACAACAGCAAATGAGATCACACAGCGTGCAGCCACGGGCTCAACTCAAACAGCCATGCACATATTTTAACCGCTAATAAAGCATTCACTCGCGCAACTAACATTGTGGCCTGCAAGGGGGGAAAAAACATGCTTATAGCACACGCACAACACAACGAGGCACGGCACTGTTATCTCTGGGTGTACAGCTAATATCATTGCTCTTTTGCTTAAGAAACATCGACCCGCCCCTAAAAAGTGTTTTCTGTTTTGCTTAGGGCCTTAAGTTGACAGACCCAGTCAACACTGTAATGTTAAATCTAATTAACAACACTGCCCATCACCCTTTATGATTGGTAATTGTCTTTGTTTCAGTGTAAGTAAACAGGAAAAGAGGAAGAGCCACTATTCCTAAAGCTATTTAATTTGACAGGTTTCATTATGCTACATTTACAGTGGAGCCAGCTGAGAGTTAGCCCTCCTTCTCTGGCTCTGCACTGCACCATTAATTGCTGCATCACCTACGACCTTATACACTTATAATACACACCTATATTACATGTCAGTAAAATTGGCTACAAATGCAAAGTAACCAAGCAATATAACTACAGCTCATGGCTTTTATGTTACCAACATACATTTCTTCTGCCATTTCTATTTTAGATTTTCTTTTGAATATATTTTGCTGTCACCAGTAACATTGACTTACCTTAAATCACATGCATTACAAGCTTCAGATTAAAATACACATACAATGAAGATAGATAAAGCATGGACTTTGATTTGCCTTCGTGCCATCATTTGCCATCGAATTTAATTATGAAAACGGGTTTTGAATCGGGAATCGTGTTTGAATCAAATCGTGACCCTAAGAATTGGACTCCGATCGAATTGCGGGATTCCAAAATATACAGTACCCATAGTCAAACATACTGTATGTCTTTATGCGGCATTCAAAACACTTAAGACCTAGGCCTGGGACTTACCGAGGAAGCGGAAGGTCCTGCGTACCAGTGGGTTGAGGTAGCAGCAGTCCCCCGTAGCCACTGTCTTCTCTGAGCGGTCGAACTCTTTGGACGTGTACTGCACGAGGAACAGCACCGTCTCTGTTATTGTGATCTGATAAAGAGACAGACAGAGAAAATGAATTTAACAGTGCTTTAACAGTGAGTTAGAGTGACTTTAGCGCCATTTTTATTCCCACTGTTTTTTTTGTTTTCTCAATGGGGCTCCATCTGTACTGACTGACACAGCTGTGGAATACACAGGAGCATATGGCTGAGAGGAAGTCAGCTCAATGTAGTGTGAGGGAAGGAGCAGATGTGTGTGTGTGTGTGCGCGCGTGCGTGTGTGTGTGTGTGCAGTGCTGGGCAGGACATTAGTAGTGTAATGCATTTTCTCATAACATGGCGGTAGGGTTGCTGTTTTTACTAAGTCAAAAACATGCATACATCGTTTTAATTTATCAAGTAGTGCTGAGCGTTCTACTGTGGTCTAAAATGAAATTGCTCAGAACGCAGTGCAGTCTGCAGACATCAGCTAGATATAGTCAGACTAAAGTTAGGGTTTCTCAACATTATTGGCTTAATATGAATGTGGATAAAGTTAGATAGATAGATAGATAGATAGGGTATCTTAATTTTTCTTAACAATGCATCCCAACCGCTTCAAAATGTCATGCCACTCAGCCACTAGCAATTTATGGAGAACCACACTAAACTAAGATCAACTCTGTTTACAAACATCTAAATACATTTTGAAAAAAAATACACATCAACAATTGCACACTTCCGTGCCGAATGATTAGTGTCAGTGTGAGCGTTTTGCACCTTTGTCTGGCATGTATCTGAATGAATCAGTGCAATGTCAATATGTGACAGCTGTCTCCACAATGCTGCCAACAGCTTTCACAGCGTTGCCCAACACACATTACAGCAGCTCCTGTTCTCCATCAGGCTGCAGCTAGCAGAGACCTCACACATAACCACTGACAACCTCCAGGGACAATGCACTGCAAGACCCATCCCCGTTCAGACTCCTGACAGTCCATCCCTTATATACAGTATCTTCAAATAAATATCTTCAAATAAATAAAGTGAACTACCTGTAATATTTACGATTCAAGATTCAAGAAAAATATATATTAACATCCACATCACAACTTCATGTTAAATGAATTGTAAGTGGGTCTTAGTTAAACAATACGTGTTGCTAACAAGTTTTGAGGCAGGCAGATTTAGAAGTTAGCTACCAAGTGCAAATGGGAGACAATCGCTGCGTTTCATTACCCGTTCAACATGCCCTCGTTCACTTGCCCTCTGGGGAATACCCGCCACCATCATAAGTGTTGTTCCAATTGTCTGGAAACTGAAGTGAACTTTGTGAGATAGACCCTCTGAGGGCTTAGTGATCGAGTGAACATCCATGGTCACTCCAAGGTGGATATCACCCACAGTGCATTGCAGTTCATCTTCTTATATGCAATGCCTTCTTTAAAGAGAGTGTCAGTGTGTAAATATCCCCAGGTAGAAAACAACTCATCCATTCAGGAATCCCACAATCACAGGCAGTCCTGGAATATGGATTCTATCCAAAATGAATGAATGCATTACTAATTGAAAATAAGGATTTACATTTTAATATAACTGCAAAATATTTAAAAAAGAGAGAAGAAACAGTAATGCCAAAGCAAGTCAACTGCAAATCGTCGCTGTCTGGCTGAAACCTCTTATCACCATTTAAAGAAAAACAAATCTTAAATCATTGCTTTTGGTCACACTCCACTTCTGCGTGTGGGTTTTATAAAGATTTAACCAACAAAAAGTATTAAAAATAGCTTGTGAATTGGCAACACAAAGTTAATTTGTTCTAAAAATGCAGTGTTTCCTGAAAAATTACCGTTTATTACTCAACAGCGATTAAATGCTGTTTACATTTAAACAACAGGGCTTATACAGGCAACCTTATTTCAAACTAAATAGGAACCTTCAAAGTGATGGAAAACAGCAAGAGTCAAAACCCCCATTTAGTTTTTTTCCGTGGTTATTCTCCATGGTAGAATATTAGGTAGAATTTTTTCTGAATAGCCAGAATGCTGCACGACGGTGATGGAATAACCCAAAATAATAATAACTTAGCTTCATTTATGTAACATTGTGGTTAAGCCTAATATAAATAAGAACACGGTTACATACAAGAGGAAAATAAAACAAAATAACAAGCAAGAAACTAGAAAAAAGGCTCTGACGTGCAAAAGGAAACAGCATCAACAAAGTGCTACATCAGTCTAAAGATATCTAGATTAACTTAAGTGAATTTAGAATTTACTTTCAGTTCAATGTGGTCGTGTTTGTATTGTAAGATGAAATACTTTATATCACACAAAGGCCCGGTCATATAGGAATAGAAACCACCCTGGCTTAGTCAGTAGCCGCTGTGTAAAGAATGGTTATGCTGTAGCCAGCCATAACTAAAATCTCATTACAGGTTGCCAGTGGAAACCTGTGTGAAGTTTGTCCATAAGTGGGTTGAGCAGCTTATAGTTCAGAAGTGAAAACAGTGATCAAGTTAACTCATTAAATGGTATGGTGGATTCAACCAAGCCTTGAACAGAAAGTGCTAGATGCTTTATTTGCAGCATGGAGGACAATGATAACCTCTCAGTAAGTTGCCATGACCAGAGGCCCCCACCATGCGACTAGATAAAACACTACTTGGCTGCTTGTCTGTCTTCAGGATGTGGCCCAATAAGCCTTATGTGTCTTCTGAGACCACACAGTTGTGTTTCCTATGTTTGGGTGATTTAATGCTGCACTAAGAAGAGGTTAATCTTTCATTTAAAGAATTCCCCCCCTGCCAGGATTTTGTACCAACAACCTCCCGACCTCGCCCCACTCAGACAAAACACACATGGGTTAGTAAGTTTGTTTAAAAGAAATTCATGTTGAGAAAATGCATCAATTGGGTATACCATCCATAACTTAGTTATTTTGTCGAAAGGAAAGTCTCCGCAACTGAATTCAGACATCAAGTTACATTGATGTTAATCCGTTTTTATCTCTCAACCACTTTCTGGTGAAGTGAAAGTAAGAAGTCTTTCCAGTACGACCATATTTCATGTGTGTCATTAATGTAACAAGGCCGATCCGTTCATAGCTGCAGAAGAAATTACATGGTGTACAGAGAACAGAGACTATGGAGTGGATACACCTTATATTAGCCATGTCTAATGCCCCGACTTCTGCTGTAGGTTTCTTGTGAAGATATCCCTCATCAGTGTGTGCGTGTGTGCATGCGTGTGTGAAAGGGCATTGATCTGTATGGGTTAGGGGAATGGTGTGAAAACCTTTGCCTAGCTCATATTTCATAAATCCTCCATACATGTTAGCAATGGCTGGTGATATAACAGCTAATATCTTTGCTTTAGGAAACACATGGCAAATGCATGTATGACTCACAAGGACAATTGAATACGAACAAAACAAAATTTAATTTTATTCACAGACTTTTGCTCAAGACACCTTCGTCACCCACACAGATGTTTTTAACCGATCAGGAATCCAATACATACAAAATGTTTTGCATGCTGCATGGTTCAAGGTTTTGTGATACACCATATGATGGTAAAATATATTAGCTAAAAATCCACATTTGGCTAGAATGTGTTTTAAACCACTTCTGAGGTGGTTTGGGACACATTTGAGAAGAGCTTTCGATCCATTTCAAATACGCTTTTGTGTGGCCAAATGTAAACATGACAGCACCACAGCAGTTCCTCAGCCTCCTCAACCTTGGGCAGAAGACAGATGGTTGTCTATATATATCTGTTGATATGAAGGATACATCCCTGAATATAAGAATATAAGATTTATTGTTCTTGTGAAAATAGCTGAGCTCTGGGACCACTGCAATGTGCAATCTTTAAAATTAAGAAGAAATATGAGCAGCCATATCAGACATGTTGTAAAAAAGCTAACAGTTTATACACCTGCGTGTATCATTCAACACCATTGAAATACACCATGTTTGCAAATTAATTGTATTCACTTGTTTTTAATTGTCTTTAAGATCCAATCAGTGCATGAAAAATGTAATATTTCTGGTGATGCGAGATTGAAGAAAACCTGTCTTTAAACTGCAATCATTTGTCGAAGTATTTGTTCTTTGTTTTTATTATCTCTTAAATGCAATCTCTAACATCTAATCTTGACCTTCTTTCTTAACTTTATGGCTATAACTTCAAGGCAAGATGGCCGCCATGCAGTCACGAAGGCTGTGTCTTGATTCAGGGGTTGCAGCCTACGTAGGCTGCATTTGAAGACCGATTGCGTCATAGAGGCGCGCAAAGGCTGTCCCATTTGCAAGGCTCCTCATATGCGGCCTAGAAATGCAGCCTTCGTTTCACGGTTTTGAAGGCTGCATCAGATGTATCCTTCGTGGCCCAACATATCCCAAGATTCATTGCGTTTTTTTCAGAGATTACATAAAATAAAATAAAAAATAACAAAACAGCAACGTGTTGCTCCATCTTCTTAACTTTTATCTGCCTTTTTTCTTGTACTTTTTTTTCTTTTCGTCTGGTAGGCAACTTCTTTTTCTTTTTTCCTCCATTGACAGGGCTGTCTCCATTGGCAGCAATCAGGGTTGCTAGGCAGCACAGGAGTGGCGAATCGTCACGCAAGGTAACGGCTTGTTACGTAAACCGGAAATGCTCGTAAACGGAGACCTGCGGAGACCGTCTCATTTAACAAGGCTCGTTGGCCTTGGAATCGGCCTTAAAATCGGCCCATAGGCTATAGCCTTCATAGACCGCGAGACTGCGTCCTACCAAGTGCGTGGTCTCTGTAATGGGACATAGCTACAGGTTGGCAGGCTCTGTGTGTATGCCAAAAAAAACAACTAAAAACCTCAAAAGATATCGGCTTTTGCCATCTACATGTCTCTTTATTGCTTTAGTATGTTCTTATCTACTCTTGTGCTTAACATTCACACAACAAATAGATAAATACAGTGAACAAGTCCTCTACCCAGCAAAGAAGAGTCAACACTTGCTCTACACAAAACTACTGGACAATGGACGTGCAAGGCTACCCTCAGGTAAAGATGAACAGTCAGACCAACTTAAACCTTTCCTGGGAATTGCACATTTTCTGACGATACTGCTCCTGGCTGGCGATATTGAAATGAATCCTGGACCTTTAATGAACTCTCATTACCTGGATGCTAAACCACCACAGCTAACAGGGCCACTGCTAAGTGGGCCACAACTACAGCTAATTGGGATACAATCATGGCTAACAGACCTTCATTTAACTGGGCAACAACCACACCTAGCAGGGTTACAATTACAGCTAGCCAGGCTTCATCCTCAGTTAACTGGGCTACAAGCACTACCAGCCAGGCTACAGCCGCAGCCCACCGGGCTACATCCTTAGCTAGCTGGGCTACATCCACTGCCGGCCAGGCTACATCCACTGCCAGCCAGGCTACAACCACAGCTAGCCAGGCTACATACTCAGCTAGCTGGGCTACATCCACTGCCAGCCAGGTTACAACCACAGTTAGCCAGGCTACATCCTCACCTAACTGGGCTACATCCAAAGCCAGCCGGGCTTCAACCACAGCCAACTGGGCTTCAACCACGGCCAACTGGGCTTCAACCACGGCCAGCCGGGCTTCAACCACAGCCAGCTGGGCTTCAACCACAGCCAGCCGGGCTTCAACAACTGTCAACAGGGAGAAAATATGCAGTGAAACATGCAATCAGCGAATCCTGAAACACAGTGGTCGCGCTGAAGGTAAACAGAGACAATTTAGATTCTTCCAGACTGTAAATCATGCAAAGGTCATATGGGACTAAAAGACCAAACCAAAGGGTATTGTAGGAGGACACTTGAACATTCGAAGTATTATTTCAAAACAAGATCAGGTTCAACACCTATTAACAGACTCCAATCTAGATTATTTATGTTTGACTGAAACGTGCCTTAACTGTAATATCCCAACACATATGATTGATGTACCAGGTTATGTATGCTTTAGGAAAGATAGATTGATGGGTAGGGGGGGTGGAGCAATGATTTATATAAGAGAGAGTTTTAAATGTAATGAAATTAATCTGGACACAACTTTGGAGTGTATTGCTATTAATGTTGTGTTGTCAACAAAAATGAAATTCAATATTGTAACCCTATATAATCCTCCATCACATGGTGCCTCATTTTACCAGGATCTAGACGAACTACTTAAACAACTAAATTGTAGCTGTGAAACTATATTTTTGGGAGACTATAATATAAACTGGTTGCACAAAGGCAGCAAGCAAAAATTAAAAACAATCTATTCAAAGCATAATTTTCAGCAAATGATCAAAGGACCAACGAGACTAACTAAAGTCAGCAAAACCCTCATTGACTTGGTCTTTACAAATAGAATTGAGAGAGTGACAAAGACATACAATTTAATCACAGGCCTGTCTGACCATAATATGGTTTTAATAGTTAGAAAACTAACCAAAAAACGTCTAAAATCCTGGTGCAATGGTAAACCAGAGTTTGCAGGTATTCCAAAGAACAAAACAACACAATTTGAAAACGACTTGCGGAATATTTCATGGGATGATGTTATACAATCTCACAATGTAAACACCTGTTGTGATACAATGATGAAAACATGTACTGATCTGATGCAGAAATACACTCAGAAATTGAGAAAGTCACGTCGTCCCAGGGCTTTACCGTGGTTAAATAAGGATATTCATCAACTAATGAAGAAAAGGGATTTTGCACTTAAACAGTCATTGGTAACAAAAAATTATTCAGACACACTTATTTTCAAAGGTTTAAGAAATAAGGTAACAAAGGAGTTGCGTATGGCAAAAACCTGTTACTTTATGCAACTAATTGCTGACTCAAAAGGGAAAAGCTCAGCAATCTGGAAACATCTAAATACTTTTGACTAATCGGGCATCAAATATGAAAAGATCTAATGTGGAATTACATATAAATGGAACAGTTAGTAATGATGTATTGGAAATTGCAAATGAATTTAATACATTTTTCACTAAATCAGTTGAGGAACTGGCAATTAATTTCCAACCAATTGAGTTTGAGGATATACAGAGAGATCTCTCGACTTCTTTTCATATTAAAGAGGTCAATCAAAGTGAGATTGGTAAAGTTATAATGGAGTTACGGCAATCTAAGGCTAAGGATTATTTTGGATTGGATTCTTTAATTATTAAAAAACACAGTTCTGTTGTTCAAGTGCCAGTGACTCATGTTGTCAACTGCTCCATCAAAAGCAATGAATTTCCTGAGCCCTGGAAAAAGGCAATTATAACTCCCATTCACAAGTTTGGTTCACCTGACCTGGGCCCTCATTTATAAAGGTGTGCATAGAAACCTTCCCAAAACATTGCTTACTCCCAAAACTCAGAATGTGCGTAGGCCAAGAAACGTTGAGATTTATAAAACCATGCGGCGCACAGCTGCACGCAATATTCCCTTTATAAATCCCCACCTGCGGTGAATTGTGCGCACAGGATCTCCGCCCTGTGTCATCCCACTTCTCCTCCCACAATCTACCTTAAAAGGTATATGCTAAATAGCTTCTGAATATGGTGACGCTTATAATGAGCCCGGCACATTTGACTCACATGAGGAAAGAATGGAGAATCCTAAGAAAGCGTCTGCCAAGAAAGCAAGATATTCTGAAAATGAAATCGAGATGCTGGTAACAGAGGTTAACCACCGGAAACATACTCTGTTTGGGGGCCTCAGCAGTGGCATCTCAAATAAAAAAAAGCAGTTTGAGTGGCAGATGGTGGCTCAGTCCGTGAACAAGGTCAGCTCGACTCCGAGGACAGTCGCCGAATTAAAAAAAAAATGGTCTGACCTAAAGGTTGAAGCCAAGAAATGTGTTGCCGAACATCGGCGGAGCACGGTGGCAACTGGTGGGGGTAGGGGGACAGCTGCTGAGCCCTCACCCCTGCAAACCAGAATAGCGGAGATAATTGGAGATACCGTCCTGTCGGGAGTTGTGCCAGAGGCAGAGGGGGACAGCGAAGCAGCAACCACAGTCGCCAACGCAGAAACCGGTAAATATACATTTAAATTACAATTATTTAATAAAAAAACTAGACAAGCATTAAGTTTTGCTTCTTTCATTTTATTTAGTAGCAAGTGCAGTGGATGGAGGGCAGACCAAGGAGGAAGCGCCAGGCCCCAGTGGTGTTGCCCAAAGGTCAGCCACAGTGCTGCTTCCCAGTGCACAAGGGTCGGTCCCGGAGTCCGCGCAGCCAGGCCCCAGCAGAGTCCCCTTCGACGCACGTGGCAGTGGACGTGTCCTCACAGACGCTGTCCTACAGTCACAAAGAGAGATTATAACATCCATTAATCAATTGACCGAAGTAATGGGCAATGTGAGGGATGTGCTCTCAGAAATATGCACTGTATTAAAAAGAAATGTTTAAAAAGTACCTCATTTGTCTGAATTTGTCATTCATAAACGGTGCATTAATCGTTGTCGAATATCAATTGCCCGTGCAACGGCTGGATGGTGAGCATACGCGTCTTCATGTTGATCCTGCAGGACCAAGTCGGGTGGTGCAGGGACACCATTGCGCAGTGCCATGTTGTGTAGCACAACGCACGCCCTGACAATCCGGCAGACCTGTGAAAACAAAATTAAATCTAAGGTGTTTTACAAAATGAAAATGTTTAATGGCTAGTTGAAAAAGTGAAAACAACAACGCTAAATTAGCTATAGACATGACGGTGAATTAGTCTCAAATATGAGCTCGCTCACCTTTTCTGGGTTGTATAGGAGAATGCCACCAGATTTATCCAGGCATCTCCATCTGGATTTCAGCAGTCCAATGCAACGCTCGACCACAGCTCGGGCTCTGCTGTGTGAGTCATTAAAACGCTGCTGGGCTGCGTCCTGCACGTTCCCAAAGGGGGTCAGGAGCTATGTGGCCAAAGGGTACCCACTATCACCTGCATTTTGAGAATGTGTTTATAATATGTCATTGAAAATAGATGGTGTTCCTTAATTTAAGATTACCGAAAATAATGAACTCACCAAGCAGCCAGCCATCAGGTACAGCACCATCTTGGAGCCGTCTTCCCACTATACTTTGCCTCAAAATAAAGGAGTCATGGGTTGAGCCAGGCCACTGAGCCACGACATTTGTTATTTCCATATCGGCACTGCAAATTATTTGCACATTAATAGAATGGTAATGCTTACGATTGATATACGCAAACTCATTCTCACTTGGTGCCTTTATTGCAACATGAGTGCAGTCAATGGCTCCGATTACATTAGGGAAACCGGTCATTGCTGCAAATTGCATTTTTATGTTGGCCTGCTCAACCACTGTAAAAGGAAACCTTACATAATGAGGACTCATGCCAATAATAGCATCCCACACGGCTGGCATTATTGCGCTTAGTGTGGGCTGGTAAATCCCCGACCTGTCGGCCAGTTCCCGCTGGAAGGTCCCAGTCGCCAGGAAGCCCAGAGTGGTCATTACCTGCACCTGAATGGGGATGGACCGGTTCCGTCTAGTCGGACGTTCCAGTGCTGGGCCAAGTGTGGCACACAGCTCCAGCAGGGTGGCTCGTGGTAGTCGAAAACGGCTTAAGAGCCATGAGTCTTCATGGGCAAAGAAATCGAGGTGGTCTCGGAACCGTCGCTCACGTCTTAATCTTCTGTTTGCCAAATCATCCAATAATGCCAATGCAGCCATTTCGTAGCATAATTGTTCCTATACCGTAAGCTCTATTTATAGCCCGTGCGTCACCGTAATTGGCACACAGACAAGCTGACTACAATATCGTGATTGGCAAGGTTATTTTTATTATTTTCTAAAGCAGTTTAGCCCACAGTCATATACATATGAAATATTTATATTGCAGAATAACATAAAAATAATATCTATGGTCCATATACAAGATGTAATAGTATGAAGATACACATGAGATTATATCAAATATGTCAAATGTTAATAAAAAGATTTAAATGTTATAATTTCCAAAATGTCTGACATAATTATATGTAACGAAATATACAGTTTGAATTCAAAATTGGCCTTCACTTTTTACAAAAAATACTTTTTTCACACCGTCTGAAACATATTTGCTCTCGCGCTGGCCGTGCGGACACTCACGGACACACCTCCCGACCTAGCGCTGTACAATTAAATAAGAAATATAATCAAAACACATTTAGGCCTACATGATATGTTATTCAACCAACATCAACTGCATGCCAACCACAAAGATTATAGTAAAGTATATCAGCAACTAAAGGTAAACTCCATTGTGAAATGTATTGGTGCCAAGTTTTTTATAGTAGGTCATATGTTTGATTTTTTCTGATGACTGAGCTTTATTTCGTGGTGTTGCCAGTGAGTGTCGCTGATTCCCCGAGTCAGGAAAACCTTGCGGTAGCTCTACGCATGGTCAAAAGTTTGCGTGGGAATACGCACACTTCTCCGCAAAGAATTCTTTTATACATATCACTGTTTTGCCACCGCACATTTCACCGCACATTTCTGCCGTCTACGCAAGGTTTTTGTGCGTAGAAAACTTTATAAATGAGGCCCCAGGTCTCTAATTATAGGCCAATTTCTATCTTGCCTGCACTCTCAAAAGTTCTTGAGAAAACAGTTGCTAAACAACTTGTGGATTACTTAGAATATAAACATTTACTGCACCCCAAACAATTTGGATTCAGAGCAAGGTACTCAACAGAGTTGGCAAACTGCTACCTCACTGAAACTATAAAACAGTTGTTAGATGAGGGGAATGTAGTGGTGGCAGTATTCTTGGATTTGAAAAAAGCCTTTGATACCGTTAACCATGAAATTCTCCTTAATAAACTCAAAACATTTAATTTCTCAGATGAGGCAATTGCTTGGTTCCGTTCATATCTTAAACATAGAGAGCAGTGGGTTAGATCTAATTCTACCCTGTCACCTGTCCAGACTTGTTCAATGGGAATTCCACAGGGTTCTATTTTAGGCCCTTTACTTTTTAGCTTATATATTAATGATTTACCGGACAGTTGTAAAAAAGCCAGATGCCAAATGTATGCAGACGACACTGTGGTATTTGTGTCTACAAAAACGACTCAGTTGGCAGCTAAAACTCTGTCAGAGGATATGTCTGGTGTATCCCAGTGGCTCAGAAACAATCATTTGACCTTAAATTATAAAAAGACAGTGTCAATGTGCTTTTCAATTAAAAGAAAAGCCAACGAAAATTCCAGAGTAAAAATTGATGAGATAGATCAAGTAGATGAGTTCAAATTCTTAGGTGTTGTTCTAGATTCTCAACTTAAATTTAACAGACATGTTAAGAAGCTATGCAAGACTGTCAAGACCAACTTAAATTGCTTTCGCCTTATAAGACAATATATACCTCTTAAGGCAGCACAACAATTTATGCATGCCATGATATTCTCCCATTTGTCATATTGTATAACCGTTTGGGGTCAAGCCAACCAAACAACAATGACACCAATAAAATCATTATACAAACAGGCACTTAAAATAATGGATCAGAAACCTACTAGATGGCATCATTGCCAAATTTTAAAGAAACACAATTTGCTGAGTTTTGACAGCTTTGTAAACTTTTCATTTTTAAAGATAATGTTCAAGTGTGTGAACAACCTTGCTCCAGAAATACTCTGCCAAATGATAAACAAACTGGACAGCAGAATTAGAACTAGGGGTGCAACCAGCGGAAATTGTAGAACAGCCAGACGCAAAACCACATTCGGACAATCATCCTTTGTAGCAATAGGCACTAAACTGTGGAATACACTACCAACAGAAATCAAAACATTGACAGAGCTTAAGGTTTTTAACTCACAAGTAAAACAATGGTTGAAACTGAATAAACCCTGTGAACATTGACACACGCTCACATACACACATTAATCATTGTCCTTGTTTTATTGTTTTTATTTTTATTTATTTTTATTTTTTTTGTTTTATGTCTACTATGTATGATCCCTGTATTTTTATTTATGTGAATTTTTTAGGAGATGCCTAATCAGGGACAGGGGTTGCAAATTAGTTTCGACTAACACCTGTATGCGTGGCATCTGTTTTATGTTTTTATAATATGAAACAATGTTTTTAATGCATTTGTCCTTAATAAAGAAATAAAAATGTATTTGAATGCCCCTGTAAAGCACTTTGAATTGCCTTGTGTCATCACTGCGCCTAATAAATACACTTCCCTTGCCTCAAATACTAAGAAATAAGGCAGAATACTTGTGGAGAATAAGTGCTTATGGACACTTCCTCTCTCTCCCCAACAGCCCTCGCCCAGAGTCAACACCCTAGCACAAATGAGTTTGTCCTTCCTTTTATAGCATTACTCACGTATGACATATCTCCAGGCTGGGATGAGGGAGATGTTAGTGTCATTAAAGTGTGACAGATTCTGATTGCACTCAGTGGTTGATCCATTGCTTAACTGTTCCTCTGGTGGTCGTAAGAGTACAACCTCCTCCCCAGGGCATTGGATACTGTATATGAACACCAGTTTTTGAAAAGCACCACACACTGTACTCCGTTATGTGACTAAATCTGTGTTTTATTGTAAAAAGTAAGTACAGAAACATTGTAATAAATAATGGAAATGGACGTGGAAGTGCTAGAAATACTCTGTGTCCCATTAACAAAGAATACATGATGCTAACCCACTGTGAGTTCAAGGCGGTAACTTATATATCATCTTTTAGGAAGACCAAAGGATTACAGCATTTTGACAAAACGACTAAATGATGACCAGCCTTTTTCACAGTTGCAAAAAAGGAGACTGATCTTAACTAATAGAAGAAATACATGTTCCTTTCAATATTGTAATTGATAAAACAATCACAAATCTTTATACAAAATGTTGCCCCTTCAACAAACAGTTTATTTATCTATACTGAGAATCAATTACTGGATCCTGTTATTTCCATTGTGATACCAATACCATGATGCAATTCTACAAGGAAAATGTTAAATGCCACTTCTGTTACAGAGAATATTGGTATTCACTCTGGTCTTTCTTTGAGAAAGCTTCTCCACTGTTAACACTAATCCCCTTATACAAACATGTTTAGAACAGGTTCTTTTTGTATCAACTTTGCTCTCTCTCTCTCTCTCTATCTCGCTGTATACCCTTTTGCTCCATCCATCCATCCATCCATCCATCCATCCGTCTGTCCGTCCATCCATCCATCCATCCATCCATCCACCCAGGAAAAGCGCATACGAACAGTCATGAGGTCCTCAAACTGTACATTTGAGATCTTATCAACCAAAATCACAAACGGAATCAGTGAAAAACCATCTACTTTTGTGTCTTTTTAAATGATAATGTAAAGCATTTGATTGACAGGTTCACCATCAGGGCCATCTTGTAGAGTTTACCTTATTCTGGTTATACACTTCTAAGTTAGATGTATTTTCTCATCACAGCAGGAAAGTTATACATATAGTGCCACTGTATTTGCAGGAATGATTTTATTCAGTCACTGAAGAAGAGTCACACTGACTGATTTTGTCTCCTTTCTCCCCTTAATGATCATGACCTTAATGGATGCATGTCTATGAGTCTTGTGTGTGCATGCGTGTGGATTACAAGCCTGTGTTCAAATTCCATCCGAGTGTAAAAAGTGAATTTCCCCCAAGCGGAATTAAGGCCCTATAGGGTCACATTAGAGGGGTATTTTAGCGGCTGTATGTCCGTATGTGTCTTGTAGCGCTGTTTTTAAAATTGTCGGTCAGAAAAGTTTTAGTTCTGATTTGGTCAGGATTATCCCGGCCCCCTGAAGTAAGCGGTTCTTGGTTCTAGACCAGCAAAGAGTTGGTGCCGTTGTGGAAACCAATTTTGCTGGTTCTTTTGCTGTGGAAACGCAAATAGCTGGTTCACAATTGGTCCCAAACCTTCCCTCAAACTGCCTCAGTGGTAAAGGGGCAGTCGAGGAGGTGGCCTCTCTTAGAGTCTGTGCACACACCACTGCTTCCTCTTACTTGTTTTGAAAAGTAATTGCACAAAGTACTGTGATATAGCCAACATTTGTCATCTTTCAGACAGTAGTTTATATTAAGAGTGAAAATGTTGGGCATTATACAAGAGAGAGAGAGCAGTTACACTATAATGCAGACAACAGAGAGCTTTTTCCTGGCAGCTGAAACTGGCATTCAGCTGAGCCATAAACAGACACAATCTGAATGTGAAATACACGTGGATACCAGAAAACACTGTCACAGCTGTAGATGTCCAGTTCTACACCTAACCGATATTTAAAAGTCTTATTAGTGTGATGTTGTGATGCCACCATGGCAATACAATGCGATATGCTTTAACACCCATCCCTAAGCAACAACATTGGCCTGCTAGCAGCTGCTGTGCTAGCCTGTGCATCTAACGTTTACACTATGTGCACGTCTGTTTTTCTGTCTGTCAATCCTAAACTAAGACAGGCTTTTGACAGAGGACATAACCTAAATCTTCATACTGCTCAGCTTCCTTTACTCCAGTGTGACATGTTTGCCTTCTAGAGGAATTTAACGTTTCACATTATGCTAAATGTTTTTTATTAAAAAATAAATTCAGGTGTAACAGGGAAAATGGCTACTCTCCTGGGGTTGATATGAGTTGTCATGGATACCAAATCATCTTGCATGAATAATATACATACATACATGTATGCAGAGCACTGAAACACAGACGATTGTTTTGTTAATGGCTCATGATTAAGACATGGATTTTATAATTTACCTTTTGAATTCATGCTAAAATGAAAAAGCTAGACCACATCTATTTGTGTCGATCCACTTTGCTTTCACACCACAGACAAACCAAACCAGAATCTGGTTCAAAGCATGGTCTTGGTGATCAGATCCATTCTATGAGTTAACTTGACATACCAAGGCAGGTTTAAAATCACGCAGGTAGCAAACACCTCAAGATCATCTTAATTAGAAAAATAAGATGAATTGAGAGTTGGTTGCTATTTGTCAACAGTAACTTGGATTCAGTTTTATACATGGAATTGCACTCAATCATTATGTTACTATTATTCTATATATACGTATATGTTTTTTGCAAAGTGCCATAATTATTATGAATGGTCATACTAGTTTTGACACTTTGGAACAACATATTGTCTCAGATTTCACTGACAATGGGCAAGAAGTGGCTGTTCCTTGATTTTCTAAAAAGCCTGTGTGGCTGTGTGACTCAGGGCCACAGGGCTCTTGTCCTCACTCTTGTCCACGGCTGTAACACAAGCTGACAGGGGCCACACTGACCCAGGCTGCTGATTTACTCTCCCTCTGCTCGGGGGCTTCACTCATCTCCTTCTCTTCTCTTCCTTCATCACTCCATACCTTAGACCTAACTTTGTTCATTTCACACCAAATCTATGTCGGCAGACCAATCAATCTCCATCAGCAAGGCAGAGTGTAGCCAACGGAAGAACACTTTGACATTGGACCAATATTTGGACCGAGGCTTTGCCGGTCAGCGTGCCTTGCCTCCAGAAAGTATTTCACAACAGAGCTCAATGTCTGTTTTTTAATACTTTTTGCAACTTATACATTTACTTCACTAAATTATTTATTTACTCCACTACATTTGCATATGACACTGCAAGTAGAGAGTTGGAACAATTAATGTATAATGATTTTATAGCTGGACTGAATGTATTCACAAGCAAACAACTCTATTGCTACTCAAGTACATTCAATCTGAGCTTATTTGAGACTTTTACTCAAGTGATATTCTTATACAGTGTTTCCCCCACGTTCACACAGCAGCGGCGCGCCACCGCTGCTATATTTTCTCCGCCGCTGCTATTAAAATCCTCCTCATTATTCTACTTTTTTTCTTTCTTTTTTTGTTGGTACATAGCTCATTTTAGAAACGGGGCAATGCCTAACATAAACGCTGACCATGCGTCGGAGGTGAATGTAACTTACTCGGCGGAAAACAGAAACTAACGGAGGGGAGCGGCTCACTGTAGAGTCCCTTTAGTCGCGCTGTCAGTTTTCCGTTAGGGCTCTGTGTATCCGGGCTCGAGACATACAAACAGATCGCGGAACATTCACTAACGAAACAGTTAGTGGCTGAGCGAAGAATGTGGACTACTGTAGGCTACTGGTGCAAATTCCACAACTCATTACTTGTGTTACAGTTTAGTACAATATGTATTCATTTATATTTGGCTGCTCCACCAGTCCAGGCAGGACAGGATAGTTAAGTCTCAGTTTCGTTTTTCATCTCCGTGTCGGAGAGCTGTTCGCTCAGCTGATGGGCTCGAGCCTCACGGAGCAGACAGCGGGAGTCAGTCTAAAGTCAGCGATGACCACTCTCACAAATCAAAAAGCTAAATTATAAAATAAAGCTATCTCTTCCTCCCTCTATCTGTCTGTATAGGGCCTATATTTCTCTCTCCATTGCACACTTATGCTTCGTTTCCACCGAGTAGAGCGGGACAGCTCACTTTTAAGAATATCGGTGTTGTTTCCACCGCCGACCCTACCCTTACTGGTAGGGCGGGGTTTAGGCTGGACTGCGATAGCCGCCGCCAGAATGTGGGTCAAACTATCGGGCTGTGGAACAACTGTGGTCAAGCCAGCGGTCTCTTGTTTTTGCTTGGTCAAACCAGCAGCTTTTTTATTTATTCCCCCCTTGTTGTGAGCACAGACACGGCTCGGTGCAACTGATAGAGACAGTGAGCGAACAGTGCTGGCTGCAGCAGCTACGTGACATCGCAGTGGGACACAGTGTAGCCAACCGATTCATTTAATGACGAGGAAAGACACCACACAATAAACAGTGCCGCGCTCACATTTTCGACAAAAATCTCTTCACTCTAGCCGAGGTGACTACAAACGGCGGAAATGATTCAAACCAGCCGCTTCTTTATTTATTCCCCCCGTGTTGTTGTGAGCGTGTATTTACTACTATCACACACAGACACAAACACACAGACGGCTTGGCGCAACTCATAGAGACAGTGAACGAACAGTGCTGGCTGCGGCAGCTACGTGACTATGGGACACAGTGTAACCAACTGATTAATTTATTGACGAGGAAAAACACCACACTGTGTGCTCACATTTTCGCCAAAACACAAGACTATCTTCACTCTTGCCGAGACGACTACACATGTAGCTCCGCCTTTTAGGCACCCTTTCAGGCGGCTAGTACTCCTACGGAGGAGTACTGAGATTTGGAGCGGCTCAGAGCGGTTAGGTGCGCTTAAACCGTACCCTACCCAACTTTTGGCAAATGAAAAGCCAAAATACCCGGACCGAACCGCTCCGATCCGACCCGCTCTACTCGGTGGAAACGAGGCATCTGTCACTACCACTAGTTTTAAGGAAGCAGAAGGAGGATTATACCCTCATTTTGCACTTTATTATTTTTAAATATTAGAAGATTGCAGGCAAGTAAAATATCACCAGCCACTACATTCTCAATGATAGAGACAAATAATTACCTTTTTTTCTTACAGTTTAAATCAAATATTTGAACAATACAGGAGAATAAATATTTGAAAGCAATACAGAATCATGATATTACTGCATTGTATTGTATTCTATTTTTGTCAGCAGGAACCTAAATGTTGTCAATTAGCCAACTTTACATATATTTGGTGCATACAAATTCACCAGAATGCAGGAAATGAAGTGTTGAATGCTCAAAAATGTATGGGGACACACCCCCAAACCAAGGTTTAATCACTACCTACACCCTTGAAATTCATGAATAGTTTTGTTTTATTTGTATCTATAGGCCTTTGTATAAGGATACTTTGTAATTTTTATCACATTATTTTAAATTAAAGTCTTAGGTCCTGCTTATCAATTGCTCATAATAACCAGTAGGCCTACTTCTGTGTTGGACATTACTGAACCTCTTCCCATTTATAGCACCCAATGTCCCTGTCTAGTTCCATGTCCCCAAAAAATCAAATAAAGGAAAACCCCCCCCTGATTTACCGAGTCGTCTAGAGGGGTCGGGTGTTTGTCACCTTCTTCACCTCTTATGAGTTTGCAGGTTTGGTTTAAGCATTAAGCAAGAACTGTAAATACATTGTGCAAATCATTTTCTGCGTTGTGGCATTTTGTGTTTAAATATTAATTTCTATACAAAAATGTCAAAATCTGTAAATAAAGACACAAAAGACCAATAATCCCATCTATCTAAATAGTAATTAGTGCATATTCTCCTCTCAAAGTGCACTAGATCAATGCATTCAAATGTAAAGGGTACAAAAAAAAATTGGCCGGGGGGGCATGCCCCCGGACCCCCCTAGGACATTCGGGGACCACGCTACCGCTGCTGAAAAAAATCCTGCAGGAAACACTGTTATAGGTGACTTTAATTTTTAACAGAGTAATTTCTCTGTAAGATATATTTACTTTTACTCAAGTATGGCATGTATGTACTTTATACACCAAGCAGAGAATTTTCATTCAGCCTCTGTAGTCCAGTCAGTACGCTTCCATGTACAGTTAAGTCGGCCATTTAATGGGACTAGCGTCCTTGTCCCAGTTTACAAGCACTGGAGGGGAATCAATTTTATGACCGAAGTATGTCCGCCTCTCCTATGATAGGTGGAGATATGCCTCCTGTCAGATGCTTTCGGCTGGTTACTACTGAACCTTTTCAGGTTGACCTATTACGTCACAAACCAAATGAGTAAGCGAGCGGCTAATTTGTTAGCGAGTGGCTAGTGAGCAACAAACTGGTGCCATGTCCAGTGGTGATGTGTATAATTGTACAGCTCTGTACATGTACTCTTGTTATCTTATTATAACCAAAGTTGATTGAGATGTAGTTTTCAAGACAAATGAACAATATGTTCGATGAAATACTATGTTCAATTAAATACAAATGAATCGAATTAGTAGAATGATTTCATTATCATACTAAATAAGCATTTAATAGGTGTCTGAGTAGCATGACTAGTGTATGGCACGCCTAGCTAGGACATGAAGTGACTCATTTTGCACTAATGTAAATGCATTATGTAATGTTTAAACTAGCTGTAACAACTTCAACTTTTCTCTCTTTTTGTATGCAGCTGCCAGTGAAAGATGCCTTGCAGCTATGTAGTTCTGTAGTAATTCATTTTTTATTAATCAGTATTCTCCTAAAAACACATGCTATTAAGCCTCAGTCAAATACAAGGCAGTAAAGGACAGAAGCAAAGGTAATGTGCTGATCTAAATATTATATCATGCAGTTACAGATGAGGAGCATGTTCGTGCTGTTAGTGAATTACTCATACTGTCGTTATTACATCCAATGTTTATTAGACTGCAGTTAGTTTTGAAAACTAATTCCACTGATGTGAGGCAGGTGAATTAATATGTTGCACCATCTCCTCTGCCATATTGAGATCCATGGGCAGAATCTTCAGAGATGTCCACTGGGCTATTACCAATCAGGATAATAATCCTAGTGCGTTTACTAGATTGCAGAGGTTTGAGTGGCATATGTCTCTCTGTTGGATCTGAGCTAAGCCTCTAACCCCCACCCCTCTCCCTCTCATTACATTTTAAGCACAGCACCATGCAGCAGCAATATTTTAGAAACCTATAAAGCCACTATGTGGAGTGGAATGCTAATTGCGATGGTAATCATAGATAGGGTGCATTCATATTCAAGGTCATGCATTGATACAGTTGGTATAAATTGAAGGGGGTTAAGCATTAACCGTTGAGGGACATGACCACACGCTTCACCCCTGGGCTTATGGAAGATCATAATGGGAATGCCTAATATGTAACTGTATATGTTATCATGATCCCTTTTCAGATGTGCTGTATCAGATCAGCCTGTGTTGAGCTTTAGTGGTCTGGTAATGTTAGCAATGATTCAAAGTCAGTGTGTGTTAGGGCTGGCCCGAATTATTCGAATATCCAAGTATTCGTTTGTTAAATTAGTATTCGGAGCTCAATTCAGTATTCGGGATATTCGTTTTTTTTTTCATTTTTTTTGCAAAAGTACCTCAAACTGCAACATATTTAGTCAGAAAATAATAATTATATACACAAGTTATACAACAATTGTAAAATACACATTAGACGTTCATTTAATATATGATCAAATTATTTGAACTTTGACCTAGTTGGCCGCTGTCTTCTCAGAGTGCAACCGGTGATATCAGCTGTAGGTGACGTGATGTTACCAGAGCGAGGCAAACTAAAAGCGGCACCAAGCGCAGTAGGGAGAGAGAGATGGAGGAAGAATAGAGTATGTGTTCCTCTTAACTCTATACCACAACATTAGCGCGATTTTGGAAGGAAAAGTAGCCTAATGCTTGGCGTAATGCTAACGTTATCTTACCTTAGCTGTTTGTTTACGTTCCTAATCAACTGCTCTTCATATACCCGGCCCTACCTTCCAGACTCTGCCAGATCGTAGCTTCTGTTTACACACAGTCAGTTCTCTCTCTAGCTCACCTGTTTTCAGCTCCGCTTTTTTGCATTTTTTCCTGGGTAACTCCTGTTTTCTCTGCCACAGTTCTCCCGGCCTGACTCCAGCCACCAGCTCCAACCTTCGCCCACCAGCACACACCCCCCGGACCCCCCTGCCAGCCTGCTCTAGCCTGCTTCCACTCAGCCCCCTGGACTTGCCCCGTTGCTCTCTCCCTGGACCCCTATGCCAGCCAGTTTCCCTCCCCGGATCACGGTCCTAAAACCCTGGTTTCTCCTAAAATAAATCTTCTTTTTTAC
Source organism: Hyperoplus immaculatus (assembly GCA_949357725.1). Classification (NCBI taxonomy): domain Eukaryota; kingdom Metazoa; phylum Chordata; class Actinopteri; order Uranoscopiformes; family Ammodytidae; genus Hyperoplus; species Hyperoplus immaculatus. The sequence continues at coordinate 23,842,660 of OX442369.1, forward strand.
TGATACTGTCTCCGCGCCTGTGTCCTCCAGACCCAACCGTTACAGAAATTGGTCGGTATGATGCACAATCTAGAGGATCTTTATCCTTTTTTAACAACAGGGAAATACAGGCCTGATAGAACGAATGCGGGAGTTTACCTGAGTCAAATGAGTCTGAGAATACTGAACATAAAAAAGGCGACAATTCGGCTGAAAATTTCTTAAAAAAGTCAGATGGAAGTCCGTCTGGACCAGGAGATTTGCCTGATTGCATAGATGTTATTGCTGCAATAATTTCCTTCTGAGTAATAGGTGCCTCAAGGCTATGTCTCAGGTCTTGAGAAAGGGAAGGCATGTTTAGGTTACTGAAAAAGGTTTCCATCACCGTTACGTCTACTGTACAATCAGAACTATACAAATTTGAATAGAATGTTTTGAACTTTTTGTTTATCAATTTCTGATCTGATGTTGTACACCCACTGTCTGTCCGTATTCCAGGGATGAGTTGCTTCGCTCTAAATCTGCGCAGTTGATTGGCCAGGAGTTTATCAATCTTGTCACCATGCTCGTAAAAAGTACTTCTGCTCTAAGCAACTGGTCAGCAACTTGACGAGAGGAAAGAAGGTTGAATTCTGTCTGAAGTTTTAAACGTTCTTTGTAAAGTTCAGATGAAGGTGAATTAGCATATTGTCTGTCTATTTTCAGAATCTGATCAGCAATTTCCGTTTGTTTCTGTTTTGTACACTTATTTTTGTATGCCGCAAATGATATAATTTCACCTCTCAAATAGGCTTTCAGGGCTTCCCAAATTGTTGCATTGGACACATCTGGTGTTTTATTTATACTCAAAAAAGTTTTAAAATGTGTAGAGATGTGTGAAAGAAAACTCTCATCTGTGAGCAACAATGGATCCAGTCTTCACTGCCTTCTTGTATACTCAACGTCAGAGAAAGCCATTTGAAGGAGCAGAGGAGCGTGATCTGAGATCACAATACTTTCATAACTGCATGACTTTAGGTCTGACATCAATGAATTATCAACAAAAAAATAATCAATTCGGGTGTAAGTGTGGTGGACATGTGAAAAGAATGAATATTCTCTTCCTGTGGGGTATAAAAACCTGTATGGATCAGAGAGGCTATAATCAGCAAGAAATGATTTGATATAACCTGCAGATCTGCTAAGAGTGGCAGGTTTGGGGGAAGAGCGATCTAAGACTGGATCTAGATAACAATTAAAATCCCCACCAAGAATAAGAGAATGGGAATTGAGATCGGGGAGTTGAGAAAAAAATCTCTTAAAGAATTCTACATCATCGACGTTAGGCGCGTAGACGTTGGCCAAGATGACTGACTTATTGTGAAGTTTGCCTGAGACAATAATAAAACGTCCATTTTTATCTGATATAATGTTTGAGGACTCAAAAGGAATATTACTATCTGTCTGTATGCTTGGCACTGAATATTGTGAAAGGCTGTGTATTTTTTACTCTGTGTTTGTGTATTTGTTTATGTTGTTTGTGTTGATATGGATCCCCCTGGGTCTGAAATAAAGAATTATATAACAATAAGGATAGCTGTGCCCCTAGCCTTACCCCTGAAATTAGAATGAAAAAATTGTCCACGCCAGCATTTACTTAATCGCCCATGGCCAGAGTCATGTAAGTGGGTTTCTTGAAGGAAAACTATTCCAGCCCTGAGCCGTTTTAGGTGGGTTAAGACCTTACCCCATTTCACTTGATGATTTAGCCCCTTGACATTCCAGCTAATTAAATTAAGATTACCCTTCATCTAGCTCAGTTATAGTGAGCATAAAAAGAGTTGCTCCGATAAGAAAAAGAGTAGCAAAATACAGAGGGAAAGAAAAACACACAAAAAAAGGAAAACACAAATAACTGAAAACACAGCAGGTGATGACTTATCAGCTAAACCCCCAGTTAACACCACCCCATCCCACCCAGAACCCACCCCATATATTGCTCTAAACAGCAAACCCCAAAAGACCCTTACTAGTCTCACAACAAACATTCCAAGCCTTAACTTTCTGACCTGTGCTAGCTTCCCACATAGGTCTTGTACATTTCACCCCATAACAGCTAGTAACACTATGAACAATCCAGCAAACTGTCAAAATGACAACACACTAAACAAAAATACCGTGCTCACCCAGCTGATTCAAAATACAAAAAAAAAGAACAAGGCGTGAGTAAGACAAGCTGTCCAAATGGCAGAAAAAAAAATAGAAAAAAAGAAAGAACAGACACGCTAATCCAGCCGTTTTAAAATAGAGATACAAATAAAATAAAAAGCGAGTGAGCTAGACAATACGTCAAAATGACAAGCAACAGAAATGTCACGCTCACCCAGCTGATTTACTCATTTTTAAAAAAGGGAGAAAAAATATGTGTAGTACCATCCGTCTGAGAGTTTGGCTGGGGATATGAAAAGAGCGTTTGTCCAAATTTGTATACTCACAGCAGGCAATCGTATTTACTACGGACTCACACCCAATGTAGAGATGTAGTTAGATGCTTCAGAGACGGGCCGCAACCACCTTCTCTCGCCGCTCTGGAGAGTAATACGAAGGTTCGCAGGGAATAGGAGAGAGGGACGGAGACCGCGCTGATAAAGCACAACCATGGCCCCCCTGTATTCAGCCCGCTGCTTCACGACCTCCGCGCTGTAATCCTCGTAGAACCGGAGCTTGTGGCCGTGGTATTCCAGCTCGCCTTGTTTACGTGCCTCTCTCATGATCAATCTTTAATCTGGTATCGGTGGAAGCGGATGATGACGGGCCGCGATCTCTCGCCCGGGCCCGGTTTGGGTGCCAAAGTGCGGTGAGCTCTGTCCAGTTCCGGGGGAGAAGGGAGAACTTGATCACCAAAAACCTCGACGAGGAGCTCGGAGAAAAAGGCGGTGGGGCGTGCACCCTCAAGTGACTCTGGTAAGCCCACAATACGAACGTTCTGTCTCCTGCTTCTCCCTTCCAAATCCGATAGTTTAGATTTCAGCGACTTGTTGTCTTCCTGCAGTGAGGAGCACGTAGCCTCAAGTTGCTCCAGGCGTCCGCAAACAGTGTCTGCATTCTCCTCGAGATCAGTTATATGTTTCCCATGGCCTGAGACCACGGCCTGGATGTTGTCTAGCTTAGTGACCATTCTGTCGAACGATGACTTGAACTCCGCGGCTATGGCTGCTCTATGCCGCTCAAGCAGGTCCGGAATGGAAGCCATTGAGCTAGCACCAACGTCAGTGCTAGCCACGCTGTCCGAGGACATATCTGACTCTGCTGAATCTCTTTTTGCTCCTTTCTTTCCTCTGGCATTTTTCCAAATCAGTGCTAGTGTTACCGGCAATACAAGCACAAAAAAAATCGATGAAAATAGGGTTTAATCAGTTAAGTCCGAAATAGTCAGTGGGAGCTAGAGAGCGAACGCACCTACTCCATGCTCTGCAACCCGGAAGTCTCCGTGGCCTGCATGTCTGAATTTTTTGTCTGCGTACCAGGCACGGACCTGGATCTAGTCATGCAAGTGGCATGTCCCAACCCTTTACGGTTTGGGCTGCAGCACCAGTTTTAGGGTGGAGGAATAAAAATTCCGGCAAAAACAATAGGGTTCCCTGCCCAGCAGGGCTATGGAACCGCGTTGCTCTGAAAAACGCGGTCCCATGCCCTTCTCGGGCTTGGCCCCTAATAAAAAAATAAGAGGGGGGCCCCACACTAGGTCTTGAAACGGGCCCCGGGATTGTTAAGGCCGCCTCTGGGCAGCAGCAGCAGCACGCAGTTTAGGTGCTGGTAAAAGTGAGCAACTGCGCTTTCCTTTTTAAGCAACACAGCTGCCGCTGTGTGTATTCGGACTTCTTTTGCATCAAAGCCTTTTTGATAATAAAAATTAGAGGTTTTAATTTAACGCTGTCCATGCGTCAGAGTTGATTGTAACTTACTCAGGTGAAAAGAGAAACTAACGGAGGGAGGCGGCAGTTTCACGGTACATTTCCTATGTAGTTGCACAGTCAGTTTGGGGACATGGCTCTGCGTATTCAAGCTCGAGACATAGCCTACTACAAACAGATCGCGGAACTTAGCCGTTCCCCTAGACAACGTTAACAGGCAGGATATCCCTGACTATCATTTTGTCCATCAAACTGCAGAGTTTTTCTGCACTGCGGCTTACTCCACCCGCTCACACTGGCGAGGTCTCCCGGTGATTTTCACCGCCACAGGGTTGCATTCGCTGCTTTGCACTGATTGGATTTCTTCCCAACTTGTCCCACAAAAAGAGTAGTTCCGATTGGATCTCTCCTCCATTCGTCCCGCCCTAACATTTTTGTCTTTTGTCAGTTATATTCGTCTCAGTCTTTGTCATCATATCTGCTTTTTATTTAGTTTTTATTTAGTTTTCGTCCGTGAAAAAGGTTTGTTGACGAATATTTTACGTCATAGTCAATGAAATTAACACTGGAGCATGCCGCCAATCGTTTAGCTAACGGCAATAATATGTCCCTGTTTAAGAACAAATCCACTCAGAGATTAGATTTCATTAAATGTGCAGTGCGTTGATGCTATGTGAGTCTTGCTTTATTTATTATTCTTTCGGACAATTCCACACAATACACAATTTTCTCTTGCAAATATTCATACATCATACTTTGTTGTCCGAAGGGAGACGGAAGAAGCCAAAGGCTTATCAGGTCCGGCCCCCATTTTCATCAAATTCGGATTCAGATACACAGTTACTGTTACAGAAAATAAAAATAAAGCTATATATATATATATATATATATATATATATATATATATATATATATATATATATATATATATATATATTTTTTTTTTTTTTTTTTTTAAAGAATCTGCAGTCCAATACACAGTCAATTTTAATCTAATTGCTTCAGCTTTTAAGATCAGTTCAGCACAGTTCAGTTTTTCTGTGACAATGCCAAGTGTATAAAGTGTGAAGTGGCCTTGTATTTGGCCTGTTCCATTTCTTAACTGGTAGTCTAAACACTTCTGCAAAAGTATTCAAAAACAAGTCTGTCTGCTGGCCTGCATTATTCGTTACAATATTGTTATGAAAGTGACATTGACATTGTGCTCAGGTTATTGAGCACAATGTCTGTAATTTTCAATAATTTTTGAAACATAATTTGCTTTGAAATTGCGCAAACTGCAACTCCCTGTGACAACTTCATCAAGTCCATTCCACAGCTTAATACCATTTACAGAAATCGAAAAGGATTTAAGTGTGGTCCGTATATTTTTCTCAGTGAATTTATCTTTTCTTCTTAAATCATGCGAAACTTCTCTGTCTTCAAACATTACTTGTAAACTGTTAGGAAGGCTTTTTTTTGAAGCCTTGTAAATAATTTGTACTGTGTGGTAATTAACCACATCACGTAATATGAGAATTCTACCTTCAATAAAAAAGTTATTAGTGTGTGCCCTGTAATTGGCTTGGTAAATAATTCGTATTGCTTTCTTTTGAAGAATCTCCAACGGGTGCAATGTACCTTTGTAAGTGTTTCCCCATATTTCACCACAGTAATGCAGATGTGGGGAAACTAAACTCCAGTATAATACAAGTAAGGCCTTTTGATTGAAACAATGTTGTGCTTTCCAAAGTATAGAAATACTCCTGGCTATTTTGCCCCTGAGATGGTCAACTTGTGGTTTCCAGCTTAAGGCGAGACACCCCAGGTGAATAGGGATTTTTTTTTAACTTATAGATATCATCATGAAACTTTGCCAGTTGATTACTGACACTAACACAATTATTTTTTGTATTACATGTTTTTCTTTAATATTTTATTAAATATGCAAATATGGCAATATTTAACCAATTATGCGTAAATTTGGGTCATTTTTCGAGAAAAATTTTGAGATGTTGGATAAAGCCAGAGTTAAAATCTCTATTTTATTTTAACCACATATTAGTTTCTAAAGTTTTTACACAACAGATTTTGGATACAGCCTTTTTTCATTTAATAAATCAAAAAAGACTATGAACATGTCTAGGAAATGCATTTTCGGCATGTTTTTAGGAGGAAAATGTATCATAAATCAGACAATTAACAATATATTAACACATCCTTGTGTAAAAACCTTTAAAATAGTGCTATGAATGATCATAGAAAGTTTGGTTGATGTCAATGGTCTAGAAGTTGAGATATCTTTCGCAGAGTATTGGAAAAAGCTCATTTTGAGAAAACGGCCGTTAAAGAGGACCTATTATGCTACTTTTATGGTCTTAATTTCTTGTTTTACACTGCTATAGAGCAACCTGACACGAATCACATCACAAAAAACTATGTAGATTTTCGGGAAGCTCTTTCTCTTATTTTGGCGATCCAGCACATCCTGTCAACACTTGAGTGTGTGTGCTTCGGCTCCCTCCGCCTGTGCTTCGGCCATCTCCGCTCCCCTCCCCCCCTCCTGCAAACCCCACTCCGTTGTGATTGGTTACCTTCCTTCCGGAACACTTTCAGTGGCGGGAAGCGCGAGCATGGACCTATAAGGGCGCGAGGCAGACGCGAGGCAGACGCGAACAGGGAAGTGACAGCATTACCATACATGGAAACATCCGCGTGGAGACATCACAAAGTTTTATGCGACGGCACAAATTATGAAAGGGTAGACCGCTTTGAACACGTGACTTCTCGACTGGCTAGAATAGTGTTTAGTGCTCTGCACAGACACCCCAGACGGTCAGCAGGGAATATGTCGAAATGCATGTAAGTCATTATTTGATAATTTAGTATGGTTAAGCATGACTATGAATCATCATAACAACGTTTATAGGTCATAAAAGTCAAAAAGCATCATAGGTCCTCTTTAAAGATAAAAACGTGAATTCTGCTGATAATCACTGATTATAGCTAGAGTAATTTATTGAATTAGGCCCTGCACCCCTCAATGCCATAAAGGCCTACCACTGTTTAACATATATAAACCATAGCATAGTAACATTTACATCCACATGCTAATTTAAACGTGATTAATTCATTATTAGCCACTGTCTGTCAACCTGCTCCGGAGTCGGCACAGACGCTCTCTCTCCCCACCATCTCCCCTCTGATCGTCTGACAGTCTGTGTCTCTCCGACGTGATCGCCGTGATTTACATGTCTTTAACACTTCTCCCCTTCAAATGGCGATCATGTAATGCCCGTAGCCAATTGATTAAGTATTTTTTTTGTCTTGGTTTGGCATATTTTCGACGTTTTTCCCATTTTATTTTGTGATTTTCGAGCTACCCGGGGCTAGCATCACATGATGCCTTTTAGCGAATCACATCGTCAGAAATGTGCATTAGCCAATGAGGTCGCTTTCCTAGCATTGAATCCCTCCTCACACTTTCACGATTGGTTACTGACACAAAGGAAATGACCATATTTGGATCAGATAACGTTGTGCTTGAGATTCAGAGCTTTCCAACAGCACCATGGTTATTATGATTCATACAGCGGTCGCGGTGCTGTATGTTACGTTAGAATGCTCACTTTTGACGAATTTAGGAGCAAAATACAGACGCAAGCAGTCAAAGTTTAGTAAAATAAACACCTAAAACGTATATTTTGGACCTTTTATCCATACTAGTATGAAAGAAGACATGTTATGGAAGCTAAATAGACACAAATCTCAAAATTGACCAGTGCTTAAAAAAACGATGTTTTTGCCTGCCGTGTCTCGCCTTAATTTATCGTCAATTGTTACCCCTAGGACTTTGTGTTGCTTGACCCTTTGAATTTCAATCCTATTTACCTTGATTTTTACAGCGACATCTGATGCTCTCCTGCCAAACATCATGAATTTAGTTTTTTCTAAATTTAGTGATAACTTATTTCGGTTTAACCACTCATGTAACTTAGTCAATTCAATGTTAATGGTATAACATTAGCTACTTTCATGTTAGAAGGAAAAATTCCTGTTTGAAAAGATAGGTTAAAGAGGTGTGTTGGGGGTTTAATATTACTTTCTTGCACTGATTTGATTACTTTCATGTGAAACCCAAGCGCGTCTCTAGAGGTCTTTGTTTTCATTCCGAGCAATATCTCCCTTATCTCGTTGGCCTCGACTGGCTTCATAAACATGGAGTGTTGAAGAGACGCTTCGTTTTCGCTAGACTCCCCTACACTCTTCCCACAGATCCCTTTTGCTAAATTAGGTCCAATATTAACAAAAAATTCATTTAGTTTATTTACCGCAGTGTTCATGCATTCAAACTTAACGTTATTTTCATGGAAATACTGAGGATAATTATGTATTCTGCTGTCATTTCTTAACACTGTATTTACTATGTCCCACAATTTTTGGGTTGATTTTCATTTGTTTCTAACAACTTACCATAATATTTCTTTTTACAGTCTCTGAGAATGCTATTTAGCTTGTTACGATAGATTTTATATTTTAACTCCGCCTTTGGTGTCCTTGCTTTTATGAATCTTTTGTACAATGTATTTTTCTTTTTGCAAGCATTTATCTAGGATTTAGTTAGCCACTGTTTATCATGTCTTTGCTTTAAGGCCCTTTTTTTTAGTGGACAATTTTTTTCATACAGCCTTCATACAGCCTTTAAAATATCTGCAGGAATAAATCGAAACTTGCATTAACATCCTTCCCCTTGTATACAGAGTCCCAATTTTGCGTCAATAAGTCATTTTTCAGTGCTTCTATCCTCTCATCAGTTTCCAACCTTACAAATATATCTTTGTTTGTTCTCTGCTGCAACTTTTGTTTCCAATCGTATATAGCAAATACAGGTAAATGGTCGCTTATGTCATTAATCAGGAGCAGCGCCGTCGTATAGGGGGGGTAAGTTATGACAATTATAAGGGCCCACAGCCCGCTAGGGCCCACAAAAACCCCCCAGTAGCCTCTATGACAATGATTATGCATACTGAAGCCACAAGTCATACAATATTCTAATTTCAATAACCCCCTTAGCCCCTTCTTAAATAATGGTTTGGTCCACCTGCCCTCGCGTCTCTGAAGAATATGGCAGCCCCTCCCTGCGCTGTCTGTAGCTATGTCCCATTACAGAGACCACGCACTTGGTAGGACGCAGTCTCGCGGTCTATGAAGGCTATAGCCTATGAAGGCCGATTTTAAGGCCGGTTTTAAGGCCAACGAGCCTTGTTAAATGAGACGGTCTCCGCAGGTCTCGGTTTACGAGCATTTCCGGTTTACGTAACAAGCCGTTACCTTGCGTGACGACTCGCCGCTCCTGTGCTGCCTAGCAACCCTGATTGCTGCCAACGGAGACAGCCTTGTCAACGGAGGAAAAAAGAAAAAGAAGTTGCCTACCAGACGAAAAAGAAAAAAAAGTACAAGAAAAAAAGAAAGGAAGATAAAAGTTAAGAAGATGGAGCAACACGTTGCTGTTTTGTTATTTCTTATTTTATTTTATTCCATCTCTGAAAAAAACGCAATGAATCTTGGGATATGTTGGGCCGCGAAGGATCCATCTGATGCAGCCTTCAAAACCGTAAAACGAAGGCTGCATTTCACGACCGCATATGAGGAGCCTTGCAAGGAGCCTTGCAAACGGGACAGCCTTTGCGCGCCGCTATGACGCAATCGGTCTTCAAATGCAGCCTTCGTAGGCTGCAATGCCTGAATCAAGACACAGCATGTGTGTCTCTGTCTCAGCGCCGGCGGTGCACAAATACACAAACACAAGCATAGACTCGCAGTGCATCACTCACGGCGGACGAACGTTTCGGTTAAATACGCTAATAACGTTCGGACCAGAATAGACATGAATTACGCTGGTTGTTACAGCAAGTAAGTGAAATAAAACACAAGTTATAAAGCCCAACATTGTCCCATGAGTTGTTCACCTGCATTCAGCGTGAACACGCGACATTTTAATCTGTTCTGTCGGTCCAGAGAAGCACAGCACTCCAGCTCAGCAGTTAACTAGCTAAACAAATGAAGCTGTCAGTCTTCTAATCGTTCAGCTTAGTTTGCCACAAAACATAAAATAATGCATATAGCGCTGCTGACTGAGACTAGTGTAGCAGACCCTCCTCCCTATAGCAGTGACATACAGACAGAGAGGAGAGGAGAAATAGGCCTACTGTCACTGAACCATGTTTTTTTTTTTTTTTTTTTTACTTTCCTCAGTATTCTGATGTCAGAAATAATTTAATCTATTTGGACATTATTGAGTTTATTTAAAAACATTTGGAAAACATGCCCTCAGTTGCCCATGCACTGTGTATATTCTATAGCCTATTTCACCCTCATCTGTGAACAAAAAGATAGCTGGACAACAGAGTTCTTCATGTAAAGTTAAGTGGTTTCTTTAGAAAATAATATAGAAAGATTACAACTTTGTGGATGTTTATTTGCATAATATTCTATTTTATATTAATGTATATGGTTTCTTTCTTCAATAGCTTCATTTCATTCATCTGACTCAGTGTCTCCAAATTATTCCAAAAATAAGTAGGCCTAGTACACAGAAAAATCTTCCTCAGATTTTGCCTCATAATCTTCCTCTCAAAGTGCACCAGATTCATGCATTTCACTTTAAAAAGGTAAAAAAAATCTCCCCCGGACCCCCCTAGGAGGGTCACTCTGCTGGCTACTATTTTTTCCCAGCACTGGAACATTGGAGGCACTAGCGGAAAACACTGCTGCTCCCTTCACCACATGTCTGATACCCATTGGAGTGCCCGCATACTGGCTGTTTAAACAGTTGCAAATCACTTACCATCACTCCTAGAATAAGACAACTAATAATACATAATTTACATAATAATACTCTGACTTGTTAAGTCGTTAATTGTAAAAAAAGAAACAAATTGGGTGTACCAGGCACCGTCAAGAACACTGAAAAAACGAGAAAATTGAAGGTGGCAATGAATAGGGTAGAGGGGCCCACACCGATATTCTTTCAGGGGGCCCAGAATTCCTAGCAACGGCCCTGATCAGGAGTCCACTTTCTATTTCATCCCCCATAACATTCGTAAATATGTTGTCTATTAACGTGGCACTATTTATTGTAATCCTGCTTGGCCTTGTAATTAAGGGCTGAATACCCATAACATGCAATGTATTTACAAATTCTTCAGTCAGTGAATTAGTAGTATTTAGTAAATCAATGTTTGTATCCCCACAGATAAATATCTTCTTTTGATTTGACTTAGAAAATAATTCTCCCACGTATTCTATAAAGTCTTCCATTTTTGAATCGGGTGTTCTGTACCCACAGCTGATAATTAAACATTTATCCTTCATTAGAATTTCAATAGTCACACATTCCAATAGGTTATCAATTGCAGTGCACACGCTATTTACGATTTCAAACCTTATATTTTCATCCACAAAAAGGAGTTTATGTCAACCTGCCTTTCTGTCCCTGACATCACCTGTCTCATTCCATTCTTGTCTATTGCATTGTGTGTGGGTGGAGAAGTGAGTAGCCCAGGCCGTTTAATTGGTTTCAAAAGTTAAGCGTATTAAGCTTAGCCAAAGTTCAATCAGGAAGATTGACTATTTGCATTGCACTCAGTGTCATTCTGGCATGATCTCTCTCTCTCTCTCTCTCTCTCTCTCTCTCTCTCTCTCTCTCTCTCTCCATAGTTCCCTGCGGTCAAAAGTTTCAAACCGTCCTTTCCTTGCTGTCAGTTATTATTTCCGTGATCAATGCAACCCTCCCCCACCCAATTCATCTCCATACCCCATCCCATCATCATCAGATTCCACAGCATCCATCCAGATCTTCAGCTCTTCACCACCTGTGTCTAGCCTCTTTTGGGGGGGGGGGGGGTTTCTCTGCACAGCTTCACTAGAAGCTATCACAATGGGGTTGACAGTGTGGAGAGACAGATTAAATGGGACAGAGAGGGGGACGACATGCAAAGAACGACCCAGGGGCCAGAGTCTGCTGCGACGAGGCAGCTCTGACCACTACACCAAGAGCGCCCACCGCCGAAAGACTCTTCCGAAATGCATCTTCGTCACAGCCTTCTAAATAAATTAATTTAGTTAATTCTAAAATCCTCTGATTCATTAAAGGCTCTCCTGATGGAAATAAAAACCAAACACACCATAGAACACACATAGAACTGTATCTGTGAGAAGAAAAAGCATTTATTTCCCATGTGCACAAATGCATCCTGGTAGCACGGGGCTGTGACAGATCAGTCTCCCTCCTTCGATTGATCACTTGTGGTGATAGGGATGGCCTAGAGGAAAGGTGGCCGACCAGTAACCATGAGGTCGCTGGTTCAATACCCAGCACCAGAGTGTTAGTTGTTAAACTAGTAGTGGCTGGTATTATGTCTACGGTGCCCACCATCTCTACCATTGTGTCCTTGAGCAAGACACCCCAAACTGCTCCAGGGATGCTGTACTACGGCTGACCCTGCGCTCTGACCCCCTCCGAAGTGTGGTAACTTGAGAGGGGATCTGCGGAAAGACAAATTTCAATGTAGTAACCATTGAATAATAAAATAACTTTGCCAACGACCACAACCTCAGATAACAGTCCACTATAGCCAGCTAAATATGTGTGTCTAAGTGTAAGACGCCCTTGCTCTGACATGATTTATACTGAAATGTGGCTTTGTCAGCGATTGCTGTTTTTTGGCCTCTATCAGTGAAGGTCATGGTCCGTGTTCAAAGTAACCAATCAAAGGAGGGAGACATCAGCCACTGTCTGTGACTTGTTTCACTGTTTTTGGTACAAAAGCGTATTTCTTATTGTGACATGACTCATATGACAGGTCTGGACCGCATCATTTTTGTTTGTGAAAATACTGAAAAACAATACCACAAATTCATCACTAAAATCACTTGTGAGTGGACATATGTTCAGAATTGGTTCTTGTTAAAGAACCAATTCTGCCTGAATTCAATGCCTGTTTATAAGAAAAGAAGAAAAAAATAACAAATATGGCCAAGAATGCAGCGAGATGATAGATGGATGTGTGTCCCAGTGGCTGGATGCTGCAGGCTAAGGCTTTCTGCCAAAGTGTGCTGTGTGCACATCCATCTTAATGGCACTTTCATTCTTGGAAAGAAAATAATTGACTGAGAAGAGTGGGAGCGAATGTGCTGTAACGTCTTTTTAATCTTTGCTTTTATTTGTCTTCACGGAGTGGAAGTGAACACACAGTATCTTTGGACATCCTGTGCTCTTCTTCAGCCCTCACATGCTGGATGATGTGTGGATCTGTTAGTTTAGATGTAGTTTAGTGACTAAGTATGCCCTGGAAGCTTCTGAGGCAGTCTATATGAACACTAGGGGAACAATAGCCTGGAAATCCAGACCCTGATATCTTGAACGATAGAGGGTCTGGCCACGATCAATAGTAATTTCCAACTCAAGGGGCGGCTCCAACTCGTGCATTTCAAATGCCACTGCACGCAGTTGGATAGCACTACAACCAATCAGAGCGATGCACAAGGTGACGTAAGCCCCGTTCGTTTAGCGAACAGCTGTTAAACTGTTAAATTAAACGTTTGCCGTGGTCGGTCGGCAAAACAGAACATTCCACTTACTTGCTAATGAAAGATTTGAGTGCCTTCTTCCAAATCGTAAAGGGTCGAAGCCAAAGCAGTCTCAAACTCAAACAACATATCCGCGGCCATCTTTGATGTTTACTATCACGGCTTCGACGTCGCATGCACGTCACTGTCGTCATCAGGTTACGTCCTCCCCAGAGTAGGCTACCATACAAAGGGCTCTGGCGCGCCCATATTAGATAGAACCAATTGAAACGTGAGCCCAGATTTCAGGTCTTTTTGAAAAAGCTTTAACGGAGAGTTTCCAGACCAACATGCGCAGCAAATTTAATTTGCCAGCGCCTAGTGGCAGGTCTGGGAATGCCAGGCTAGGGGAACAATGCATATTGCAGTAAAGTGGAGGTGAGCTCTGTGAGAAGCATTGTTTTTTCCAATGCAAAAGTAGAGAACGACCCTAGTCTCAGAATGAGCCTCTGTCAATATAAAATCTGAATACATTTAAATCAAACAAAGACTTTCAATTTGTTCATAATGTTAAATGAATGGTGTTAACATGTAGGTTGTGCTATGTTCAGTACATACTGTCACGTGACAGGAGGAGCCATCATCTGCTGATTTGTGTTTGTCTCCTTTAAAATGTCTGACAGAGTTCCCCTGATGCCCCAGATGGAGTGTGGTGTGATACTTTAAATTAGGACCCATGACAAACATGACCCCAATAAATCGTTCCATCTGTTAAAACTGCAAACGTGGAATTGGGCGATTTTGACTGGGGTCAAATTAACCCAGATACATTTGTATTTTTAAAAAGCACTAATAAAAAAGGAATCAGAAATTAAAGCTCTATAAACCTTTTGTGAAGACATCGAAACAGTGGACCAGTGAAGCTATGGAGGATCTTGGGGAGTGTTCGGACTGTACTGACTAGAATGTTTTCCTAGTACCAACAGTATTGATGAGTACACAGAGGCTAGGGGATCTACATCATGGAAAGTTCTTGTATCACACACCATACTGTAGTAAAATAACAATGACAAGCCCTGGTTCACATCCAAACTAAGACCCCGTTTCCATTTGTCTTTAACATGTGGTTTTTGTGATCGGATCACATGAATACAGCTCTAACTACAGGTGAAAACACTCTCAAGACGCATTGAGATCGGATCACAAAAACCACATTCGGAGGTGGTTTACATCGCTTGTGTCCGATGTGTCCGCATTAATCTGATAGTGGAAACAGCAAAGTGACTTTTGTCCACATTAGGGACCTCCTACTCAACTGCCGCCACCTGCCTGAGCGGAAATACGTTGAAAATGCATCACTGGTGTTCATGCAGCTTTTATAGAAGCCTCATGAATGTTAGTTGCATCCGCCAGTATTGCAAATGACAAGCTTTCTGTCCTCTGGTTTCATTTCACTGCGTAAATCTGAAAACACGGAAATCACGGAAATCGCTGCTGTTGACTGGAGAGCTGCAAGGCTACGACTTCCTGTTCTTATCTGTTTAAAAATAAAAGTCAACTCGTGTTTGGCTAGTAACAGGCTTTTAATGTGAAGGCGCACAGGCAATATTCTGTTCGCACGTAAAGTAACTTAACTGCATATAAAGCCGTGTAGCCTACTGGTGGTGGTGACAAGAGTGTATCAGACGTTAGAAAAGCCGCCCGGCAAACACACATCTTTCACCAGACAAAGTGGCGTAATAACTTACTTGCCTAAGAGTTTTTACTTTTATATACTATAGAATCTATAGTAAAATAGAGTTTCAACTGTAACTTTCTCGTCAAACTTTAGCAGTACTAGATACTAAAGGTTGTGAGTTCAATTTTAGGGAGGGCTCTGTCAAGTTGACCCTTAGTAAGGTATTGTGCAAAAAGGCTCAGTGACTTGAAAGCAGACAGATGTGCATGTGTACATGTGGACACAGATGTACATGTGGACACTCTCAGGTCTGTGTAGAGCCTACTGTGGTGAAATCACAAATGTTTGCATTCAGAGATGGGTGCACAATGGATAAACACTGTTCTTGTTACCTTGTCCTCCTTTTTTTCTTTCTCCTCAACTCCTCAAAGTTGGCTTGGGTGAGCAAAAAGATTTTCCTTGCACATGTACATCTGTCTGCTTCATCTGTCAACTTGACAGAGCCCTCCCTAAAATTGAACTCACAACCTTTAGTATCTAGTACTGCTAAAGTTTGACGAGAAAGTTACAATTGAAACACTATTTTTGTACTGTATAACTCACATTACAACAATGATTGTGCAATTTCTCTCACTGGCGGTAGTTGAAGACATACGTTTGAGGCTGTAGCTTTAACTGTAGATATGAAACATAGTAGTCAATATCCAGTGGCTGCTCAGCTATTGGCAAGTGAAGCCATGACTGCAGTGACTTAGCTCACTTTTTGTATCCCACCCACCCAGCCTCATCGATGCAGACACAGTGGAGAAGATCGAGGAGCTGGTGCTGGCAGCAGCCGAGCTGCCAGCAATCAGGCAGCAGCTCCTTGAGCTGTCCGACTATGCCCGGGCCAACAAGGTCACCACTGTGGCCCTGACCCAGGACCAGGTCACGGCAGTAAGGACCACCTTCAGATGCCTGATCTGCCAGGGTTAGTATCTTGCATATTAAGTACTGTATGAGTCTGCACTGCAGATAGACTTTTGAAGACATTTTTCTGCTGATGATGGAAACAGTGAAATACTAAGTTTGTTGTTTTTGAATAAGTAATTAAAATTTGAAGGACATTCTTCCCCAAAAATTACCCTTTTTTCTTTCTAATACTGCATGCTGCACCTAACACATTTTCTTTATTGATTAAACTGTTCTTGTTACTCGATTAATCAGAAAATGTAAACCAATTGATACAGCCCTATAATAGGTTGAAAAGGTGGTAATAACTGGGTTTTCACGTTGCCTTAACAGTGATCTCTTATATTTATTTGATGGTAAATGCAGGGGGGACCTTGTCTTCATTCAGACTGCTGAAATCTTTTTTTTTCTGTAATTAGACGGCAGTTGTAGCTAAAGTGCATTGAATATTTGATATTCAAACCTAATAAAACTCTTTTTACAGAGTGTATACTGTAGTGTAGTGTGTAGATTTCTGTTGGCACTGTATTGGTGTTCATTTTTAATTTTAGAGCTCTTAAAATGTGCAGATACCCTGACAGAGGCTACTTTCTTCCTAGCTTCTGATATAAATGAGTATCACTTTATGTTCAATAAACAGACAAAGTAAACTTGAATGAGTCTCATTGAGTGACACACAAGCTATGCTTGGTTTGTAATACAGCGGGGATCCCTCAAATATCGCCTATATTTATTGTGTTCTAGGTCGTACATTTAATTCAAGCTGGTCTTAAAAAGTCTTAAATTGATTGATTTTCACCGTCACCGCGTTCTACTCTTTGCTTTGCTCGGGCGGAGGCTTTGTGTGAAGTGGATTTAACATCACGGTCATAGAAGAATGCTATAACTTTATGCTGCATATTTTGCACTGCACTGTTGACTCACACCGGACATTTAATGCGGAAAATGTTTGTAAAGAAATATGAAATTGAAATATCTGTTTACTTGGGTCAATCAAACTTCTTCATTATTATTTCTACTATATTAATAAAGTGATCCCAACAAGGGAACATAATTGTTGAAAATAGGTGTCAGGTTATTTTTTAAGCCACTTACCAAACATTTCCTGTTGATATTCCATGTTATAAAATTGCTTGAGACTGCCATTAGTCATTATGTAAAGTTGTTCTAATAAACATTTGGCATTGTACTGCCGGCACTTTTTCTTGCTATCCGCCATGTTTGTTTATGTTATGTTATTAAAGTTGAATATGTTACAATGAATTGTGTACGTTTTCATTGGTTGTTGAACTGTTATCCCGCGAATTAGCACTCATGACGTAGCTGTGCTTTGCTGCTGTCATAGGGCTGCTGTACAGGGCTTCAGTGAGCCTCTCGCGGTGCACAGCGTTTAGTATATTGTCCCTCTCCAACATATTAGGGTTGTGTCTTTTAACATGGTTCTGCTTGTGTGTTAGTTAACTCCATGCTTTGGCTGATTACTCTGTGTTTTCTCCACCTCAGAGACAATAGTTAGTTTAAGTTTGAATCTCGCTGCGCTAGCATTAGCAATATCAGTAAACGTCATTATACTAGTCTGTGATTGGCTGATTCCTCTGCCGCTAAGGCTTTGATTGGCTGGTTGTTCTGACTCAAAGACCTCTGATTGGCTGTCTGCAGAGCCTTCTCTTTTCTAAGGCTGTGACAGTCAGCAGACCGCAGAACATTGGAGAGAATAGTTAAAAAGAGGTCGAGGGGTTAGAAACATGAAAAGTTAAAATAGGCCGTTTATTTCAGGTAACCTATTTTTGCAGTCAAAAGATTTATAAGATTTTTAAGAATGTTTAAAATATATTTATTAAAAATAAAAAAAAGAGCTCTCGTGTCCCAGCCTGGTCCCAGCGCCCCCCTAGGTTGTACAAACGCCCCCCAGGGGGCAGTACCGCCCCCGTTGAGAAACCCTGCTATAGATGATATTTACCAGCATTTGGCAAGTGTTAGAGCCTTCTAAGCAGTGTTGTGGATCGCTCCTTCTTGTCTAAATGAGACAGTAGCCTATCTCGTCAACCTAGACTGGTAATTATCTTCGCATGTAATGCATTTTAATAGCAAATGCGATTAAAACTGTGGCACTGCGCAGCCCTGTATGTTTAGTTGTTTGAACCCCACCGGTTAAAAACAGCAATGTAAACGGAAATTATGTGCGTATTGATTTAAATACAGCACGGGTAAATGGAATCGGATCACAAGTAGACAAAGAAGTCACATTTGAAAATACAAGTGTGAACACACGGACTGAGAGCTGTCCACTTGTAACCAGTTTAAAAAAATCAGATGTTAATCCCAGGTGGAAACAGGGTCTAAGACAGCTAAGGTTGAAAAGAAGCAGGCACTCAAGGGTGGGACAATGACAGATTTATGGAGTCATGTCGTGAGAAAAGCTTGACGACTGTACTCTGATCATTTTAAACACCAGCTCTCAGCTACTATATTAGTCTGGATGACTCTCCCCCTAAACTCCTCAAAGTCAATCCGCTGATCGCCATCTTCATAACATAGTAACTATGCATCTCATAAAACCCCACTTTAGTGATACTGAACTGTCCCTTTAAAACTCTTGTTTGTGATATTCATGAACACACTATGCAGGAGTAGTCATGGTGGGGAGGGGTTGCAGTTTGGTGGGCTGGGTATCTCATCGCTGCTTTTTTGCAGATGATGGCATCATCGGTTTGTGACCTTCAGCTCTCACTGGATCGGTTTGCAGCCGAGTGTGAAGCGGTTGTGATGACAATCAGCACCTCTTAATCTGAGGCCATGGTTCTCAGCAGGAAACCGATGGACTGCCTCATACGGGTAGGGAATGAGTCCTTACCCCCAAGTGAAGTACCTCTGGGTCTTGTTCACTAGTGAGGGGACAATGGGGTGTAAGATTGCAGAAGCAGCTGGGGCGGTATTGTACTCGCTTTACCTCACCGTTAGGAAAAGCCTTTGATATCTTTACTCCTGGTGTAATAGTTTTTGTCTGGAGGGTGGCTGGCATCTCCCTTAGATATACAGTGAGAAGCTCAGTCATCCTGAGAGACTTTGGAGTAGAGTCACTGCTCCTTAAGGTGGAAAGGAGCCAGTGTAAGCATTCTGAAATTCTGACAATCGAAAGATGAGTATTGATGCTGAACGAACACAGTATGCACACATGCAAAGGAGACAGAAAATGTATTGCAGAATAGGGAGGAAGGAGGAAGAGTCAAAAGCAAAAAACCACCATGAATCATCCCCGGACATGATTTCAGTGTAGAACAGTCTGTCAGGAGTCAATCAGTCATAAGAACAAATCTCTCTAACAGCAGGACTGTGAAACAGCACACAGCAGGGCTAACCAGATCGCAGAGGAACATCAAAGTGTCCTATTCTCTCCTGGGGAAACACCATCTGTACTCGACTGACTGGCATGGCCCCAAACTTCAGGAGCCAGAAACAGAATCGCCCACTTTCTCTGGACCCATACCGAGGTACCACTGCTTGAAGAAAGTATCTTCTGTGCTGTGATCCAAGATGGCGCCGCCCATGGCTGCTATGGTGTTGTGGAGTGTTGTTTTGTGTGTTTTCATGTCTAGATTCGCGTTCTGTGGCATCTCTTATGTAAGAGAAGAACTCTTATGTCTTAGGGACACCCCTTTGGACATTTTTCCTACTTTTCTCACCCGATCTACGGAGTTACTGGATATTCTGGTCAGAGGAACCGCGGTCTTCACCCAGGCTGTGAGGTGGGTTAGACGCCAGCGGGGGAAGAGAGCAGGCGTTCTCGCCAGACTACGTAAACGCGGCTCTGTTTTTTCGTGAACGAGTCCTGGTGCACTGACGTGACAGTGATCAAACAATACTGCTCGCATGCTCTAGAATTCTTTATCATTAACTGTCGCCCGTTCTACTCACTGATAGTAGAATTATTTCAACAAACAACCCAAGTGTTTGAATAATAAAAGAATTTGAGTCAAGGCAGGCTTCAGAGCAGGTGAAGTTTTACTTGCAGACAGCAGCAAGGGAATCAACAACGTATCTGGTTTGGTACATGGTTGAATACAAAGAAATGGACAGTGTACATGAGATTATATGCAGTGAGATGGTGTGTGCGCAAACACACTAGGTTTGTGTGTTCAGGACATTGAGTCAAAACAGATGTTGCAATTCATACAATGTCCTTGAGTTTCTTGCAAGATGAGCAAGATGAGTTTTAATTGCGCAGAGGTTCTTATCTGAACGGAATGTGGGAGACTATCTACTCCTTTTTCTGCAAGGACACAGTACCTCTCTTGTGAGGTCAAACAAAGTTCATAGCAAGACAGTATGTAATGTGTTACCTTCATCAAAATGTTATAATATATATAATGAAACAAAGTTTCGTTAACACTCACCCCATGAGTTCAGCTCCTTTATTCTTGCTTGTGTTTATATTCCACCCGACGCTGCTGTCGAAGAGGCACAGAGTGCACTAGCCGAGCATATAATGGATGCAGAACGTAGATACCCGGACAGTGCTGTGATCGTGTTAGGGGACTTTAACAAAGCCAATCTGAGCCGGGCTCTCCCTAAATATCGGCAGCAGGTCAAATGCCCCACTCGGGGGGAGAGGACGCTTGACCACTGCTACTGTACCATCAGGAACGCATATTACGTGGTTTCCCGAGCTGCGCTGGGCAAATCTGACCACGACATTGTCCACCTGATCCCATCCTACAGGCAGAGACTAAAAGTGTCAAAACCTGTAATTAAGACGTACAGTACTTGGAATAGCGAGGCTAAGGAGAGAACCAGCGCATGGTTAGAGCGAGCTGGCTGTGATATGGGCTATGTGGAGTGGGCGGGGGTTGAGGCTGGTAATAACTTGGATGCGTACACTGATCCTGTGACGTCATTCGTCAGCTACTGCGAGGAAGCGTGTGTCCCAACTCGAACCAGGGTCAGTTATAATAATGACAAACCCTGGTTCACTGCTCAACTCAGAAGACTGAGGTTGGAGAAGGAGGATGCCTGGCGGAGGGGAGATAAGAGCAGGTTTAAAGACGCCAGGTATAAGTTTGAGGCAGCTGTCAGGAGGGCAACACATCACTACTCTGAGAAACTGCAAAATCAATTCTCAGATGGTAACGCCGCCTCTGTCTGGAAGGGTCTAAAACAAATCACCAACTACAAACCAAAACCCCCTCAGACCACGGATAACATTCTCCTTGCTAACGAACTGAATAAGTTTTACTGCCGATTCGAGCAACAGTCTGCCCGCTCTGCTCCTGCCCCCCCTCCCTCCCTCTCCCTTTCCCTTTCCCCTTCCCCATCCTTCCCCTCTCCACCCCTGTGCCATACCCCTTCTGCCCGCCCACACCTCTCTGTCTCAGTGAGGGAGGTGAATCGCCTGTTCAAGAGGCAGAACCCCCGGAAGGCGGCCGGACCAGACGCTGTCTCACCCTCCATCTTGAAGTTTTGTGCTGACCAGCTGTCCCCGGTGTTCAGTGACATCTTCAACTCCTCCCTGGAGCACTGCCAGGTACCAGCCTGCTTCAAGGCCTCCATCATCATTCCTGTCCCCAAAAAGCCGAGGATCACAGGCCTAAATGATTACAGACCCTTTGCCCTGACCTCTGTGGTCATGAAGGTCTTTGAACGCCTCGTCCTTGCCCACCTCAAGTCCATCACAGACCCTCTCCTAGACCCCCTGCAGTTTGCGTATAGGGCCAACAGGTCCGTGGAAGACGCGGTCAACATGGCTCTACACTACGTCCTGGAACATCTGGACACTGCAGGGACCTACGCCAGAATTCTGTTCCTGGACTTCAGCTCAGCGCTTAACACCGTCTTGCCACCTATACTGGAGAGTGGGCTCTCTGCGCTGCAGGTGCCTGACTACACCTGCAGGTTGATTACTGATTTCCTGTCTAACAGGACCCAGCGGGTGAAGCTCAGGAAGTACATCTCCGAGCCGAGGTCGATCAGCACCGGTTCCCCGCAGGGCTGCGTCCTGTCTCCCCTTCTGTTTTCCCTATACACCAACTGTTGCACCTCCAGCCACCAGTCGGTCAAGCTCCTTAAATTCGCGGACGATACCACACTGGTAGGGCTTATCTCCAGGGGGGATGAAGCTGCCTACAGGAGCCAGATCGACTTGGTGGTTTCTTGGAGCAACCAAAACAACTTAGAGTTAAATGCTCTTAAATCAGTGGAATTAATAGTGGACTTCAGGAGAAACCCGCCCCCTCCCCCTCCAATCATACTGGGAGGCACCCCAGTCGCCACAGTGGAGTCTTGTAGATTCCTCGGGGTGACGCTGTCTCGGTACCTGAAGTGGGAGCCAAACATCGATGCCCTCACAAAAAAGGCCCAAAAACGTTTGTTTTTCCTGAGGCAGCTCAGGAAATTCAAACTGCCAAAATCCATGCTGGTGAATTTCTACACAGCCATCATAGAGTCCATCATCACCTCCGCCATCATCACCTGGTTCCCCGCTGCAGCGGCCAAGGACAAGGCCAAGCTGCAGCGGGTGATACGCTCGGCGAAGAGGGTGATTGGCTGCCCCTTGCCCCCCCTTGGGGCCCTGTTTAACAGCAGGGCTCTGGGGAGGGCCAGGAAGATCATGGCTGACCCCGCACACCCAGGCCACGGTCTCTTCGCCCCGCTTCCTTCAGGCAGGAGGTTGCGGTCACTAAAGGCTCTAAAAGCTAGACATTCAAACAGCTTTTTCCCCACGGCCATCCGACTCCTAAATGCAACTGCCCTCCCCCCTGACCTGTCTCCCCACTCAGTGACCTAATGGTCTGTCGTACCCAATCACTGATCTCTTGGCATTTCTTTATTTATTATATTATTTATTATTTACTCATTTTGCACTATTATGTTGTTTTGCACTGTCTTGTCCTGTCTTGCACCTGTCCTGTTGCAAACTCCACTGTACCGAAACAAATTCCGAACATGTTTACATGTTTTGGCAAATAAAGACTTCTGATTCTGATTCTAACAGACAAGTAACTTCTAACACGTCAACTGTGTCTCCTGCCAGTCTGACTTCAGCT
This sequence comes from Hyperoplus immaculatus, assembly GCA_949357725.1. Lineage (NCBI taxonomy): Eukaryota > Metazoa > Chordata > Actinopteri > Uranoscopiformes > Ammodytidae > Hyperoplus > Hyperoplus immaculatus. The sequence goes on from OX442369.1 coordinate 23,865,750, forward strand.
TGGAACACTACTGGTGAGACAGAATATTCCCCTACTTTCAAGCTGCCAATCATGTGTATCACTCATCTATGTACATCTGAAGGCAAATATGAAGACTGCTGAGGGCTTTTGGAGCAGCAGAAAAAGGATGTGTCAAATATCAACAAAAAGCTTCTGAGGACAGTTTGAAAGAAAAGTTGGAATTAATCAAATTCTGCAAATTCATATAGAGCATATCAACATTTAACTGTTGAAATGCAAGCATCTCAGACAATTTTTTTACTTGCGCGTCTCATGCAACCGAAACGCTCTCTTTTCATCTATGCAGCTGTCTGCGCTGGCTTCATGGCGCTAACCCCTTAGCTGCATCTCATGGGCGTAATGTTTTGAAAGCTTCAATTCTGTTTTTTGAACAATATCCCCAGATTGATGGAGATGACTATCAGCGCCATTACTTTAAAGAGCCATCGCTGTAGCGGAAGTCAGTGTTGTACTGTTGTAGAGCGGGCCACCTACAGTATATCAATGCTTACCTAAAAACAGAAATATCAGCTCTAAATTGTACGCTACACGTTGGATTTTTCACTGGTTTAGTAGTATACCGCCCAGACAGCGGTTTATTTATTTTATTTTTTTACAAGTAGTTCGGCCATGTATCACTGCGTCATCTCACACCGGTGCAGTGCAGCATATCACTCTGCCAATCAGCTGTTCCACTTTCAAGAGACATGAAAATGTAAATTAGTGATTATAAAAAGCAATCAATGACAATTCAGTGTGGACAAAAAGTAGTATGCGTTGCAATAAAGACTGCTACTATTCTGCTGCCCAATGGGTTTCTAAATCTGAAGATCTAAACAGCTAAATCTGGTTAAGTGAAATATTGCTGCTTTGAGAATGTGTAACGTGCCAGGATGCCTGGGCTGTGTTCATTCACAGGGATTTAAGCTGTGTGTATGTGTAAGTGTATGTGTGTAAGTGTGTTTGTGTGTCCGTGTGTAAGTGTGTCTGTTTGTGCATGCTTGCATGTGTGTGTGAGGTTGTAGCCAGACAGGCAGGCAGGCGAGCGGTCTGAACAGATGCAGAGGCGTACGTTCCCACATGAAGCCGGATCAGGGTCAGTGTGTGTAAACTTCAGACCAGCTCCTGCAGTCATCACTACACTTGACATTCAAGGTGCACTTCTTTTGGCTGCATTTTATAAGTTAATTTCAAAATCAGCTCATAACTTGCAGAACTAATGGAAGAGCAGTAAAACATTAAAAAAGGGGGCAAGTTCTTTTGTGATTAGGAGGAAATTATTTGAAAAACAAAGCTTTGAGAAATATCACATAAATAAACAAGTGTTGTTTCTGAAAAACATGTTGTATCGCTCTACTCTAAAGAGGTAAAAGGAATACAAATACACAATTAGGTTCCACTAACGATATTTTGACAGGTCAATCTTTATTCAATTTTAAAATGTAATCTAAGCTCAAGGACAAGTCAGCTTCACCCCACTGTACATTGAGGCTGGATCTAAAAGCTATAATGTTTTGTTTTTAACAATTGATCAGATTACTCTGTAAACTGTGAGAGGTCATACTGATAAGCCTCTTTTAAAAAACTTTTTTTTGGCTTTCTGGCCCACAGATTTCGCTTTCCTCATCATGGTGTCCAACAACAGAAAGCAGCAGCAGGAGCATTTTTATAGTGAAAAAGCTCTGACATACTGAAACACTACCTGTCCAGCCCCAACCAGCACACAGACACAGTTTGACAGACTAGCTGTTGAACACAGTGGAACATTTAGCAGCAAAACATACAGACATATTTCTCTGAGGTTGTTGGAGACCAAACCGATGGTAAAATGAAATCAAGTCAACTGTTTGGCAACACATTCGCCATATCAGTTTAACCTATGAGGTTATAGCATTGTGTTAACAGCTTGTTGTGCTGCCCCAAACAAAATCAATGAATGTCACTAAAAACACAATTAGGCTATAGGATCCACTTTCCCACAGGAAAAGCAGTTTATAATAATTTAGGTTGACAATGTATTGGGTCCAATTCAAGAAATCAAGTCAGCGGTAAACTGTGTGAATGAATTCCTCAGATTATTCGTGCATTTCAAAGAAATCAAATCAGTGCGCAGATTAAAACATTTGACACATTTGATATTTTTCATTTGTGCCATCATAACATGTATGAAAGATCAGGGAACAGCCAACAATACTATATAAGAATATTGATTCCATGATAAACAAACAATGATATATCCAAGTCACCCACGATAATATGTATGCTGAAATGACGGCTAATAATTAATCGGATTTAGGCAGGTAGGTTTTGATGTCTGATAAGGTGTACGTCACATTTTAAATTTGATCTTGAGAATTTTGGAATTTTAAAGGATGGGAAGGTAGGAGCAGGCATAAATCAGCTGTAATCTGTACATGGGGAGTGGGGGTGTTTCTCTGTTGTGGGGAGGGAGGGGGGGCATCTAGGACAGTGAGTGAATAATTGATATTGACATTGTCATTCCTGACCTTAAATTTAAGGTGGCTCCCCCATGGGGATGTATTCAAACGTGTTATATATATTTTCATTTTACAGCGATTGAGCAGCAGAACCTCACATTGGAGGGAGAGGTGTGTTTGCGTGATAAATAAATTCCTAAAATTTGTTTTTATCTATCCAAAGATTTTGAAAGGTACTACGAGGAACTTTAAAATATTTCTGAAACAGACCATCATGCAAATAATGCTATTTATATATGGTTTTTCTTAATGCATTTGTCATGGGTACGTTCGCCCAGGAACAACAGCTGGCGTTGTAAAATCACTACCGCTTTTGACCAAAGGAGGTGCAAGAAATAACACAAACTGAAAGTTCCTCAGGCACCTTTAATGATGGCGATGGTAATCAATTAGCCTAATGTTTTGATGTGACAGTAATCGTTATATAATAATCCAGGTGTCGAGGAAACATAGTTTAGGCTATCCGCTTCTAAATAAAAATTCAAAAAGCTTTATGGCATGACTATTGTTGTATAGCCTATTATTGCCAAAGCATAAGCATAAATAATAACAAAAAAGAACATATAACAATATGATGAGCACATCTTATTTTACATAATGTATAGAATAGTACAAACAATAATTTGTATAAAATAGCTAACTTGAATTAAAACTAGATAAAAAAAAGAAAAAAAAAACGTTTTAAAAATGAAACATTCCGGAAAACATATTATCTCATTGTGATTGTTCCGCGACCTACACAGTATTTAAGAAAAAATTAATTGATGAGTGAAAGTGCGCCGGGTGAAGTTTGCGGGTGGAGTGTGAGTGTTTCGCCTACTCACCAGTAGTGTGGGCAGGCCGGCCACCAGTGCGTAGAGCAGGACGGGCGGGATGGCGCTGCTCTCCTCCGGCCCCAGGTAGGGCTTGGTGTAGGCGGTGTCGTAGCAGAAGAAGCCTTGCACGTGCACGCTGAAAGTGTCGGTGTACTCGAAGTAGTAGGCCAGCATGACAGTCCCGGCCATGATCACCAGCTGGAAGTACAGCATGATGATGCAGACGGAGAGCGAGATACATTTGATTAGAAACCAAGCCTTTTTTTTCTCTCTCTCTCTCCCTCTGTCTTTCTCTCTTCTACCCAGCCTTCTCTTCCACCCCCGCGGTACACACTCCCGCTGACCGGCTCATGACGGCTCCACCGCGCGGAACGAGCCGCTCTCCGATCGCTCGCCACTGTATCCCTCTGCTCGCCGCGACGCTGCGACTATAGACTGTGGACTACTGTATGTGTGTGAGAATGAGAGGGAAAGAGAGAGAGAAAGAGAGCGGGGGGAGGGAGGTGTGTGACGATGTGTGTAACTACTGTATGTGTGTACTGTATATAGTGTGTGTGAGTGAGAGAGACACATCAGGGATGGCAAAGCAAAGACTCTTGACACCTCCCTATTTCTCTCCCACTATCTGTGTGTGTGTGTGTGTGTGTGTGTGTGTGTGTGTGTGTGTGTGTGCGTGTGTGTGTGTGTGTGTGTTTGTGTGTATGAATGAGTGAGAGAGAGAAAGAGAGAGAATCAAGGCTTGCATTGCATGGTTAACCAATTGAGGAGCAGACAAGAGAAAGGCGAAATGAGAGAATAAAAAAAGAAAGAATGAAGAGATGGATAGAGGGGGAGGGAGGAAAAGAGTGAGAGCGAGAGCCACGTACATAATTTGTCTCAGGCAGAAGCTCTACATTCAGCCCATATTTCATCAGAGAGAAATGAGAAAAGCCTGCAAGCGAGCTGCACGCAATACGTTTGTAATTGTATCTTAATTATAAGCCTGGGTGTACTAATTATTCTGTGTTAAAAGATGGTTTCACCTTCTGTCATGTGTGTCTTCAGATGTCTTCGTAGGCATATTACAAGAGCGGTTATCATTCCCCCTATTCTTACTGACTCTAGAGAGATATATTCCCTGATGTGCTTCCAATGAAAGTGAAAGGGGACAAAATACACATGGAACAGGACAAATAGCAAACACTGTGTCAATGTACAAACAAACAGGCATGTGAATATTGCATTACAACAGTTTTTAAGATAATCTGGTCTTGTCCCGAGTTATGTTTAATGCATACCAAATTCTAAAATGCACTTTTTTTTGTCTCAATGTGCTCTGCTGTTTGCACTAATACTTCATATTTTCTATGAAAAGTCTTTATGCATTACCACTTTGTGTGACTGGCTGGAATGCTTGCAATATTTAAAAAAACACACACACACACACACTTTATTTTCCTTGTATGGCTAAGGTGACTATTGCCACCACATGGACCATTGTATCGTCTTATTTCATACTGCACATGCTCTCTGTCTCTTCCTCTCTCTTCAACAGAGGAAATACATGTATCTGCTTCTCTAGCATGCTGAAAGCCATAAGTGAAGGCTGTCTGTCAGAGCACACAGAGAGATGGATGGAGAGGCAGAGGGGGTGTGTGTGTGTGTCTGTGTGTGCCTGTGTGTGTGTGTGGAGTCAGGTGGGCACACGCTGACAGCCCTGAGAAATGGTTGCCATTACCGTGTCACTCCATCATCACTCTCCATTTAAATACTAACTAGGCCAAATCCATACAGTGGCTGGCTTCATGCCTAAACACACCAGAGAGACGTCCGACGGTGCATTTTTCAACATAATAATATCATGAATGAGTAGGCGATTACTGTAGGCTACACATACATTATGAATGTAGTGTTATCTGGTAAATATGGTAATAATGATGGTTAATATTTCTGTCCTGATTTTAACATTGATTTACACACACTAGTGTTGCTACACTAACAAACACACATACACACACGATTCATCATGCAGAAAGGAGTCTCCAAATCCAGCCAATCAGAGAGCAGTTCACGCACGCAGTTGACCGTTCCGTAGACCTACAGGCCACTGTTCTGCTCAGCACACACACACACACACACACACACACACACACACACACACACACACAAACACACACACAACCATGAACTGTATTCAAAAGATAATAGAACGCCGACTCGGGTGCTAAGATCTCACAGTGCATCAGTTCCAGTCTGCATGCCGACACCACTTCTCTATTCTGAGTAGACTTATTCTCCAAAATGAACACAACACACACATTATCTGCACCAAAATACAAACATTGAACCACAAAACCATCCCCTCTTTCCACTCCAACCGAGGAACCAGAAGACAGCAAGCTCAGAAGAAGAGAAAAGAAAGGAATCAAGCTCATCTGAAAATGTCTGAACAGGCACAGGTATGTAAAGGTACGAATACACTACCCGCGTAAGATTTACGTGCGTAACGCAGCTAAAATGTTGCTTGATCATTTTGTGTCAAAAATGGTTCTACGCGCGTAGTCTCCCTCCCGATATTGTATTTCCCCTAATTAACCATGGCTGCGATCAGACCCGACCCGACACAATAGCGTGCATGTCCACACAAAAACAACAACAACACGGCCAACAACTGTGCCAAAAGACAAACTGAACAGCACAAATAGCCTAGCATTAAAACAGCATTGCATATTCACAGCTACATAACAAACACAGTTACAACAGCATCGGTGCACGGCGGCACAACATAAAGCCAAGTAGCCAACATTACCCTACCTGGCTGTGACAGGGGACCGTGGCTGGCGTAGATCAACACTGGTGCTTCGCTGTACTTGTTGTGAAAGTCCCACGGACATAGCCGTCATGTTTGGGTTCATAATATGAGGCGCTAGCCGCCCGCACACAACCGGGTGAGTTAACTATGCTATACGGCACTAACTTGTTTTATCGGCTAAAGCACAGCCGCACATATTCACTGAATTAACCAGGAAGTCAATTCTCCTGGTTTACTCTCCCCACGTCTTCTATTCCCGAGCTGCTGTCATACAGCACCGGCTCGGCAGCCTGCAATACATTTTCCTCCTCGGTGTCTCTCATCAGCCTCTGTGTACAGTACACTGTTCTCTGTTCTCTGACCGTGCCATATGTGACGTCGGGTCAAGCCCAACGCTGATTGGCCAACGCGGCTAATCGTCATGCGTAGGAGCGTAAAAAGTTTAATTTTTTGAACTCCGCGCGTAGCTGCGTATATACGCGGCTCATACGCAGCTAACGCGGCTAAAATGTTGCTTTAGCGCGAGTGACGCATCTACGCGCCATGTACGTGCGTAAACCAATGGTTCCCTATGGAAAAATAGCCGATTTTATACGCGTCTGTACGCGTGTAACATGTGTAGTGTGTTCGCACCTTAAATGCACTGCACCGATTAGACACTCAATTGCTTTAGAGTTTAGAGATGATGAAGAGGTGATGACAGTTGTTAAAGCTTACGCGATGGTATCCGACCAAACAATGTACCCAATTGCTTGTGTTCAGGGTCCTGAATACTTTCAGTTCATCTTTAATTTATTTTATGTCAAGCTTCATACATTTCATTTACATGGTCATTAATTTACAATTAAACTCAGTGCACTTTCGTAAACATGTGCAAACAACCATTTAAATGCATGCAGCTACAAATGTCCAAAAATGGCACATGCTTATAAAGTTATTATATGTGAAAATGATGTTTATTGTGATCAACCTCATCTGTCCATATGTGAATAAATCACAGATGAAATCTGCTGTGTGAAGGATACAAATGTTCTTCTTTAAGTATCTATGAGGATACAGCCATGAATTAGAACACACAAAAACACCAACATTGATATTCATAACAAATCTTCATATGCATTGACTTTTTCAAGACTTTAAAACTATGCTACTGCCACTGTTTCTTTAAAGGTTTTCTGCAACAACTTTTCTACATTTTAAATTATTTTCTTTGCATCTTCATGTGTCTTTACCAGATGCCTGATTCAAGTGACAGCGAGGACAGTTCAAGCTCTCCTGCATTCTCCTTGAACTCCATTGACGCTGAGATGAGGGACTCCCCTGTCTATGTGTTCACACACAAGACTGCTGCCAATCCTGATCAGCGGATGTATTATGATGACATATCTGATGACCAATCAACCAGTGAGATGAGTGTTTTATCATACTCATCTTGTTGGTGTTCAGATGATAGCAGGTCCACATACTCCTCCTGCTGGTGTTCCTCCTCTGATTCTGAACAAGAAGAAGAGGCATTCCGGACCATTGGGAAAATAACAAACTCCAGACTTTCCACCATTTTGGAGGAGAGTGAGAGTCCTCCTGCAACTCTTCTCCCTCCACCGAAACAGCAATCACTGAGGCAGCAATGGTGAACGTGAAAGAACTAGAGTCCAACGAACGTACCATGACCCTGCAGTCAACCGAGGCCCTCATCATAACGGAGGCCATTGAGACTGACAAGAAGTTTAAGTTCTGAAAATCATCCTCGCAGGCAGTGGCACACACCAAGATCCCTGCTGTAACCACCTGTCCTTTGCCGACAGCTTTTGAGGAAGATTTAGATCAAGACAGTCAACAAGAGACATCAGCAGAGGGACATCAAGAGAAGATTGGGAATTTGGAAAGAGCTTTCAGTGGGTGGAGGGAAAAGATTCACCCGGCTCCCCTTCTAGATGTGGACAAGGTCGTCAGATCAACCAGCGCTGATGTGACACCTAGGAGCCGTGGAGAAAACCAACAGGGTTCACATTGCACTCCAAAGAGCCCCTCAAACAGCTCCTCTTCTGCTGCTATGGGAGCAGACCGCAGGTCCACTCTGCTACAGTTGGTGGAGTACGAGGAAGAAGAAGCCTTAAATGTTGTTTCATCTATGCCTGGTGGACTCGAGCTGAGAGTGGACAATCAAGTCATCTGTTCCAAAGTCCTGGAGGTACAACCACCAACAGCCCCAAGTGATGGGTTCCAGATTGCTACTGGAAGTGGTCAGTCCAGCAAATCTTGTGGCAAGGACCAAGAATCTGTCAGACAACACTCTGAGGACCACTCACAGCTTGAGTCTGGCAGTCACTTCATAAGCAAAACCATTTCAAAGGTAAGGATGCCTTTACATGTCAGATGTTTGGTCAGGTGCAACAAGCAAGTTGAGACATTATAAATCATCATGAGCTTCCATAGGTATAAGGCAGTTGGATAGTTGTTCTATGAAGATGATGATTTCATATGACTTCATATTCAAACTTAAAGGAGAGCATTAGAATCCTTGTATTTCTATTTACCAATCCTTGTGAGTGGTGGAGAGATGAAACATTTTCTGGAGCTAATATTAATTATTATTAATAGCAGTTGTTTTTGACTTGGATACATGTCTTCTAAATATATCATCTTTTTCATGAACTGTTGACATTCATTTGGATTTCTGTGCTGAGGTTTTTTTTTTTTTTATTATTCCAAAAATATTATTCGTTTCCGGTGGGGGTTGGCCTCCGCCAGGGCTGCGCTTTATCACCAATCCTGTTTGTGATATTTATGGACAGGATATCAAGGCATAGTCGTGGTGGGGAGGGGTTGCAGTTTGGTGGTCTGATGATCTCATCTCTGCTGTTTGCGGATGATGTGGTTCTGATGGCATCATCGGCCTGTGACCTTCAGCTCTCATTGGATCGGTTTGCAGCCGAGTGTGAAGCGGTTGGGATGAGGATCAGCACCTCTAAATCGGAGGCCATGGTGCTCCGCAGGAAACCGATGGATTGTCTACTACAGGTAGGGAATGAGTCCTTACCCCAAGTGAAGGAGTTCAAGTACCTCGGGGTCTTGTTTGCGAGTGAGGGAACAATGGAGCGTGAGATTGGCCGTAGAATCGGAGCAGCAGGGGCGGTTTTGCACTCGCTTTACCGCACTGTTGTGACGAAAAGAGAGCTGAGTCGTAAGGCAAAGCTTTCGATCTATCGGGCGATCTTTGTTCCTACCCTCACCTATGGTCATGAAGGCAGGGTAATGACCGAAAGAACGAGGTTGCGGGTACAAGCGGCCGAAATGGGCTTTCTCAGGAGGGTGGCTGGCGTCTCCCTTAGAGATAGGGTGAGAAGCTCAGTCATTCGTGAGGAACTCGGGGCAGAGCCGCTACTCCTTTGCGTTGAAAGGAGCCAGTTGAGGTGGTTCGGGCATCTGGTAAGGATGCCCCCAGGGCGCCTCCCTAGGGAGGTGTTCCAGGAGCGTCCAGCTGGGAGGAGGCCTCGGGGAAGACCCAGGACTAGGTGGAGAGATTATATTTCCACGCTGGCCTGGGAACGCCTTGGGATCCCCCAGTCAGAGCTGGTTGAAGTGGCCCGGGAAAGAGAAGTTTGGGGTTCCCTGCTCAAGCTGCTGCCCCCGCGACCCGATTTCGGATAAGCGGTTGAAGATGAGAAGATGATATTCCAAAAAAGATGAGAGAAAGGAGAAGAAAAAGAAGAAGTCTTCAGCAGGCGCTTTGACTTAGACATTGTCAGGTAAACAGCAGTGTCTACCTTAATCAGACTAAGGTCATTGTTGGTGTAAAACTCAGATTAAACTGGAATAATCCGATTTTAATCGCTTTATTGGTGGCATACATACATACATACATACATCTTCAACCGCTTATCCGAAATCGGGTCGCGGGGGCAGCAGCTTGAGCAGGGAACCCCAAACTTCTCTTTCCCGGGCCACATCAACCAGCTCTGACTGGGGGATCCCGAGGCGTTCCCAGGCCAGTGTGGAGATATAATCTCTCCACCTAGTCCTGGGTCTTCCCCGAGGCCTCCTTCCAGCTGGACGCTCCTGGAACACCTCCCTAGGGAGGCGCCCTGGGGGCATCCTTACCAGATGCCCGAACCACCTCAACTGGCTCCTTTCAACGCAAAGGAGTAGCGGCTCTGCCCCGAGTTCCTCACGAATGACTGAGCTTCTCACCCTATCTCTAAGGGAGACGCCAGCCACTCTCCTGAGAAAACCCATTTCGGCCGCTTGTACCCGCGATCTCGTTCTTTCGGTCATTACCCAGCCTTCATGACCATAGGTGAGGGTAGGAACAAAGATCGACCGGTAGATCGAAAGCTTTGCCTTACGACTCAGCTCTCTTTTCGTCACAACAGTGCGGTAAAGCGTATGCAAAACCGCCCCTGCTGCTCCGATTCTCCGGCCAATCTCACGTTCCATTGTTCCCTCACTCGAAAACAAGACCCCGAGGTACTTGAACTCCTTCACTTGGGGTAAGGACTCATTCCCTACCTGTAGCAGACAATCCATCGGTTTCCTGCTGAGCACCATGGCCTCAGATTTAGAGGTGCTGATCCTCATCCCAACCGCTTCACACTCGGCTGCAAACCGATCCAATGAGAGCTGAAGGTCACAGGCCGATGATGCCATCAGAACCACATCATCCGCAAACAGCAGAGATGAGATCTTCAGACCACCAAACTGCAACCCCTCCCCACCACGACTACGCCTTGATATCCTGTCCATAAATATCACAAACAGGATTGGTGATAAAGCGCAGCCCTGGCGGAGGCCAACCCCCACCGGAAACGAGTCCGACTTACTACCGAGAACCCGTACACAGCTCTCGCTTTGAGCGTACAGAGATTGGATGGCCCTGAGAAGAGACACCCTCACCCCATACTCCCGCAGCACCCCCCACAGTATCTCCCGGGGAACCCGGTCATAAGCCTTCTCCAGATCTACAAAACACATGTAGACTGGATGAGCAAACTCCCAAGCTCCCTCTAGGATCCTTGCGAGAGTGAAGAGCTGGTCCGTTGTTCCACGGCCAGGACGGAATCCGCATTGTTCCTCTTCAATCTGAGGTTCGACTATCGGCCGAACCCTCCTTTCCAGCACCTTGGAGTAGACTTTGCCGGGGAGGCTGAGAAGTGTGATACCTCGGTAATTGGCACACACTCTCTGGTCCCCCTTTTTGAAAATAGGAACCACCACCCCGGTCTGCCACTCCTTCGGCACTGTACCCGACTTCCACGCAATGTTGAAGAGGCGTGTCATCCAAGACAGCCCCTCCACACCCATTGCTTTCAGCATTTCTGGACGGATCTCATCAACCCCCGGGGCTTTGCCACTGTGGAGTTGTTTGACTACCTCAGTGACTTCCACCAGGGAAATTGACGATGATCCCCCATCAGCCTCCAGCTCTGCCTCCAACATAGAGGGCGGGTTAATCGGATTCAGGAGTTCCTCAAAGTGCTCCTTCCACCGACCGACCACCTCCTCAGTTGAGGTCAACAGCGTCCCATCCTTACTGTACACAGCTTGGATGGTTCCCCGCTTCCCCCTCCTGAGGTGCCGGACGGTCTTCCAGAAACACTTTGGTGCCGACCGAAAGTCCTTCTCCATGGTTTCTCCGAACTTCTCCCACACCCGCTGCTTTGCCTCTGTCACGGCAGAGGCTGCAGCCCTTCGGGCCTGTCGGTACCTTGCAACTGCCTCAGGAGTCCCCCGTGATAACATATCCCGGAAGCACTCCTTCTTCAGTCGGACGGCTTCCCTGACCACCGAGGTCCACCACGGCGTTCGAGGGTTACCGCCCCTTGAGGCACCTAAGACCTTGAGACCACAGCTGCCTGCCGCGGCTTCAGCAATGGAAGTTTTGAACATCGACCACTCGGGTTCAATGCCCCCAACCTCCACAGGGATGCTAGAAAAGCTCTGCTGGAGGTGCGAATTAAAGATCTCTTGAACAGGGGCCTCCGCCAGACGTTCCCAGTTCACCCGCACTACCCGTTTGGGCTTACCAGGTCTGTCCAGAGTCTTCCCCCACCCTTTGACCCAACTCACAACCAGATGGTGATCAGTTGACAGCTCTGCCCCTCTCTTCACCCGAGTGTCCAAAACATGCGGCCTCAGATCAGATGATACGATCACGAAATCGATCATCGACCTTCGGCCTAGGGTGCTCTGGTGGCATGTACACCTTAATCTCAGGTCAATTTATTTTAACTTAACTATGGGCTAAATCCACAAAAGGATCAGACAGCGCCCTGGGTGTGTCTGTCACATTTGCATGTATTTTATTTGCTGTGCATGTAAACGTGGTCAGTGATATATTTATTTTAATAAAATGCACATTGTGATGAGTTTTTAACAGTGTTTTATGTCTGCTTCTCTAAATTAATGCTTGGATATTGATGGTCCTATTGTGCGTTGGGCACTGACAAACAACACTGCATTTTAACACGCACTGCCTGTGGTATATGCCCAGTAGAGTGTTGCAAAGACAGTAGAGGTAGTTAGTACTGGGCTGAGCTTTGTACTTGTAATGTATGAGTCTAATTTAATGAGTGAATAAAATTCCATTACATCCAGTAGGTATAAGATTGCCAACATTTCACATTCACGTAAAATCTTCCAACTTTGATAAAATACAGCCACCACTATAAGAACAATACAACTCTCAACTTCTCCTTAAAATACCATTAAAACCCCAGGACTCAATAGAGTCATTAAAGAGATCCTATTATACTACTTTTCTGGTCTTCATTTCTTGTTAAAAACTGCTATAGAGCAACCTGACACGAATCACATCACAAAAAACTATGTAGATTTTCGGGACACTCTTCCTCTTACCCTAGTGAGCACAGCAGTCTCTCTCTACACACTGCTTTGAGCTTCTCCGCCCCTCCCCCCCTGCTGCAAACCCCACTCCGTTGTGATTGGTTACCTTCCTTCCAGCAGCGGGAAATTTTCAGGAAGGTGGGGGCATGCAGCCGGAGCTTGTCTGAGCGGCAGCATTACCATACATGGAAACATGACAGAAACTACCCGAGCGTGACAGAAACTACCCAGAAATTTGAACGAGTTCGGCTCGACCGGCTGCCATAGTGTTTAGTGCTCTGCATAGCCACCCCAGACGGTCAGCAGGGAATACGTCGAAATGCATGTACGTAATTATGTGATACTCTAGTATGGTTAAACATGACTATAAATCATTATAACAGCGTTTATAGGTCATACAAGTCAAAAAGTATCATAGGTCCTCTTTAAATAAAACACAGCCAAAATCATTCAGAAAATTAACTGCCTGCAGCTATCGATCCTGGCTGACTAGGAAAGTCAGAGTTTAAAGTATTTTCATTGTACAACAAAGGGAAACATTTATTATTTAAGATGGTTTGAAGAGTCTTTTGGGGACAGCTATTAGTGTTTTCAAAGATTGCCAAGGTTTATATTTGTTAACAAAAAGTTCAAGTTCAAAGTTTTATTTGTCACATGATTGCAAAAATAACATTTTACATACAGTGAAATTAAAAAGGGTTATCACTCTGTCGTTCGTTGTGCAAATTACTGTAACCTGAATAAATAATAGGTAATAATAATTTAAAAACATCCCTTATATGTTATGCTATAAAAACAGTCATTTAAAAAAAATTAAAATGTTATATAAATATAAAAGTGCCTAGAAAGTGGTGCAGAAAGTGCAAGAGTGCCAGCTAAAGTCCATCGGAGTTAAGCAGTCTAACTGCCTGCAGAAAGAAGCTCCTCCTCAGTCTCTCAGTCCGAGCTTTAAGGCAGCGTAGGCGTCTGCCTGACGGCAGCAGGGTGAAGAGGCCAGCATCTGGGTGAGAGGCGTCTTGCCTGATTTTCCTGGCTCTTGCCCTCACCCTCTTGCTGTATGTACATTCCAGGGTGGGGAGGGGTAGCCTGATGGTTCGCTCTGCTGAGTGCACGACCCTCTGCAGGGCAGCCTGGTCGCGTGCAGTGCAGCTTCCATACCAGGCTGATATGCAGCCTGTGAGGATGCTCTCAACAGCCGCAGAGTAGAAGGTCCTCAGGATGGAGGGGGGGACCTTGAACTTCCTCAGCCGCAGAAGGAAGTACAGCCGCTGCCTTGACTTGGAGACCAAGTGTTGTGTATGGAGAGACCAAGAGAGGTCCTGAGTGAGGTGCACCCCCAGGTACATGAAACTGGGGACCCTCTCCACGGGCTCCCCACTGATGATGATGATGGCGAGCCCACTGCCCTGCTTCCTCCTGAAATTCACCACCAAAAAACACTTGATTTGGAGTAATGTAATGGTAACACAAGACTTTCTCAATGAAGCGATGAGTATTAGCTAGGTCTGAGCATGAGTTAGCTTTGGTGGTTCTAACTTAAGTGTAACATATAATGTAATTACAGTTTTACTTGGTAAGGGTGGTTTAGAAAATGGTTAAATGAGCTTTGGCTAGTTATTTGCTTGTTTGTAAAGCTCACAGCAGCAGCAGGGTCATCCAAGGTCAATGTGTTTTTGGAACAGTGTGACTACCCCTCCAGACCATGGGTTTGCCAGTTATTTTCCTATCTTGCAGGTTTTGGTCCAGGCGGGTTCGTCATCAAGTTGATTAGCTACATCTTGGTTACTTTGTCTATATATACTTTGGTGCCAGCTAAGAGCCATGCTTTAACAAGCAATATTTCAAGCCAGCGTTGCCTTCACTTTATTTTTTTATTTTTTTAAGATATGCATTGGACATTTTTATTGATAGTGCAGAGAGACAGAGGTGAAATGGGGCAGAGCGGGGAGTGACATGCAGAGAACGACCGCGGGCGGGAATCGAACCCGGGTCTGCTGCTGGGCCCGGCCCGGGGGAGGGGAGGGACGCCCTATACTGAGCTAAGGGTGCCCCAGCGTTGCCTTCACTTTTGTAGTTATATTGGGATTTAATAGTGATGTGCCGTCCGCCTTTATGTACAGCCTCTACTGAATGGACAATAGAAATATATCAGGCAGATACTACTGTAGGGTTCCATTATAAATCATAGGCGATGTCAGTAGAAAGACAAAGCACAATGGCTCTCATGAAGGTTAATACTGTAGCTTCTGGCTTCTTCAACTTGCTGCTGCAGCTGGTCACGTGACCATGGCAACAGAAGCTCTACTGAGGGAAGACACAGGGGCAGATGTTACTGCTGTACACACCTATTCAACAGCACAGAACAAATCAACGTGGTATTATACATTTATATATGTATGTATGTATACAGAACGTTTTATATTAATTCAATCAATCAGTCAATTAACATTGATTTATGGTAGGCATTTGCAGTGGCAATCACTCACTGTCAAGCAAATGTACTGCTCAACATTCTTAAAACATATTCACACAACAATCTTAAAACATTATTAAAATGTGATACAATTTGCTCTAGACAGTAACCTTACACAGATGAGTCTCAAGGATACAAAATGATGCCACAGCAAATATGACATCCGAGCAAAGTATGACAGGCATATTTTCTGGCTCACGAGTAGCAAGAGAGTCTTGTCTCCGTCTAATGAGCCGAGGCTTAAAACAGGTGTCCCATTGCACAGCAGCAGCATTAAAGCCTAACACGAACACAATCAAACCCTTTAAACGTTGGCAATGACAAGTTAAACCCCGACAAAAGTACCATTTTGATCATAAATGCAACAAAGAAAAACTTGAGCATTTGCTTTAAACTCTGTCTACACTGTAAACAACAAAGGGCCGTTCCTTCTCTCTTGAATAAAGGCAAGGCAAGTTTATTTAGCACATAAGAGACAAGAAAAAAAGGCTGTGGGTGTCGTTACCTTCTCCAATAATAAGTCTAATGGGGGCAGTTAACACGAGCAGTATCATAGAGGTTGTAAAAATAAGTCTGTCTGTATTTAGATTGCGATGGATTGAAGAGCACAAAGTTGGTGTCATTAATGCACTTTTCACCTTTGTTTCCAACCTGGGATTCTGACTGCTCATGTCTGTTGAACTACGTAGTGCACATCTTTTAAGGTTTGTCATTGTCGTTCTTAGAAATTAGTTGTTAACATAAGGATGCACTGAGACTAGTGACCGGAATGTTATAACACAATACAATACAATCAAAACTAGCTGTAATAAACTGTTTTTTTTGTTTTTTAGAAACGAAACACTCTCATCAACAGTGTGAGTGACTTGATGGAAAGCCGAAAACTACTTTATTATTCTAAATACATGTGCCATCAACAGGAGATGGCTACAGAAGATGTTGCAATCTGACAATTTTCCAAGTTAAGGTTTGAGAGTGACATTTCTGGATCAACCCTGCTGGAATATAAGGCTTAGCTTGAGTTGTCGCTGTACCAGTGTTGGCTGCTAGTTATTGACCAGGGTAAGGCTGCAGGTACAGGGCTGTACGCTTATTTTTTTAGGTGGTAGCACTGGTGCTAGCAAGCAAAAAAATTCAGTAGCACAAAAATAAATTTGGTAGCACACAAAGTATGATCGAAAACTTGCATAACCTTAACCCTTGCATTTCACTGTAATTACCTTTGAGCCTGTCCTCTTGGTCTCCTTTGAGATTCTCAATTAATATCATATCCTAGTGTGTGAGGTAATAATTGTAGAAGAATGAATAGGGGTGCACTGATTGTAATTTAGACAAAAGAATCTAACCTGCCAATTGCAATTTTTTGCTGATTCAGAATTATTTTTCCCCATAAAAATATAAAAATAATATCTATATCAATATATGTTTTGTATATACATATCATTATTATGTTAATAATAATAAACATTTTTAGAAAATGTCCTTCTGTTAATTAAAACCAAACTTTAAAACATTAAACATAGCCTATTAGATAAATAAGTATACATATTGGTACAATTTAGGATAAATTAAATAGGTTGTTGTGAATGTGTTGGAAGTTGTTCTTCAGTGGCTTATTTCAAACTTTGTTTTTAGACTACTGTTGACTTTTCTCTGCAGCTGATTGAGTTGCCTTTCTAGCTAGAGCACTGCAGGGCTGTGAAGCGCTAACTTCCTGTTCTTACCGGCTTCAAAATAAAAGTCAACTCACGTTTGTCTAGTAACAGGCTTTTAACGTGAAGGCGCACAGGAAATGTTCTGTTTGCAAACGCGCTAACTTAACTGCGGTAATCTCCTTCCGGTTATTACCGATGGTGAAGTTTTTATACGGTAGAATCACTGCACGAGCACAGATCCCGAGGACACATATCTTTCACCAGCCAAAGCGAAGGGTGGACTCAATAACTTACTTGCCTAAGACTACATTTACCCTCATTTGGAGTGTTAATGTAGAGCCCTCTAAGCAGTGTTGTGCATCTCTCCTCTGTGTTTCAAAGACAGCCTCTCCTCATTATCAACTAGCACTAATGCGAATGGACTTGTATTCATCATCGCACGTGATCAATTTCAGTAGCAAATGCGATCAAAACTGTCGCACTGTACAGCCCTGAGGCACTGAGGGCTTCTGCTTACACACTAACAATGTTGTTGTCAAGCTTAGATTCAACTCTAGGGAAACTGTTCGATTTTCTAAACTACTGAGGCGAAAGGGCAACCACGTTACATCCAACTCCATCTTCCAATGGAAGAAAAAGTTTATATAAATCTAATCTTACAATGTAAGATACATTGTCAAAGACAGAATCAAATATAGCCTACACTGAGAACAGAAACTGTAAATGCAGTGACTTGAAAGATCCCAGTCACCTCCACACAGAGGGACTTCCATTAAACCATTCAAAATAACCTCAGTCTGACTGACTGAGAATCTGTTAATAGGCGTGTTGTGGTTGAGGATGGAGAAATGCTTACACTGTGTTTTATTACACCATTATGCCAAAGCCAGCGGTGTGACCTAGATACAGTCAATACATCACAGAACTAAGCACGCGGGACTATCTAAAACATCACACACACACATCAATTCTAAATGTATATCAACCTCTCTCTTCGGTCCAAAAACATTCAAAAATAGATTTTTTTTAAAATCCAGATATGACCAGGATTTCCTACATACCTGTTGACTATCACAACTAACAGGCCAAAATAAACGGCTCTCTGATTTCTGTAGGTAAAGTCAAGCGTGTCGTCGTTATGTGTGCATAAACAGCTCTTATCAAAAAGGCAAAGCGGCGAAAGAGGAGAAAGAACTTCAAAGTGGCGCGCTTTAAGCTGCCCGGGCTTATCTGGCATGTCATACTTCATAAGAAATTCATGCAGTGTCTTTGTGGTGACCCGCAGATGTGAGCGCTGTTCCTGCAGGCCCATGTTCTTGAATGAAAGTGATTGTGGCAGGCATGGGAGGAGGAGGAGACTGAAGGCTGGGGTTAGCCAGTGAAAAGCTCTGGGTTTCTATGAGGGTCCCCAGCTCACATTAAATACAGTGGATACAGGATTTGCTGCTATACAACTGATCTGCGTTGTCAATGGACACAATTGCACACCGTTCAGCAAGTATAATGTTTACATGCTAACATGCGAAAAATTGCTAATAACCACAATTAAAAGTACAGCTGATGGGAATGCCATTGTTCAGATTCAAATTGACTATATTGATGGTTCTAGATAGAAATGCAAGGGTTTAGTGTTACTAAAATGGATCCTTAGAGGGAAATGGAAGGCCTCTAAGGAAATAAGTAGTTCCATGGCAAATCGTGCAACAGTTTAACTTAATGTCAGGATTGTGGAAACCAAATTCCACGTCAATCCATCTTGTATATGTTGAGATACGTCACAGCACAGGTAGGTGAAATATTTGACCCACAGGTGGTGAAGGATTAAAACTCATCACCAATCTTAGTCAGATCCTATTTGGAACATTAATGTCTCTTCAAATTTTCATTCTGCACAATATTTGTTGAAATAAATAATTGATTATGATGTTGCCATTCCTAATGTCACATGGCTGGCGTGCAAAAACTACAAATACCAAGACTGCTTTTCTCCCTGAATTAATGAATCTATCTCTACTGTCATAATTCACATATCATGGGATTGAAAATTGCAGTCACTTGGGACCCGAATGTTTGTGTAGGGAGTTTTCTGAAACATGTACGCTTCCTCTAAAAGCCCTATTTGAAATGTACATTATATTGATAAAAGGAACTTAGGAATACTGTGGGGACAGAGATATTAGCTTCTGTCTGAGAGTTAAACCCTATACATCCAGCAAAATACTGGTTAACAAAGTATTTCCAGTAAGAATTTCTGGAGAACATAAGTCGATGTTCTGTCTAATCAATCAAATCTGCATTATACAGTACATTCCAATATTGGTGTAGTAAGTCAAATACACTAAGCCCTATTTGATTTTGTCAGCTTTGTGTTTGTATTGGCAAGATTCAGATTAAAACACCTGGTCAAATGTGTGGGGCTGTATGCTCCATTATGACTAGTACACAGTTACTCTGATTTGACTCTCTCTTCCCCACCCCCCTCTCTCTCTCTTCTCTCTCCTGGCGAACTGCTGGACAGATAATTACAAAGTAGATGAAGGCTCTCACTAGGGTTGTTAGTGTTTAAATTAATGATACATCCAAATAAAGCCTCCATGCTTCTAAGGCTTCGTTAAGTTGTTTACGTCCTCACAATATCTCCAACCAACCCTTGACTACAGCACTGAATACAAAGACATTTCTCTACACCAGACCAACAAAAAAAGCCATTTTCGTTAGTCACAATATTTGAGAAACCTTTGCTGAAAGCATGTATTTTTTTTAAATATCTGCATGGGTGTTTTTATTGTTTCTAGAAGACATGCTCATGGATTTTTGTTGCCTTTGAACTGCATTTGGTCTGTTAGGTTGCTGGTGTATTTTTATTGCCACATAGGAAGGAGGAGAGATGCAACCAGATGGGCGATATACATGTATGCAAATAAGACAAACAGCAATGAGGCCAGGTGTTGAATACTGCTGTTGCACTAAAAATAGGGCGTTTTTCAGTCACATGTGTTATCATAGTCAGAATTTAAAAATACGCTTTTCAGAGGTTTCCCTACACAGTGAATATTCCTCGATCTCGGGTGCACACCAGAGTACATTTTGGTCCAAGATTTAGATTGTCTTTTTTAGTAGCTAGTATAATAGAAATTTTGCTCGATTCATTTTCAAGTTTGAGTCAAGTCAAACTTTAAGACATACGTCTTGTTTTCATTAGTGACATGTTGTGGGTCATTGTTGTTTCTTTGTCTCCTAATCTTTTTGGAGGCTACAGCTCTTTTCATCCTGTTGTGTGGGGTTGCCGTGGTGACAAAGGCATGTTTTTTGGTCTGTCAACAGTCAGAGGAAAAGGCAATGTTTACCTGCTCGCCTACTACACAGTAACTCTGCTCTGCATTGATACAAAGGCCAGATGCTCCTCAATAAATCCACGTCATTCTAAACTGTGTGTGTTTAAACAGAGTCCCTCTCCCTGTGTGGTGCATGAACATGCTGCGTCACTACAGTATACTGTTCACTGTCTGGTTTTAGCTGCAGAGGAGAAACCAACATGTAAAGATATTTCTTAAGTGAACATTTACAGGAAGATTTCAGATGAATGACAGTCGACATTCTTAAACGTACGCATACCTTCTGAAAGAGGGCTGACAAAGTAATGTTGTTGACATACTACATTGGCAAAAAATTAAAATTGTAATACATTTTGACCTGCAAGTTTTCGTTTATCAGTTGTTTTGTTGCCGTCTCTGCTCTTATTTTCAGTGGATTGTAGATCAATTTATTCCTTTTTCAGTCAAAGCATTCACATTTTCGTTTAGGTTTTTACTCAACTAGTAGTCTTGTTTTTGACATTAGGAAATACAGTAGGTCAAAGAACATGTTTAGGCAAAATCAACACAGGTACACGATAGTCCTAGCCTGGTTCAACCAGACCATCGTACTTTATTTCATTCGTACAGAAGGTCTGGAACTGCTCTATTTGGCAAACGTTCACTCACTTGGAGGCGGGTGTCTGTTGAAGTTTAAATCTATTGGATCTGCCCAGTGCGACTCTGGATCAGCCAAACAATCGCATAATGTTTGGTCGCGTGACGTATGCCATGAGCCGGCTTCTGACGGTGTGTTCCAGTTTTACTGGGAACTCGGAAATTTCCGAATTCACTACATATTGTAGTCTATGGATCTACCGGTACCTGGCAACTGTAACGTGCTAGAGCCTAACGTTTAGTTATTTGGACGAGAAAGGTTGTAGGCGTCCATACTTCGCGAGCAGATGCACTGGAACACAGACAGGTCGGATCAAGTTGGAAATCTCCGAGTTCCGAGTACAAAGGAAGCGTCCAACTGAAACTGGAGCGCGACTTCGATGTCATCGTTCTCAGCCACTTCCTCTGTTCGCTGGTTGGACACTCAGAAATTTGTTCGAGCAAAATCCCACTAATACGCCCCATCCCCAGACTGACTACTAAAGGGAAAATGAAATTTGGGCGGAAGTAGGTGGGCGGGCGGAGCCAGGCTACGATAGTCCTACAATCGATACTGATTGCAATTGAATATTTTCTAATATTATATATTTTGTCTGAAAAAGGTTTGTGCTTGAAACTTTTTATATACATAGGGGAGAATGGGGGAATGTGAGCCATCGGGTAATAACGGATTGGATTTATATAGCGCTTTTCAAGGCACTCAAAGACGCTTTACAGGGTTCCAGGTTCCATTCATTCACACACAGTCATACTGGTGGTGGTAAACTACCATAGTAGCCACAGCTGCCCTGGGGCAGACTGACGGAAGCGTGGCTGCCATTCAGCGCCTACGGCCCCTCCGACCACCACCTCAAACATACAGCAGTCATACACATTCACACGAGGCAAGGTGGTGAAGTGTCTTGCCCAAGGACACAACAACCATGACACTGGTGGCAGAGCGGGGATCGAACCGCCAACCCTTGGATCATTGGCCAACCCGCTTAACCACCTGAGCCACGGTTGCCGGTAATGTGATACACCCCCTGTATCTAGGCAATGGAACACATTTTTGGTCATGTGAGATATATGTTTTCAAGCCTCTCTCATTTCCCCTTGGCCATGAAAGAGAGGACCTCATGGTGATGCTGTAAGCATGTTTTTTTTTCGCAAAAATTAATTTTTTGCATGTAAAAGTAAATTTTCTTGCTGTCAACTAATCGATTGTTGTGCCAAAGCAAATTGATTCAGGTAGAAAAACTTCTATCATACATGTTGATGAATACTACCAACATATGAAACCATGTGATGATGATAACTGAAGATTAGCCTGATTTGCTGAGAGAGGTAGTTTTTAGTCCTGTTATCCGAGTCCCAGGCTGTTCTAGCTGGTTCTGATTATTCTTTGCTCTGACCCCCAGACACTAGCTGGATCTAAGGGTCCTGTGTTCTGACCCCCAGATCTAACTGGTTCTATCTGTCATTTGAATGTTAATTATTGAATATGAATTACATTTGACAGATAAATCATTTTAGCTCCCTTAGAGGGAAGCAAATGTAAAAAGTGTCTCACATTATCCCGTTCTCCCCTATATGTTTTATTATACCAAGGAACTACAATATAAGCATGATATAATTCCGTTGTAATTATCGATAAGCAACATCATTAGTGCACAGGACTTGAGCTATTTTTGTAATGCGCATCTGTGGCAGCTAGGATGACCAATCATCATACGCTCCAGTTCATGTGACGCTTGAAGCTAATACTGTATTTCAGTATGATTCTAAAATGTTCAAATTGACAGTTCTAAAAATAAAACATTTAGATTTTTGTAGTGTATTAGAATTGCTAATATTTTCCCTTTAAACACTAAAAACAAGTTGCTGGTATTGTTATTTAATGCTGCAAAATACATTTTAACCACATAACTGGGCAATTTGAAATTGTGATTCGATGAAAAGTCAGAAATTAAAAAGCTACTACCTTTCATTGTTATAGGAATGTGAATATGTGTACCATTTTTCACCGGTAATCATCAAATCGTAGTTAAAGCTCCCATATTATACACTTTTCGGTTCTATTATACACCATATTATATGGTCTTAGTGGTCCCTAATAAGTTTTTCTTTAATTGTTTGCTGAAAAAAACTTTCAGATAATTTATTGTACTATGCTGATGTTCAGCTAATCTCACAATGGCCTATTTTTAAAAAAAAGAGCTGCAGCTCCCCTCGTAAATATACAATCTTTGAGCTCCCCCCGCCCCCTGTCCGGAAGCGAAGCCAGATACGCCTCGCCCTCTGTCTGTCAGGGCCGTGGACCAATAAGAAATAGGGGTGTGGGCTGCACAGTGGAAGCTTCTGGCTTTCCAGTTTGTGAGGTCAGAAACGAGGAGAATTCTGACTGGAGTATATTGGGGGGGGGGGTTTCAGAAAGGGGTAGAGTGAGAAAAGGAGAGTGTTATTTTTTTAGATATTTTGGCAGTCTCTAGGCACACCTTGGACCCATAGATATGTTAGAACACATTTAAAAAGTGCATTTAGCATAATGTGTGACCTTTAAGACATTTCACTCTGAACCAAACATGTCAACCTTCTGGTGGGGCTTGTGGAAGTCCAACAAAGTCATTGTGAATCTTCTTGTAGGGAAGGACCATGACTGTACCAATAGAAATAGTGTTCAGGATGTCGCAATCAGAACCAAAGTGATGGTACAACCCTGTCATCCCTAAAGCCACTGCATGTTGTGTGGCTAAAGCTGCTAGTATTTTACCTCACTGATCTCTAGCACATGACCATGCTCTATTCTGGTTTTTGTCACATTACATACTTCACATTACATATTTAGCTGGCGCTTTTAAGCAAAGCAGCTTCCGATGAGTGCATTCAACCATGAAAGCGCAAACCCAGAACAGCAAGAACCAGGTAAGCTTCATGTAAATCAAAATTTAATAAAAGTGCTACACATTAGTGCTATTAATATTTTAGCCAGGGTTCAGACAAAAGAGATAAATGTATAGACCTAGTGCTGTCCTGATGTCAATGTGGCACTCGTTCAACCATTTTGGAGCCCGGACAGCAAACAGTTTTGTGGAGTGACTGTGTGTCCCTCACAGCGAGCTGATTGGCCGCTGCATAGCGGATTGGAAGGGCTGGAGTGTAAGGTTGGACCAAGTCCTGGATGGAAGCTGGGCCTGATCTGTTTGCGGCACAGGACCATAGTACTAGTGTCTTGAAGTGGATGCAAGCAGCTAATGGTAACCATTGCGGTGTCCTGTGAGAGTATGTACTGTTGGCAAATTGAAGA
Organism: Hyperoplus immaculatus; assembly: GCA_949357725.1. Classification (NCBI taxonomy): domain Eukaryota; kingdom Metazoa; phylum Chordata; class Actinopteri; order Uranoscopiformes; family Ammodytidae; genus Hyperoplus; species Hyperoplus immaculatus. The sequence goes on from OX442369.1 coordinate 23,890,082, forward strand.
TCAGTAGAGTTGCTGCATTCTGGATGAGCTGCAGAGGTCCAGTAGTCTAGGGAGTGATGTGACAATAGTCTAGCCTGGCATTCCCAGGCCTGCCACTAGGCGCTGGCAAATTAAATTTGCTGCGCCTGTTGGTCTGGACACTCTCCATTGAAGCTTTTTCAGAAAGTCCAGAAATCCTGACTCACGGTTCAATTGGTTCTATCTAATATGGGCGCGCCAGAGCCCTTTGTATGGTGCTCTGGGGAGGACGTAACCGGATGACGACAGTGACGTGCATGCAACGTCGAAGCCGTGATAGTAAACATCAAAGATGGCTGCGGATATGTTGTGTGAGTTTGAGACTGCTTTGGCCTCGACCCTTAACGATTTGGAAGACGGCACTCAAATCTTTCATTAGCAAGTAAGTGGAATGTTCTGTTTTGCCGACCGACAACGGCAAACGTTTAATTTAACAGTTTAACAGCTGTTCGCTAAACGAACGGGGCTTAATACGTCACCTTGTGCAATGCTCTGATTGGTTGTAGTGCTATCCAACTGCGTGCAGTGGCATTTGAAATGCACGAGTTGGAGCCGCCCCTTGAGTTGGAAATTACTATTGATCGTGGCCAGACCCTCTATCGTTCAAGATATCAGGGTCTGGATTTCCAGGCTAACAATAGGCTGCACCTGAACCTGAATCCTCCTGATGTTGTGCAGCATGTATCTGCATGATTTTGGTTGTTGCAGCAAAGTTAGCAGTGAGGCAGAGTTATGCTGGGCTTACACTAAAGGACTTTTAAAATACTTTAACAAGACTGAAGACTGAAACCCTCTTACATCTAAAGACAATCAACTTACATCTGAAGACAATTACTCATTAGTTCTCAGTCACAGACTGAGATTTTGAAAAGACAGGGGGTCTCATATTGCAAGACTACAACTAGATTCCTTTTGAAATTAATATAATTTCCAATCCTGCTACCGGGGAATAAAAGTGATTTCAGTGAAATAAAAAGTTTTTTAGCAGGTCAAATGAACTGGGTGTATAAACAACTATTTGCCCTCATCACGTAGGCTTTGTGTCATGCATGATCACGTTAAAAACTGCAAACACGATTGTGATTATATTTAATAAAAAGTGAATTCAATATTCCGAGCAGGGGACATCCTGTAGTTATTTGACCAAATGTATATATGCTGATATCGTCCCCAAATAGCTCTCACTCCTAACCATGTATTTGACGGTAAAGTGTTCAGGTTGCGCGTGAAAGTGTCCGGAAAAAGTGCCTCACAGCTGGACACAGGTCGCGACTAATGCCGCTCCTCCTGCGTCGTGTTTGGTGCTGGAGAGAGTGTGACAGTGTTCACGTCATTTCGCTTGAGCCAACCCCTTAAGACTAACGATAACATCAAACCTGTTTGATACTGTCGCAACGTCAAGATGGGAAGAAGACTGGCTGAAATCGGGTCAGAAGACCAGCATACACCAAACGACTGAGATTACGGGCGCGCGCCACAACTCCAGCAAGACTCCCGTGATTTCAGTTCGACATTGAAAGATTGTCTGTGACTGTCAAATCGCGTGAAAAGTCGTGTAGTGTAAGCCCAACATTAGTCGTCAAGAGCCACTCCCAGGTTCCTAGCAGTCAGGGTGGTGGACCACCACAGAGTAGTCAGTGGTTGACAGTAGTAACATGGGAGAGCCCTTTACCTGGAAGCTAATATATGTTGTGTCCGTGTCAAACGCAACAGAAGGGTTAAGAAGAATGACAACAGAGGAAAGGAAGGCTGCTCTAGAGGTGTGAAGTCTCTTATATCTCTTAGACCTCAAACTAGGGTTGTCAAGCGATTAAAAAAAATAATCTAATTAATTACAGGCTCTGTGATTAATTCATCTAAATTAATCGCATACTTATATGACACTTTTAAGCCTGTTTATAAACAGCTGTAGCCTACAGTTTGTTTCTCTCTCTCTCTCTCTCTCTCTCTCGTAACTTCTGTCTCCTCCCCTCAGCCAGGTTTCTACATGAAATAAAATTAGGAACTTCGCCGAATTTTCTACTTAAAACCACAAAAAAACAAGCAGGCTAAATGACGACTGTCTATCTCCCACAACAGACAGCGCTGCACAAAAGAGGAAAAAAGGCAGGCTGCGTATGCTAGGAAGAGTGCAGGGAGGGAGGGGGGGAGTCCGTTTATGGGGGAGACGAGGCAGCTAGCAAACAAAAGTGAGACGGAAGATTGAGAGATACTGAGAGTTTTGAACCTACATTGTTAATTAGGCACCCACTAAATCAATAATGCACAGACACTGCGGAGAATAACATAAGATAACTTCCTACCTTCATGCTTATTTGCCCAACGCTTCCCATAAAACGTCCATAAAGCCCTCTCTATGCTTCTTTCTTTCCTCTTTAATCCTGTGCAGGCCGTGTCCGCAAACTACAGGTGCAGCTGCGCTATCGTCTCACCCCTTTTGCACCGGGTCAAAGGGCAATATAGAAGTGCGATTAATCTGCGTTAATTTTTCTGTGATTAATTCATCGAAATTAACGTGTTAATTTGACAGCCCTACCTCAAACATTTGCTATTTTTCCAAAAACTTAACTAAATAACAACTGTAGAAATATTGAATTGTTCATTTGCAGAATTCATTTTTAGTCATTCAAAGTGATGACGTGCATTGTTTCGCAATACTGAACCACATGTATGATGGGGGTATTATCTCTAACACTTTTCAACATGTATAAAGTCATAAAGAAAATCAATGGTTGAGATATCTCCGCCTTGCACAAGCTGCTTCCACTTATCAAGCTCTTCAATACACGTGCTACACCAAAATATTTTGGAGACACTATGCATTCATACAACCATATGTGTGGATTAACTCACAAGTTACAGATTGAAAACTCTTAATACAGTATTTGCTTAAAATCTTAACTATTAAAGCTTATGAAACAACAACCATCTTTCAGCTGTCTACTTCTCTGTTTACTAACGGACTCGGCAGCCATGCTTTTTCCTCTATCATGTATCATGCATTAGCGATGTAATCCAAAGTAATTGATTCCTTGTGGTCTCTCAGGGAAAAACAAAGCCATTCGTTGATAACAAGTCAATATGTACATATCCACATTCACCAGATCCCAACGAGCCCCACTGGAAATGATGGAGGAGGAAAGGGAGAGATGATGGGGAGAGAGAGGATGTGTGCACTATAATCCAGTCTAACGTTATTTAGGATCCATTTAGTTTGAATGAGAGCCGGTCAAGGTATGAAACTTAATTTACTCACAAACATTGAAGTAATGCAATGGAAAAAGAGATGAATTACTTAGTCACTTCTACCCAGTGGCTGCTGAAACACCACCAATGCTCTCTCACTCTGTCTCTTTCCATAGCTAAAGTTTTAAAGTGTGATAGGGCAAATATATGGACACAGAGACAGACACGTAAACGAATGATGATGAATTTTTTACTTTTGTTTTTCTTCCACTATTGACTTATCCAAGTTATAATTGCCTTACTAAAGACACAGACTGGGAAATAGGTGATTGCAGAAAACACTGTAGAGACTGGGCACACTAGAACCACATATTAATTTTGTTAGCTTTATAATTGTTGCACCTTTTAACTGTAAAACCATCAAAGAAAATATACATGGTGTATTTATAATTATTAAAAGTACTGGTACCCAAGCACAACAGTTCATTAATAATGTGCATTGTGACTGAATCTCCTCAAGAGTCATTAACTCTTGATCAGTTCCGCAGTTTAAAGTTGGTTCGTGTTACTGTAATTCAGTGTGTAGTTCCACATAAGCACGAGAAGAAATTGATGAATGTGATTGATTGCCCGAAATAAACATATTCATTGTTTTTTAAGACAAAACTGAGCGTACACATGGTTGATAAATGAGGCCCCATGGATCTTCTGGGCACACCTCGTGATTAAGCTAGTATAACTCAAACCATGTTACTGCAGTGGATGCATCAGTGATTCACCTACAGTGTTATACGTGGTTATTGATGCCTGACAAATACATCTAAAGAGAAAAACTAAACATGTTGAATCATTTTTGAAATCTTTTGGCCAATGTGATAGAACCATCAGTCAGTTTAACAGTAGTATGATGGATATGGTTACATATAGCCTAATAGAGGCGTTAAGGTGTGATTAAACTTAAGGTCTATATTTCAGGTGCACTTCATTTTAGAGATTACTATCAGTTATGGTTAGTTCTCCTGAGCCTGTGAAAACTGCTGTATCAGCAAGTCTGAGAGAATGACCAGACTTGGTCATGCTTCTTGGCAGAAGTTGTAGAGGAAATGTAGTTTATGCCTGTAAAATGTACATTGGCAACAGTTATTTTGAAAGGTTCAGGATAAGGTTGTTATCCATCCTTGACAAATGCTTTAGTATGGAAACAGGAAAAGGAAGTTACAATTTTTTTTATAAGAATGAGGAAACTTTAACCATTTGATTGTAAAACTGAATATTTTTTCCTTTTAATACATTTCATTCCATCCCCACCTTATTTTCGGTGTACAGGCTGCGCCCTCCAGTGGTGAATCTCTGACAACAATAAAAGCTCTTCAGTCGCACCAAATAATTCATTTAACACAATTTCTAATACCACATCCAAAGTGTTCATGCAAGTTCCTGTGAAATATGATGGAGCAGAAATCCCAAACTGCTGTGAAATGCTCTTTTGCTAGACATCTGATCGGACCATGCAGGAAATGACAGATACAGCCTCAAATCAGTTCAAAAAAGGCATAAGCTAAATGAAGATGACCGTCAACGCTCAGTGCCCTCCAATCACTCCCACTGATGTTGCAATTTCCCTAAACATTCACCACCCTGTAGAAACATTGGTCTGAAAAGGAGAATTACGAAAGTGTGTGCATGTGTGTTTGTGAGAGGGATAGTTTAGAAAGACAGAGGCAGAGACACAGAGATGAAGATTGTTTCTCTCTTTTCGACTTTCCCTTTGTCGTAAGTTGGCAATGATGAGGAAAAAACAGTGTGGCAGGATTTTATGTCCCTGTTTCATTCTATTTCACTCTGAAATACGTAGCATCGTGGAATATATCCTTACCTCAGTTTAAAGCGACAACATTTAAATATCTTTTAAACAGCCTCATGTTTCCTCTCATAATCATAAATGACCTTTAACAGCAAACGAGACCATTAGTGCAAAGAAAGACGTTTTTATATAGTTTTTATTACTGCATTTGATCTGGTCGTACACCCAGTCCGATTTTCGGTTCACGCGTGCATGCTCTATGGTCACATATCCGTATTGGTCGCAGATTTCAGTGTGGCGCAGGAACGCGATTTGAGAAGCCTATCACTCCAGGTGAGGGAAGGGGATAGGGAGACTAGATCCCAATTCACCAGATGTGGGACAAAGACTACGTTTGTGCGGGACAATGCGGGACAAAGTGCCGTTTTTTAGCAAAATAAACTCGTGTCACCACCGGTAATGCCAGAGACACGGCTTTCTATATTAAAAAAACACGATCTTTAGATCAGCGCGCAGCAGTTAAGTTAGCTACTGTTAAACAAATGAGCATTAAGGCTGCGGCTTCACATTAAAAGCATTTCACTGGCTTCACATTAGCATTTCACTTGACAAACGTGAGTTGGCTTTTATTTTGAAGTAACAGGAAGGTAAACGCTGAAGCACTGCAGGCAGCACCTTCACAGAGCTCAGCCCACTGAGCCCAGCAGCCCGATACACACACACAGACAAACGGAGACTGCTGTCTTCTCACCGCTATCGGATAAATGCCAGATTATAAAACACGCATTTAAAAAGGGGGGCTCACTTTCAATAACAATGCGGGACAACGTCTCAATTTGCGGGACGTGTGAAAAGTAATGGAAATGCGATCTGGTCACCCTAGAAGAGGAGCGGGAGCCTTGTTTGAGACAGTTATTTGTCGTCATAATGACTGATAACGGGGCTGAACCATCAAAGAAAAAAAAGAAAATGCAATGAAGAAAAGCTAAAAGGGAGAGTGATGGGCGGGCGGGAGGGCGTTGCCAAGCAACGTATACACAATTTCACGGAGTGAACCTAGACTGCAGTGTTTACTCCTAAAATGAATGAGCGGTAGCCTACTAAAACAAAGTTTACTTTGCCTCACCAGCATCATCAGATGACCATTATTCATCTGAAATAGTCATTATTTACGACAACATAAACACATTACCTCATCGTGATCCATAACTAACTGCCGTCTCTCGTTCATTCGCTTTGTGTGGGGACACATACTCGTTCAGCTCCGTGAGAGGTGACAATGGATCAACTCATTGCAATCAGGTGTAGTTGATGCTGTGTCACTAACCACTCTCACCGAGCCGAAAAGAGTCCGGTGCCCTCACACTTTCAACACACGGACACGCACTATATTGCTTCCTGATTATTTGAATCTTGCACGCCCTGCACGAGCAAGAAAACAGCTTCACGACAGCTGGCGTCGTAAAAATACTACCGCTTTTGTTCAAAGGTGTCGCCAACGTGCCGACTTACTCGTTGTAGCTTTAACTGTGGCTTTAACGCACAACCCCTGTTAAACTGTGCCGTGAAAACTCTTTTCAAAAACTTCCGCATATGGTCATAATAAATAAAGTCCCACCAGAAAGTGAGTGAAAAAAAGACCCCTATATACAGCTCCGGAAAAAAATAAGAGACCATTCTGAATTTTTCTTCAATCTTCATCTCTACATTACTTAATGGAAATGCTCTTTATGAAAATATTCTAATTGTGAATTTGTTAGAAATGTTGTCCGTAATTTCTAGTATAAAACCAAAATGTTCATTCTACTCAAACATATGCCTACAAATAGTAAAACGAGAGACACTAAACATTTGGAGTGATCTCTTAATTTAGCTATATGGAATATCTCAGCAATTTGATAAAAATTATTCCTAAAACCAATAGCCCTCCTCCTACGCCACTGTGTTTGACAGTTCATTATATTTACATTAAATAATAAATCAGTAATAATAATCAAGTGCAATCTTCCTTGTAAGAGGGTGAGGTGATCTTCTCGGAGCAATCACAAAATATCCATCTTATACCGTCGTTATCTTACCTCCCCTAGCAGTGAGAAGATTAATTTCCTACGCTCTTTCCTACTCAGTCGTTTTGAAGGCATGTTGGTACAGGGCTCCTCTTGTCAGCATGAACTGTAAAGTAAAAATAAGGGACAAAAAAGAATACAACAGATGCAATGTGGATGAGGGAAATACATTATGTAAGAACACATACATACAACATTCCAGTTCATTCCATTCTGCTAAACATGTACTGTATGTGAACTAAAAACTGCAATCTCTCCTTTGTCCACTGTGTGGCATCAACACATAAATAATTACAAACCAGTAGCTGGGCCACTGCTCCCCTGGCGAGAAGCCCCTGACTGCGGCCCGCAGCCAACGTTGAGGGGGAGGAGACATTGAGGGGGCCGGCACATTGGGGGGGGGGGGGGGGGGGGAGCCTAAGACCACATTGAGGGGGACGGCGCTCAGGGCTCTCACTACTGTCTGTCACTCTCTCACATTCACTCCTCAAGCAGGCTAATGCTAGCGCTATGTTATGTTACGTGGGAGCCCACGCTGTTAATTAAATACAAACACATGGCACGGGAGTGTTGTGACTGGCTATCTTTCTTGCAGGGTACCTATTACAATGTTAAACGTAGCCTATACTACTTGCTGTAGTTTGGTCTGACTTTGGCAGTTGGCATTGTTACATCCGGTTTAGTAATACCAAAATAAGAGTCCTTGTTACATCCAGTTTAGCAATATCAAAATAAGAGTCCTGCATGGAGCAGTAGCATACAGGGAATGGGCCCTTTTTGTGCCAGCGATCACACCATTTTTGATCAAAGATATGGTTTTACTTCATATTTTTAACTAAAATCAATATTCTTATGATTGCCATATATATTTAAGACATAGTTAAACAAACAGTATATATTTTTTATAAGCTTAAAGGAATACATACCATAAAGGTGTGACAGGGTTGAAAATGGTAACGGGGTTGAAGGGGACATAGCCTATACAAATTAGAGTTTATTTTAGACTCAAATTGCTTTCAACATGCATTAGGTAAAAACAATTCTAATAATTCATTTTAATGAATAGATAACTTCACGATCACAGTACCGGATTGGTGGAATGACTCGAATAAATTTTGTGAAACAACATTTTATCAAGCTGACCTGGCATATTAAATACCCCTTTCTTGTGAAGAGTGAAGACCCATAGCTATTATGGATTGTATCCACAGAATATACATGCTGTTACAGCCATCCTGTTCTTTACCTTGAATATGTGTGTATTAATTATTAGTAATATTAATTGAATTATTCGATGGCAAGGGGCGTGTTTTGGGCCGCAAATTCGCCTGAGAATGGCAGCCGGTGTCAGTCTGGCAATGTCACAATCAAGTGCAGACACTGTGGAAACATAAGTTTGACCACTTTAATTTAAATGTTTGTTTTCCAGCACCTTAACACCGTATATTAAACACCACAGTTAATGCCCAGGAGGCATCGCTTCGCCTTGCTGTGACACATGCATACATGTATCCATGATCAGTTAAAGCCTCAAAGTGTTATATGCCTGGAAAATCCTGTCCTTGTTCGGGAAGGAAATCTTTTCAGTAAGGGTTCACAAGTGTCATATATAGTCTACTTACAGCAGTGTGTGTCTGGAAATATTGTAAAAAATGCAATTAATCATTTAACAATTCAAACATCTTTATTTTAAGATACTTTTGTTATTGAGTCACATTTTAGGTCAGCCCTGAAACACTACAGCTTGTGAAAATAAACAATATTAACGGTTTTAATAGATTGTGCAATTGTCCCTTTGTTGCTGTTAAAATAGACTCATCCATAGTGAATTATGGTGACTATGGCAAGAGAGAGTATAAGGTAAAAATAAGGACAATATGTGTTCTTTGATTGTTCCACACTTTATTGATTAGTTATCTTTTCTGTTAATAGTTTACTGTGTATTTTTTGTAGTTGTTATTTTTACATTGTTCTGTTGAATAATAAGACTGTTGTTGGGGCTGCTGTGATTGGTGTAACTTAATGTGCGTCACACCTATAGCATTTAGTTATGTCTAATTGAGGTATATTTTTAAGCCTTAAATGTGGTCACATTGCATCTGTTAAGGTCATACCTTGGGGTCACAGTGACCCCTTCATAGTTCCCCATATCTTATTTTGACTCTTACTTAATTCATAGGCAGCTGGGCCTGCAACCCTCACAGACAGACAGGTTCAGGAGTTCTCTTTAGCACATGTCACATTGTTTACAGTGCACACTTAATCATTTTACATACATATATACTTGCGTTTGTAAGTATAGATCTCATTGCTGACCCTTGGGAGACACAACACTAATTTAACACTCACAGGATCATCTATGTCCTCATAAGTGAACTGTTACAAGATAGCAAAAGCAATCAACATAGTAGGAAGGGATGTCCATTGTTAACCTGTTGACCTTTAAGAAGATATTTGGTAACACTTTATAATAACTATCCGTTGTAAGTCGTTAATAGATCATTAGTAAACTCTTAATTAATGATTATTAATGATTTGTTAAGTGTTTGTTAGCAGTTTGTTAAGGATTTATAACAATGGTAGATAGTTAATAGCTTAATAATTGAATCAGTTCATCTGGGAGGTAATCCGACATTAACTGATCACGTCACGTTCAAGTCCATGGCATGCACAGTGTGTATTGAGTTTATTTAAAAATATTTGAAAATGGGGCTGCCCTCAGTTGCCCATGCACTGTGTATAGTCTATAGCCTATTTCAGCCTCGTCGGTATCTCGGATTACCTCCCAGATGAACTGATTCAATTATTAAGCTATTAACTATCTACCATTGTTATAAATCCTTAACAAACTGCTAACAAACACTTAACAAATCATTAATAATCATTAATTAAGAGTTTACTAATGATCTATTAACAAGTTACAACGGATAGTTATTATAAAGTGTTACCAGATATTTAACCGGTTAATACTATAGGTTAAACATAAAATTATCTAAATGTTTCTTATACCCGGTTATTATTCCAAGTAGGGCCTATGCTACTGCTGCATGCAGGACTCTTATTTTGATATCACTAAACCGGATGTAAGAATGCGTTCTTCATGCAAATAATTAAACAAGTCGTTTAGGCTATGCTTAACTTTATAATAGGTCGATGGTACGCAGCAAGAAAGATAGCAAGTCATAATACTCCCGTGCCATCTCTCTGTAACATTTAATAAAGAGCGTGGGCTACCGCTAGCTTAACGGCTGCAGCGGACCTCTACGAGTGAATGTGTGAGAATGAGACGGACAACAAGCAGACAGCGAGATTCTGCTCAAGCTCCCCCCCTCAATGTCTCCTCCCCCTCAACGTCCGTCTGCGGGCCGCAGTCAGGGGTACTTGCCCCTGGCTGGGTTTCATCACTGCATAACTTTCATATGGTTTGAATATAGAGAGTGAAATTGATAAACGAGACAAAACTAACATAATGAGTAGAATTGTAATGAGGATGTTGTCAATCTTTACAAAAAAACATGTTAGTGTTACAATGTGCTTAACTGAATATTAATACATTTAATGTTTTAAACAAAGATTTAACACACTGACTTTGCCAGTTTGATGTGTTCAGGAAGGGAGGCTCACAGCTTATAGGTTTGGATAGCAAATAGAAAACTACAGTGTACTACTATGTAGGTCTAGGGCTTATTTTTTGTCACTTTGGAAAATACAGCCATATTCTGAATCCTTTTTATCTACTCATCCTTTTATTTAAATGCTGATACACACAAACAGAACAACACAGCCGGGCACTGTTACAAAGATGCAACACCAAGCATACCAAATATTTTGACATACATAATGGGTTTCTACCTAGCACACAACCATTTTCCTTAATTTTTTCAAAGTAAAACAGCAAGTCAGATGCAGGTCAGATTTTAAGAGGATGGGAGGGACAACCATATGCTCAATTATTCCAATCAATATGATATCAATTTCTTGCTAAGTATAAATCGTTTTGCAATCTTGGTAAAAAGGTCAGTATTTACATCTCATGAATTTCTTTATTAATTTGAAGCTTATATTTTAATACATCGTCACCCTCTTAAAATAATGGCCTAAGTCATATTTTCAAGTTGTTCAGAAAACAGAAAAAACTGAATCATATATAGAGTATATGATATTTATGAATCATTTCAAACAAAAAGGTTATGACAATAGATGACTATTGATATACAAATAAGGATGTCAGTCAATTGTGTAACGAGAGGATAAAATGACTTAGGCCAATTTATGAACATGCCTTTGCGATTTACGCAATTTTGAACCTGACTTGGGCCAAATTAATTCTGGGATAAGTAAGGCAAAACTGTGCAATTCTTTTTTTCCCCAACTACTGTAACATACCATGGGGAAGGGTATGCCACAAACATTTGAATATGCTAGTGGAGCACACATAGACTCATGAGAGAGAGGGAAGTTTGGCTGTGAATGGCACCATTAATCCACTCTACCGACGCAAGACTACAGACTCGGCACCCCACAGCTCTCATGATAATCAACAGAGACTTCAATCATGTCTCCCTCTCCAAAACTCTGACCAGCTTCACACAGTATGTGAAATGTAAAACCAGAGGAAATAAAATCCTGGACTTGCTTTATGCTAATGTGAGGGAGGCATACAGCTCATCTCCCCTCCCACGCCTCAGCCAGTCTGACCACAACCTGATACACCTTACACCTGTGTACAAGCCTGTAGTAAGCAAGCAGCTGGCTACCACCAGGACTGTGAAGGTGTGGACTAGAGAGGCTGAGGAGGCCCTGCAGGACTTCTGCCAGAGAACAGACTGGGATCTGTTCCTGGAGGACCACGCAGAGGACATTGAGGGACTCTCCCATTGCATTACAGATTACATCAGGTTCTGTGAGGACAGCGCTGTACCCATCAAGAAGGTCCACTGTTTTCCTAACAACAAACCCTGGATCAATAAGAACATTAAAAACCTACTTAACAGGAAGAAGAGGGCTTTCATGGCAGGAGACAGAGAGGGGGTAAAATCAGTTCAGAAGGAACTGAGAAGGGAACTAAAGGCGGCCAAAACATGATATAAGGAGAGGCTGGAGGGCAAGCTCGAAAGGAACAGTGCCAAGGAGGTTGGGATGGGATGAAGAAGATCACGGGACACAAACTGCCAGGTCCAGCTGTGGCGGGCGGACATGAACGTGCTATTGAGCTGAACCTATTTTTCAACAGGTTTGACTCAAACCTTGCCCCAGTGAGCTCAGCAGGTCAGTCCGTGCCCCCCTCCTCCACCTCCCCTCCCTCCCCCACCTCCCCCCCTCTCCTACTTTCCCTCCCTCTCCCCCTCCCTTTTCCCCTCCTCCCCCCCTTGTTACCAGTCTTGTCATCACATCAAGCCAGGTGAGGCGGGAGCTATCAAAGCTCCAGAGGAATAAGGCAATGGGTCCGGACATCAATCCCAAGGTGCTTAAAGTGTGTGCCGGACAGCTTGCTGGAGTGTTCCAACACCTCTTTAACCTTTCCCTGAGGCTGAAGAAGGTGCCCCAGCTGTGGAAAACCTCCTGCATTGTTCCGGTGCCTAAGATAGCTCGCCCCAGCTCTCCCAACGATTACAGGCCAGTGGTGCTGATCTCACACATAATGAAGACCTTCGAAAGACTCACCTTAAGCCCCAGATGTGTGACTCCATGGACCCACTGCAGTTTGCGTACCAGGCCCAACTCAGCGTGCCATCATTTACCTGCTACACAAGGCTTACTCACACCTGGAGAAGCCGGGGAGCTCAGTGAGAGTCATGTTCTTCGACTTCTCCAGTGCGTTCAATACCATCCAGCCTACCCTGCTTGAGAAGAAGCGCTCAGCAATGCAGGTACACCCCGACATGGTTGCTTGGATTGGTGACTACCTTTCCAGCAGGCCACAGTACGTGCGGCTGCAGAGCGGCTTGTCAGATGTTGTGATGAGCAACACTGGCGCACTCCAAGGAACAGTACTTTCACCCTTCCTCTTTACCATCTACACCTTTGACTTCAGCTTCAACTCTGGAACTTGCCATCTCCAGAAATTCTCAGACGACTCCTCCATCGAGGGCTGCATCAGTGAGGACAGGGAGGACGAGTACAGAAGTGTGGTGGAGGACTTTGTCAGATGGGCAGAGGAGAACCACCTCCAACTCAACATCGGCAAGACCAAGGAGCTGGTGGTGGACTTCCGCTGGAAGAGGAAGCCCCCAACCCCTATTACCATCCAGGGGGTTGAAATAGAGACGGTGGATTCGTATAAATTCCTTGGAGTACACATCAACAATAAACTGGACTGGTCAGACAACACAGAGGCCCTCTACCGGAAGAGTCAGAGCAGACTCTTCTTCCTCAGGAGGCTCAGGTCGTTTGACGTGTGTGGCAGGCTACCAAGGACATTTTATCTGTCTGTGTCCTTCCACTGCTGTTGGGCTGTTTTTTGCAACAAACAAATTAATAAAGTTGTATCTTATCTTATCTTTTCTTATCAATGCCCACAATAAGGGTGCATTAATTAATGGTTATTTAATGCTTAATAAGCATTAATCAATGCTAAGTTAATGTTTTATAAGCATAAACTTAGCATTAAAGGTGGGTTAAGCGGATCGTCTTTGTTAAAATTCCCTAGCCTAGGCTGTGTATTAACAAGATTGTTGTCAGTGCTCACACAGTATGGACCGGTAGCAGATTGGGAGGAGATATTCACTGATGTTGACAAAAAGCGATTTGTCAAGAAACATTTTGAATAATCATTTACCACACCTTTAAATTAACTGATTAACTAAGATATTAAGCATGAACTAAGCATTACGTGAATAATCATGGTAATTAAACATAAACTTACTGTTAATGCTGATTAACCCCCTAACCCTAAACCTTATTGTAAATGTTTACCATATTTGGTTATAATTTCATATAAAATATTTTTTTTACAAACCACCGCCATTTTGAAACGCTTATAAAATTGCCTAAGTCACTCTAGTGACTTAGGCTAAATAAAATGGCCTAATTCATACTCTTGACATAGGCCATTACACTAAAGGGATGGGATCACATGATCTGTTCAACTGAGGATGCTGAGAGTTTTACCAGAGGTGGCCAGCATCACAAGGAGCTGATTTAGGCAAGAAAATCATTTTGGCAAAAAAGTGACTTAGGCCATTATTTTAAGAGGGTGACGACATGTGCACATCTCTATCCACGTCAAATGAAACACCCAAACAACCAGCTGAGGTAGCAAGTGACTCCAGAGTATGTCCCGTAGGACAAACAAGTGCTGAATTGGTTAGTAGTGTTAAGCCCCAAAGAGTTCATGATCATGGGTGTGAATGTGTAAAGCCTATGTGCTCAGAGGTAAAGTACCTGTGTGTTGTCAGTAATGAAGTCAACTGTTGAAGTGGATTATATCTTCCAGGTGAGGTGAAGGACAGAGGAAAGTGTGGTGACATGAGGTGCCACTTCATTCTGTCTCCAGATAAAACTGCACATACTGCTGCTCAAGAAACCTTTCAAGACACCTTTCCCCCATTTGAAAAGCTGAGTCCCAGCGGGTTGGCCCATCCTGGATTTGTCTGTGTTCTACCAACTTTAGTTCTTTTTGCTTTTTCTTCAGCTGTCGGACCATTTTTGATGACCTGCTAAAAGCTCACACTGTCTTTCTCAATCTGGATGGTGCCCCAGAGACACGGTCTACAGTATATCAAGACCCTTGGTAATGGAAAAAAAATAAAGTTGTGACGAAAGCAGTGGACCCATGTGAAGTCTTGCTCATATGCTTTCTTAATATTTCTAAACGTCCTGTATAGTCTCGTCCAAAGCCTCCCTCAAGCTGTCCCCTGTATGCTCTGAATCTAGCCCAATACATCCCAAACACCAGCTCTGGCATGTCCCAGGAATGAGTTAGAAATTGCAGGGTCACTGCCATGAACGAGGCTGCAGCTCTACGGGTCCAAAGATCAGTAGTGCATGAGCAGTAAGGTTTCTCTCCAAGCTCCTACATGATGGTTTGTTTTGTTATATTGTAAAGCTCAGAGATTTCAGTGTACATGAAATGTTCCCTGAAGGAAGGTTATACCTTGGATTCAGTACATGTAGTTGTTGTAAGCCGGGTTTCTCAATGGTGTAAACAGGGATCTGGTCCATGCAAGTGTACTTAGCTACAGCCCTGTTTATCTTATGAGCTTCTGGTGACTTGGCACCACATTTACTTTGTCGATCAAATAGAGTTGCGAGGGTATGATGAGGCTCAGGCTGCTTCTGTCTTGTAGTTGCTGGTACACTTTTATCAGCTTTAATCTAGGACTTTATGAGAAAAACATAAAACTTTTTAAACACGAATAATTGTGTTATCCTGCTAAATTAACACTGTCTATGAACGTCACAGTAAAAGTATGTTGCCAAGCTCCCCATTAACATTAGTTGTGTTGTTATTATTATAGGTACTGCCGCGATCTTAACAGACAGCTAATGTGGCTATCGGCTAAGTTGTAATATTTAAACTTCTAATGCTAACATGCACCGCCAGCCAGTTTAACGTTTATAATAACTGTTTAATACGTTAGTGTAACTAAAACGGCGGGGCTTACTGATATCCCACATTAACATCAGTCCTGTTATTATTAGCATAGCCATTGCCGCTAGCTCAATACTAACTTAGTAGGCGGATTATGTGGCTATCTGCTTATTTCTTATATTTAAACGTCTAACGTTAACGTGCGCCACTGGCTTGGTGAACGTTTATATTAGCCTCGTTTGAGAAGGAGCCATCTGGCTTAGACCTGCGCAATTATGATGCGTGTCTTGCTGAGCGCACAGCATTATGGTTAGACTTTTTGTCCGACTTGCACCTGCGGCTGGTTGCGGCTCGGCTGTATGAGACTTTGAAGTCCCGTGGGATCAAGACGGACACAGACACTGGAGCAAGTCGCTGCAGTTGAGTTCCAGTGGCTGCGGGAGCGAAATGTTTGATGGGAAGCGTCTTGCTGACAGCGCTAATTGGGAGTTTAAACCCCATGCCTTCGATGCGTTTCCCCAATTGGTTACGCAAAAGTCTGACATCACCGCTCAAAATGAAATTATGATCCATTGTTTTTGTGTTATGTTTAATAGGCCAACTCCACAGTGTATGCATTTAAGCAGAAACATATTTAATCAGAGTTAAACCTCCACTGATCTGAACCCTTGACAAAGAAATAATTTGGAAAGCAATAATTAGCATGCAGGTTTAACTCTCCTGTATAGATTTATTATTATTTATATTAAGTGAACACAAACTTGAGTCACATTAATTCATGGTGAAGTGATATCTTTATACCATTAAGATTAAATCATAGCCTTATTTCCAGTGATCTAAATGGTCTGGGAATTGTATGTTACATGTTACACATCATAATAAAGTTCATCATAGCCAACTCTGCAGTAATAATAAGGCATCTTTTATTAGACCTTTAACTTTCTTTAGGCCGATCATATTTGTTATGTGAAGGGAGAAATATTAAACCACCTTTATTCGGATTTGTAAATTATTTATATCACTTAAAAGTAGGTTTTCTAGTAAAATAACAAGAAAGATAAAGATGTGTAGTGTCAAGTAATCTGAATCCCTAACTGCCCCACACCACCTGGTACAAAGCCATAATAATGCTACGTTATCAGTATGCCTCTCAAGGCCTAGGAAAAGGCTCTGAGAATATACCAGCACTTAAGGGAATCATATAATCATGCAATGTGAAGCACAAAGAGTATTATAACCATGTAACCTTATGCAAGCTAAAAGCAAGAGATTAAAAATGTAATGAATTATCATGTTGCCATGTAATGGTTGATTGAAGTATTATTGATGGAAGTATTGATTATTGTGTTGATTTAAGAAACAGTAGAGGTGTTAGAATGTATTAAAAGAGTGTATAAGAATTGAGTTGACACACACACACACACACACACACACACACAGGGATATGTCTGGACCTATCAGAGCCTACAAAATAGAGAAAGTTAAAGGGACCTATCAGAGCCTACAAAATAGAGAAAGTTGATAAGGGATATGTCTGGACCTATCAGGGCCTACAAAATAGAGAAAGTTGATAAGGGATATGTCTGGACCTATCAGGGCCTACAAAATAGAGACGACAAAGAGTTAGAAAAAACTGAGGGCTGTACTGCCCAATGTTGTGTATAAAAAGGCATGATTTTGCGGAGAAAAGTTTGTTAAGCCTCGTCGGACCTCGCGGACGGAAGCAAGCTGGACCTTGGATCGACCACCCCAGGAGAAGCAAGCTAAGGACCGAAGAAAAAGACTTAGTCTCTGAAAAAGACTTAGTCTCTGGAACGAGACAGAGAAAACAGAGCGGCAACGACATCGCAAGACTTAGAGAAAACTCAACTTCCTTAAATCAGCTGAATCATCGAGGACCGACTGCAAGAGCGCTTAACCACTTCCCCAAAGCTGAAAAGCATGTTGCATGTCAACAGTGAATGAGTTTACATATCTCAACAGATAAGTAACATGAATTCAACTAACTGTAAGTTAACTATAAGTTGCACTATTAGTAGATGATTAGTTGATATTCAACAGAGCTTATTCAACAGATAAAAAACAAGGATTCAACTAACTGTCTGTTAACTATAGGTTGCACTATTAGTGGATGTTTAGTTGCTATTCAACAGTGAGTAAGTTGATACATATTTAGCATGCATTCAACTGTCGGTTACCTATAAGTTGCATTTTTAGTAGATGTTGTTTTGTACATGTAGCATGCATTCAACTAACTGTCAGTTAACTATTAGTTGCATTATTAGTATATGTTAGTTGATATTCAACAGTGAGTTAGTTGATACTCAACAAAGCTTGTCATCAAATATGTAACATGCATTCAACTAAGTGTTAGTTAACTATACGATCATTTTATTTTGTTAATTTATTTTTACAAATACAGTCTGCAACAGACATTGTGCTTTTTATTACATGTTCTTTACAAATATTCAACTATCAGTTGAGTGTCAACTTCTAGTAAGTTGACTATCAACTGCTGTTATTAACCAATTCTCAACTTACGTTTCATATGGATCAACTTTCCCCCACTCACAAGGAACACATCTAATGAATGAACATTCAACCCAATGTTGATCAAATATGTTCATTGTAAAATAAAGATGAGAATGTTTTATCAATCAATAGGCACCCTGTGTAGGTGACTACCTGTTGATTGTCATATGACTGTCGACAAACTATCAGTCAATATTCAACTTAGGTCTTGGGACTGTCAAATTAAAGTGAAAACAGTTTAGTGTCTACACACTATTAACAGAGCAAAACAGAGAAAATAGTTGATTCTCAACAAACTATTAGTCGATATTCAACTAGGCATTAGTAGAAAGGTCTTAGGACTGTCAAATTAAAGTGAAAACAGTTTAGTGTCTGCAAACTATCAACAGAGCAAAACAGAGAAAATAGTTGATTCTCAACAAACTATCAGTCGATATTCAACTAAGCATTAGTAGAGAGGTCTTAGGACTGTCAAATTAAAGTGAAAACAGTTTATTGTCTGTAGACACTCTACAAACTAGTAACAGTAGAAAATAGAGACAAGTTTTGCTCAACTGATGAGTAACACTGGATGACCCCAAAGTAAAGTTAAAAAATATATAGGCAGCATATCTGAACAGGAAAGAACATTTATTTGAAGTAAATTTAACTTTTTTCAGTAGTTACACAACATGTAGGTACACAGCAAGTACCATCAATACCTCTAAAAAAGACAATAAAACTAATGCATGTATTTATTTAGGTGTCACTTAGGCAATTGTTTAACGACAGATCATCCAAAAATTGACATTCAAAAAGCTCAGTAAAGTGTACCATAACACCCAGTACCACTAGTTATGATACTGAGCAAACATATGTAATATATAACATCAGTTCTCATGAAACGCTTTGTTATGGTAAGAAAAAGATATATAATTTTGTTATGGACCAGAATATCTGAAGCTCCTAGTAGCTCGGGAGAAAATGGATTACTAACAGCAATGGTGAAACAAGACACACTGATTCAGCAGTTAGGTTTGACAAGTAAATGTAAACTACTTATTTTCTACTCTCTCTTCCTTGAAGTGTATATCATTGTTGATTCTCAGTGCAACATAAAAAAAACAAAAAAACACAACAGTGCCATTTTTTTCATTATGGACTCAAGATAAAACAACTTAATTATCACTCTCCTGTGACCAACCACTAGTTTAACCTGGTCCTGCCACTGTTATTTGAATGAGCACATTTGAATAATTTTTCGCTCTCTTTAGATCCACTCCAGGCCTGCTGTACTCCTCTTCAATTGAAGCAGTCGGGTTGAAGAATCCAGGAATCTTGTCCTATCACCCAGTTGATGAACATAGAAAGAAATGATCTGAGAATTACCACAAAATAGTTCAAATGCATTTTGATTTCCTTTATCTAAATCATTATAGCATTGTGGTTCCACATTAAAACACATAATGCTTTATATTGCTTTAATTAAATATATTTGGTACCCTAATCAAATAAAATTCTCACTGAACCTTGTACAAATTGAAATTATTTTTTAATTAAAGAAACATGTAATCTCTATGATACCCAGGGGGCAAAACCCTCTTTTTTTGGAAAACAGAGATGGGCTGTTGTAAAAGGTTGTTCACCAGAAATGATATCTAAGACCTTCAAGGATCACAACCTGGGTGGACAACCTGGTCAACTACCTGCTGGAAAGCTACAGGGGGCCGAAATAGAAAATCGGAACCATGGTTTAATGCGAGGGTAAAACATTTTTTAACTTGTTGATATCATCTTGAAACTTTGCCAATTGATTACTGGCATTAAAACAATGATTTTTTTTATTGAAGTTTTTTTTCAATTTCTTTTGAATATATATATATGCAAATTTGGCATATTTCACAAATCATGCACACATTTTCACATCTTTAAAACCAAAAATCTTGATATTGGATAAAGCCAGAGTTAAAATCTTTATTGCATTTTGACATTTTATAAGTGTGTTAAAGCCACTACGAGTAACATGGCACGTTGGCGTCCCCTTTGGACCAAAGCGGTAGTATTTTTACGACGCCCGCTGTCGCAAAGCTGTTTACTAGCGCGTGCCAGGCGTGTGAGTGTGAACTGAGAAGGGAGCAATATAGTGCATGTCCTTGTGTTGAAAGTGTGAGGACTCTTTTCGGCTCGGTGAGAGTGGTTTTGACACTGCATGAACTAATGCCAGTCACTGCCACACGCACCTGATTGCAATGCTGATTGCTAACTACTCTCTCTCACGGAGCTGAAAGACGTGTGTCCGACTCCTCACAGAAAGCGAATGAACGAGAGACAGCAGTTAGTATGGATCACGATGAGGTAATGTGTTTGTGTTGTTGATCTAAATAATGACTATTTCAGATAATGGTTATCTGATGATGGTGAAGCAAAGCAAACTTTGTGTTAGTACCAACCGCTCATTCATTTAGGAGTAAACACTGCAGTCTAGTGAAATTGTATGCACGTTGCTTGGCAACGCCCTCGTCCCCCCGTAGCCTATATCACTCTCCCTTTTAGCTTTTCTTCATTGCATTTTCTTTTTTTTCTTTGATGGTTCAGCCCCGTTATCAGTCATTATGACGACAAATAACTGTATCAAACAAGGCTCCCGCTCCGCTTCCCTCACCTGGAGGGATAGGCTTCTCAATTCACGTTGCTGCGCCACACTGAAATCTGCGACCAATACGGATATGTGACCATAGAGCTTGCACGAGCGAACCGAAAATCGGACTGGGTGTGCGACCAGACCAAAAGCAGTAATAAAAACTATTTAAAAACGTCTTTCTTTGCACTGATGGTCTCGTTTGCTGTTAAAGGTAATTTATGATTATCAGAGGAAACATGAGGCTGTTTAAAAGATATTTAAATGTTACTCGTAGCCGCTTAACCGGGTAATCGTAATGTCGATAAGATTCGAAAATACTTTTTTTTTTCAAATAAAGACTCCAAACATATTATCACCTTCCCAAAGTTTAAAATACATATTTATAGATGCATCTATGTTTTTTTATATAATTGTTCATATCAACAATGGCTGTATAAACCTCTCAAGATTAGAGGACCTAAATAGGCCTACATAGAGTGGTGTGCAATACAATGAGAACGTACAGTGGTTACTGATAAACAGGGGCATTGCACCAAATTCTAGGCCCCTTTACAGGAAGTCCTGATGGGCCCTCTGAGAGGCGGTCCTACAATACAAACATGTAAAAGTCCAAAACGTATGAGTGAATGGTCCCTCTCCGAGCCAGATAACAACACAATGTTTCTATTGACGAATGACTAAATCATTACGCGTACTCGAACACAACCACTGGTCTAAGACTCTTAATAACCATGCACACACACCGTGTTTCTCACAGGAATTTGGGAGACTGTGTTGGGGACCCTGGACCTTCTAGGGAAGATTTTTTTTAAATGTTAAAGTAAAATTCATCAATCTGGTGCACTTTGAGAAGAAAACTAAGGCTAAATCAAATGTTTCCTATTTAGTAATATTTTCTGGAATAAATTATAGATAATGTATATTTATCTTCCTAAATAAAAAATTTCGGGGCCTTCAAAGATCAGGGGCCTATATTGAGCCAGTAAAAAAAATAAAAAATAAAAAGACAAGTTTTTTTTTGGGGTGCAGCCCCCCTCTGCCTTGGGCCCCCCAAGCCTGTCCGCAGTCCGACGGCCCTGCAGGTAACTGACCATCGTCAGATGCTCATAATTACCGAGTAGAAGTTGAATGTGTCATGATACAATTCAATGCAGCCTCTGAATGGGCGCATAGGCTACTGGAGCTCTGTCAGACAGTAATATGTGTAAAACACATAGTCACTGTAGTAGTAACGTTCAGTTATAGTTACTGTAGGAACCGTTGCTCTACAATAAACTGGCGACTTTTTTTTTTCTTTTTTTTATGAACTGGCGACTTGATCAGTTTGTAGCGCGGCCAGATGACAGCTAATGTAGGCTCCAGGCTCAAAGGTAATGTTATGAATGAACAAGTAGTAGGCTAATTGTTTCAGCCTCCCTCTGTAGTTTTACTCTCACCATTCTTAGAAAAAAAGTTTTTGATCCCCTGCTCTGCTGCTCATAACCTACTCCTGGCCTCCTTCTCAACTCTTTTCTGGTGCAAGCTTTTTTGGGGGCATCCTCGCCTGCTGGAGTTCGCTCGCGCTCACTTAATTCCAATGAGGAAGAACGAACCGCGGGGTGGACCAAACCATTTTTTAAGACGGGGCCAAGGGGTTTATTGAAATTATTAAAATTAGAATATTGTATGACTTGTGGCTTTGTTTTAATTCGGAATCATTCGTATGATTATATATTAGTTCACTTTATGCACAATAATTTTGTCATAGATTCTACTGGGGGCTGTGTGGGCCCTAGCTGGCTGTGGGCCCTTATAATCGTCATAACCTTTACCCCCTATACAACGGACCTGCTGATAAATAACAACTATAACCTGTAGGACATTATTGATAATATTGTGAGCAGAAAAATATATATTGATCTATTAATGTGTATTTTAAACTTTGGGAAGGTGAAAATATGTTTGGAGAGACTTTATTTAGGAAACATATTTAATTTCGAACTGTATCGACATTAGTAAAAGCAGCAGCTATGTGCTAAAGACCGCTTGACCAATCAATCCATCTCACACTGAAGACCCGTGGTGGTCACAAGTATGCTGCCATTAGCCAAAGGGAATAATTGGTGAGTTAACTGAGGTATTTGTGAGATATCATTTTGTGTATGTATAATGTGATATATATTCGCGAAGCGGCCTCCCGCTAGCATAGCTATGTTAGCATTTGCGCCGCGCCAAGCCCGCTAGCTATATTATCAACGTTAGCATTACGTTAGCATTACGTTAGCGCTGCCTAGCTTCACAAGTATCTGTCTAAATAAAGTGGGTTTATAGACATTAAACTGTATTTGAATAAATGTTTGCAAGTTCCACATTCAAAGTGCACATTGCTATTTCAGGCTAAAGTGAGCAAAAACTGAGTCTATGCATGTGGTGTTGTGTAGAATGGTCATAGAGATTACATGTTTCTTTAATTAAAAAATAATTTCAATTTGTACAAGGTTCAGTGAGAATTTTATTTGATTAGGGTACCAAATATATTTCATTAAAGCAATATAAAGCATTATGTGTTTTAATGTGGAACCACAATGCTATAATGATTTAGATAAAGGAAATCAAAATGCATTTGAACTATTTTGTGGTAATTCTCAGATCATTTCTTTCTATGTTCATCAACTGGGTGATGGGACAAGATTCCTGGATTCTTCAGCCCGACTGCTTCAATTGAAGAGGAGTACAGCAGGCCTGGAGTGGCTAGTAACCCAACAACTGGATCTAAAGAGAGCGAAAAATTATTCAAATGTGCTCATTCAAATAACAGTGGCAGGACCAGGTTAAACTAGTGGTTGGTCACAAGAGAGTGATAATTAAGTTGTTTTATCTTGAGTCCATAATGAAAAAAAATGGCACTGTTATGTTTTTTTGTTTTTTTTATGTTGCACTGAGAATCAACAATGATATACACTTCAAGGGAGAGAGAGTAGAAAATAAGTATTTTACATTTACTTGTCAAACCTAACTGCTGAATCAGTGTGTCTTGTTTCACCATTGCTGTTAGTAATCCATTTTCTCCCGAGCTACTAGGAGCTTCAGATATTCTGGTCCATAACAAAATTATATATCTTTTTCTTACCATAACAAAGCGTTTCATGAGAACTGATGTTATATATTACATATGTTTGCTCAGTATCATAACTAGTGGTACTGGGTGTTATGGTACACTTTACTGAGCTTTTTGAATGTCAATTTTTGGACGATCTGTCGTTAAACAATCGCCTAAGTGACACCTAAATAAATACATGCATTAGTTTTATTGTCTTTTTAGAGGTATTGATGGTACTTGCTGTGTACCTACATGTTGTGTAACTACTGAAAAAAGTTAAATTTACTTCAAATAAATGTTCTTCCCTGTTTTCAGATATGCTGGCTATATATTTTTTAACTTTACTTTGGGGTCATCCAGTGTTACTCATCAGTTGAGCAAAACTTGTCTCTATTTTCTACTGTTACTAGTTTGTAGAGTGTCTACAGACAATAAACTGTTTTCACTTTAATTTGACAGTCCTAAGACCTCTCTACTAATGCTTAGTTGAATATCGACTGATAGTTTGTTGAGAATCAACTATTTTCTCTGTTTTGCTCCGTTGATAGTTTGCAGACACTAAACTGTTTTCACTTTAATTTGACAGTCCTAAGACCTTTCTACTAATGCTTAGTTGAATATCGACTAATAGTTTGTTGAGAATCAACTATTTTCTCTGTTTTGCTCTGTTAATAGTGTGTAGACACTAAACTGTTTTCACTTTAATTTGACAGTCCCAAGACCTAAGTTGAATATTGACTGATAGTTTGTCGACAGTCATATGACAATCAACAGGTAGTCACCTACACAGGGTGCCTATTGATTGATAAAACATGCTCATCTTTATTTTACAATGAACATATTTGATCAACAGAGGGTTGAATGTTCATTCATTAGATGTGTTCCTTGTGAGTGGGGGAAAGTTGATAAATATGAAACGTAAGTTGAGAATTGGTTAATAACAGCAGTTGATAGTCAACTTACTAGAAGTTGACACTCAACTGATAGTTGAATATTTGTAAAGAACATGTAATAAAAAGCACAATGTCTGTTGCAGACTGTATTTGTAAAAATAAATTAACAAAATAAAATGATCGTATAGTTAACTAACTTACCTTAGTTGAACCTTAGTTGAATGCATGTTACATATTTGATGACAAGCTTTGTTGAGTATCAACTAACTCACTGTTGAATATCAACTAACCATCTACTAAAAATGCAACTAGTAGTTAACTGACAGTTAGTTGAATGCATGCTACATGTACAAAACAACATCTACTAAAAATGCAACTTATAGTTAACCGACAGTTGAATGCATGCTAAATATGTATCAACTTACTCACTGTTGAATATCAACTAAACATCTACTAATAGTGCAACCTATATTTAACAGACAGTTAGTTGAATCCTTGTTTTTTATCTGTTGAACAAGCTCTGTTGAATATCAACTAATCATCTACTAATAGTGCAACTTATAGTTAACTTACAGTTAGTTGAATTCATGTTACTTATCTGTTGAGATATGTAAACTCATTCACTGTTGACATGCAACTGTGTATCAACTGATGGCTTGTTGAGTGTCAACAGTGGACTATCGAACTAAAGTGTTACCGAAAAATGTCCCTCGCTTTTGAAGTGTTTACTCCACTTTGTTTTTTGTACTGCTTCTAATCGCTTGTAGCATGTGTAGCTCTTCTACAAATATGTTTCTAATAGGCATTCAAAATAATACTAGAAAACTAACTGCATCTGCAACAAGGACGCTACTTCGGCACATGCAAGTCGAGCCAACTCGGAGCTGTCCGAATATGGCAGTACATCCAACCGGCAGAGAATATGGCAGTACATCCAACCGGCCTCACAACCGCAGACCACGTGTAACCACACCAGCCCAGGACCTCCACATCCAGCAGGTTCACCTCCAAGATCGTCTGAGACCAGCCACTGAGACAGCTGCTGAAACAATTGGTTTGCACAACCAAACAATTTCTGCACAAACTGTCAGAAACCGTCTCAGGGAAGCTCAACTGCATGCTCGTCGTCCTCATCGGGGTCTTGACCTGACTCCAGCTCGTCGCCGTAACAGACTTGAGTGGGCAAATGCTCACATTCGATGGCGTCTGGCACGTTGGAGAGGTGTTCTCTTCACGGATGAATCTCGGTTTACATTGTTCAGGGCAGATGGCAGACAGTGTGTGTGGCGTCGTGTGGGTGAGCGCTTTGCTGATGTCAATGTTGTGGATCGAGTGGCCCATGGTGGTGGTGGGGTTATGGTATGGGCAGGCATCTGTTATGGACGAAGAACACAGGTGCATTTTATTGATGACATTTTGAATGCACAGAGATACCGTGATGAGATCCTGAGGCCCATTGTTGTGCCATACATCCATGAACATCACCTCACGTTTCAGCAAGACAATGCACGGCCCCATGTTGCAAAGATCTGTACACAATTCTTGGAAGCTGAAAATGTCCCAGTTCTTGCATGGCCAGCATACTCACCGGACATGTCACCCATTGAGCATGTTTGGGATGTGCTTGACCGGCGTATACGACAGCGTGCACAACTTCCCACTAATATCCAGCAACTTCGCACAGCCATTGAAGAGGAGTGGACCAACATTCCACAGGCCACAATTGACAATCTGATAAACTCTATGCGAAGAAGATGTGTTGCACTGCATGAGGCAAATGGTGGTCACACCAGATGCTGACTGGTTCTGAGTCCCCAGACCCCCAATAAAGCAAAGAAATGCACATTTCAGAGTGGCCTTTTATTGTGGGCAGTCTAAGGCACACCTGTGCACTAATCATGATGTCAGATCAGCATCTTGATGTGGCACACCTGTGAGGTGGGATGGATTATCTCAGCAAAGCAGAAGTGCTCACTATCACACATTTAGACAGATTTGTGAACAATGTTTGAGAGAAATGGTAATATTGTGTATCTGGAATGAATTTTAGATCTTTAAGTCCATCTCATGAAAAATGGGAGCAAAAACAAAAGTGTTGCGTTTATATTTTTGTTGAGTGTATTTAGATATACAATGTAATTATATAAAGGGTTAGGTACCGAAACTCGGTACTAGTATGGCACTGTTTCCAACGTAAACGGTAGTAACCAGACCGAATAAGAATGAAAATGTTGGTGCCTCCCCCTGGTGTAGTACGTCACGTTTGTAGTTTGACAGACTGATCGCTCTTTATGTCATGACTGGATGAAGCTTTTCCGCTCGCGGATGCTGTTCTGTGGGTGCCATGCCGTAATTCTGACGCCTCATTATTCAACGTCTAAATGGTCCAAAATATTTTTCGAAATATTTCCCATTAGATCGACGTCACCTGACAGCTGGAAACTGACAGCCCTGCGATCGAAGCGCTCAAGAGCACACTCGTCAGCGAGATGGACTCGTTAGAACCTGGCCCACACGTTAACTAACACATCGAGCAGGAGGTGTGATCCATATCTGAGTTTCACCATACATTACATTGATAACTTGGAGTTGAAGAGCGCATGCATTCAAGCAAGCTTTTTCCCGGACGATCACACTGGCGAACTCTTGGCACAAGGCTTGGAAGAAGTACAAACGGCTGTCTCCTACCAGTTGGTTACCCTGACAAAAACTTATCAAAAAGGTGTAGGAGCAGGAGCATGCAGTTTCTGAAGGCTTGGGCTCTGACAATACAACACAGCATCTTGTTCGGCATTGGCAGGACCTGGAAGTCCTTCAGTCAGTCCACAATGCACTAAAACCTCTGGTGGAATTCACAGATGCTCTATCAGGAGAAGACTACCCCACAGTGTCCTATATCAAGTCTTGGCACCAACTCTTGGATTCCAACATCTTCGCACTTCAGGAGGATGACACTCAACAAACTAAGTCCATTAAAAGTCTCCATCCTGGATTACCTGAAGGAGAAATTCCACCATCAACCTGCTGGACATGGCACCGCTACTGGATCCCAGGTTCAAAACAGCATACTGTACATTGCAAAAGAACAGATTGAAGAAATCAAGCTCAGAGCCATATCAGAGATGGAAGAAATGCTCTCTGACCAGGGTGCAGCCAAGTCCAATGATTCACAACCTCATGAAAGAAGTGCTTAAGAGACACCAAAAAGAAAACCCCCGGAAGTTTATTCAAAAGAGAAAGGAGATGCTCTGCCATGCCATCACATAGAAGGCCAATAAACACAAAGATGTCCACATACTTGCACTGTTGCTGCTGACAGTGAATCTGATCCCCTGCAATGGTGGTGGAAGAACCATGAAGAGATGTCCCCAAAACTGAATTTGTTTCCCCCATCGATTATACTGTATGTGCGTGCGTGCCTGCCACCAGTTCTCCCTTCAGAAAGGGCATTTAGTACCAGTGGGAGAATTGTAACATGCCAGTGGACATCCCTCAAGCCAGAAACTGTTGGTAGGCATGTGTTTTTGGAACAAAACCGGTAGGTCATTTAATTAAAAAAAAAAGTGCACTTTATTTAAGTTTACTATTATTATTTATTTGTCAGGAGTTGCTGAATTCACTTTTTGTTTACCAGTCTTAGCAACCATGATGCTAAAAAGATTCACTTTGTATTATTATCATTAGGGGTGTCACAATTCTCCAAATCCTCGATTACACTTTTGATTTTTTAAATAAACATATATATATGTTTATTTAAAAAAATATATATATATATATATTTTAACACAGATTGGCCATTTCAGTCTAGTATAGTCTATGATCATTGGTGTTATGCCATGAAAACTAATTAATTTGTTTTTATTCTTATTTAAAAAGATGGTCTTGTGTAATGAGTGAAATAATCTAAATGAGGCTATGTGTTTTAGTTGCAATGTACCACAAACAGACCTTTTTATAAAATTTAGATACTTTATGTTCAATATAAATTTAAAAATACTGAATCAATTGGGAACAAAATAAGAGAAATCATAAAAAGTAACTGACATCCTGCTACAATACAGCTGATTCCAATCATCAACTCGTTATAAACCCCTGAAGCTGCTTGATAGCGAGCTGATCATTTGAACCAGCTGTTGGAGCAGGACTCGGTCTATGTGCAGGACAAGTGGACAGGAGAGGATTGATTGGATTTTTTGCATGCCTGCGAAATGTGACTCGAATGAAAAATTCCACCTTCCAGTTCGATCATCGAGATCGCGACGTCACCTCAATCGATTTTCGACATACAATTGAGATTGTGACACCCCTAATTATCATTATTTATTTGTCATGGGTATATGAATGCAAATTATTTGGGCTTTGAAAATTGTTTTTTGCTTAAACAATGACTTGTTTGAATACATGCTAAAATACTTAAATATAACGTGTTATTTTCCTTTTCCTATGTGCACGTTTTATTTTTTTTGTCAGAAATGGTTCGATTGAGCATTTATGATGTGCTCCGGCCCTCCTGTTCCTGTTACCCTCAAATTGTAGTTACACCGGTGATCCTTGGGGTCAATTTGACCCCAGCAATTTAAAACTCCAGAAAATTAAAAGTTGTTTCTCAAGTTTATACATATCAGGTACTCTATGTGTATTTGTTAACTACCTTAATAGCATTTTAAATTAAACGTAACACCCAAACACCTTCCTATACATCCAGAATTACGTTACTAAGGAGAAATATGCAAAACGCCATGAAAACTACCACATTGACCTAAAATTGGACAACATCGAGATGATGTTGGTGTGTTTTAAAGTAAATTGTAATTTGTAAGTACCATTTCAAATAAAATCAATTGCCTTTATCAAAGGCAATTGAGTGCAAAGTGCATGTTAATGCATGTTGTTTGTTTTTCCTGGGGTCAAATTAACCCCGTGCATTATAACATGCACGGGGTTAATTTGACCCCAGGAAAAACAAACAATTAAAACAAAAAATGTTTTAATAAAACATTATCACTAGGGGTGTGCACGTGTACACCTGTGCACGTGTAATCTGGCTGACCGGATATAGACAACTTTTATTGCACGCCCAGCTGGTTGTCAAACTGCTCCACTCAGAAGATAACAGAAAGTGCGAGCGTCAGTCTTGCCAACTCCTCAGTAAAGAAAGTAGCTATTGGTTGTCCTAAAAGTCTAGCAGTAGCCTAAGCGGTACGTGCTTTAGCGAAAAAGTCACCAATAACACCAGAAAAAGTAGCTAGATTTTTCGATTGTCGCTTTAAAAAAAAATCCCCAAAGGGGTCTGAAAAGTAGTTAAATATAGCGACTAAATCGCTGAGAGGCAACACTGGCAAGCTTGTGTTTAATACGGTTTGATAGCATCCAGCTCATTATGTTGCTTCACACACACGCCACACGTCATTAACGGTGTTGGTTGGCATATTTTATAATAGGTCAATGGTCAGCATCAAATTGCACTGTTTCGAAAGGACGTGTTGCAGCTTCCTGGGTTTAGCGCTGCCCAAAATGATTGTGATTGGTTTAAAGAATCCCAGCCCAGTTTTTCCCCCAAATCCCTGAAATGATACAGCATACTTCAATACCATGCTACTAGCTGTAGTTTGGTATGGCTGTACGAGACTGGTGCATGTGTAACTGCCTGGTTAGTAAATCATAAACGTTTAGGACGTTTATTTAATGTTTTATTTTAAAATGTTTTAGAGACACGCATTCATTCATATTTGGAGATGAATAAAGATACAAATGTTCCAATTTGACAACATTACTGCGCTCACAAATGTATGTGATAAATGTTGGATAACTGACCACCGGGCTTATGTCACGTAACAAGTAAGTTTCACTTTTGACTTAAGATGGCAGCCAAGACTACTCAGCCAAGTGAGGCGTGGAAGTTTTTTTGGCTGTGTTCGCAAAGCCCTATTAACGTCCTACTCATACTAAATTTGAACTTACTTTGGATATGTTGTGGTTGTGTATGCGAGTTTTGTGTAGGCGAGAAATGCCCGGATGATTACTTACGGGAAGATTATGTGTATGGATCGATAGGTTACTTTTCCTACTCAACCGCCCCACAATGCATTGCGTCTTCACAAATGACACAGAAGTTTTTTTTTATTCTTTATTGCTTCTGTATACTTCAGTGTAAACGGTCCGACGAACCTCGCATACACAACCATTCGTTAAGTAGACATTATGTAGAACAGTAAATACTGTACATGTTGAGTATGTAGGAAGGAGGATGTTAGTAGGGCTTTTCGAACACAGCCGTCAAATGTATACTGTGCGGTGTTGGCTACATTGGGCTTTTAAAAACAGCACAGGATCAATGAATAATCACCTGCGCTGGAAACATCCAACAAGGTGGTCGGAAACTGAGACCGGTCATGGGGCTAACGTCGATTCTAGCGGTTCCGGAGCACGACAGACGAAAGGGCAGCAATCACATTAAAGAAGTGTAAGAAGGTACGAAAGCTCTATCACCAACTTAATCGTCAAAATGGTGGCCCTTGACATGCAACCAATGTCAGTAGTTGAGGATGAACACAGCTCATCAGTTTTCTTAAGCCAGACTACACAATGCCCAGCAGAAAAATAACGTTATTTCAAGGGTTGTAAATCTATACCACAATTGCTCGGTCAAAATAAAACGCCTGCTCGAGCAAACCATCTATGTCACACTTACAACCGATTGCTGGACATCCCTGACCACAACTTCTTATATGAGAGTAACCTGTCACTATATTGACTAGGAGTGGCAACTGCAGGCCCATGTACTGGCAACAGAAAACATGGAGGAGAGGCACACAGCAGAAAATCTACAGATGGAGTTGGAAACGGTTGTGGCGGAGTGGAATGTCAGTGGCCGGGTAAGCGCGTGCATCCACTATAACGCAGCAAATATCATGAAGGCCAACCGGTCGGTCGCGTCTTTCTTTTTGTTACGCTTTTTTGTTACGCTAAAATTACGAAAAAAATTGTTTTTTTCGACGTTTTGACCTAATCTAACCGGACAGTTTTGACTCCGATACTTAATTCACCCTTGGAAGCAATCCTGTTCGTAATGGACAGCTATCGCGGCTAATTTGGTCAGTTGAACTCTCAGCGGTGAGTCCAGCGTTCCGTGACCGCCTCAGAGTGCGTCCCGTTCGGGTACGAAGTGATGGAAGCTGTTGCTCAATGCTAGCCAGTGCTAACCCTGCTAGCGCTAGCCAAACAGTGTTCTTTTCTTTTTTTTTTAAATACAAAAATAAATACAGAAATGATGACCCCACTCACCCAGGCAGATCCGGAGCTTTCTATACTGAAGGCTGAGCTACAGGCTTTAGAGAGCCTTGTTCACGATGTCCTCCAGCGGCAGTCCTCTCTGGTCTCCCAGATAGCCGTGCTGGAGCATTTTCCGCTCCGAAGCTCTCAGCCGCCGGCTAGTGGCGCTTCTGTTGCTCCGGTCTCAACTCCAACTACCAACGCTTCTTGGTCGTCGGTCGTCAAGAAGGGCAGACAAATTCCCCCTCTTCTCTCGCCTGGTCCTGTGCTGTTGCACAATTCGTTTGCTCCGCTGGAAGAGCTAGATGGGGCTACTGAGCCTGCGGCTGGCGCTGCGTTCTCCCGGTCCGAGTCGTCCATTCCATTCAGTCCATTCAGACCGGAACGTCCATCAGTGCTTCTACAAAATGATGTCCCCGAGGTCGCCGCAGCTGGCGATGACGTATCCTGTACAGGTGCTGCTCACTCTCACAGCTATGCCCCGCCCCTCAAATCCAAGCTGTCACTCACATCCAAGCTGTCACTTTACAGAGGGAGCTGTATGAATGAGGAGCCAGAGATTCTGATAATAGGGGATTCCATCATCAGATACCTGCAACTTCCTGGTGCCTTCACTTATTGCCTTTCTGGAGGAAAGGTGTGTGACATGCTAGAGCTCTCACCTGCCCTCATCGACCGCCACCCTACAGCCCACACTGTCATTTTTCATATTGGGACAAACGATGTTATGAACAAACAATCGTGCACACTCTATGCCCAATTAGAGAGTTTGTCCATCACCCTGCAGAGTTTGGGGAAAACCTGCATTTTTTCCGGCCCCACCCCCACTCTGTCTAAAAGCCCAGAGCGCTTCAGTCGCCTCCTGAGTCTTCATGACTGGCTGAAGTCTTTCTGCTCTGCAAACACACTGGGCTTCATCAGCAACTTTGACTCTTTTTGGACCAGACACGAGCTCTTTAAATCTGACGGCCTCCATCCCAACACCAAAGGTGTAAGAGAACTAACAAATAACTTCATTCAGCACATTGCATTTAATTTGGACTGATATTCACCACAGCATGACCCCATCAGAAAAACCTCCACTAAAAAAGATCCCCCCCGGAGTCCTGCTCAACATGAATTATACTCCCCTTCCATTTGTGCTGCAAACCTTCCTCCAGCTCTGGACATCACACCTGACTGTCCTCCCTCACCTCCAACGGCCCATCCACCTGCTGCTTCTAACGTTGGCTCCCTCTACAGGCACAAACCTGTTTTGTATGACCCTGAAAAACAAGCAATGCTTCCTAGCTGTAAGCTAAATTCCCCACAAATTCTTAAATCAAGAAAGGGCTTGGGTTTTCTACATTTAAATATTAGAAGTTTATTGCAGCATGATAAATTAGACCACGTAAAGATTTTAGTGTCCCAGGCAGATCCAGATGTTTTGATTCTGACTGAATCCTGGTTAAAGAAGAGTAAAGATGACTCTATTGTGGCAATAAATGATTATAACTTATTCAGAATAGACAGAAACACAAGGGGTGGGAGAGTGACTGTATATGTTAAATCCTGTTATTCTGTAACACTTTTACATGCTGTCTCTGTTCCAAATGGCTTTGAATTTCTTGCGCTAGAATTATCTTTATCGTCAAATGATTGTTTTGTTGTAATTGGTGTGTATAGGCCCCCTTCAGCTGTAACTAGCTCCTTAAACGATCTAGCACATATGCTCTCCAGTTATGTAAATAGAGAGGTAATTGTGATGGGTGATTTTAACGTTGACTGGCTTTCTGGTGCCTCTGAATCTTTCAAAGAAATCTGTAGCAATGTTAATCTTACACAATTAATAACTGAGCCCACAAGACCCAATCTAAAAAATCCAGCAAAATCAACTTTAATCGATTTAATCTTATCAAATAAAATAAATAAAATAGCCTCAGCTGGTGTCTTTGAGCTTGGGATTAGTGATCACTGCCCAGTGGCCTGTATCAGAAGTATTCATTTAAAAAGATCTCAACCTAAAATCATAATTAAGCGTAATTTTAAAGGTTTTAATGAGCAAGCCTTTTTAAGTGATCTCCATCATAGTGACATTCAACTGACTACGCAAATTTCGGATGTTGAGTTAGCCTTAGACCATTTCATCAATACTTTCACCTCAATTATAAACTAGAACTGCAAGCAGTTGTGGACGGGGGCCAAGCCGTCCCACGCGACGCGGGATCGGGCGTCGTCGTCCGCGGCGCCGGCCCCTCGCTTCACGGAATCTGGGGACGTAAAGTTTTTGAATGTGGGATGTTCGGTTTGGGAGTTATAGACCGAAAGGTGTGTGTTTTGGTGACTGACACAGTTTTTGCGATGTAGCGAAATAATTTCCCATATGCAAATGGGCGTGGCCTATCCCAAAAGATGCAGCTGACTTGCGGGCATCTGTGGATATAAAGTTTTTGACTGTGGGATGTTCGGTGTGGAAGTTATAGCCCCAAACGCGTTTCCTTTGCTTTTTGTGGTTTTGGCGCCCCCTATGGATGACATGCGCAAAACTGCGTTAGATAGAAAGATGTAGCTCAATGTACCAAACAAGTGGATGTCAAGTTTTTGAATGTGCGATGTTCGGTTGGGGAGTTATGAGCAAAATCAAACTGTCAACCTTTCCACGTTTTTGAATTTTCCCGCCAAATAGTTCGAAACAGGAAGTGAAAGTGCAAAACTAATTTGTTGAATAAATCCGGCATACATAGGAATTTCTTTGCCAGATTTTTTTGTATAGACTCAGGTATGCCCCATGATAGTGTCCCTTGAGTTTCAAAAGAATCCCTTTTTTTTTTTTTTTCGGGGGGATTTGCGCGAATGTTTGAAGCGCTACCGTTTGGTCTTCCGATGGTCGTAGAAAAATTCTTTATCTAACTTTTGCTCGTGGGAGTCGGTAGAGCATAATGCTTTTGGTTTCGTCCAAATCGGGCGAAAACTGTAGGAGGACTATGTTTTGGTGACTGACACAGTTTTTGCGATGTAGCAAAAAATCTATCTATACGCAAATGGGCGTGGCCTATCCCAGAAGATGCAGCTGACTTGTGGGCATCTGTGGATATAAAGTTTTTGACTGTCGGACTTTCGGTGTGGAAGTTATAGCCCCAAACGCGTTTGCCTTTGTTGTAGCGCCACCTAGTGGTTGGCATGTCTGAATTTTTGTGTCTGCGTACACAGCACGGACCTGGATAAGCCCGACAAGTGGCTTGTCTTCAAACTTTATGGTTTGGGCTGCAGCACCACTTTTAGGGGCGCCAAATAATAATAATAATAATAACTAGAACTGCAAGCAGTTGTGGACGGGGGCCAAGCCGTCCCACGCGACGCGGGATCGGGCGTCGTCGTCCGCGGCGCCGGCCCCTCGCTTCACGGAATCTGGGGACGTAAAGTTTTTGAATGTGGGATGTTCGGTTTGGGAGTTATAGACCGAAAGGTGTGTGTTTTGGTGACTGACACAGTTTTTGCGATGTAGCGAAATAATTTCCCATATGCAAATGGGCGTGGCCTATCCCAAAAGATGCAGCTGACTTGTGGGCATCTGTGGATATAAAGTTTTTGACTGTGGGATGTTCGGTGTGGAAGTTATAGCCCCAAACGCGTTTCCTTTGCTTTTTGTGGTTTTGGCGCCCCCTATGGATGACATGCGCAAAACTGCGTTAGATAGAAAGATGTAGCTCAATGTACCAAACAAGTGGATGTCAAGTTTTTGAATGTGCGATGTTCGGTTGGGGAGTTATGAGCAAAATCAAACTGTCAACCTTTCCACGTTTTTGAATTTTCCCGCCAAATAGTTCGAAACAGGAAGTGAAAGTGCAAAACTAATTTGTTGAATAAATCCGGCATACATAGGAATTTCTTTGCCAGATTTTTTTGTATAGACTCAGGTATGCCCCATGATAGTGTCCCTTGAGTTTCAAAAGAATCCCTTTTTTTTTTTTTTTCGGGGGGATTTGCGCGAATGTTTGAAGCGCTACCGTTTGGTCTTCCGATGGTCGTAGAAAAATTCTTTATCTAACTTTTGCTCGTGGGAGTCGGTAGAGCATAATGCTTTTGGTTTCGTCCAAATCGGGCGAAAACTGTAGGAGGAGTATGTTTTGGTGACTGACACAGTTTTTGCGATGTAGCAAAAAATCTATCTATACGCAAATGGGCGTGGCCTATCCCAGAAGATGCAGCTGACTTGTGGGCATCTGTGGATATAAAGTTTTTGACTGTCGGACTTTCGGTGTGGAAGTTATAGCCCCAAACGCGTTTGCCTTTGTTGTAGCGCCACCTAGTGGTTGGCATGTCTGAATTTTTGTGTCTGCGTACACAGCACGGACCTGGATAAGCCCGACAAGTGGCTTGTCTTCAAACTTTATGGTTTGGGCTGCAGCACCACTTTTAGGGGCGCCAAATAATAATAATAACTAGAACTGCAAGCAGTTGTGGACGGGGGCCAAGCCGTCCCGTGCGACTCGGGATCGGGCGTCGTCGTCCGCGGCGCCGGCCCCTCGCTTCACGGAATCCGGGGATGTAAAGTTTTTGAATGTGGGATGTTCGGTTTGGGAGTTATAGACCAAAAGGCGGAAAAATGGTAGAGAAAGATGCTTTGGCGCCCAGTAGAACCAACCATAGGACAATGTCAATTGTCAATGGTGTCAATAGGATGAATCGTTTTGGATTTAGGAGCAGTTTGGTACAAGGTAGCTAATGAGCAAATCTTTGAAGCGCTACCGTTTGGTCTTCCGACGGTCGTAGAGAAATTATTTACTCAACTGTTATTCGTGGGAGTCCATAGAGCATAATGCTTTTGGTTTCGTCCAAATCGGGCAAAAACTGTAGGAGGTGTGTGTTTTGGTGACTGACAAAGTTTTTGTGGTTTTGGCGGCCTCTATGGATGACATTCGCAAAACTGCGTTAGATAGAAAGATGCAGCTCAATGTAACAAACAAGTGGATGTCTAGTTTTTTAATGTGCGATGTGTGGTTGGCGAGTTATGAGCAAAAGCAGATTGTCAGCCTTGACAAAATGGCGGCCGGAGCTAATTGCACAATGTAATGTCAATGGACATGCTAGCATTCCCGCCTTTTTTCTTTGACGAAAAAAAAAAAAATCTAATTGTATTAAAAAGTCCCTTAAACATTACTATTTCTTGGCCATATTTTTTATATAGACTCGGGTATGCCCCTTGATGGTTTCCCGTGAGTTTTAAGTAAATTCCTTTGGTCAATTAGGAGATATAAAATTTCCTCGTTTATGGCGCCACCTTATGGCGAAATTCTCCAAATTTTTTCTTGAACGCAATTAAGGGTAGCCCCAACATATGTTGAAAATTTGGACTTGATCCGACTTATGATTTTGGATTTATGAATTTCTACGTAAAACGTAGCTAATCAACAAATATTTAAAGCGCTACCGTTTGGTCTTCCGATGGTCGTAGAAAAATTCTTTATCTAACTTTTGCTCGTGGGAGTCGGTAGAGCATAATGCTTTTGGTTTCGTCCAAATCGGGCGAAAACTGTAGGAGGAGTATGTTTTGGTGACTGACACAGTTTTTGCGATGTAGCAAAAAATCTATCTATACGCAAATGGGCGTGGCCTATTCCAAAAGATGCAGCTGACTTGTGGGCATCTGTGGATATAAAGTTTTTGACTGTCGGACTTTCGGTGTGGAAGTTATAGCCCCGAACGCGTTGTCCTTTGCTGTAGCGCCACCTAGTGGTTGGCATGTCTGATTTTTTGTGTCTGCGTACACAGCACGGACCTGGATAAGCCCGACAAGTGGCATGTCTTCACACTTTATGGTTTGGGCTGCAGCACCACTTTTTGGGCGGAAGAATAATAATAATAATAATAATAATAATAATAATAATAATAATAATTCCTACTAAATCAATAGGGTTCCATGCCCCGCATTGTCATGGAACCGCGATGCTCTGCATTCCGCGGTCCCTTGCCCTTCTCGGGCTTGGCCCCCTAATAATAACTAGAACTGCAAGCAGTTGTGGACGGGGGCCAAGCCGTCCCGTGCGACTCGGGATCGGGCGTCGTCGTCCGCGGCGCCGGCCCCTCGCTTCACGGAATCCGGGGATGTAAAGTTTTTGAATGTGGGATGTTCGGTTTGGGAGTTATAGACCAAAAGGCGGAAAAATGGTAGAGAAAGATGCTTTGGCGCCCAGTAGAACCAACCATAGGACAATGTCAATTGTCAATGGTGTCAATAGGATGAATCGTTTTGGATTTAGGAGCAGTTTGGTACAAGGTAGCTAATGAGCAAATCTTTGAAGCGCTACCGTTTGGTCTTCCGACGGTCGTAGAGAAATTATTTACTCAACTGTTATTCGTGGGAGTCCATAGAGCATAATGCTTTTGGTTTCGTCCAAATTGGGCAAAAACTGTAGGAGGTGTGTGTTTTGGTGACTGACAAAGTTTTTGTGGTTTTGGCGGCCTCTATGGATGACATTCGCAAAACTGCGTTAGATAGAAAGATGCAGCTCAATGTAACAAACAAGTGGATGTCTAGTTTTTTAATGTGCGATGTGTGGTTGGCGAGTTATGAGCAAAAGCAGATTGTCAGCCTTGACAAAATGGCGGCCGGAGCTAATTGCACAATGTAATGTCAATGGACATGCTAGCATTCCCGCCTTTTTTCTTTGACGAAAAAAAACAAAATCTAATTGTATTAAAAAGTCCCTTAAACATTACTATTTCTTGGCCATATTTTTTATATAGACTCGGGTATGCCCCTTGATGGTTTCCCGTGAGTTTTAAGAAAATTCCTTTGGTCAATTAGGAGATATAAAATTTCCTCGTTTATGGCGACACCTTATGGCGAAATTCTCCAAATTTTTTCTTGAACGCAAATAAGGGTAGCCCCAACATATGTTGAAAATTTGGACTTGATCCGACTTATGATTTTGGATTTATGAATTTCTACGTAAAACGTAGCTAATCAACAAATATTTAAAGCGCTACCGTTTGGTCTTCCGACGGTCGTAGAGAAATTATTTAGTCAACTTTTGTTCGTGGGAGTCCATAGGGCATAATGCTTTTGGTTTCGTCCAAATCGGGCGAAAACTGTAGGAGGAGTATGTTTTGGTGACTGACACAGTTTTTGCGATGTAGCAAAAAATCTATCTATACGCAAATGGGCGTGGCCTATTCCAAAAGATGCAGCTGACTTGTGGGCATCTGTGGATATAAAGTTTTTGACTGTCGGACTTTCGGTGTGGAAGTTATAGCCCCGAACGCGTTGTCCTTTGCTGTAGCGCCACCTAGTGGTTGGCATGTCTGAGTTTTTGTGTCTGCGTACACAGCACGGACCTGGATAAGCCCGACAAGTGGCATGTCTTCACACTTTATGGTTTGGGCTGCAGCACCACTTTTTGGGCGGAAGAATAATAATAATAATAACTAGAACTGCAAGCAGTTGTGGACGGGGGCCAAGCCGTCCCACGCAACTCGGGATCGGGCGTCGTCGTCCGCGGCGCCGGCCCCTCGCTTCACGGCATCCGGGGATGTAAAGTTTTTGAATGTGGGATGTTCGGTGTGGGAGTTATAGACCGAAAGGTGTTTGTTTTGGTGACTGACACAGTTTTTGCGATGTAGCGAAAAAAATTCCCACCCGCAAATGGGCGTGGCCTATCCCAAAAGATGCAGCTGACTTGCGGGCATGTGTGGATATAAAGTTTTTGACTGTGGGATGTTCGGTGTGGAAGTTATAGCCCCAAACACGTTTCCTTTGCTTTTTGTGGTTTTGGCGCCCCCTATGGATGACATGCGCAAAACTGCGTTAGATAGAAAGATGCAGCTCAATGTACCAAACAAGTGGATGTCAAGTTTTTGAATGTGCGATGTTCGGTTGGGGAGTTATGAGCAAATTGAAATTGTCAACCTCTCGACATTTTTGAATTTTCCCGCCAAATAGTTCGAAACAGGAAGTAAAAGTGCAAAACTAATTCGTTTAATAAGTCCGGCATACATAGGAATTTCTTGGCCATATTTTTCGTATAGACTCAGGTATGCCCCATGATAGTGTCCCTTGAGTTTCAAGGAAATCCCTTTTCTTTTTTTTTTTTAAGGGATTTGCGCGAATGTTTGAAGCGCTACCGTTTGGTCTTCCGATGGTCAGAGAAAAATTCTTTATCTAACTTTTGCTCGTGGGAGTCGGTAGAGCATAATGCTTTTGGTTTCGTCCAAATCGGATAAAAACTCTAGGAGGAGTGTGTTTTGGTGACTGACACAGTTTTTGCGATGTAGCGAAAAAAATTCCCACCCGCAAATGGGCGTGGCCTATCCCAAAAGATGCAGCTGACTTGCGGGCATCTGTGGATATAAAGTATTTGACTGTGGGATGTTCGGTGTGGAAGTTATAGCCCCAAACGCGTTTCCTTTGCTTTTTGTGGTTTTGGCGCCCCCTATGGATGACATTCGCAAAACTGCGTTGGATAGAAAGATGCAGCTCAATGTACCAAACAAGTGGATGTCAAGTTTTTGAATGTGCGATGTTCGGTTGGGGAGTTATGAGCAAAATCAAATTGTCTACCTCTCCACTTATTTGAATTTTCCCGCCAAATAGTTTGAAACAGGAAGTGAAAGTGCAAAACTAATTTCTTTAATAAGTCCGGCATACATAGGAATTTCTTGGCCAAGTTTTTTTTTATAGACTCAGGTATGCCTGATGATAGTCTCCCTTGAGTTTCAAGAAAATCCCTTTCATTTTATTTTATTTAGGTATTTGCGCGAATGTTTGAAGCGCTACCGTTTGGTCTTCCGATGGTCGTAGAAAAATTCTTTATTTAACTTTTGCTCGTGGGAGTCGGTAGAGCATAATGCTTTTGGTTTCGTCCAAATCGGATAAAAACTCTAGGAGGAGTGTGTTTTGGTGACTGACACAGTTTTTGCGATGTAGCAAAAAATCTATCTATACGCAAATGGGCGTGGCCTATCCCAGAAGATGCAGCTGACTTGTGGGCATCTGTGGATATAAAGTTTTTGACTGTCGGACTTTCGGTGTGGAAGTTATAGCCCCAAACGCGTTTGCCTTTGTTGTAGCGCCACCTAGTGGTTGGCATGTCTGAATTTTTGTGTCTGCGTACACAGCACGGACCTGGATAAGCCCGACAAGTGGCTTGTCTTCAAACTTTATGGTTTGGGCTGCAGCACCACTTTTAGGGGCGCCAAATAATAACTAGAACTGCAAGCAGTTGTGGACGGGGGCCAAGCCGTCCCGTGCGACTCGGGATCGGGCGTCGTCGTCCGCGGCGCCGGCCCCTCGCTTCACGGCATCCGGGGATGTAAAGTTTTTGAATGTGGGATGTTCGGTTTGGGAGTTATAGACCGAAAGGTGTGTGTTTTGGTGACTGACACAGTTTTTGCGATGTAGCGAAATAATTTCCCATATGCAAATGGGCGTGGCCTATCCCAAAAGATGCAGCTGACTTATGGGCATCTGTGGATATAAAGTTTTTGACTGTGGGATGTTCGGTGTGGAAGTTATAGCCCCAAACGCGTTTCCTTTGCTTTTTGTGGTTTTGGCGCCCCCTATGGATGACATGCGCAAAACTGCGTTAGATAGAAAGATGTAGCTCAATGTACCAAACAAGTGGATGTCAAGTTTTTGAATGTGCGATGTTCGGTTGGGGAGTTATGAGCAAAATCAAACTGTCAACCTTTCCACGTTTTTGAATTTTCCCGCCAAATAGTTCGAAACAGGAAGTGAAAGTGCAAAACTAATTTGTTGAATAAAGCCGGCATACATAGGAATTTCTTTGCCAGATTTTTTGTATAGACTCAGGTATGCCCCATGATAGTGTCCCTTGAGTTTCAAAAGAATCCCTTTTTTTTTTTTTTTTTTCGGGGGGATTTGCGCGAATGTTTGAAGCGCTACCGTTTGGTCTTCCGATGGTCGTAGAAAAATTCTTTATCTAACTTTTGCTCGTGGGAGTCGGTAGAGCATAATGCTTTTGGTTTCGTCCAAATCGGGCGAAAACTGTAGGAGGAGTATGTTTTGGTGACTGACACAGTTTTTGCGATGTAGCAAAAAATCTATCTATACGCAAATGGGCGTGGCCTATTCCAAAAGATGCAGCTGACTTGTGGGCATCTGTGGATATAAAGTTTTTGACTGTCGGACTTTCGGTGTGGAAGTTATAGCCCCGAACGCGTTGTCCTTTGCTGTAGCGCCACCTAGTGGTTGGCATGTCTGATTTTTTGTGTCTGCGTACACAGCACGGACCTGGATAAGCCCGACAAGTGGCATGTCTTCATACTTTATGGTTTGGGCTGCAGCACCACTTTTTGGGCGGAAGAATAATAATAATAATAATAATAATAATAATAATAATAATTCCTACTAAATCAATAGGGTTCCATGCCCCGCATTGTCATGGAACCGCGATGCTCTGCATTCCGCGGTCCCTTGCCCTTCTCGGGCTTGGCCCCCTAATAATAATTCCTACTAAATCAATAGGGTTCCATGCCCCGCATTGTCATGGAACCGCGATGCTCTGCATTCCGCGGTCCCTTGCCCTTCTCGGGCTTGGCCCCCTAATAATTCCTACTAAATCAATAGGGTTCCCTGCCCAGCAGGGCTTGGGAACCGCGTTGCTCTGCATAACGCGGTCCCTTGCCCTTCTCGGGCTTGGCCCCCTAACTAGAACTGCAAGCAGTTGTGGACGGGGGCCAAGCTGTCCCACGCAACTCGGGATCGGGCGTCGTCGTCCGCGGCGCCGGCCCCTCGCTTCACGGCATCCGGGGATGTAAAGTTTTTGAATGTGGGATGTTCGGTGTGGGAGTTATAGACCGAAAGGTGTGTGTTTTGGTGACTGACACAGTTTTTGCGATGTAGCGAAAAAAATTCCCACCCGCAAATGGGCGTGGCCTATCCCAAAAGATGCAGCTGACTTGCGGGCATCTGTGGATATAAAGTTTTTGACTGTGGGATGTTCGGTGTGGAAGTTATAGCCCCAAACGCGTTTCCTTTGCTTTTTGTGGTTTTGGCGCCCCCTATGGATGACTTTCGCAAAACTGCGTTGGATAGAAAGATGCAGCTCAATGTACCAAACAAGTGGATGTCAAGTTTTTGAATGTGCGATGTTTGGTTGGGGAGTTATGAGCAAAATCAAATTGTCTACCTCTCCACTTATTTGAATTTTCCCGCCAAATAGTTCGAAACAGGAAGTGAAAGTGCAAAACTAATTTCTTTAATAAGTCCGGCATACATAGGAATTTCTTGGCCAGGTTTTTTTTTATAGACTCAGGTATGCCTGATGATAGTCTCCCTTGAGTTTCAAGAAAATCCCTTTCATTTTATTTTATTTAGGTATTTGCGCGAATCTTTGAAGCGCTACCGTTTGGTCTTCCGATGGTCGTAGAAAAATTCTTTATATAACTTTTGCTCGTGGGAGTCGGTAGAGCATAATGCTTTTGGTTTCGTCCAAATCGGGCAAAAACTGTAGGAGGAGTATGTTTTGGTGACTGACACAGTTTTTGCGATGTAGCAAAAAATCTATCTATACGCAAATGGGCGTGGCCTATTCCAAAAGATGCAGCTGACTTGTGGGCATCTGTGGATATAAAGTTTTTGACTGTCGGACTTTCGGTGTGGAAGTTATAGCCCCGAACGCGTTGTCCTTTGCTGTAGCGCCACCTAGTGGTTGGCATGTCTGATTTTTTGTGTCTGCGTACACAGCACGGACCTGGATAAGCCCGACAAGTGGCATGTCTTCACACTTTATGGTTTGGGCTGCAGCACCACTTTTTGGGCGGAAGAATAATAATAATAATAATTCCTACTAAATCAATAGGGTTCCATGCCCCGCATTGTCATGGAACCGCGATGCTCTGCATTCCGCGGTCCCTTGCCCTTCTCGGGCTTGGCCCCCTAACTAGAACTGCAAGCAGTTGTGGACGGGGGCCAAGCCGTCCCACGCGACTCGGGATCGGGCGTCGTCGTCCGCGGCGCCGGCCCCTCGCTTCACGGCATCCGGGGATGTAAAGTTTT
This sequence comes from Hyperoplus immaculatus, assembly GCA_949357725.1. Taxonomy (NCBI): domain Eukaryota; kingdom Metazoa; phylum Chordata; class Actinopteri; order Uranoscopiformes; family Ammodytidae; genus Hyperoplus; species Hyperoplus immaculatus. The sequence goes on from OX442369.1 coordinate 23,934,083, forward strand.
TGAATGTGGGATGTTCGGTGTGGGAGTTATAGACCGAAAGGTGTGTGTTTTGGTGACTGACACAGTTTTTGCGATGTAGCGAAAAAAATTCCCACCCGCAAATGGGCGTGGCCTATCCCAAAAGATGCAGCTGACTTGCGGGCATCTGTGGATATAAAGTTTTTGACTGTGGGATGTTCGGTGTGGAAGTTATAGCCCCAAATGCGTTTCCTTTGCTTTTTGTGGTTTTGGCGCCCCCTATGGATGACTTTCGCAAAACTGCGTTGGATAGAAAGATGCAGCTCAATGTACCAAACAAGTGGATGTCAAGTTTTTGAATGTGCGATGTTTGGTTGGGGAGTTATGAGCAAAATCAAATTGTCTACCTCTCCACTTATTTGAATTTTCCCGCCAAATAGTTCGAAACAGGAAGTGAAAGTGCAAAACTAATTTCTTTAATAAGTCCGGCATACATAGGAATTTCTTGGCCAGGTTTTTTTTTATAGACTCAGGTATGCCTGATGATAGTCTCCCTTGAGTTTCAAGAAAATCCCTTTCATTTTATTTTATTTAGGTATTTGCGCGAATCTTTGAAGCGCTACCGTTTGGTCTTCCGATGGTCGTAGAAAAATTCTTTATATAACTTTTGCTCGTGGGAGTCGGTAGAGCATAATGCTTTTGGTTTCGTCCAAATCGGGATAAAACTGTAGGAGGAGTATGTTTTGGTGACTGACACAGTTTTTGCGATGTAGCAAAAAATCTATCTATACGCAAATGGGCGTGGCCTATTCCAAAAGATGCAGCTGACTTGTGGGCATCTGTGGATATAAAGTTTTTGACTGTCGGACTTTCGGTGTGGAAGTTATAGCCCCGAACGCGTTGTCCTTTGCTGTAGCGCCACCTAGTGGTTGGCATGTCTGATTTTTTGTGTCTGCGTACACAGCACGGACCTGGATAAGCCCGACAAGTGGCATGTCTTCACACTTTATGGTTTGGGCTGCAGCACCACTTTTTGGGCGGAAGAATAATAATAATAACTAGAACTGCAAGCAGTTGTGGACGGGGGCCAAGCCGTCCCACGCAACTCGGGATCGGGCGTCGTCGTCCGCGGCGCCGGCCCCTCACTTCACGGCATCCGGGGATGTAAAGTTTTTGAATGTGGGATGTTCGGTGTGGGAGTTATAGACCGAAAGGTGTGTGTTTTGGTGACTGACACAGTTTTTGCGATGTAGCGAAAAAAATTCCCACCCGCAAATGGGCGTGGCCTATCCCAAAAGATGCAGCTGACTTGCGGGCATCTGTGGATATAAAGTTTTTGACTGTGGGATGTTCGGTGTGGAAGTTATAGCCCCAAACGCGTTTCCTTTGCTTTTTGTGGTTTTGGCGCCCCCTATGGATGACTTTCGCAAAACTGCGTTGGATAGAAAGATGCAGCTCAATGTACCAAACAAGTGGATGTCAAGTTTTTGAATGTGCGATGTTTGGTTGGGGAGTTATGAGCAAAATCAAATTGTCTACCTCTCCACTTATTTGAATTTTCCCGCCAAATAGTTCGAAACAGGAAGTGAAAGTGCAAAACTAATTTCTTTAATAAGTCCGGCATACATAGGAATTTCTTGGCCAGATTTTTTTTGTAGACTCAGGTATGCCTCATGATAGTCTCCCTTGAGTTTCAAGAAAATCCCTTTTATTTTATTTTTTTTAGGTATTTGCGCGAATCTTTAAAGCGCTACCGTTTGATCTTCCGATGGTCGTAGAACAATTCTTTATATAACTTTTGCTCGTGGGAGTCGGTAGAGCATAATGCTTTTGGTTTCGTCAAAATCGGGCGAAAACTGTAGGAGGAGTATGTTTTGGTGACTGACACAGTTTTTGCGATGTAGCGAAAATTCTATATATACGCAAATGGGCGTGGCCTATCTCAAAAGATGCAGCTGACTTGTGGGCATCTGTGGATATGAAGTTTTTGACTGTCGGACTTTCGGTGTGGGAGTTATAGCCCCAAACGCGTTTTCCTTTGCTGTAGCGCCACCTAGTGGTTGGCATGTCTGATTTTTTGTGTCTGCGTACACAGCACGGACCTGGATAAGCCCGACAAGTGGCATGTCTTCACACTTTATGGTTTGGGCTGCAGCACCACTTTTTGGGCGGAAGAATAATAATAATAATAATAATTCCTACTAAATCAATAGGGTTCCATGCCCCGCATTGTCATGGAACCGCGATGCTCTGCATTCCGCGGTCCCTTGCCCTTCTCGGGCTTGGCCCCCTAATAATTCCTACTAAATCAATAGGGTTCCATGCCCCGCATTGTCATGGAACCGCGATGCTCTGCATTCCGCGGTCCCTTGCCCTTCTCGGGCTTGGCCCCCTAACAAGCATGTGCCCCTAAAAAAACATAGAGTAAAAAATAGATCAAACCCCTGGTTTACAAGTGAACTGTCTGATTTATTTTCCAAGAGAAATAAAGCATGGTCTGTAGCTAGACGCTCTGGAGATAATACCAATTGGACAATTTTTAGACACCTTAGGAATAAGTGCACAGACATGGTCAGGAAAGCCAAATCTGAATACTACCTTGAATTAATCTCAAACTGCTACTCTAACCCTGCACTATTTTGGAAAGCTGTGAACTATAATAAAAACAATTCTAGCACAGTTCCCACTCAGATCAAATTAAATGGTCACACTCTCAATGATCAAAAAGAGATTGGCTTAGCTTTTAATAAACATTTTGTAGCTGCTGGTCAACTCTTTCAGAATGGAGGATATAGGCCTTCTACCACCAGTAGTAACGTACCACCTGTCTCTCAAACTCCTCTTTTCAGCCTTGATCTTCTTCCCACAAGTGTTGTTGTAGATGCGCTCCTCGCCATCAACCCCAAGAAGTACATGGGAGAGGACAATTTGGACCCGTTTTCAATCAAGCTCTCTACACATATAATATCAAATCAAATTACCCATATTTTTAATCTTTCCATCTCCTCTGGAATAGTTCCTAAAATTTGGAAAAAAGCTCATGTAATTCCTTTACATAAAGGTGGTGACAAAAATAATCTTAATAACTACAGGCCAATTTCCAAACTCCCATGCCTCGCAAAAATTCTAGAATCACTTATTAATAATCAGTTAAAAACATTTCTAACTAGTGCTTCCATTTTGAGCCCATTCCAATCTGGTTTTAGGGCAGGTCACAGTACTGTCTCTACTGTGACTTTGGTTGTAGACAACATTGTTACAGCATTAGACAAGAAAAAGCACTGTGCAGCACTTTTTATTGATCTTTCAAAGGCCTTTGATACTGTTGACCACCATTTGCTTTTACAGAGGCTGCATGACATTGGCTTTGATCAGTCTGCATGTAGCTGGTTTAGGGACTATCTCTCTGATAGACAGCAGTCAGTTAAACTGGGAAGATACCAGTCTGAGTTTTTAACTGTTACAAATGGTGTCCCACAGGGCTCAATTTTAGGACCAGTTCTTTTCACAATTTATATAAATAACATTGTTTCATCGCTAAAAAACTGTCATGCCCATCTATACGCTGACGACACAGTACTGTATTGCATTTCCGATTCGGTGCACCAATCTATTGAGAACCTACAAAGCTCTTTTAACACCCTGCAGGACTGTCTAGTGGACCTCAGGCTTGTTCTTAATGCAGACAAAACCAAATATATGTGTTTCTCCAGAGCAAAAACTACACATTTTAATGATCTTATTATTCACTCAAATAATGGATCTCATATTGAAAGAGTCACTGAATATAAATATCTTGGCATCTGGATAGATGAAAAACTCTCTTTTACATTTCACATAAAAAATCTTGTCTGTCGTCTGCGACAAAAGATTGGATATTTTTATAGGAATAAAGCCACCTTCCCGTTGTTCAGTAGGAAAAGGATTATTGAGGCAGTTTTTATGTCTGTCCTTGATTACGGTGATATGGTCTACCGGCATGCATCACATTCATGTCTTAAACTCCTAGACTCAGTTTTTCACTCTGCTTTAAGGTTCATCACAGGAGATGCTTATGACACACACCATTGTGGTTGGGTGGTCCTCCCTTAAAGAGAGACGTGATGCACATTGGCATGTTTTTATTTACAAAGCCTTGACTGGGAAGCTTCCTCGTTATTTAACAGAAATGCTGCTTGTTTCAGATGGGCTTTATCAGACCCGCTCCACTGACATGCTTATGCTTTATGTCCCACAAGCCCGGTCTGAGCTGGGAAAGACAGCTTTTAGCTTCAGTGCACCTGACTCCTGGAACAACTTACAGCTAAAAATTAAACTAAATACATTCATATCCTTTGGCCAATTTAAACAGACTATCTTGGATCTGCCAAACTCTACTTGTAACTGTTTTAATTAGACTATATTGTACTTTATGCCTTTTAATTGCTGCCACTCTTTCCCACTCTGTAAATGTTTCAATCGTTTTGTTTTCTCTTCTCTTCACTTGTTGTGTATTTGATGTATTTGCATTGAATATTTTGTTTGTATTGTTGTTTTGAATTTGTTTTTACTCGACGTCATTGTAAATGAGGGTCACCCCTCAATTGGTCTCTCGAGGTTAAATAAAAGTTAAATGAAATAAATGAAAATGAATGAAAGCCTGTGATTGGGAGTCGGTCTGTGGCTTTGGCAACACACTACAGCTGGCTATCAATGACGGGTTCAAGGCTTTCCAGATCATGGAGCGCATGATCGGAGCGTGCAGCAAGCTGGTTGCACATTTTCATCACAGCACAACTGCTATGCAAGCACTTGCTGAGAAGCAAAAGCAGATGCGTCAAATAACATGCACTTATATTACAGTGCTGCAAGACCCGATGGAATTCTGGAATGTTTGAGCGGATGACAGAACAATGGTGGGATGTCTGCAATGTGCTGTCAGACCGCTCTGTCACCAAAACTGCAGATGCGCGCAACCTCAAGTTAAACGATGACTACTGGAGACTCATGGAGGAGATGGATCCTGTCCTGAAGGCATTGGCGATGGCCACAACAGTGAGGACGCTGTCTCACTTTCAGTGGTCTACCCGATGGTGTGCGGCCTGAAGAATAAACATTTGCAGCCATCAGGTGGTGATGACAAAGTTGCAACTTATGTCAACACTGTGCGAGAATCACTGGCCAAAAAGTTCCTCCCGTGGGACACTACAGTATGACCGCATCAAAGCTTGCATGCTGTTGAGGCTGCAGTCCCCCGACACAAGAAGCTCAGGTTTCTGTCACTTGTGGCAAAGACCCACATGGAGGCAGTTTTGGAAGATGAAAAGGAAAGGCAAAGGGCAAGACAAGGAGAGCGGGGATGATGTTATAGGTTCAAAACAACCAAAGAAAAGTAGTGCCATGGCCTTCCTTTTAGCTGTGTCAGAGTTAGAGAGGTAACTCTCCCTCCCTGCATGTCACCTTGACACAGACCCCCTTTGCATGGTGGAAAACCAATGAACAGCAATATCCCGTTATGTCCAGTCTTGCCAAAAGGTTTCTGAGCATTCCAGCGACTTCGGTGCCTTCAGAGAGTTTTCTTTGCTGCAGGCTACCGGTAGCCTGGCTCCGCCCGCCTACCTACTTCCGCCCAAATGTAATTTTCCCTTCAGTAGTCAGTCTTGGGCTGGGGTGTATTAGTGGGATCCTGCTCGAACAGAATTCTGAGTGTCCAATCAGCGAACAGAGCGAGTGGCTGAGAACGGTGACATCGAAGTCGCGCTCCAGTTTCAGTTGAATGCTGCGTTCCTTTATACTCGGAACTCGGAAATGTCCGACTTGGTAGTTCCGAGTTCCGACCTGTCAGTGCATGTGCTCGGGAAAGTGTGGACGGTTACAACGTTTCTCATCCAAATTACTAAACGTTAGGCAAGTTACTGTTGCCAGGTACCGGTAGATCCATAGACTACAATATGTAGTAAAGTCGGAAATTTCAGAGTTCCCAGTAAAACTGGAACGCACCGTCAGAAGCCGGCTAATGAAATACGTCACGACCAAACGTTATGCGATTGATTGGCTGATCCAGAGAGGCACTGGGCAGACCCAATAGTTTTAAACTTCAATAGACACCCGCCTCCAAGTGAGTGAACGTTTGCCAAATAGAGCAGTTCCAGACCTTCTGTACAAATTAAATGAAGTACGATGGTCTGGTAGCACCAGGCTAGGCTACTGGTGTCCAAGCTCTCGTCTTCTTCCCGATAACGTGAATATGCTGATATTCCTTAACAAGAATCTGACCAGGTAATTCATTAAGCTATTATTCAGGTTATTCCCATTATTAGTATGGGATTATCCTAATTGTTTTATTTGTTATTCTTGGCCATTTATAAAAGCTTACAGACTTTTATTATTTGTTTTCCAGGCCATGCAACGATAACGAAAAGACAGCTGTAGAAAATGAATGAGATTTTTACTTCCGGAACCGCACTGTTGAGTCCTATATTGTCCAGCCCTTCTCTCACTCACTCACTCACTCACTCACTCACTCACTCACTCACTCACTCACTCACTCACTCACTCTCACACACACACACACACACACACACTGTATTTACAGAGCAACACAGCATGCACACTCAGCTTGAACTGCAGTGACCTTCATCAAGCTGAGCAGCAGTCTGCCATTCCTCATTGCACAGCACCACAGCCAGTCACTGAGAGTCAGCCTATTCCAGCAGAATAATGTTAATCTGTTATTCAAGTGGAACACTGTCCCATTTCTCACATCTCTCATACGTAATGTTGGCCTTTCCTCCAGGCAAACCCCACTGTTAGCCTTTAAAATACACACAACTGTGTGGCTCTGCAACAACATCTCTGGGGTAAAATGTGTACACTGCAGCTTGCACATTCAACAGCTGATTCAGGCCAACGACTGAAACCGGCCACTGTTGATTTATATTATAATTCCTGCTTTTTCTAAATACAAATGTATTGGGGTCATTTTGACCCCAGTCAATTCCGCCTATGTAGTTTTAAAGCAGAAGTAAGTGATATGTTTTTGTTTAATACGCGTTCAATCACTCTATATTCATATAGCAATCACTTAAACAGTATGCACAGTTATTATCACAAGTCTCCCAGTCATTCAGCTTGGCAGTAATTGTAATTGAGTACTATAAAGAGGCGGGTCTCTGTGCCTGTGAACGATGACTCGCTGCTCTCCATCACGTCACTATCTGACGAAGACTGCTGCGTGTTCATCTTGTGGTGATGTAGGGACGAGGGAGGGGACTGCTAACTGCTGTCCCTGACAGGAAGTTAGCTAAAAGGACCATATCACCTACTTCTCCTTTAATAAATTACGTATTTATTGAGTTAATCTTTGCAAATTAACTTTTACTCTTATAAAATGATAATCTGTTGGTTTTCTCTCAGATGGCATTATTTACATAACTAATAATAGTGTATATATTTATAGAAGTATATATAATGTTTTATTTTTCTTTGATTGTGGTTTCTAGTAGTATTTCTTGCCTGGTGTCATACTGACTCCGGCCGGTAGTCCATGTTTGTAAAATACGTTGGTAGGATGAGGGTTAATGGCTTAACTGCGGCGCACCAACGTCTCCGGACAACACACGTTTTGGAAACACTGCCATACTGATATGAACATGTCATTAGATAAAATATCCCAGCTTTAATAACTGAGCATATTTTAGAACAATGACGTGCGCCAGTTTCAGTTGTAGTCAGAGGTCGGCGCATGACATACGCACGGCCAAACGTTATGCGATTGGTTGGCAGATCCAGAGTGGCACTTCAACAGACACCCGCCTCCAAGTGAGTGAACGTTTGTCAATAGAGCAGTTCCAGACCTTCTGTACAAATGAAATGAAGTACGATGGTCTGGTAGGACCAGGCTAACATTTAGCTGTGTATTTGACTACAACTTGTCTGTTCTCCTTTACAACCATCTCCAACGGCCATTATCTCAACATTAGTTTTTTTAACACTCTGACCCAAAAATCTCAACTTCAGAAGCAACTAAATGTTCAATAATCAGTCTAAGCACTATTCTGGAGGTTATAACAGAGGGATTTTTTTCTTAAAACATAGTGAAAATGCATTTGTAAGACCTGTTAGATAGTGGGTTTTTTAATATAAAATGAAAAAAGGCTGCATCCAAAATCTGATCTGTAAAAACTTTGGACACCAATATGTTGTAAAAATCATTAACTCTGGCTATATCAAACATCTAGATGTTCTTTGTTTAAAGAGATGCTTATGTAGGCCTACGTATAATTAGTTAGATATTCTGACAACAGGCTTACAACAGTGCATTCATTTAAAGTTCTTTGACACACTGGTGCACACCCATCCCGTGTCAGCCGTTCACGAGCGGCTACACAGGTGACGCAAGGAAGGAGGGGGGGGGGGGGTGTTCTTACCTTGGACAGCTCCAGGAGTTTGTGCAGTGTGTCTCTGGAGTCTCGGCCGGCTAAACAGCAGCAACAGAAGGCACCTAAATGCACCTCCTTAAAAAAAACAAGGTCCTTGGCTACAGCTATATCACATACACGGGGGTTACACCGGCTGTGCTATTTATCTTACAGCTTTATCCCCTCACACTTTTCCGCATCCTCGTTGTTTAAATTAACCGGATCCCTGGTGGTGCATGAATGAAGCTGCGGTCCCGCTGCCAAGACGCATGCGCGGTTCAGGTCGCTCTCTATCGGCTTGAGTTGAATGCTACTTTCAAGTAATGTCGGAAATAAACAAACAGAGAAATGAACCCAACAATAAATAAATAAATACATAGAATAGAATAGAATAGAATAGAATAGAATAGAATCAAATGTTTTAGAAGAAGTAAAAACGATAGGAATAAAGAAATTAAAAACAAATATTTTATTTATGTTGGACTGGCAAGGGTAGGCTCTTTGATAATGTATCTGAGTTGTTAGACATAAACTACTGCATTGCATTCTACAAAGAGGTCTTGTGTTATTTAGCTCACCCAAATTGATATAAATGGAATGGACAAAATATCAGAAAAGCACCTGCCAGTTTAACACAACGCAATTCAGCAGCAGCTACCTGCATAATGACAAGGTGCACAGACCAAAGTTACTTTTAGCTTCTTACACAAAGCTACTGACCCTATTGTTTGAGCCATAGCTCATTTCAAAATATAATTATTTCCCGTTTTGATAACTTTTCCTTTCTGACAAGCAGGTCTTTTCTATTTAAAAGTAGAAGGCAATGTTTGGTCTAAAAAATGTTCCAAGTGTACTTGACATTCATTATGTTTTTTTAGTAAAATAGGCTACATTTGCTTCTCTTACTTCCATTTACACAAATTTCACCTAATAATCTTTGACATGCCACAGGATGTCTTTTGACTTGGAGGTTTTCCGATGTCTGAGCCAAGAGAGTGGACCATGAAGGCAACGCTACTCCTATCTGTGTCTGTTCCAGCATCAGTAACAAGAGTCCTATTCACTAACACTGACTTAATGTGCAGGTGGTGTCCACTTACCATGAGTACATTGGCAAGCAGCTAGTGTGTCAAAGCTGAGATGTTAAAGCTCACTGGCTCTGTGACTGTTCAAAAGTATTAACCACGACACAATCACAGTGTTTTGAATGCAGATACTAATACTATATTGACATGACCCCCCAGCCCCAGCACTTGGCCCAGGCCCATCCGCTGGTCTGGCACCTGGCCCTACAGGTAAACGAGAAGTTGCATTTGTTGGCATGGTTGTCAATGTAAAAAAATATTGGGGTTACGTTCCCTTTGTGTATGATTTTATTTAACAAATAACATTTCCATTCATCTCTTCCAAAGTTTACGATAGTCCCACAATACGCTCTTTTTCAGAGACCGCATGAGATGTGTAAGCCTATCAATGATACAAAATCATTGGTAGGTATCAAAAATGTAGTTTTTTAATTATTAGTAGCCTAAATACATTCTCTAATCAACCAGTCCAACCCATGGACATATAAAGAAATGGACACCGTATTGAAACATGGCGCCCATTCATTCCTATGAAAGCTGCTCATTGGCGCAAAAAAGCAACAAGGAAGCGGCCATACTGCTCTCATGTGAGCCAGGCACGCCTTTTTGTATGACATAGCGGCACCATGGACCCATGCCTCCTCCCTCGAAAACCAACTGAAAGCCGTTAAAAGCCGTTGGGCTAATAAAACGCTTGAGGTGGCGTTTTGAAATGAAAAAACTTCAGTTTTATTAGTAAATGGTCTAAAGATAGGTATGAGCCTATGATTGATATCCAGAAAAAATTTGCGGAGACACAATCTTGTTCGCCGCTTGTATTGTGTGGACGGGGGAAATCTGCCTCTGGGCTCATAGGAAAATAAGCTCCCATTCACAGCATGCAGTACCAATGGGTTGGCCACTAGTCCATGCTGGCTGCTCGGAGAAGGCACAATCCTGGGGGCCTGGTCCAACCCTAGCCTGGTGCTACCAGACCATCGTACTTCATTGGGAAAATAAAATTTGGCCGGAAGTAGGCGGGCGGAGCCAGGCTAGTCCAACCCAGGGGAGAAGCACTGTATCATTACAAACACTTGTGGACGTGAAGTCATAGCCACAGTCATAGTTAGCCTATAAGTCATTTCATTTGACATACGATATAGGCCTATCATAATTGTTCATGGACATATGAAACGTAACGTAATGTAACGTTGCAGCTTCCGGATTGTTGTTTGAGGATTCAAACAATCAGAGCATCAATGCTGGATAGATATCAATTTGGGGTTCTCGCCCTTAACTCTGGTGTGTTTCATTTCTCCGGCAGTAAGATGTTAGCTGTCAGTTTATCCTCCTCACAAGTGCGCATGCGCTCTCTCGTACTCCTCGCCCCCTCCCTCGCTCGGTTAGTGTGGCTCCGTTCTCCACCTGACAGCTCATCGGAGGCATGCAGAGCGCTGAGCCCTGGGCTTGTCACTGGCACAGATAAAGGGCCGTGCGGGGTCTGGGCTGCTGGAGACTGTCCGCCTTTTGTCGCGAGCATCCTGCCTATACACACAGCGGCATGGAGCGCTCCTGATCCCGGGGAGATCAGCCACAACTGTCCGCTCGCGTCTCATCTTCGATCTGTTTGGATATCTGGAGGCCCGATCATGTCTGCGAGAGAGAAGGGGACCCTGACCAAAGACAGCGTCAGCCTGCTGCCCTGTTTCTATTTCGTAGAGGTGGGTTGATGCTGCTGCTGCTGCACGCTTTTGATTCAGAGCCGCTCTGTATCTAACAATACTACTGCATATTGAGGATAGAATATAGTCTCATGTGGTCGCGCATATCTCTCCACATAGATCCATCACTTTATTCCTATGGAGAGGGGCACATTATGACGAGCGTAATATGACTGACACTCTATAAATATATGCAGTTCAAAAATAATGAAAGATAAAAATGCGGCATTGAGCAAATGTGCATAGTGCGTCTAATTTACTTCCACTAAAGCCGACATGATACATCACATCATTCTATTCTATTACCTGTTTAATGTAGCCACCTGTACTCATAATCTAAAACGATTGCATTTATTATAGGATAAAGGAATTCATTTTTGCATTATTCTATCTGCATGCTGCTTCGATGCATAGCCTATTCCTACATAGCCTAACCAAAAAATGCTGTCAGCTGTTCCCACAGTAAAGCAATGGTATGGTGACAGTTAGGCAAACACATTGTATACATTCACATATACAGTATAGAAATGTGTCTATTGAACATGGCAGTGAGAAGTGGACACACGTTTTGATAAATTCAAGTTTTTGGAATTATTATTATAGTTTTGGATTACGCCCTTGATTATTACAAGTCCTTGCAATCACATATTCAAAAAACTATAATTTCATCATTTGCAATATTCATGGTTCAGTACATTACATGCTGTAACTGATTTTACCTCAAAAACCGACTTATGAATATTATGTGCACAATACATTGTTATGCCTACATGATGAGGACATTTCAATTGAGTGAATGCCAGATATAAACTGTCCAGTAGCTTTAAATCAGTTTTATGGTTAGTTACAGGCTAGTGCAGGCATGATGGATGTGGATGAGGGGCTTCCTAAATGGCAACAGTGAATTTGTATTACGTGAATAAAAAAGAATGACGATACTAAAACGTTGATGTGCAAAATTTGCATTGGGCTTGTGCTTACTGTCACTGGTTCCCCACACTTTATGCATGCTCTAATTCACCACTGGCCCGTGGCTTTCCAATCAAACTGGCATCATGTATTATGGAGTTGTTGCCTCTAATCCTCTATGATGGATGCATGCTAAAATGATCGCATCATGTCCTTGCTTTTCCTCTCACTCGGATAAGGGGCTTTCCCTTTGATTAGGTTTTGTTAAGTGGAATCTTAACACGTTAATTGCAATGCAACTGTTAATACAGTGTATGTGCCTGAACTAGAAATGTCACCTCTTGAGCCTTTCAAATTACTAAAGCTGTTATCATCGGAACAGTCCTCCTATTTTTCTTCTTTTATATAAATAGCATGGAAGCATTTTAAACTAGGTCAATGCTGAAAAAACTTTAGTTCTATTCAGTGAACTCCCATGCTTGTGCCTATAATTAGGCTCGCTCAGGCTCATGCCCTGAATGTGTGTCAGTGGCTGGTTTTTTTGCAGAGAGATGAGGTGGCAATAGTCTGCCCACTGCTCTTCTGTGAAAATCAGTGTCCCCAATCCTCATATATCCGTCCTCCTCTGAGAGATCTCTCTCTACTTATGCAATCGCAACTCGTGGTGCAGCTTTTCTTCACCTGTCATTTGAATTGTAAAGTGCTGAGAGCTTTTAGAGTCAAAATGAAACTGATCTCACACCAGACCTAAATGTAATTGTGTCCATGCCATAATAAGTTATTTGCTCTATACACAACTACATCCACAGTCAGATACACACACCATAGTGAATTCTCAAATTGAGCAGTTTAATTACTTTCATATCTTTGAGAAGGCAATAAAATCTCTACACAAGACCCTGAAACAGTTTACAATATCACATGTTGTGTGAGAATGCACACAGGTCTGGTGTTGGCCTCCATTAATGTCATGTGGAGTGGACTGTTGAGACAGTAAAGTCAAGCCAATCATTTACATTGTCGGACAACCCGAGAAGATTGTATGGTTGCAGAGTTGTTGTGATGTTGTGAATGTTAAAATACTGTGCATTGAAATGATAGCTTATTCAATTTGGATTGTATTAGCATGAGAAACAGATTTTAACTGATGTGAGATGTGGCAATCTACAGTATACAGTGTTTCCCCCAGGAAATGTCTTAGTGAAGGTGGTCACTGCCCAGGGGCAAAGGAGGTGCAGCGCTTTATATTTGGGGGGTATTTTGCTCAAAGATGCCAATACGCACTAAAGAAACAAACTACTGTTTATTGGAATACAGAAATACAACACACACTGACCTTACAGTTGTGCAATTTTGTTTGCTATGTGCAGGTACAAATTTTGTGCAAACATGCAGACAGTACAAAATACAATTAAAGAAAACTTCTACTGTTTTGGTGCAATAATATGCAGACACACTTAATACAAATAATACACTCAGGATGTATTGGCCTTTGCAGCATTGAGTTGTATCTTCTTTTTTTTAATCTTAGTCTTTTGTGATTTTCCTAGGGTTTCTAGTGCTAGAAAGAGGGAGAAAGAAAATCCCCCAAAACATCTTGCTACTAATGGCTTGATGTCTTGACGTGAAGTCCCTCAAACTTGTTGTACTCAAATGCAGTTTCGGTTCACAAAGTGCAACAGTTATGGCATTCTGAACTTCACAGACACATTCATCAATTGCCATTAAATTCACTCGAAATGGACAAGAAGGTCAAGTTGATCCATCTCTGCCTGATGTGCCTACCTCACATTTAGGATAAAAGTAAAAGACTAATAAAATGACTGTTATCCCATTACTAATTATGTGCCAGTATTGTTAAACTCAAATTCCCTCTATGGTTTTGAGGAGCAGCTGCAGATATAATGTGTTTGTTCCAGTGTAAGAGGCAGGCTGCTCTACTTTAGTTTGGACTAAGTGGTGAAGTGCACTGTGAAGCCTCAGGGTGTTATTCCTCTAAAGTGAAACAAATGGAAGCATAAAGAGGGATGAACAACCGCTTTGTTTAAAACTGGGGAAAAACCAAAGATTAAATCACACGTGTGATTGTAGGCGGGGACACGACCATTAGCCTGAGAAGGCTGATGAAGAGTGCCATAGAAAAGGTACTATTACTTTACGATTGTCCACTCACTGAGCTATTGTGTTATAGATAGATAGATAGATATATAGATAGATAGATAGATAGATAGATAGATAGATAGATAGATAGATAGATAGATAGATAGATAGATAGATAGATAGATAGATAGATAGATAGATAGATACTTCTTGTTGTAAGAAGTGCCAAAGCTCCATCAGATATGCATGTAGTCTAAAGGCCCATGTACCAATTGTGCAATAAATCCATTGCCCTACAGTCCTGTACAGTTACATGCGTTAGTAGATAAGAATTCTGGGTTTCACCATGTGTGTTGCTACAGTGTGGTATTAGTAATGTCTTCTGTGCTGTTGAAAGTTGAGGTACCCGGAACTTTATAGGCGAAAAACTGAAACCGAAACGCTCCCCTGCCCTCAATAACTCTGGACTTTTGAGTTCTTGGGGGCAGGGCAGTTAGAAGTCTAATCACAAAAACAAGAAGCCTTAGCTTCAAGGCAGGACCCGTGCAGCAGTCTTCTTTTATGTCCCATCCTAGTTGAACTCAATAAAAGTTCTCCCAAATCATATAGTTGGATAAAAAATTTAGTCTGAAAGATGCAGCCTAGCTTTTGCAATGATGCTTTTAATTAGCAGCTGGGATCCTAAACTATCAGGATCATAGCAGGCTTTGGTAAACCCACGTCAGATGACTCCGGAGCAGGCAGACACATGAAGGGAAGGAAGGAAGGACATTGCCAGAGATCTAGTCATGGCATGAAAGGAAAGGCAGACAGTAGGACAGACCAGTATGATATGTACCATTGATAGAAAAGACTTTGGGTTTGATGGACACGGAGAGAATGAAGGCAATGCAAAGAGTCTGAGGCACCAAGAGGAGGCTGGCAGTGGGTGTTAGGAGATGTAGGGCAATGGAGCATCTGTGTTGAGCGGAACCCTCCCAGGGGAGCCCAGGCTTTTCACAGAAGATACTGTAAGGAATACTAAGACATTCTGCTCTGTGATTTACTAGCCTGCCATTCCTTTCATTCTGACTGCACTGTTTGCTCTATGAGCCTTCAGTAGAGCAAACAGTGCAAAAAAAATAAAAAAATTGAGAAACTGCAACTCGTACAAAACGCAGCCGCCAGAATTTTAACAAAAACAAGGCTGAGAAATCACATTACTCCAGTTTTAGCTTCACTTCACTGGCTCCCTGTAGCATTCCGGATTGATTTTTAAATTATTTTACTTGTTTTAAAAGCACTAAATGGTTTAGCACCTTTGTACTTATCTGACTGCTTGTCTGTATATGTTCCAACTCGACCTCTCAGATCCTCTGGCACCGGCCTGCTTAATATACCACAAATGAAAGGAAAACGGTATGGTGAAGCAGCGTTCAGTTTTTATGCACCAACGGCCTGGAACAAACTTCCCCTACACATAAAAACAGCAACGTCTTGTTGATAGTTTTAAGAAGCAGCTCAAAACGCATCTTTATGCTGCTTCTTTTAATTAATTCCCGTTTATTTATTTTGTCGTTTCTTATGGTTTTTATCATATTTGTTTTATGCATTTAACATTTTGTCCTTTTTTAACTTTTTATGCTTTTTTTAATGGTTTTTATTTTTATTTGTTTTATGCATTTAACATTTTCAATAAGGTAAGGTCTGACTAGCATTTTATGCATTTTAATTTTTTAATTTTTATGTTTTTATGTTTATTTTATCTTTTGCTCTTTGGTTTATTGCCTGTGATAAATGTGTTTTGTTTTATATTTTCCTTTATTTTGTGACTGTAAAGCACTCTGAGCTGCATTTTATGTATGAAGGGTGCTATACAAATAAAGATTATTATTATTATTATTATTATTACTCATCACTGTCAAGTGAGTTAGTTTATTAGGAAGCCGGTCAAACAGTCAATTCAGTAAATTAATCAACTAGTAGGAACAAGCCAGTCAATAAGAAGCACCGTGTTGCACCAAATGAAGGCAGATTATCCAGAATGTCTGCCCGAGGCCGAGCCCTGAGCTTGAAACATCGGCTTGGTTCTAAATCGCATACATCCTTTTTTTCTATTCTACATACTACAGCTGAGCATAAAAATAATGTTGTTAGCATGCAATATGCTACAATTGGGACATACTTTTACTTTTTTATTTCATCATAACATTGCACCTTGATCTTTTATAACTATCGCATCCCTGGTTGTTTCATATGGAGACTCTGTTGATGTGACGTCACTTACGGTGCCCACTGTGGGTCAGAATCAGCCCAAATAGCATGCTGATTTCAACACTAAAAAAATCTCGACCGGATGTAGTAGGCCTCTTAATATTTTTGATCATACTTAATCTGACCACAAGAATTGGCCTTACTAAATAGCATAAATTATGGGTAATGGAATGCAGGGATGTTCTCTCTGAATGCTGTCCATCAGCTGCTTATGTGCGTCTTTGTGATTTGTGCGTCATGTTGATTTCTTAGCTTCGGGCTTACATGTTTCAATTTTTCCAATCATTGCTTTACATTACATATGATAATATGAAGGACTTGGGAAAGGCTTTAATTTAGCTCTTGTTGTCCTTCTCAGTGCACAATGAAAGGACCTCAAAATGATCAAGCAAGGCAGAGGGGCTGCAATGTAGATAAGGCTCACCGGTGACATGACCAATCTGTATGATATGTTTTCATTCATTTTGGTTGTGAAGAAAGTTTAAATTTGTTTCTCACATACCCTCAGGGTACTTCAGTGTGTTGACTAGTAGAAGGTTTCAATGCAGATGTCATGGTTTTGAAAAGAACTCTGGGGTTTGACAATTTGTTGTTATGATGTTGGAGAAATAGGAGTTCCTGCCTTCTTTAACTTCATTGATATAGGTTGCCATTAGTTCCACCAGACTGTCCTTTTCCCATTTCAGTTATCCGCATTTCAGTTGTCTGTATTTTGTCTTAATTTATCTCGTTTTGTTAGTAGGTATAGGTGTCTGGCAGGTTTGGTTCGATTTTTGCAGGCGCTATGGAAATAAATATAGCTTTGGATGTAATGTTGAAGGTATTGAGTTCATCCTCTATTGACACAATAGGCTTTTGGTTATTGCTATAGTATGTGTTGATATCAATGTACAGAAGGTCCTGAAGTGCTGTAATTGGCAAACGTTCACTCACTTGGAGGCGGGTGTCTGTTGAAGTTTAAAACTATTGGATCTGCCCAGTGCCACTCTGGATTAGCCAACCAATCGCATAACGTTTGGTCGTCACGTGTGTCATGAGCCGGCTTCTGACGGTGCGTTCCAGTTGTACAGGGAGCTCGGAAATTTCCGACTTCACTACCTATTGTGGTCTATTGATCTACCGGTACCAGGCAACGGTAACTTGCTAGAGCCTAAAGTTTAGTTATTTGGACGAGAAAGGTTTTAGGCGTCCATACTTTCGCGAGCAGATGCACTGGAACATAGACAGGTCGGAACTCGGAACTACCAAATCGGAAATCTCAGAGTATAAAGCAGGGGTGTCCAAACTACGGCCCGCGGGCCAACTGCGGCCCGCTTTTTACTGGCCCGCGGCCGATTTTAAAAATATAATGTAATATGGCCCTTTGAAAAAAAAAATAATGTTTTTTTTTTTTTTTTTGCACTTCTTAGTTAACCCAATAGTGCAGGGGTGTCAAAAATTATTGATTGGCCCGTGGAACATTTAAAAAATATAATGTAATATATTTAATTTTTTAATTTTTAATTTTTAAATAATTTAAATGCACTCATTATATTACAGAGAAATATGTCCCATAAAAGAAAAAGAGCACCAACCATCCCAGAGGACCCTGCATAATATTTTATTTTAAATTAATATTATTATGGAAAATCCATGTGTCCTTCTCCAATAGCTTTTAATTCATCTGACACAGCGTCTCCATTTTTTTTCATACAAAATTCGTCAGCTTTAGCCTCTTAATTTCCCTCTCAAAGTGCACCAGATTCATGCATTTCACTTTAAAAACTTTTAAAAAATCTCCCGGGGGGGTCATACCCCCAGACCCCCCTTGGAGGGGCGGGATCTCGGCTGGCTACTATTTTCACCCAGCTGGACATTGGACGCAAAGGCAGAAAACACTTGGTGTATCAATGGCATTTGACAAGAGGGGGAATGTATCTGTTTAATGTGCAAGCAAAGTGTTGCCGTGAAGAAGGATTACAATTTACGAAGACGCTATGAAACTAAACATCAGAGCAGCTACATGTCCTGATAAATGTGTTATTTTTGCAAAGTGGCCCGGCCCTTTGTAGATTTTTCTGTATGTGGCCCTCAGTGAAAAAAGTTTGGACACCCCTGGTATAAAGGAACGCAGCATTCAACTGAAACTGGAGCGCGACTTCGACGTCATCGTTCTCAACTACTCGCTCTGTTCGCTGATTGGACGTCTGTAGATTTTCCTGAGAAAACTGAGAAATTCACCGCACCCCCAGACTGACTACTGAAGGGAAAATTAAATTTGAGCGGAAGTAGGTAGGCGGGCGGAGCCAGTCTAGACAGCAAGACTAAGGAAACAACATTTCAAACAACGTTTTGATCACAGTAATGATTGCATTAAGAATCCAGAATGTATCAGCCAAAAGCTTAAATCTGTTGTAACTGGTCAAACCTTTAGATACATAAAAAAATTAAGTACTAACACATCGCTCCTCCTTCATACACCTGTCCTGACACCTGTGGAGATATGTTTCATAGAGCGCGTCTGCAGCAGGACTCCAATCAGGAATACTATCTGTAATACTACTAATGAGGGAGTTTGCATGTTATTTGAACACATTTGACTGAATAAGATGTTTCAAATGTGTCCCATTTTCCCCCATTTTTCTATCCAAAGCATCTTGATGTGTTGACAGTTTACTTCATAACACATCTAACGTTCTACTGAGAGATTTGTAGCATTGTCGAGTTGGACATGTTGACTCATTGAGAAAGTTTCATGAGTTTTTGGCTCAGTACCCACCTAAAAATAACTGCCAGCCAAAGCCCACTGGAGCCTGCGTTTCACATTTACACATCTATTATTCAAACGGCGATGGGCTGTAATCACACCAGGAACACATGGGAGCCAGGAGATGGATTATTGTCAGGAAAACTTCAAGAAGTATTATACTGCAGAAGACCGAACACTTACAAAAAAAACAAAAACAAAAAAAAACAAGAAAAACGTGCTGAAGGCAGGCAATGAAATCCAGATTCCAACTGAATTATGAAATATCACAATGAAAAAAGATAAAATATCACCATTATGACCACTAAAGACAGCAACGATTATTACACCGATCAATAGTTAAGTGTTGGGTGTAAAAAGCAAACACATTTTATTTTCTAACTGTCTCAGAGTTCTTTGAAAGCTAATGTTTTTTATGGGTCATGTTGTATCCATTAGAAAGCATGAGTGTGGTCATCACATTGTGTCCATTAGAATTCAATATAGGCCTGCATTGTGTACACATATAGTACTGTTAGCGTCAATGGCACATGGGCACATGATCCCACACTTGACTGTTCTTTTTACCACATACGTTTTACAAAAAGTCAAAAAGAACAGTGCCAGAAAAAAACACATACATGATTCTAGCCAAATATAATATACGTTTTAACGAACCAGCTCAGGGAATGTGAGGGAACTCCCTCAAGAGATTTCCATCATTAAAAATAAACAAACAGTTGAGTGGGTGGATCAATGAATTATGAATAGCTTTCCGTACACTGTTTATTTCCACCAACCAATTACCTTATTGTTTAACCTTTCCAACCAATGAAATGAACCTAATAAAAAACCTACTAATGAAACCTACTAATGTGTCAAGGTGTTAAAAGTGTACCAGATATGTTTGCATGAGCGAATCACGCTGCACTCTCTTAACATGACAGGATGTGACATGTAGAATATCCTGCAGAAATCTACTTTGATGTATGGAGAGAGAGTACAGTATTCCTCCAAGAGCAGCTTCATCTGCAGCATGGGGGGGGCGAACGCTGACGCAACTGACCTATATTTTTTTCTCATTTCCACGAGCGGAGATGCTGGAAGAGAGGTGAGGCGGGCTGACAGTAAGCCAAGAACACAGACCTGAGAGGGGGGAAGGGGACAAGCATAGGGACAGTCAGTGTGGAGCTCAGCATGGGGCTGCATGAGCGGCTTTTATTATGGAACACACACAATCACAATGCTATACCTGCATGGATGTTGATTCATGTATTTATTCCCCATCCATTACAGTATAATACAGCAACAATACACATTCAAAGAATCTTTCAAGAAAAAACTGTTAAATCTCTTGTTCCTTTTTCCTTTCCTTTGCCATTCTGTGCCATCTTTGGTAAGAATAAGTGTGCTCTCTTCAGGTTGCAAACGTTGCGTGACAGTTTTTCTGTCTACCTTTTTGATTGTATTTATGGTCAGCATTTTTCAGCAGTAGCCAATGTATGTATCCAGTAATCACTTGTACCTCACACAACAGGATTATAGTTATTATACTATTTTGATAACAGATTGTGTCCTGTAATTTTTCTTTTCAAGGAAGATGCCAAATGTGCAAAATGAAAATATATTATTTATGTGCACTACAGTTGATGTAGCGGCCATTGGTGTTTCTGTATTACATTTGTATATTGTGTATACAATTATGGAATGATTATAGTCTGCTTCCTTGGTTCACACCAGATGTGAAAATGATACATTGTTTCCTTTTTTCAACAGGTTGGGTTTTCTTTCACAATCAATAGATTACTCTATTGACTCATTGGTCAGATGTGTCTTGAGTGGAGCAATAACCTAGTTCCTGAACTGCTTTACAATTGGTCAGAATTTCGATGCGGTAAAACTACTGGAAGTAAATTGTCTTCCTCATCCCATATGCAAAGCATAGTAGCTGGCTAAGGGAGAGACTCAGTCCAAAGTGGAAAGGTGGAAACAAACCCGATTTAATCGAACCAGACACGGCAAGTATGAAGGCTTCCTAGTACCACACATACAGTACATACAAAATGTATTGGGAAGAATGCACAATAGAATTTAACACAGGACACTAAATAGTACAAATACATTTAAAATGCAGGAATGACAATAATCTTCTATATCTTATTTATGTCTATTTTAACAGTATAATTGAATACTATAATAGATAGTGGTATAGGTATGAACAGCTGGTATACATATAGATTGTATGAATAAATATACTGTATGTACAGATTAAAACATAATGGAAGTATACTGAGTGTATGTCATGGTTCCATTCTGGTGGTGGGAGACTGGATGCTGTGGTACCATCTGCCAGACAGCAGAATACTGATCAGTTTGTTGCTGGGGTGATGTGGCTCTTTAATAATCCGGTTGGCTTTCTTTCTGCACTGCTGGTTGTAGAGGTGTTACATGGATGGCAGCTCCGTCCTAGTGATGTGCTGGGCAGTTTTCACCCTCTGTCAAGTCTTACGGTTGAGGGCGGAGTAGTCTGGCTTACCGGATATAGACAACTTGTATAGCGCTCCCGGCGTTGTCAAACTCCTCCCCTTCCTCTTCCCACTGTAGCCTACCGTTTTTGCTCCGCTCAAAACTGGAGACAACAGAAAGTGTGAGCTTGTGTTTGAGATGGTTTGATAGTATCCAGCTCATAATGTCGCTGCATACACACGGAACGCGTGTGTCATTAACAGTTTTGGGTCGGCACCTTTTATAAAAGTTCCATGGTCGACATCAAAATGCACTATTTTGAAAGGACGTATTGCGGTTTCCTGGGCTTAGTGCCGCCCAAGACGATTGTGATTGGTTTAAAGAAATGAAAACAGGCCAGCCCAGTTTCCCCTCATATACTAGAAACTAAACAGCCTTGTTCCAGACCATGCTACTAGCTGTAGTTTGGTCTGGCAGTGCGAGACTCAAGTCGAAGCAACTGCCGTACCAGGCGGTGATGCGGCTAGTCAGGATTCTCTCTGTTGTGAACCTTTTCAGAAGGTGCAGAGTATCCTGGAGTCCATGTTGAACTAGGGCTGCTCGATTATGGCAAAAATGATAATCACGATTATTTTGATTGATATTGTAATCACGGTTATTAAAGACGATTATTCATTGTAGGGATGCCCCAAAATGAAAATTTCGGCCAATTCTTTCAACATTACATAAACAAAACTCCCAATTGTGCTCCTCAAACATAGCCTACAACTAAAAAGCCACACAAAATAAATAATCAGTAAAACCTTCGAATCTAAGAGTAATATTAATGTTTTAATAGGGATGTGATTGTGAACCATTCATTGATTTGTACTTCGACTTATAAGAGGAGGTAGGCTATGAATCTACAAAAAGATCGACTTATTGCCTTCTTTTTTTTGCAGTGCACGTTGAGTTGCTGTAAAAAGAACAACACCACAGCTGACACCGTAATGTTCAGACTTCAGAATTTGCATCATAGCGCTGATCATAAAAATTAGACGCTTTATTTAAACGAAGTCCATGCTTAGGTGCTGGTTGTAACTTTTCGTCTGTAGACTGAAACTAACTGAGGGGGTGCGGCTCACTGTATATTTGCTCTTGTCGCGCAGATAGTTTGCCGACATGGCACAATATATTCAGGCTCGAGAAATGCAATCAGAAAGCGGAAGCCTTTCCCATCAACAACGTTAACGTGCAGGAATCCGCGGGGGCGGAGCGCAGGTGGAGACAGAAGGGTGCGCTGCATGTACTACACATGACCCGGCGTGCCGCACAATAACCGTTTTATTACGATTATCTTGTTTTCATGATCGAGGGAAGCCAAAATTGTAACCGAAATCGAAATTCAATTAATCGCCCAGCCCTATGTTGCACCTTCTTTAGCTCTGCGGAAGAATAAGAGATGAAGAATAAGAAGTTAGCACTGTTTATACAAAGTGCAATGTGTGTTGTAAATGCCAAAAAGGAGGGAAAAGCTCACACGTTATGATTGTGACACGCAAGTCGCATCATATTAGTCACAATTATCAACGTTTAAAAACCAGGTTCAAGAGAACGACTTACAGCAGCCTGATGAGAAGAATTCAGATTAGAATCTCACACTATATGACAAGCAGACCCAGTCCAATTTGGCACCATCAGTCGCCACACCCCCAAAATATGAATCTGAATTTAAAGTTCTTTAGTTATTGGCAGGAAAACAGCATCGTACTTATAGGATTAACTCTCCACCCTTTCTTGTACTTGTGGCGCAAGTCCTTAATACTTATGAGGCTAGTTAGCACTTCTTATGCCTCTGGTTATGCACTCTGACTCAACTCTCAGGTTGTTAATATAGGCTAAAAGGTGTTGTTAATATAGGCTAAAAGGTCAGTCAGGAGGCTCCATTCTTGTCATTCTTTCATCTATCCTTGTCTCCCCATCTCTACAAATGTCTTGAGGTTACTACACTCAACAAAAATATAAACGCAACACTTTTGTTTTTGCTCCCATTTTTCATGAGATGGACTTAAAGATCTAAAATTCATTCCAGATACACAATATTACCATTTCTCTCAAACATTGTTCACAAATCTGTCTAAATGTGTGATAGTGAGCACTTCTGCTTTGCTGAGATAATCCATCCCACATCAAGATGCTGATCTGACATCATGATTAGTGCACAGGTGTGCCTTAGACTGTCCACAATAAAAGGCCACTCTGAAATGTGCATTTTTTTGCTTTATTGGGGGTCTGGGGACTCAGAACCAGTCAGTATCTGGTGTGACCACCATTTGCCTCATGCAGTGCAACACATCTTCTTCGCATAGAGTTTATCAGATTGTCTATTGTGGCCTGTGGAATGTTGGTCCACTCCTCTTCAATGGCTGTGCGAAGTTGCTGGATATTAGTGGGAAGTGGTGCACGCTGTCGTATACGCCGGTCAAGCACATCCCAAACATGCTCAATGGGTGACATGTCCGGTGAGTATGCTGGCCATGCAAGAACTGGGACATTTTCAGCTTCCAAGAATTGTGTACCGATCCTTGCAACATGGGGCCGTGCATTATCTTGCTGAAACGTGAGGTGATGTTCATGGATGTATGGCACAACAATGGGCCTCAGGATCTCATCACGGTATCTCTGTGCATTCAAAATGCCATCAATAAAATGCACCTGTGTTCTTCGTCCATAACAGATGCCTGCCCATACCATAACCCCACCACCACCATGGGCCACTCGATCCACAACATTGACATCAGCAAAGCGCTCACCCACACGACGCCGCACACGCTGTCTGCCATCTGCCCTGAACAATGTAAACCGAGATTCATCCGTGAAGAGAACACCTCTCCAACGTGCCAGACGCCATCGAATGTGAGCATTTGCCCACTCAAGTCTGTTACGGCGACGAGCTGGAGTCAGGTCAAGACCCCGATGAGGACGACGAGCATGCAGTTGAGCTTCCCTGAGACGGTTTCTGACAGTTTGTGCAGAAATTGTTTGGTTATGCAAACCAATTGTTTCAGCAGCTGTCTCAGTGGCTGGTCTCAGACGATCTTGGAGGTGAACCTGCTGGATGTGGAGGTCCTGGGCTGGTGTGGTTACACGTGGTCTGCGGTTGTGAGGCCGGTTGGATGTACTGCCATATTCTCTGAAACGCCTTTGGAGACGGCTTATGGTGGAGAAATGAACATTCAATGCACGAGCAACAGATCTGGTTGACATTCCTGCTGTCAGCATGCCAATTGCACGCTCCCTCAATGCTTGTGGCATCTGTGGCATTTTGCTGTGAGACAAAACTGCACATTTCAGGGTGGCCTTTTATTGTGGACAGTCTAAGGCACACCTGTGCACTAATCATGATGTCAGATCAGCATCTTGATGTGGCACACCTGTGAGGTGGGATGGATTATCTCAGCAAAGCAGAAATGCTCACTATCACACATATAGACAGATTTGTGAACAATGTTTGAGAGAAATGGTAATATTGTGTATCTGGAATGAATTTTAGATCTTTAAGTCCATCTCATGAAAAATGGGAGCAAAATCAAAAGTGTTAAGTTATATTTTTGTTGAGTGTATTTACGGTGAAGGAAATTATTGGTTCAAAAAAAATTAAATAGTCTTTGTAAGGAAGAGCTAGAATGCCGGGTCATTGGAAAACAAGAAAGCCAGTGTGTTAGTGTGTATATCAGTGGCTTAGCTCCAAGCAGGAGTGTGTTGACTTGAAAAGATCCCACTGTGTTTGGGCTCCGAGTGGGGGCCTCCTCTCCATCACACTGCTATACTTAGCATTAGCTGAGCGGACAGTGTGCCTGCTGCCTCTGTGTACCACTGAAGGGTATTAAGCTGCATGATAAAGCCCATGAACCTTTGGGCCACATTCAACTCCCATTGACGTATCTCTCTGCATTCCTCAGTGGACTCTTTACCGCCTTCAATTCCACATCAACTGTCTGCATGCACACACACTTAGATTATCTATGGGTAGTCTTAATGAGACACTACAGAGCCGGGGGGCTATTAAGAGAAACATTTGTGAAGAAATTTGATACGAGAGAAGTGCAGAGTGTTGATGTGTGAAATGGAGTCATCGGTATTTGAGTTTTCATTTCTTTCTTGTTAGATCTCAATGAAATATATCATGGTTTTCCATCATGGTTTTCCCCCATGTGCTTACCAGCCCTTTATTGAGTTGTTAGTCTTGTTAACTTGACTCAGGTGAGACATTTGGGTCCATCTATCCCCTCATTGCATGACGTAGGTTCTTAATGGGAGGTTATAAAACTGCAGTCTGGTTTCTGCAATACCGAACCATGTAAGAGATGATAGACTGTCAAAGATGAATGTCAATCTAACACAAAAGCAGTAAGAACCCCTTGATTCAATTGTTGTTCTGGAAACACACCAATGAACAGAAGCCCTACACAACTATGAACCAACACTGTTTTGTGATGTGTTTTGATGCTTGTCTTACATAAAAGACACATTTCTATCTCAACTAATGTGTCAGCCCCTTGGGTACATTGAATCAGGTTACTACATTGTAGCCATCCATGCTGCCAGTTTGTCCCAGTGGTTATTTGCAAGCATTGCAAACAAAGTCCATGGCTGCCCACAAAGTATTTCCCCTATAAGGAATGCCATTTTTCAATATATTTTGGAGCAACGCTTATTTTGCTCAAATCATAATGTTATCAAATAGCATCTTGATCATCGTTCATCAATTAAACCTTCAATCATGACAACATTTGAAAACTTCATTTAAAATGTAAATCTGGAGAGCAAAGAACTTTCATAAAGCTCCATGTGCTTTCTCAGGTTGGACGAGTTGGAGAGTTCTTGAAAGCAGAGGTGTAGTTCGTTCAAGGCAAACATAGTAGTCTAAACTTTTTAAACTGAATAAGTTATTTCTCCTTTCTCACTGGAACTATCTGGAACATTGTCTAGAGATATGGGCATGGATGCTCTGATTTGGTCGTGTATTGTTCTCCTGCCGTCTCCATTATCACAATTTTTTCTGAATGAAAGAGCGTGTCTGGGTGACGTACTGTATTTGGTTCTCACTTGAAAACCAATAGAAAGACAATACAAGAATCCTACCAGCAACAGAGAAAAGTATTTTTTGTGAATGCACTGGGTAAGCAGCTTTCATTGATATGAACATGCACCTTCTTGGAGTTAGTTTTTTTCCCTTATGGTGACATGTTACATATGGCCGAGTGCAAACTCTGAAAAAAGACAGACAGACTGTTTTTGTGGTGTCTTGGGTGAAACCCATTTGCCTTTGCTCTCAATTCGTGTCATACTGTGACAGGTCAGTGGTGAAAATGCTGCAGCCAGCCAAATACTGAAGCACTTTGAATTGCTCTAGTGAGAGATCAACAAGAGCTTTATTACTCTGTTTACCATGGTAAGGATCAAACTGCTGTGTTGTGAATGATATTTTATGATTCAAAGTCCTCAAGCTGGCTATGAGAAACACAAACGTTGCTGTTTCGGCTTCATAATGAGCTCAGTGGGATATCCATAAAAACAAGTCATTCCACATGACATCTTCCACCATCCTCAACCCCTAAGGTCATGAAGTCTATTTCCCATGCCTTCGTCCTTCATTATCAAATCAAATTGGGATGGTCATTGAACCATAACTTTATGGGGACATTGGCAGCATTCAGCATCCGTCTATTTATTTATTTATTCATTGGCAATCTGTTCCAGTGAAGATGCTCGTGCCTCTTGGTGTTTATGATGTTGAACTTCAATATCTTTGTCTCCTGTTGTGCCCGTTGGTTAGCTGCCCATCCTGGTCTCGTCTGTGGTCAGCCTGTACTTCCTGGAGTGGACTGATGTCTTCAAGCCGGTGAAGTCGGGCTTCAACTGCCACGACCGCAGCCTGAGCCTGCCCTATGTGGACCCCAACCACGAGGTCATCCCCCTGCTCATGCTCCTCAGCCTGGCCTTTGCCGGACCAGCCATCACGGTAAGGCCTTGAGTGAAAGAAGAAAACTACGAGACTGTAAAACAATGAATATCAGCCTGATTTTGAAATGGATTGCACACAATGAAATACACCATGGAAATGTCATTTTACCTTTTTTTATTTAAAGTCTGATTAAACCTTTGACATTTAATTTTGCAAGTGGTAATCAAACCAAAATAAAACTCGAACTACCGCCGGTTGGTAATATACTATTGCAAGGTGTGCAATTGCGAAAGTGAATGTCCAGTGGTGGTAGGCAATGCTTTAAAGAAGGTAAAGCTCCTAAGAAGCTAAAATCTATTCAGTTCATTTGAGTCAGAGTCGACATTTGTGCAAATTTTGAAGAAAATCCCTCAAAGCGTTCTTGAGATATTGCATTCACAATAAGCAAGGTCACAATGACCTCCTTTGACCTCCAAAATATAATCAGTTTATCCTCCAATCAAAGTGTTTGTTTGTGCAACACTTGACGGGAATCCCTCAAGGGTTCTTGAGATATTGAGCTCTGAAGAATGCAACCTATTTTGCCGCTAACCATGTGTTAGCATTTCATCATTCACCTTAACACTGTAGGACAGGTCGTAGTTTTAAAACATAGAGCATGGTTAGTACCATGACAAAATTAATGAAGCAGGATAACTACAGAATAAACATGCATTAAGAAATAATAATAAGTGTATCCTGTAGGCAATATAGAAGCCAGTAAAATCTGCTTATGTATCAGTTCCCTCACTGAAGCCATGGTTGGACTTTAGTCTTTAGTAAAGTTCCATGTGGACTACAGAAGCTTCTCTCAAGCTTAACAATGAATCATTTCCTTTTTTACACTGCAGGGCATGGTCATAGTAAGCTGCTTTTTATAGGAAAATCATCAGCTCGGCTACATTTCACGCTGACAATAAAAGGCTAAGTTTTTCCTGATGCCTATTGCTAAAAGCTAAGAGTTACAACACAGCACATCGAGATTTCTCCATTACTGACACGTTTATTTTTAATCATATTTTGTTGTTTAGTTCCTAGTGGCCTCTTTAGTACCACCCTCAATTCGAGTTTTATTGACATTAAAGGAAAGTTACCTAACACTCATTCATCCTTCAAAACAGCCCTCAAAACACACCTTTTCAACCTTGCCTTTAACCTTTAAACATTTTCTTTTCTTTTGTTTTTGTTTCGCACAATTCAGCTCCTATTGTGAAGCATATTTGAGCATTTTTAAAAGCGCTATATATATCCGATGTATTATTATGAATATTATTATTATGTGGGTGAAAATCCCGAAGGAATTCAAACCCTAAAATATCAAATTATAGTAAAATCTTCTAAATAGGCATTGATGCAAATTTCATATATTTTTCACAACCAAAAATAAATTCTTGTTCCCAGAGCACTGCTTTTACTTTAGCTTTGATTAAGCCTCCAACCCTGAAAACATGCTGAGGATGTTGTGTTGTTATTTAGTTTTGATTTCAGCCCTGGTTAGTGTCTGCAGAGCCTCTTCTCACGGTGCTTACAGCCTCTTTGTGGCCTGAGGGAAAATAGTTTTTTTATGAATACACGCTTTAGACTTAGAGCAACTAGATAAACCAAGACATGTCATAACCTTTTTTTCATGAACCGAGTTTCCTCTTCTGCATTATTACAGACATCGTTGAGGAGAGATTTTAGTAAAAAAAAAATACTGAAGCTGCAAAAGCAACAATGACACCCATCTATAGCACCAAAGGTCCTCGGCCAGAATTGAATATCGGGCTTTACAATACATGGTGATGAACAAGTGGTAGGGTGATATTTGTATAGATATGTTCAGAGATTCCAAAATCCATAGAAAACCATACATCTTCTATTGTAAGCAAGAGTAAGCATAAGTACTAACAATAAAAATAAAAACCTCAGCACTGAACTCTCTTGTGCCCAAAACCCATTCTTTCCCCACCATGTTTTTACTTAACAGTATCCAAAAATGACTTTTATATTAAAACAAATAAAAACCAAATAAAAATGCTTTCACTCACGGGGATGCCAAGCGTATTGCCAGGGAGCAGCTGATTCAGTCATGCATTTCACACATGCTTTGGCAATGTTAACCTCTGTTTTACCATGCAGAAAAAAATTCCACTGATGTGTAGCAGAACTGTTGAACCAGCATAAAACAGCGGAAAACTCATCTCACACAGCTCCATCTAAATATCAGAGATTTAAAAATAAAATAAAAAAAGTTTTACCCTTGTACATCTATAGATTCAGACGTGTGGTATCTGCTGAATACTGAGTTATTAATATTTACATATTTTATTTCCATGTACAGTATTCTATTTATTCTACATTTAATTTAAATTTATTTTGCATTCTACTTTATATGTATACCTTATTTTTACACTTTTTTATCTGCACTGTGTCCTTGCACTACTTTTGTGTTCATTCGTGTCTCAGTTGTTGCTCTCTTCACTTGTGTGTTTCTCTTATCCATTTTTTCTTCTATATTGCATTGTTGAGGGGAGGCTGGGCCTCAAGAATTGCATTGTAAATAACTGGTGCTGTAATTATCGTGCATATGACAAATACACAATGTTGAATCTTCAATCATGATAACACATCGTTCTTCAGTGATCCATCTCCTCACGTGCTGCCGAGCGCTCAAGCGTTTGACTGTCACTCTGTGTGAAAGCTGCTGCCTGCCCTCGAGGCTCATGGGAAATTTTTTTTATATATGTTATTATTTATTATTTATATATGTATACTCAACATATCACACTAGTTGCTTTGAACATAACAGATTGCCTGGAAGTTGTCAAACTGATTATACTTGAAGAGATGAATGTAAAATCCATGCATAAACCTGATTGAGATAACAACAATTTACATTTAGTTTATTATTAGTATTTGCAATGAAAGCTTGGTCACGCTGTCAGAGTGAAAGCAGCCTCCTATCCATTCCACTATGTTTAGGTGGTGGAACATTTCTTTGGCTTTTTTTCAGTGTTTGGGCGGATTGTCATTCTGGTCTAGATGTTTTAACGCTGCCCATTTCTCTCTGAATGTTAAACAGTAAAACTATGTATCCAAATAGCCCACTTTCAATTGCAATCCCTGGTCTGGGGAAAAAAAGAACTAAATTGTGAATAAACTTAATTCCAGGAAGAGAACAAATTCAGATAAAACAGCTGTTTTCTGCAAGAGAAAAATGTGCTATCTCAGATTAACCCCGGTTTAGTGAGACTCATAAGGACAGTGTGTCAGTTTCAGTATTATGCAGATCCCTTGAGGCTCTCCTCTAAATACTCCTAATCCCTCTCTCTCTCTGTCCATCACTGATGCTGCCTTCCTTTTTCTTCTCTCCATCCATTGGTCGTCTCTGTGCCCCTCCTATTCAACACTGGTTACATTTATATTTGCATATTTCTCCATCCTTTTTTTTCTGAAGATATCTGTCATTCTAGATAGCTCCCCTGCACATAGCCAGGTATGCCTCATGCCTGGAGGAGTGTACTGTATATGTGTGTATGTGTGTTTCAAGCAAGAGGGAGCGGCTTTGACTGCCCTCTTGGCTTAAATCAGAGCTTGAAGGTCCATGTATAGTTTGGCAGAGCTAAGGGAAACCTCCCACATCAAACAGCTAATCCTAGTGGGAGGCAAAATTCTGGGTTTCAGATGCTACTATTTATACCTGGGTTCAAAGCAACAATTTAGGCTGGCTTCACCAAATGTATTACAGGTTTAAAAAAAGAGCATTGAATAAAAAATAATCACAAAATCATTCCCAGTGGAAACCTTGCCCTTGTCACACACTTCTGCGTTCACATTAAGGGCTGTGTTTTGGCAAGGATTTCACAATACGCATCACGTAACATGGGTTATGATATGATGAATGGCGATACATTGCCATACGATGCATATTGCAATATTGCAAATAGATTACTGAAAGTGTAAAAAACAGAGCTGAAAAACAAGTTGCTGTGTAACATCTGGTCGTTCTTCATACATCCCAACGCATCAATATTGATAAATCATTGGACACTATTTAGTCAAAACTATTTAATGTAAAACTTTAATTCAGATTCACAACCCCGGCAATTCAGAGCAAATAACCATACAGCTACATATACAGTAGCGGAGGTCATAGTTCACAACCTATTAACATTTTTAAAAATCATTTTATATACAAATATCGATTTTTGGAGCTGACGATACGATACATATATCAAGCAAATAAATATTGCGATACATTGCCGTGTGGATACTTTAGCACAGCCCTAGTTGTCATACATGTGACAGTCGTGTCATTGTGTTGACAGATCATGATCGGAGAGGCCATTGTGTTCTGCTGTCTGTCTCGGAGGAGGAGTGGCGGGGGGGCTGAGGCTAACATCAACGCCGCCGGCTGCAACTTCAACTCCTTCATTCGCAGAGCCGTCCGCTTTGTTGGTACACTCAGTATTTATTTTGTATTCATATACACTGACCTCTGACTGGTAATGCATGTTCCAGCTTGTTTTCTATTACATTAATTTAGTAACATTATGTAAAGCACCTATTTAGCAGTTGATGAAGAACTGACATTTACTTAACTTGTGTTATGCTAAGGTTTCTTAACCCTTTGTGTGCATGCCTGTGTGTGTGTGTGTGTGTTCAAAAGAAAAATCAGTGCAACTGCTTTGTATTAGTGTGAAATGTATAGCGTGTGACTCACAACCACAAAGGCTATAGTGTATCATCACAGGCTGACTCTAATGTGTTTGGCCTCTGTCATTGAGAGCCAATCATCACGTTGTCTGCTGCCACCATTACACTGGCCATGTTAGGCACATTCAACAAATGATATCACGTGAGTTCTGACTGTCTGAAAGGTAAAGCTAATAGTTTGACATCCCTTCCTCCTTTGTGTGCCCAGGCGTCCATGCCTTCGGTCTGTGTGCCACGGCCCTCATCACCGACATCCTGCAGCTAACGACGGGCTACCCCACGCCCTACTTCCTCACCGTGTGTAAACCCAACTACACCACGCTCAATGTCAGCTGTGAGAAGAACCCATACATCATGCAGGACATCTGCTCCGGAGCCGACCCCGCAGCCATCAACCAGGGCAGGTGAGGAGACATTGGAGAAGATTTGAATCATACAGTATATGGTATATATGCACAGATGTCTATAATGTATTTCAAAAACATCAGCATTAGAGCCCTCCGGTGGCGTAATGGGTAGAGCGCGTACCATGTGGACTCAGTCCTTGTCGCAGTGGTCACGGGTTCAAATCCGACCCGTGGACCTTTACTGCATGTCATCCCCCCTCTCTCTGTCTGCCCATTTCAACTCTGTTTCTCTCCATACTATCAAATAAAGCTTGAAAATGCCAACAAATAAAATAATAATAATATTTTATAACTAAGCTCTTTCAAAATCCTCTTGAGACAGACGCAATACTGACACATGCAACACTAAATGAAAGATTTGAATTAGTTTTAAATGGTCAACACTGAGGCTGTATGTTCAGAGTGTCACTGATTGAAGCAAGTGCACCTTAATGGCTTTGTTGAGATTGAATGTAGCCATGGCTTCATCTGAGTTAATATGTATGTGGCAAGAGATGATGTGGAAGAGGGGGATGAGGTCACTATAGTGCATTTGGAACATGTAGATTTGGACTGCAGACTATGGGGGGCACTAAGTATAACCTTCTGCTAGTGGCATAAACACTCTACTTCTCTCTCTGCTTTAGCTGGATTACTGTGGTGGTTGTGCACCGGGGGTATTATTAATTTATTTTAGCAGTACAGCAAAAGGAGCAACTGACTAATATAAAAAAAAAAACACCATAGGTAAGCAGGGCCTTCAGCGAGACAAAGTAGAACATTTCCATAGACAGAACTATTCCAGGAACCTTTTTTTACTCAAGCACATTGCCCTGTTTAGCGGCTTTGAGCGTTTATTTCCTGTGCCACAGTTCCTGGACCCAGAAATGTTTCTTTGCTACAGGGCTAGCACTTGCTAGTAATTCAGCATGATTCACAAAGCTCAGACTGCTGCACACTTTGTACAGCTTTGTTCGACACTGTACGCAGCACTGGGTAACACAAGTACTATTACTGGAACAGCAGAGGATGGACGTTTCTTGCAATTGCTTTTCATATTACAAGTTAAATGTAGTTCAACTCCAGAGACTGAGAGGAAGAGAGCACATTGTTCTCCTGTTTGATTCAGTACGGTAAATAATATGTTCACATTTTATTTCACATTTTTCTGTCTTAAAACAGTATACAATCATGTGTTCATTTAAAGTCTTTTTGCCTAGTTCAATCCTCCTGGCTGTTAAAATATCTCTTCCTAAGTTGTTTCCAGTGAAAGTGTTTTTAGGGACAAAGTCCACAGCCCTGTGTTTTTCAATGGTTAATCAAATTAAAGCTTCAGTAAGTGATTCGGTCCTTTCAGCTAACTTCCTGTCAGTGACTCAGATAGTGCCGCAATGGAGAGCAGTGAGTCATCGTTCACGGGCACAGAGACCGCAGATAGCGCTCCGTCTCCTTATTGGATAAAAACGAGCGGGATACTCAAAATTGTATCTGGCAATAACTGCAAAGCTGAATGACTGGGAGACCTGTGTTATGAACTGTGCATTCTGTTTAAGTGTATGGATATAGAGTGATTACCAAACAAAATCACTTAATTCTCCTTTAAGTAGATAACTTTTTCTTTACTTGAAAAAATGCCCTCTGTGTTTTCCTTGACAATGACATGCTAAGCTTCAGTAGAGTGACAGTAATGCAAAGAGAAAAGTCTGTACTCAAAGGATGTGGGCATCTACCCAAGTGATGCCTGATTGATTTGTGTAACAGAGTTTTAAAAAAGCTACTATGTGAAATGTGTCTCAAATACATTGGAAACATGCCAGCAATCATATGTCTATACTGCCAGTATGAGAAGGAGGAAATGGTACAGCAATACAAATGCTTGTCAATGTAAACATTTACACCTGGCTATTTTTGAAAACTAACTGGAAACTGTTCTATAATATATCTGTCTTTAGATTTATAAACAGGTGCATAACAGTATATACAACTTTATACTTATCGGGTTATTTCAGTGCTTAAAATGGGTCAGTTAATTGAGGAGCTGTGCTATCATTTGTCACATGTGAATGAAATTTTTATGACTCTACAGATGTTGCTAAGTGCTGGTTTTAAGGGGGCAGCCATTTTAACACACACACACACACACACACACACACACACACACACACACACACACACACACACACACACACACACAACAATATTCATTCAACTGCATGAATTCAGCTAAACACACACACACACACATGCACACACACACACACACACATGCACAGACACACACACACACACACACACACACACACACACACACACACACACACACACACACACACACACACACACATGCAGAGTCAGGAGTAAAGATGAGGGCTGTTTGGAGGAGTGGGTATACCGGGAGTTGTCAAAAGTAGGTCAGTGGATTGGAGCTCAGTGAGAAACTGGGCCACAGGTTCACTTTCATTATTTAGCGCACAGCGGAGCTCCTGCTGCTAACACTGCAGTGTTCAAGTGTGATGGAAATCAGTGATGCAGACATTCCCACTGTGTGTGTTTGTGTA
Source organism: Hyperoplus immaculatus (assembly GCA_949357725.1). NCBI lineage: Eukaryota > Metazoa > Chordata > Actinopteri > Uranoscopiformes > Ammodytidae > Hyperoplus > Hyperoplus immaculatus. The sequence continues at coordinate 23,969,306 of OX442369.1, forward strand.
TGTTTGTATAGGTTTCATTGGGTTTTGGATTGGTACAAATCTAAAGTGTTGCTTTTTTCCTGAATAGCTGCCTTTCACTCACACACATGTGAATGATGGGCTGAGTCCTTTTTCTCTTCTTTCATCTCTGGCAGAAAATCCTTCCCTTCGCAGCACGCCACCCTGGCATCCTTCGCTGCTGTCTATGTTTCGGTGAGTAAAGCCTAGAGCCCACGCAAACACTTAACCTGGCCCCAGCCCTCCACCATAAAGAGCCTAATGATAGAGTGTGAGTTAAAGAAGCAAAATAGTGAGTCGTTGATTACAGCAATAGATTGTTTTTAGCATATTTCATTTCCCTATGCTATGTTTGTCTCACTGTCTAGGTACCACTTATCTTTTAAGATGGCCAAATTAGGAAACTAATAAATTAACGGATGAGCCAGATCTGATTGCTAATACTGTATTCTTTGTTTATGCTAGTAGTTAGGCTGATATACCCTTGTCTTATTAAGGGGACTACAGATGGAAATGTGTCTTTTGGCTAATTCTGGCATTTTGAACCTATGCATGATCATGTGTTTTATTCATTTGCACTGTCCCCTTCTCGAATAAACTGAATTGAATTGAGTCTCAACAGCACATCTAAAAACTCCATAAAAGATCAGATTAAATGCTTAATGGCATGGTCTTTATTATTTAAGCTATAAAGGCTTGCGGGTCTTTAAAATGCATGTTACCATCAAATATTACTAACAAACGTTATCCTTGGGGTCAACCCCATGAATGTAATCCTCCAGAACATTATTATAATCAAAGTAGTTACTCAAGTTTGTATGTCAGGTACTCCATGTGTATTTGTTTACTTAAGATATTTTGTGTGTGTTTTTAAAGTGAGTATATTTATTGTAAGTACTATATTGTGTGTTATTTATTACATTTGGAATAGAAGCAATAACCATTATCAAGGACAGTAACATGTATTATTTACTAAATAACTTCAGTTATTTGTCAAATAGGACAACATAATCATCACCAGCCACACCATCAGTCCTTTCTTTTCCCTCTTTTCTAAATTTGTCATCTCAATTATGTGATTCTCATTTCATGGAGTCATGAAGAGCTCAGATGCTGATTTGATGTCTTGGACATGGCTGATAGCGTATCTGGTGCATGGGGACTGGAACCCTTTTGATAACATTATAGGGCACTTAATCGTCGACGAATTAGGAAAAGTCATTAAATATGAAGCAAAAGGTCACCCATATATTTAGGGATTGGTAAACATTGAATGGTGTCATCTTGACCCCAAAGTAGTAGGAGGGTTCAGAAGAAAAACGTATCATAAATCAGACATTTGAACCAATCCTTCTGTAATAACCTTCAGAATAGTGTTGAGAATGATTATAGAATGTTCAGTTGATGCAAGTGCTTCAGAGGATGAGATTTTGAAAAAGACTGTAATGTTGAGATAATGGCTGTTAAAGATGGTCGTATATACACAGACGCAAACAGAAAAATGTTTGGTCAGATAAACACCTAAATGTACATGTTGGACCTTCAATTTATACTGAGAATGAAAGAAGACAGGCAATGGAAGCAAACTAGACCAACATGTCAAAATTGACCGGTGATAGAAAAAATCATGTTTTTCATGTGTCTCACCTAAAGTATTTTACACAATCAATTCCGAGGGCCTCATTGGTGAAAACTAAAGATAGATTTTCTATGTGGGACTATGCCGGAAAATCCTGTCTCCTTGCAAAGATGAGGAGGTGCCTGTGCAATTAGCACAGCAGGGACTGACTGACATTATTCTGTACGGAATGTAATGTTCCAGTTATGGTGACTCACGCAAAGTGGAACGTCGCCAATAATCCTTAACATTTAGCCACCCACTGTAAATAATGCAGGGAAGAGATGGAGAGACCACTGCTATAAATAACACAAAGTAAAGTAATAATGGACAGTGTCAAATACATCAGTGAATTGTTTTGAAATGTGTCCATACAGATGTACTTCAACAGCACTCTGACAGACTCCTCCAAACTGCTCAAGCCCCTGCTGGTCTTCTCCTTCATTATCTGTGCCATCATCTGTGGTCTGACCCGGATTATCCAGTACAAGAACCACGCCATCGACGTCTACCTGGGCTTCCTGCTTGGAGGTGCTATCGCTGTCTACCTGGTAGGGATCCATCCCCTTTAAAAAATATATATTTTTGGGGGGGCCTGGTTTTTATTTTATTTTTTATTTTATTTTTTATTTAATACAGGGACAGTGCATATTATCAAACATTTCTGTCAATATGTCAGCATTATCCAGAAGGCTATTTTTCATCTGCAGTCCCTAGACAGATGGTAAAAGTCACCCTATGAGAAAATAAAGTTACACATTTACATAACACAACATACCTATAGTAAAAAGTACTATTATTTATTTTTATTTTTTTTATTTATTTATTTATTTGCACACACTCAACACACTCAACAAATACATTAACACATGTAAAGATTAAAAGAGTATGTGCTGGAGAGGTCAGAAACCCGAATGGGCTAATCGAGTGACCTCTCCAGGTTACATATAAACAAAAACAATATATAAAAAATATATATATATATATATAAAAAGAAAACAATTACCAAAACCAAGCAAACAAAACAAAAACAAAAAACATCAAGACCCACAAACAATCAAAACGAATAAACTGCATCTAAAGAAAAAGAAAAAGAAAAGAAAACTCAAAAGAAAAAAAACAACAAACAAAAATAAGACAATCATTCAATAGCCACTCGACTGCACTATCCCTCCAGCAATTGTTCTTTTAACTTCTTCCTGTATACAGGCAAAGAGGATGAGCTGAACACCAGGTGCGAATAGCGATTCCATAGCGAAACACCTCTGCACTTCACAAAGTTATGTCCTCTGGTGGTATGAGAAAAAGGAACGTGCAGCATGTCTCTTTGTCTGGTTACCATAGAGTGAGATTTCACATTGGAAGTGTTCTGGTAGGGTATGACCTTGAAATTTGACTTTATAGACAAAAATACACGTTTGCAAGATATTTATATTATAAACGGTTAGTATTTTAAGTTTAAAGAATAAAGGAAAAGATGGATCTCTGGGCTTCGAATTTGTAGCTGTTCTAATGAATCGTTTTTGAATTATGTGGAGTTTTTGTAAATGTGTGGGATAGGTACTAGCCCATACAATATTACAATAACTGAGATATGGATAAACTAGGCTATAATATAATGTTAATAAACAGGATCTATTTAGAAATTGGCTGATGATTCCCACTGATTTTGAGATTTTTTTGGACACATATTCAATTTGTTCTTTCCAACAACATTTTTCATCGACAATTACCCCCAAGAAACGAGTAGAACAAACTTTTTTGACGAAATTGCCTTCAATGGCAAGCTTGGCTTCATTTATATCATAATTTTTCCTTCCAGAAAAAAACATGAAATTTGTTTTTTTTATATTTAATGATAGTTTGTTCAATTTAAACCATTTTGAGTAGGCAAGAAGTCCATTATTAGCTTCATCAATGAGGGTCTTAAAGTGTTTGTGAGAAAGAATTAGATTGGTGTCATCTGCAAATAAAATTGGAAATAAGGAGCTCGGTACAGAAGCAAGATCGTTAATATAAATCAAAAATAAAAGTGGACCAAGAATAGAACCTTGTGCCACTCCACAAGATAATACTGCTCTTTCAGAATCATAATTGTTCACATGGACAAATTGCTGTCTGCCAACAATATAACTTTTTAGCCAGTTGAAGACATTTCCTTGCAGACCATATCTAGACAGTTTGGACAGTAATATATTATGGTCTACTGTATCGAACTCTTTCGAAAGATCAAGAAAGATTCCTACAGCAAAGTCGTTATTGTCTAATGCAGTGACGATTTTGTCAAAAAGTTCAATCAAAGCCATGAATGCAGAGTGATTTTTTCTGAATCCATATTGATGTTTGTATAATATTTTATTGGAATTGACATGTTTCAAAATTCTTGTATAGACCAGTTTCTCAAGACTCTTTGAGAAACATGGTAAAATTGAGATAGTTAGTAAAAGCACTTGGATCATCTGATTTGTAGATTGGAATGACTTTAGCAACCTTTAGGTCACTGGGAACAACACCGGATTCTAGAGAAATTGAAAATATATAAGTTAATGGGTCAATGACAGAGGATTTTGCTTCCTTTACAAGAGTAGCTCTAATCTCATCATGACCTGCCGCTGTTGGCCTGAGCTGGTCTATGATTTTCAGTATCTCTAATCTGGAAGATCAAAGGTGTTAATCCTACTTTCATTGAAATGATCAATGTCAGTATCTGGGGGTCGATAGACACAGCCAATGATGATTTTTCTACCAGAAAAGTAAGTAAAGTAAAAAGTACTATTAGGCTAAACTATACAATAAAAACCCAGCAGAGCAACAATCAGACAACAGCAGACAATGACATGAACAGGTTAATGGTAATGTAGACAGCTCTGGTTATCAATGAGCCATTTCTTTAACTGGAATTTAAATTACCTATATGTGTTCAGATTTCTGATGGCTATGGGGGTGAGGTTCCACTCAGTAGCTGCACGAACAGAGAAAGAAGTATGGCCAAATACACTCGCCCTAAAAGGGATAATACAATCTCCCCTCGCTGAACTTCTAGTTCTGCTGTGATCAGCTGTTCGGATGTTGACAAACTGATGGAGCGGAGGGGATGATAAACCGTGAATGATTTTATAGACAAGACAAGATGTTTTCCCATTTGAGTAATCTGTGCTTTTGTAATATTGGACAATGATGAAATCTACAAGGTTTCTTGCCCAGGATTTTAACAGTTTGTTTATAAAGAGATTGTATAGGTTTCAGGGATGTAACAGTAGCCTGTGACCAAATGGGTAAACAGTAAGTGATGTGAGAGAAAATCTTAGAGTGCATGAACATTTGTGCTGCCTCTATAGACATTTGATGGCGAATGTGTCTAAAGTTCCTGAGGTTGAATTTGATTCGATTACAGACCCTTTTTACATGTGATGTAAATGACAATTAAAACTCCCAGATATTTATATTCGGACACAATCTGCAGCCTTTCCCCTGAAACTAAAACATTCGGCTCAACATTAACATGTCTGTGGGACTTGGTGAAGAACATTGCTACTGTTTTTGAAGTGTTCCACTGAAGGCAGGATTGCTTCAACCAAGCTGAGATAGTAACCATAGCGTTAGTGAGCTTCTCTGCCACTTGAGAGATATTACTACCATGGACATAGACTACAGTGTCATCAGCATACATCTGCACAGAAACATCAGAACAGACCGACGGAAGGTCGGTGGTAGTGGTAAGCGGCCTGACTTTGGAGGTTCAGTCCTCAGAAGCAGCAGACCACAGGATTAAAATCCGGCCTGTGGTCGTTCTCTGCATGTCATCCCCCCTCTCTGCCCCATTTCACCTCTGTCTCTCCAAACTGTCCAATAAAGCATAACTCTCAAATTATTTTCAAAAATTCCAGTGCTGCTGCTTCAATCAGACTCGTACATTCTGTAGTTACTGTGTTAAAAAAACAAAAAAATTAACCAGGAATTTACCAAGACAAACTTGGAGTCTGAAGTCTAGAGACAGGCTGTTGCTTACCTTGTCAAAAACTGCATGTACAACATCTAGTCACATCTAACTATACAATAAACCGGTGTCAGTCAGTTCAATCTCTCGTAACACAGCTAGGGTAAAGTGAGCCACATGACAACTTTTTTTAAAACAATAATTTTTTCACTGCCCTTTGTCTTGAAAAAAATCTGCTAATGCCCATTTCTAGGAATTAATGGGAAATGTGTATATTTGAGTGATAAATCATTTTAGCTCGCTTAGAGGGGAGCAAATGTAAAAAGTGTTTTAAGGTGGGACACGGCAGGTGAAGTGGGTACCATTTTTAAGTTATAAACATCATCATGTGCATCTTTTATGAAAGAAGACGTGTTATGGAAGAAAATAAAAAAATAATAAATAAATTAAATAATAATAAAAAAAAACGCAAAATTGACCCGTGCTTGAGAAACAATGCTTTTGCCTATTAGCGCCTCACCATAATGTGTCTCTGCTTGCTCTGTGGCAGGGGTTGTATGCAGTGGGAAATTTTCAACCTAGTGAAGAGGCAATTGCCAGCCCCCCTCCACTGATACACCACCCCGCTTGCTCCTTGCCTCACATCAGCCAGGAGGCCGTATTCCAGCACCTGCAGATGAAAGCCAGCATGGCTGGGGAGGCCGCCATGGCCTTGGCCCACAGTGAGGGCCTCCTCCACCGAGGCCTTCAACAGCAGAGGTCTACTGACAGTCTGAAGCGCTCCAGTGCAGACGTGGAAGTCATCTCCCCCTGCAGCCCTCACAGCAAAGACGCCGTCATGACCTTCAGCCACACCCTGCCCCGGGTCCACACGCCCCAGGCCATGGCCGCGTACGAGGAGGCGGCCCGACGCCACGCTGCCACCCTGCACCATGCCTCCATGGACTCCAGCCGCTCCAAGCAGCTTCTGTCTCAATGGAAAAGCAAGAACAACAGCCACAAATGCTCCCTGCAGGTCCCAGACTCCTTCTCCTCCTCTGTGGACTCGTCCTGTGGCCAGTCCATTCAGCATCCCCACCACCACGGCAGCATGGAGCTCCGATCCAGCTCCGAGCCACTGTCCATGGGCCTGAACGGAGGCTTTGATAGTCACGCGTACATGTCCAAATTGGCCACAGGTGCTAGTACCACTCTGCCCAGTAACTGCAGTGGCATCACAGGAGGGGCCAGGATAGCTTTGCAATCTAGACCCGGGTCTTCACAGCTGGTCCACATACCAGAGGAAGCTCATGAGAATTACAATACCACCTCGCCAAGGATGGGGGGAGGAGGGGGAGGAAATGAGGGCATGTCGGCATTAAACAGCACAGCTCAGGCTAACTGGCAAAGGGCAGCGGAGAAGACAGCCTGCAGGACTAACGATAATGGGCAGAACAGCCAGCCGCGAATCATGCAAGTGATCGCCATGTCAAAGCAACAGGGCCTACTACAGACCCATTCTAAGAGCTTAGATGAGGGCAGCATTGGGAGTTGCCACAGTTCTGTTCGCTTCAGGGGACTGACTGACCAAGATCCCATGGGCAACACAGGGCCCAGCTCACTGGGTAGCACCTCAGGCAGCATATCGGGGAGCACCGGAGCAATCGTCAGAGTAGAGGCCCACCCTGAAAACAGCAAGCCAGTCATCCAAGCTCCAGCCATGGACGGAAGCGGATCGTGGAGGTGGCGGTCCCTGGACCATGGCCCCGGAGCTGCTGGAGGTCCAGGAACGTGTGGAGGGGAAGGTGGGGGCTTGAGGCAGTCCTATGAGTTCAACGATCTGAACAGAGACTCCGAAAGCTCAGACTCCATACGCGAAGGTTCCATTGACAGGAAGCGCGCCAATCACATTGTTACCACTACTGCCAGCGTTAGCACCCCGCCCATAGTGACTGTTCACACCCAGAGCACGGGCCATTCAGAGCAGAGGCTGCACCCCCAGGGCATCTCAACCATAAGGGTCACCCCAGGGGATGGTAGTGGGTGTGGGGCCGGGGAGACCGCCTCAGAAACCCATTCAGTCGCCTCAAGTCGCGAGTCCACACTGCGGAAGAAAGGCAATAATATCATCCTGATACCAGAAAGAGCCAACAGCCCCGATAACGCTCGGAACGTTTTCTACAAGGGGACGTCCATAACTCCTGTTTTCAAGGACTAATATACTAAATGACTTCTGAGACGATGTAGCTAACAATACATGACAGCAGGATTCTCAAAGAACCCCATATACGTACTATACGACAAACGTCAGCATCCCGTGCCATTGTATGTATCATAATAACTTCAGAAGAAAATATTTTATTCAGCATGACATTTTTGTACATGTTTACACTAAATCACAATCTTTTTCAGTGTTGTGGAAATAATCACTGTGTACTTTTGTGGTCACTCCCAAGGAAACCCATTGTAATGTTGATGCTGTGCCAATGCTTTGAGGGGACAAGCAGGAGAAACTTTTTTTAAACACCTCCGTATGTTTTGGATAGAAATCATCAACAAAAAAAGAAAAGATGAAAGCATTTCTCACAAGTAATGTTCCAACTGTAGCAAACTATGGCAAAAAATAATTGTATCATAGCTGTGAAACCAGTGTTTACTTCCCCACACTGTGGATACTACTGTGTATGTTTGAGGGTGCTACACCATACGATATTTACTATACAACATGCTTTATCATTTGAATAGTGAAGAAAAAATATTTTACAAAGACTGAAGAAAAATCACATGAATATGTGACGAAGATATGTTTTATATTTTGTCTCTTTTCTGTACAGATACCACATACTCAACAGAAATACTGTTTTGAACCTTAAGTGTGCTTAGCATTCCTGCTGTAGCTATGAAGTCAAATATGCTGTAACTTGCACTGAAATATGTGTTTACTGTACCTTGCAAACTGTAAACGGTCCTCACATTAAGATGCCCATGTCGATCCCATATCAGCAAAGAGAAGAAAAACAGTTGAATTTTATACCGTGAAATAATGAGTACATTTAAAAAAACTGCAATACTTGACCTCAAGCTTCCCAAATGTATTTGGCAGGTTTTTTCATTTGCTTATAAGCTCCACATTGTGCGTAAGGCCAAGGTAAATCGTTAAAAAAAAAGATGAACATACCAAATCCAGAAGAAAAATGATCAGAAAATGTCCCATGTTTCTATGTTGAGGAACATTAAGGATGCCAGTACAATACACTAGGAAACAGCAGTTAACAGTGGGGAAAAATTACTTTGCAACTCCTGTATTGGTTTTATATTGGTTTTATATTGGTTGGTCGAGAATGTGTTTAGCCTAGCTTAGCACAAGGATTTTCTGTTTCTATTCATGTTGCTTTCTTATGATACACAAGTTGTTGGGAGTTAACATTAGAGAGAGACTTCCAACTTCCCCCTTCCTATAGTCATATCTCAGACCTATTTCTGTACTGGATGCACTGATATTGATCTTGTCTCCTGACTGAAAAAAAAAGAAAGAAAAAAATATCTATTTTAGATCTCTTTATATGCGTAATGCTTTGTAAGGCACTGTGCTCACCATATAAGCATTGATGTAGCCTACATTTGCAGGTAGAGAATATACAAGTGTTAAATTGTAAAAAATAAAAACTCAGATTAGTTCCAATAGAATGAAGAGCATTTTGGCCATATTTGGCTGTGCTGGAGAGAATAAACATGAAACAGGTGATTTTATTTGGCTGTTTCACCAGCCCCTCCTGAGTTTGGCCCTTCCGCAACCAGCAGATTGTTTTCCTAACAGATCCAACCCAGTGTAACATGTGTTATGTAAAAGCCAGTAGAGGCTGCCAGTTCTCTTAGAATCTATCTGGTTGGTTTATGGTAGTAGTAGTTGTCTCAGATGAATATGTTTTGCTTTATTTTCTTTTTTTTTTGTTATACATGAATACACCTTACGTACAAGATAGAGACTCGGAAAAAAGCTTAAAGAAAACTTTTTCTCAGTTGGGGGAATTAAGAATAATGTTGTTTACAGTGCTTTGCATTATGGTGCATATCAGTAATTAGTTTCCCATTGGTTAAAGAAGCACCCAGTGAATACAAATTATATTTGATACAAACACTCCAGTATTGGCACCGATTGTCGTATAAAGATATTTTTGCCAGAGTGGCAATTTCAGACATTTTTGCCAAAAGCTAGATTTTTTCAATGAAAATAATATAAATCATCATGTCATTTTATGTATTTGTATAGCAAGCTTGCATTGTATTGTACATGGTGAATTCTATACCCCAGTCACATTTGCATGGTCACTTTTATATAGTGCATACCACAAGACTTTTGTCATAAATGTGCTTTTATTTTGATTGACACAGACTAAGCGTATGGTCTTTTATTTCAGTGTTTCATAGTAAGAGTTATATGACAATCTTATTTTTTATCTAAGTACTGTTGCCCCTTTCTCATGAGGTCATTTCTACAAGCTGGCTTTTTTCTTCTCACTTTGCATTGTATACATTTGAAAAGTGTACATATCATTTTAACAGAGATGTTTAAAAAATATATTATAGGCAGATATCTCACAAAACGAAAATGTTTAAAAAGGGCAACCAAGCGGATTGAATATTTGAAATATAGCTTGTTTGTCTGATTTAAATCACTGAGCTTTGAGTGTTTCACTTTTGCAGACACTAAACTTTAAACATCACCTGACATTTATTGTACACACTATTGTCACAACAGTTAGCCACCGGTACATCAGCTTTGATATGTCAAAATTGACTGAGAACATTGGGTGTTGTTAGAACTTTTGCTACATAATACCATAACACGTTTGAATTAGTCTTTTGATTCCACACATGCTAAGCCAACACTGAGGTACGTTTATATACGGCTTTACAGACACAGACTTGACAGTAAAATATTCTATCCAGTTGATTTCTGTCTGATTGTGTACTTTTACAAGGCACTTTAAAGTCACAATCATAAATGTATACTGTAAGTACAAGATAACAGGAAGAGTTACATTTGGGGATTTAAAATGGTCTACTTAGCTTTTAAGAAGTTTAAGGAGACTTTGATGTCTTACGCAGACATATGTATTTAAGTTCTACCCATTGGACTTCAATAAATGTCCATGGACAGCACAAGTGTAAACACATAGTAAAACTGTCCAATTCTAACAACCACTTCCTGAGATCAGTATTTTAACCATATATGCTAAGCACACAATTCTGACATTTCTAAGCATTACAATGAGTAGGAGTAGTTGGGTTATGGATGGGGCTGAATCTAAATAAACTAAAGTGTGTACTGTGTTGATGGTAATGCAGGAATGTGTCATGCAGTGCCACAGTGTGGCTCATTGATGTCTTTTCAATATAGTTTGTACAGCATATTTGGACAATTCATTGTTGGTGTGGGTCTGCACATGGGATGTGATGATGTTAAGAGAAATATCACCAAATGTACCTTTTATTGTTCTCCTGTTCATTTTCCCACAGAGAAAAACCCGTTACCATGTAACCCGAAACTGTACAATATGAAATATGGCTGTGTTGCATAGAAATAGTACAGAAGCTCATTTAAAAAAAATAATCTTCTATACAACAGTAGTACTAAATTACTTAAGAACTGAGGATTTACTATAATGTGCAAGGCCCGGTACACAATTATTCAATAATAACATTTCATACCAGCCATTACAGCAGACATATCAAAGAAGACTGACATTTTTACTCCATATACATACAGTACATAATGTATATGTGAAACCAGCCTGTACAGCAGACGTTGAACTTGATGATGTGAGGGTCAGGGGTGCCAAAAAGCAAAGAACTGTCCATACTCCCTTTAGGATGACACATGAGAAATAGCATATCTCCCAGAGTAACACATCTAATATATAGATGTATATAAAGAAAAAAAAATAATATATGGAATTGTTTTTTATATTTCTATTAGCATTATTTCACATGATTTGTCTGATTTAGAGTCCCAGTCCTAAAGGCCTGTCAAATCAAAGAGTGTGATGTGACACATGAGTAGAAATGTAGATCTGATTGGTAGAACTGTGACTGGACACTCTGCATCTGCATGTGTAGCCTCCTGTGTTGTCCCTGGATGATTTCCATTGATGTTTTCTGATACTGTGATCAGCTGTGTTTGAATTCTATGCAGCATAAAATAAGTAAATAACACACACACACACATATATATATATATATATATATATATATATATATATGTGTGTGTGTGTGTGTGTGTGTGTGTGTGTATCCAAATGGATTTACCTTCAGTTGAGTTCAAAAAGAAAAAAAGGCTGAACATTGTGTTTTTTTGTGTAACGGTGAAAATAGCAAATTGTTGATTGCTTTAACAGAGTGGAATTTAGCAATCACACCATTTGGAGCTCGTTGATCAGGGTAGATGACACATTTGTGCATTGTCTAAATGATTGGAATAAAAAGTTTGTTACTGAAACCAATCATCGCATGTACTCTCATCCATGTGGTTGTAATTTCATATTTAAAGTGTGTCTTACTCTGGCCTTAAACCCAGAGCTTAGAGTAGCATTGTGGATTATTACACTGCACAATATTCAAATGTAATTAAGACAACAGGCCTCAAATCCATTCCAAAAACCCAAATGTAATATTAATGTGAAGAGTGAATAGGTTAACACTTGAGCGATTGAAAATGAACTGGATATTTTGTTATATCAAGAAACCATTTTGTAAACTGCTTAATGAAGATTAAAATGAACACATTTCTTAAATGTCTATATTGTCTACACCCCTGAATGCATCTCTGAGTTTTCTCTTTTGTAGTTAAAAAATGACATTTGATTGGATTTAAAAAGGGAATAAAGAAGAACATTTACAGTAGTTCCTTTAATGTGGTAAAACATGTTAACGATTTGTCATTCCAAAACTATTTGTCTTCATTGAACTATGATGAAAGCAGCAGCTGCTTCTACCTTTCTTGATTAAAGTTTACGCTGCCCTTTGCTGGACCACACAGACATGAATACACATCTGTGTTGCCTGTGTTGTCACTTGATGATTATGTGGCATGGGAAATGATTGTCACAATGAAAATCAATTCAATCAATTATTTAAATACAAAAAGCAAGTTGTCCCAAACACCATCCAACAATGTGTATTGTATTTTCCTTCATTACTTTGTGAATCACAATTCAATAAAGACGCAGGCTTAGTAATCAGTGACAACTAACTTGGCCAATGTTAATGTAAAGTACAGATATATAGATTGTCTCTGAGGTGTCAAAGAATCAATATTCCACACTGACTTGTATAGGAGGAGTAGTAATGAAGCAAGATATGGAAATACTCTTAATAACAACTCCAAGTACTTCAGGTTTGTAGAGGCATGGTGCCACATTAACTTAGTTTCGCAGTGATCCATCCAAGTCCATTCCCTCTTTGCCCTGTGGGTCAATGCAATGCCTTTCACTGTTTTACCACAGCGTGAAACCTCAAACTTCTGTTTCCATTCTCTGCTTCCATTTTTAGAACAGCAACCAGGGCTTCAATCCTCACTGCACAGAGACCCAGGACATCTGGCGCTGGTCATTGATAAGGACGGAGACTATTTCAAGACAAAATGTATTATGAATGAACTGATTCATATTTCATTCTTGCCTTACCTTTATTTTCCCCATTTTTAATTTTTTCCTACCACAATTTTCAACTTGTTCATTTACCACATATATAATGTTGTTATTTAACCCCCTTTCTTCCCCATTCTGCTGCTCGGTTTGAACTATATATATATATTAGGGCTGTCAGTTTAACGCGTTATTAACGGCGTTAACGCAAACCCATTTTAACGGCGTCAATTTTTGTATCGCATGATTAACGCTCGTCATGGCCTAGGAAACGTTGTGGTTTTTTCACAGGCTGTTCTGATATATGTAGACACCTGAATTCATCAAATAAATAATTTTACTCTTGCTCAAACTTAAAAAAGCTATTCAAAACTAGATCTTTTGAGAGTTCAAATTAAAGGTATGCTGGGCTCAAAGTTTCTTAAATTTTTGGGAGAACAAATTGATATTTATATTTTATATATATATGTATATAATTAATGATAATAAATTAAAATGTTAGTATTATTAATTATTATGATTAAGGAAGCTTAATTAATATGAGTTAAGGAGAAGGGGTGAGTAAATAAGTGTAAACTTTTTCCCACTCCTTTTCGAACATGTTGTACAAGTTGATCAAGTGTTTGTCATTCGTGTATCTAATTATGCTTTCTATTTTGTGTAAAATCATTATTTTCTGTAAGATAATTTCTGTTTTATTTGGCATGTTACATGTTAATAAATTTCAATCAATCAATTTCAATCAATCAAAAAAGAAAACGACATGGACAAGTCAAGGGAATATTACTGCTTTTGAGCATTGTAGGTCAAGTTACTTTATGATTCAATGGCTACATTGAAATTTGTCTTTTCGCAAATCCCCTCACAAGATTCCACACTTTGTAGGGAACGCGTGCAACCATTGATTGACAGCAAGTCACGATGTTTGTTGTTGGCTGAGAAATATGTTCTGTTTGTTAATATTTCCTTAATTGTAAATCGAATGAAAATAATTTTTAAAAGAGAGAGAGAGACAGAGAGACAGAGAAACAGAGACAGACGGGGAGTGTGCAAGCTGTCTTACCCTTTATAATTCTGATGGAGGTTTGATGGTCTTACTCACTCTGACTCTTGTTATGTGTGTCTTCGCAACCTGTCCAGAACACTGCTCTAGTGTAGCCTTTGCTTTGAAGAATGTATTGCGTGTCTTTGTGTGTTTGCAAATTGCCAGTGTGTGAAGGTGCCTCCCACATTGTCAGCTTTGCCCCAGGCATAGGCAGTATAGGGCCACTTACTCATGCTTTACTCTTAAGCATGTGTGTGCTCATTCCTAAAGAAACACATACGTGTATTTGTAGAGAGACTAACTATCTTATCAACCAGGGATGTGCAGTGACAGTTGTTGGAGCAGGGCCTCAAGTGAGAAAAAGGGCACTTTTCAATATTATATATATATATATATATATATATATATATATATATATATATATATATATATATATATATATATATATATGTATAGTATCACATTTCTGACTTACTTACCAATTTATTTGAATACCGTTACACTCACATAGATTTTTAATACTCATCAGATCTCTACTCAATAATTAGTTCACACGGTGTCATAGTTTTGTTTGTTTTTTCTGCACATGACAATAAATCCTTTGAAATCTTTTGTTGGTATTGAAATAAATAAGACTTCAAAATCAACTAAATTAATCTCACAAATATTAAAAAGGCGGTTCTCCACATGAATAACCAAACCAACCTACCCTCAAAACTATAAAGTTGTCCTATGTGTATCTCCTGCTCTAACCGCAGCTGGGAGGGGCTGCTGTGCAAGTGTGTTAGTGCTCTGGGACGGGGGAGCTTAGGGCCTCATTTGAGATGTCGCCGTCTTGCTAAGACCTGCGGAATTATGACGCTCGTCTTGCTGAGCGCACAGCATTTATGCAGCATTTTTGTTGTGCGCTCAGCAAGACGCGCGTCATAGTTGCGCAGGTCTGAGCAAGACGGCTCCAAGTCGAACAAGGCTTATATATCCATGCGGGGGAGGAGCCTCGGAGGCAGCCACTGCCCGTTTAGAATTAAAGAGCGATACATGCTTTAGCGACAGAGTCTCCAAAAGTCACCAATAACACCAGAAGAAGTAGCTAGATTTGTCGCTAGTCGCTTTTTTCAAAAAAAGCTGCCAGAGGGGTCTCAAAAGTCGCTAAGTTAGCAACACTGCACCCTCATGCTGTGCTCACCATGGAGATAGCAGACTCTAAATCGCTGGCTGCTACTGCGCACGTGCGAGCGAGGCGGAGGCTAAATGGTCCGGGGGGAACTCCGACGACAAGTTTTAAGTTCCACACCGCAAAACAAGCCTGTACATTCGCCATATATTAACGCTATGTACGCAACAAACAGATCACGGTCCACCTCTGTAACACCAAATACGTGCCTGTACCGTCACGGTACGGTACAAATACGTGTATCGTTACACCCAGCCGCGGCGCTACCAATGGGCCCGGGTGGGCCCAGGCCCACCCATTTTAGGCTGGGCCCACCCATCCTAGCTGTTCATCCAATAAGCATCCCGAGGAAAGCTTTGAATGAAAGCTTCTCAGCCAATCAGCGGCTTCTACCCTACGTGTGGCGCCTGCCGCCAGGCTGAGTCCCGGACTCCCGCCTCAGAGCCGCCTCTGACCAATCATGAGTTAGCAACGGTAACTAAGAGGGAGACGCCGGACAAGCAGAGCGATTTGGCAAGCTTTACGATGCTTTATGACAAAATCTATGACAATGGCCAAGCAAAGCAGTTTATTTTCTTTTAAATTTACTAAGAAACACTCCGAGGAGCAAGAGGAGGAAACTCCTGCCTCTTCAAATGAGTTACCATCCAGTTCGGCAGCTCTCCCCCCATCACCTCCCGTAGTCACCCCTTCACACCGGCAGCAAGGCAAGTAGCCTAACAGTCTAACTTAACGTGAATGCAATCTGATCTCACAGACATCAGTGGGATTTCTGATATCAGGTTGCATTAACGTTAGTGTCTGGCTGTCTGTATGTACATTTTCTGGAGGGAAAAATAATATTGGCAGTAAGTTAACTTATGATAGCGCTTTATGTGTTATAGGAGACAGGGTTCAGCAGCATAGAACAAACGCCGTTCCCCAGCAACCTCCGCTAGACCTGTCATCAATAGATGAGCCCGCAAGCCAGCACAAACTCCGTACCTTCCCAGCCACACACATATCAGGGAAAGCTAGGAGTTTTTCTGGCAGGTGGTACTCCAAATTCCCGTCTGGAGAAATACGCTACAGCAAAATTCATTTGGGACCGTTTCCCTGCTGTTTTTGAGTTTTTTCCATGTTATTTCATATGTGTTTCTGATCTGAATAAGAATAGAATGAATTAAGAATAAATGGAGAGAGAAACAGACCCTCACCCTCCAAAGATATAATTCCGTTACAGTCTTTTTGTGCATTGAACGTTCAAGAGAGATATGAAGTTAGTTGAGCTGAGGACAGCGACGGAAGAGCCACATAGGTATTAGTCGCTGTCCTCAGCGCCGCAGAAAAGTGCTGAAACGGAGATGACGATGATGACGCTGTGTTTTTTTTTTTTTTTTTTTTTTGTCTTATTTTAACTGGCCCATCCAGTTTTCTGAAGGCCCACCCATAATCAAAATCCTGGCGCCGCTACTGGTTACACCCCTAATATATATATATGTATATATCTCACAGGTTTTTTGTTTATTGTAAGGGGACTGCACAATGACATGGCTGGGTTTTATGAAGAGTATGTACATTTAAAAGAATAAAAATAAGGCATTTCCATTTTATGTAGATCAACAGACTGCTCTTGAACCATTTGGTCAAGTTAACAGTGAATAATTCAAATAGCTGAAATCAATAATTTAAAAATACACACTGCAAATGTAAAAGTAATCTAATTCAAAATGATGAAAAGCCTGAGAAATGATTTAAAGGTGCATTGCACTGTGTCCTAGATATGGTCTGTAGAGATTTGTTTCTGCTGCTCTAGGAAAAGACAGCAGCCTACCAACATCTTTTCACCATCCAGTTTTTATGTTTTTGTTTTCAGCAGATGATCTTTTTCATTTGAATAATGTAGACCTTTAACATTAACATTAAATGAAAGGGGCGCAGATAATAACAGCTACAGTGGAAGAAATCCTTATTTTAGTAATAATTAGTATAATTATTAAAGGAGCTGTAAGCGGAATGGTTCTTTTAGCTAACTTCCTGTCAGTTACTGCAGTTAGCAGTCCCCTCGCTCGTCCCCACGTCACCACATTAATGCATTGCGGTCTTCAAGCAGCAAGTTATCTAGCATCATCTCAGATCCATAAGTGTGATAAAACCGGATAAAACATGATAAAAACCATCAAAACAGACATTGGGAAGGATTTTTACCTGCTCCGCCATTGTAGGCGCATACACATTCACCCATCTGTTGCTCTGGCGTGCACCGGCAGTGAGACCATATATATATATAGATGAACTGATTCAATTATTAAGCTATTAACTATCTACCATTGTTATAAATCCTTAACAAACTGCTAACAAACACTTAACAAATCATTAGTAATCATTAATTAAGAGTTTACTAATGATCTATTAACGAGTTACAACGGATAGTTATTATAAAGTGTTACCGGAATATGGAGTGATATAACACATATATTAACACAAATAAACCGCTCACTTCACCTTTAAAGGTCAATAATCGTAATGGTTGGTTTATTCTAACAGCGAGAGACAGAAGATCAAAAATATAGGCCTATAGTATATATATTTTGCATTTCATTGAGTTAAATAAGTATCTGACCCCCTACCAACCATAAAGAATTCTGGCTCCCACAGATTAGTCCTCTCGCTTTAATTAAGTACTCCTAATCTCAATTCATTACCTGTATAAAAGACACCTGTCCACAGAATCAATCATGCTCCAACCTCTCCGTCATGGGCGAGACCAAAGAGCCAACCAAGGACATCAGGGACAAGAGTGTAGACCTGCACGAGGCCGGAATGGGCTACATCTGAAGTTTGCCAATGAACACCCAAATGATTCAGAAAAACGCTTGGGAGAAAGAGATGTGGTCAGATGAGACCAAAATCAAGCTCTTTGGTATCAATGTGACTCTCTTTGTTTGGAGGAACTATGAAGATGACCCTAAGAACACCATCCCCACCGTCAAGCGTGGAGGTGGAAGCATTAGCCCAGCTGACATAAGCATTATTATTCCAGAAGCACACTTAAAATCCATCCCCAATATCTTAAAAATATTTCTTTCCTCTGATATGCAGAAATAAAAGGGGTCATTGAAGTCAATGTGCACAATGAGTCTCCCCTATCACTGACTCACCTAGAGGCGCCAATCATGAAAACATAATGTAATTTTTTGCGCATTTAGCAACATCACCAGCAAGGGCCTTTTTTTTCCTTGTCTCTTTCCCTCTCTGCTCCACTCTTCCTCTCCTTGTCCATCTTTCTCTTGCCGAGAAGGACTGCTCAAGCGTTTTCCTCTCCGTGTAGGCTGCGCAAAATCAGTTTTTGCCCGCCGCCAGTGTCCACGAGCCTTGTCACGTTGTATGTGCTAGTTCGCGTTGCGTTTACTCTTTTTTTTTTAAATCAGGCGAGCACTCCGGGCCTCATCAGACGTATCTATCTGTCATCATTGATTTCGATGTTTTTCCCTGTGGTTTGTTAAGTGACCTTCTAGTCATATTAAATACATAAATCAGACACCAAAACCCGCAGCATAGTCATTTCAGTGATGAGGAACACAGCCATTGACTCTGAATAATAGTATACAAGTGATTATAGGCAGCATTCATCACAGCAGTTAAACCACCAGCTTTCAGGAACTAAAGGTTAGGCCTCAATTTGTTTCTTGCAAGTGTATTTGCAGAAAGGATAACTCCAAGGTTGTGACTCACAAGTGTTTAATAGAAGACACTGAAGTCCACTTTATCATCTTTTATCTACCATCCATGCTTTTTAAGTGGGATAAGGGAGATAGCAGTCTGTAAACGTGTGTGCTTATCTGTTTGCTTTTTATTGAACTGTCTCCAACGGGGGTTATGGTAAACCCAAAATGTGACGCTGCTTCCAGTCACAGCTCAGTCTACTCTGTGATCTGACAAATGAAGTCTGTCTTTGACTGCTATAGAAGCACTCTACGGCAAATGAGTGCATGGTGCTGTCTTTACTCTGCAGGCCATGGAAGTGTATAATCATCAATGTCATAGAATCAGACAGAAGTGTGAGCTGACAGATGATACAGAGCCTGAAAACAAATATTCTCTCTCGTTCATTCCCTTTTCCTTCTCTATTTTAATTAGCCCCACTTCATCCTCCGCTGTAGCCAAATCCATTTTCTTCTCAAATGTTGCCATAGCAACAGGGTCCCTGTCTCAGTGTATCTTGCCTCCAAAATAGTAAACCAAAAGCTCCGTACCTTGAGCTGGAATCACGCTGAACAAAAAATGACGTTTCTCGCTCCTATCCCCGAGACAGGAATAATTGTTGCAGAAGATATAGCCTACTGAAAAGGCAGACTATACCTATGCTGTAGGCCTATAAACTTTCAAATCACAGAGAATTTTAAATTGTAGGCTTTAAAACTACCACCCATGTAACTATTGATGTAGTAGTAAGTAGGGGGCATTATAAGAATCAAAAGCAAAGCTCACTTACTTTATCTTAAGAAAATAAAATTGTACACAGCCAGGTCATAACAATGAATGGAGAGGAAATGTGCCTCCGTTCCTCTCCCGTGGGTTTTACAGTACAGCGGCTGGCCTTGTCCTACTTTCTCTGACTGACATCTTCAAAGGCAAAAGATCAAAAGAATCTCTTAAAAGACTAGAAATCCTTCTTTTTTTCCGCATATCTCCTCTCAAGTTACCACACTTATAGGAGCGGGTCAGAGCACAGGGTCAGTACAGCGCCCCTGAGCAGTTCGGGGTAAAGTGTCTTGCTTAAGGACAAAATGGTAGATACAGTAGACGTAATAGCAGCCACCACTAGTTTTACTACTAACACCCGAATCCTCAGACAGCAGCAACGCAATGAAAATCATGAAAACACAATCGGGGGGTGAATATCACCCGGGGTTAGTAGTCTAGGGTTAAATACTAAAATATATTGCTTCTTTTTTATGTCTGCCAGAGCCAATCCTTAAGCTGCCACTATGCTTCTCCTGCAGTGTTTGTCTGATGGACAATGGACATATGTGTTTTTTTCTAGTATTTAAACGATAACGAGTTGGAGGTAAAACAACACTATTAACAGCTCGTTTTGAACTTAACGTAATTGACCCAGTGTCAATCACCTTTGTATGGTACTTTCATAAAACAGACTTTTATATATTAGTTGTTGTGTCTTGCTTTGTTAATCCTATTGTCTCTGCTGATAAAAGAATCACAGCTTCCTTAAACACAAAACCACTGTTAAATAACAAATCATTCAGCATGGACTCTTCTTGTTCAGCTTGTCAGCTTGTTTGATAAGGAGAAATGGTGTCATCTGGTGGATAAGTGTTGGTGTTGCATGTGTATGTATGACTGGAAAAATACACATGATGATCAGTAAACCAGGAAACCATCTGACCACCGCACAGACAGACAGACGGACGGACGGACGGACGGACGGACAGACAGACAGACAGACAGACAGATAGATAGATAGATAGATAGATAGATAGATATTTTTTACCTGAGCACAATGTCAATGTCACTTACATATCAATATTGTAAAGAATAATACAGGCCAGCAGTCAGACTTGTTTTTGAATACTTTTGCAGAAGTGTTTTGACTACCAGTTAAGAAATGGAACAGGCCAAATACAAGGCCACTTCACACTTTATACACTTGGCATTGTCACAGAGAAACTGAACTGTGCTGAACTGATCTTAAAAGCTGAAGCAATTACATTAAAATTGACTGTGTATTGGACTGCAGATTCTTAAAAAAAAAAAAAAAAATGTGTAAATATATATATATATATATATATATATATATATATATATATATATATATATATATATATATATAGCTATATATATATATATATAGCTATATATAAAAAAAATGTGTTTTTTGTTTTATTTTTATTTTCTGTAACAGTAACTGTGTATCTGAATCCGAATTTGATGAAAATGGGGGCGGGACCTGATAAGCCTTTGGCTTCTTCCGTCTCCCTTCGGACAACACAAAGTATGATGTATGAATATTTGCAAGAGAAAATTGTGTATTGTGTGGAATTGTCCGAAAGAATAATAAATAAATAAATAAATAAATATTTTTGACCTGAAATTAACTCCGGTATCGTAGAAAGAAGCAGGATGACCTAAAATGTCATAAAAAATGTATTTAAAGACTAAAGAAAACACCATGGGTCATAGACTAACAACAATAATGTGTATGGGTCTTAGTAAGGAGTGGAATAAGTCTCATATCATCAGAACCAGAAGAGGGCACTGTTTGTCTTTGAGTGTATGTTCTGATTTTTCTACAAGGTGATAATGTGTTCAGTATTTAAGAAATAAATCAAATGTGTTTATTCCTCATCATTTTTGGATTTGTGAACACTTGAATAGGTGTCTCTGTTTAGCCCTTAAGGTGCCAACACACTGCACACCGCGGCGCGGCGGTTGGCTATGAAGGTATATTTGGTGCATAAGTCTTTAGCACATGTAACTGCAGATTTTGAATGCGTAAACTGAAGTCACAAATGTGTAACAGTAGATTTGAAGTTGTACATATTTGTTTTGCATGTGTACTCTAAAGTCACAAATGTGTAACAGTAAATTTGAAGTCGTAAATATTTTTTCTACCATTGTGGACACAAAATAGGGGCTACGAGTTCACAAATCGTTGTTACGGGTGCACAAATCCTATCCTGTGCATCGCAACTTCAAAGAGTCATGCGCTTGACACTTTTGCTGCAAAACACATTTGCACACCCGTGTTTCATAATGTGAGAACATGCCCAAAATTTGTGCATTCGTAAACCCAAATGTGAACAAACGCATCAGAAGTTGCACATCTGTGAAAAATGTCCTCATAAATAAAATGATATCGAGCACAGCATTTTAATGAGCGAGCACAAATCGATGATACAACTGCTCGAATCTGTTCCTACAAATCTAAACTGAGGGTTTTCTCTGCTCGAATCTGCTCCTGCAAGTCTCAGCAGTGGGATTTTGCAGGTAGATTTGCACCACGTCCAGGTGGTATATTTGGTGCAAAAGTATTTCGTACCCGTAGAACAGATTTGTATCCGTAGAAGGTGGGCGGGACAACATTGTCGCATCATCCAATGAAAGCGCCGGTTGGGACCCGTGACGTCAGCATGTGAACAAACGGAGGAAAAGCCTTTTTCCTTCGTCCCTTTTCACCAGAAATTGTAGGAAATGACTAAATGAGCAACGCAAACTACCAAACTAATGCGAAGTAGTAGGTAGTAGTGAATTGAACTCTTTTTCTGTAGTTTTACATTGCATTTTTTAAGTAATGGAGAATTATATTATATGTACTCCAGCCTTTGAGGAAAAGTAGTCCAAGGTGTCTGTAACAGTAAATAAGCCGCATTAGCTAGCTTTGAGGTGGTTTCCCGATCATTTTAGACAGGACAGGAGGCTTATTATGTGACACGGTGAAGTTGAGGAGGGGATACCCATTAAACACCAGGACCTGCGGTGGTTTAATAAACAGTTGAGCTGCTTCACAATCTCTGTCCGGAGCCACAGCAGTGTCTGGACTGACGGTCACGGACACACGGTCGGACACAGACCTAGGGTTTAGCTAGAGCCTACAGGACACGGAGCCATCCCACGGAAACTATGAACTGTAAGTCTGGTTTTCTTATGTTTTTAAACTTCAAAGTTGGTCGGTATAATACGTTCAATGATGAGAAGCAACGTGTGGTTATAATGTATTGCAGGCAGCATAGCGAACCACTAGCTAACAAGTCATAATGGGTATAACAGCTAATGTTCGTTAGCATATTCTTTTAAAGGATGTACCGTTTTTTAAGGCATTTGGTCACTTCTAAGGATGTTAATAATTAACTGTTAACGTAAAATAAGAAGGCTGACCAATGAATCCTTCCGTTAATCAGTTAAAATCAACTGTGTGTTCAGAACACCCGATTCAAAAATGGAAGACTGTCTCTGACTGAAGAATTTGTAAATACACTGCATGTTTTGGGACTGTAGCCGAGGTCAGCAGACACACTGACTGTTTTGAATACTTTTGTAGATGTGTTTAGGCTACTAGAGAAGGAATGGACAAGGCCATATCTGCATAGAGCTGTTAAGCGGAAGTGGCGGAATTACGGGGCATGGGACCTTTCGGCTGAAAAAAAATGAATGGGAGTCTATGGAAAGTAATCTACTATTTTCTGGTCCCAGTCATTAAATGCCTTGGATTACATATATGTTTTGTATGGGTCTAAATGATCATTTTTAATGTGAAGAGTTTGACGGTATGTTGTATGATTATTCGTCTAACGGCTTTTGAAAAAATGTTACGAGAACAATTACAAGTTTTGTCGCCTCTGTGACGTCACCTCAACACATTCCCTCCACTTCTCGACGGACAGTGCTAATGCTAATGGCTGGCGTGGACAACGCCAACAATCTCCCCACTCGAGAAATGGAAACTCTCCACATGTCCACTTGTGTTGTGGTTTTCACCACGCTGAAGACTTTTGTCTTGTCATTGAAAGAAGGCGGTAAAGTGCATTAAAGACACAGCCATGTTTCTGAACTAAGCGGGTGTGAGTGGTGGTGACGTATATCATAAGTGTCAAGAGCAGCGAAGAGCTGTAGTCCACAAAAGCGCTCTGCACAAAACCTGACCGTATCCAGCTTCTACTCGCTAAATTGTTCCATTCTTTGCACGAAAAAATACCATCTAAATCCATACAAAACATATGTGTAATCGAAGGCATTTCATGACTGGGACCAGAAAATAATACATTTCTTTCCATTGACTACCGTTGTAATTTTTCGAGCCGAGAGGTCCCATATCCCGGAAGTAAGGCACTTCCGCTTAACAGCTCTATTGTCACAGGCAGAGAGGAAAATAGAGACCTAAAATTATCTGTGTTTTAGAATGATTCTTCTTTAAAAAAAAGAAAAAAAATGTTCTAACTGTAGTAGCTGTGTATC